>OY727109.1:38078761-39278761 GCA_963402855.1 Ormia ochracea
TTTACGAATAACGTAGTTTGGATGCTTAAGAAAACGTTTGAAGAAGCAAGCTCTGTTTCTCCTCATCAGGAACTAAAGAGGAGCAACAGGAGTTTTCTTAAAGCCGGATGATATATTCACAATTAATAACAAAAAAAAAATTATTTTAATTTAAAAATTTATAAATATATATATTTATTTAATAAAAAAATATTGCCACATGTTAGGAAAAAATTAAATAAAATTTTTAATATTTTTTTATATAAATATTTATATGTAATAAATGAATAAATTTATATTAATATCTAATTATTTAATTAATTATTATTATTATTATTATTATTATTATTATTATTATTATTATTATTATTATTATTTATTATTATTATTATTATTATTATTATTATTATTATTATTATTATTATTATTATTATTATTATTATTATTATTATTATTATTATTATTATTATTATTATTATTATTATTATTATTATTATTATTATTATTATTATTATTTATTATACATATATATAATATTATTAATTATTATTATTGTTTATTATATATATTATATTATTAATTATTATTTTTAATATTATATATTAAAAAAATATTTTACATTGTATTATATAATTTATTGTTTTTTTTTTAATATTTATAATTTTAATATTTATAATTTTTTATAATTTATAATTTTATTGTTTTTTACATTGTTTAATTTAATTTTATAATTTTTTATTACTTTTTAAATATATAAAATAAATTTAATAATTAATAATATAAATATTAAAATATTTAATAACTTGAAATAAAAAAAAAATTTATTCACAATCGATATATAATAACAATTAAATATTTAACATATTGTGATTACATTATTTTTATTATTTAAAGTTAATTAAATATTTTAATATTTATATAAATTAATTATTAAATTTTTTATATACTTAAAAAATTAATAATAATTATATTATATAAAAAAAAAATGTCAAATATTATTTTTAGGAAACTTTTAGCAGAAGTTTTGGGTTTCAATTTCTACAGGAGCTTTTGCTTGGCTAGTGGAGAATATAAGCCCGGTAATACCGATTTCCCTTTATACAATTGCGACTTTTATGGCAGTAAGACGGCGGGCGACATGATAAAGTAGGTGTGCTTTTCAAAGAGTTTTATAAAATCGTTGAGTTGATTTTTCCAATAATTAGAAGTGTCATGCAAATGGGTGCAACCAAGCACTGGCGTGATGCTATGGAAAAGGCCACCGGTGATAGGCGTTTGAGCGGCAAGGGTGTTGTCGAATACTTCGCCCCATTGTATGTATGGCTGAAGAACCGCAATAAGGAACTGGATGTATTCAGTGGTTGGGATGACGATCCAAGTAAGCCCTTCACGTAACTAAGTGAGAATTATTTAAAGTATTAACTTTCTATTTTACAGATTGTGGCAATAATTAATAACAGCTGACTTGAACAGGCCTAAATATTATGCATGTATGAGCATTATAACAAATATGTGTTATAACATTATATACATATATATATATATATATAAAAATATTGTTTAAAATAAAAATAATAAATATAAATATATTTATGTAAATCCATAAATGGTTTTTTTATCATAAAAAAAAGAAAAAAATCACCATTCAATCAGCTGTCAGAGAGAGGCAACTCTGGTGCTGCCAAAAAGGTCCGTTTACACGTGCAACTCATTAAGACAAGCAATTCTAATGAATTTCTCTAAACTATATTGATGTCAATAATAACAAAAAATTCTGAATTACTTGTCATAGTGGGCCATAGCAGGTGCAAATACAACAATCAAAATGGCATTTACTACAGTCATAAATCGTGTTATCTATGACAATTAGCCGCCACCCACCTCTCTTTTCTCATCTGCTTACGCAATTTGCTTTTATTTCCTTTTTTTGTGTATGAGATGCCTTTAAAGGAGTATTAAAATATACGTAATTGTGACTTTTAAATTTCTAAAATGGGTTATACGAGAGGTTAAGGATATTATTGGGGACTGCAAATAAGTATGATTTTCATAATTTGGTGTTTTTTTTTTTAATTTGCTTTAAAAATGCTTTTAATAATTATTAAAAAAAACGATTTAGCAGATAACCTTGAATATTTTCAATGCCCTGCAAAGCTTGCAATTTAACCAGCCGAGGTTTCGTTGTCCTTGTTCTTATTAGTTATTATCCAGTTGCCCATTTAAATATAGTTTTGTGCACTGAACTTTGATAAAGCGAAATGTAATAGCTTTCACTTCAAACTTTTCACAGTTTGATACCGAAATGAGTTCATCCATTGGAATTGCTTTTCAGATTACCATCATATTAATTGCAATAAATATAAAACTATTTAATCTTTACTATTTCATTACCGCAAATGAAATTACTGTCATATTCAGTTGAAAATATATCAAGCAAATCATAAATGTTGTTGAACTAATGGGAGAGAGGGGTGAAGCATTGCAATTTTTTCTTTAGTTGCACCTAAAGCACTATTGGACATTGCAATTAAGTATGGTTTTCATTTTGCAGTTGGAGGTGACACGGTTAAGCTGAAAACATGTGTAGTCCTTCTAATGGCCATTAAAACTTTATTAGGTACGGTTTTTTAAACAAGTTACGAACAGGACTCGGGGCATACGTGTGCATTTACCATTCCTAATACAGAGTTAAGCCCATACTCGTAATGTTGTACAAAAAAGTTGGATGCATACGAGTAAACATGCATATGCATGTTTAAATATTGCCCATAATTCCAATAATCTATATCAAAGAATTAACAGAGTACAGGACTTTTGAAAAATGTTGTTCTTTGTAAAGTCCTTCCGATTAGCTATAATTCAAATTCACTAACTAAAATATATAAAAAAAAATTCAGTAATTGCTCTGAGTAATAAATTCTTGACTTGGTAGTACTAACACTCTGAATTCTGGGAGCCCGTTGATAACAATCTTCTGGCATTTGCGACATCCAGATATCATGCTATTGATATATTAAATTAAATTTGCTTCAAAAATTATGACTTTGTCTTGTTGAATATCAAGAGTTTTATATTTCGGTTCATATTTTCCAAAAAAAATGACGAATGTATTTTTTCTCCTGATCGCGCTTTAACTGTAGAAACGCCATATCGAAATTTTATTTTTTCTTTTCTTCTATAATAAAAAAATTTCAGAAAATTCGCACTTTACTTTTATTCAAATTGAGTCTTAATTTTTTTTCGTTGTAGGATTATTTGACATCGTCTAGCCCAATTACCGGAAGGGGAAAATGTATAAAATCCTTAACGCTGTATTTCCACAATCCTGGCATATAGAAGAAAAATTTGAAATATATCTTAATGCCTTTAAAGATATATACGAACGGGCCTTTGATGCTTTTTTCTTATTCGTGTTGCCAGAGTATTAAAAATTTTGTTGCATTTATAGAAATAAATTTCCGGTTTAATGGAAAAGTGGCAACTGCTTTGCTAATTTCATATAAATTATTATTTTCATTATTTTTTATATTTTATTTTACTTTTCACATATAAAGAGTGCCATAGACGAATGTATAATGTGCAGCCTACTAAATAGGTGGTCGCCGGTTCGTTTCCTGCCTAGATCCTGCGTATTTCCCTGCAGACAAGACAAAAGCTTTGCAAGTTATTCTTAAATTTTTCGAAAACATTTCCAACATTCACTTTTTTAAAATTTTTTTTTTGTCATTTTTGTTGTTTCCATTTTTTACACCATTTCCCTCAAAGTCACTTAAGCTTTCAGTTTGCCTCTTTATTTTATTTTCAGTTCAAAGCCTTTGCTAGCTTTTGGGATCTATTCTCTTCCTCTTCCCTTATTTTCGAATTTTTCCAACGATTTAAGTTTGCAAAAAGTTTTATTTTTGGCATTTGCCCAAAATAATAATTATTGGGAAAAATAATCCATACTCGTACAAACGTGGACGCATGTAGCTGGCATCAACAGGCAAAAACACTCAAAATGAGTCAAGCCATCACACTTAAATAGCGTCAGCTTTTAAGGAAAATTTGTTTGTAAAATTGGGGTTGCACTTGTTTTTAATAGTGATTTAACGTGGTGGCTGCATGACAAATGGGCACCAGTTCGTTGTTTGTTTTTTTTTTTAATAAAAGGTTAATGATTTAGAAGGACTACAACTCAAGCATTACAAACGGTTGGTTATTGTTCATTTTTAAGCAGTGAAATAGACATGAAGGTACTTATTGTGCAGGGCAGCCACCATTAGGGTACTAACTCTGGGTTAGGGGCTTTTATCGCAAAATCATGTATAGCTGATTATTAACATTTAAACAATTATTTAGATTTTTGCTAATATATTTTATTAAATACAAAACAAAGGTCAGCACTGATTAGCCAGGTATGCAATTTCTAGCTTTTAAACTGATGCAGAGTTGATGTGCGCCAAATGGGCATTTCAATTCTGAATTTCATAAAAACCAAATTTCAAAATATGCTTTAATTTCAATATAAAAATTTGAATAATAAATTAACATAACTCGGTGGTTTTTGGGCTAATGAATTTCAGAAGATTCTATGTTAATGAGTAATACTTGTATTATGATAAAAAAAAAATTAATTAAAAATTTAATTTTTATTGCATTTTAATTTTGTTTTTATTTGTCCGAAACGGAGGAATTTTTGAACAAAATTTTTTTCAGGATTTGGGCCGTTGCCACAGTGCTGTAAAGCACATGTAGCTGCAGCCGCACAGATTTGTTAAAGTTTATTTCATCGCTACAATACACCCAATACAATACCATAGTTTGTTATAGTCGAACACATTTATAACGAACAACGGTTATAACGAATTATGCGAATAGCAATTTGTTTTCTCTGGTCCCTACATTTTTGCAACTATTTTTCATATAAATCACTACGTTTATAACGAAGTTTTTTTATAGTGAACTAGTTTTTGTAAATTTGCAAAGACATTACAAAACTTATAACGAAGTAAGAAAAAGCTTATTTAAAAAAATCGCCACAAGGCAATACTTATAGGCAAACAGCTCAATTCTGAATATTTCCCGGGAATTTTTTCCCTTCCCTATCACCTATTACCGGGAAAGAAATTCCCTCATTCTAATCTCCCCGGGAACAAGAAAAAAGGGAGGAGGAAAATCAGCATCAGCTGTTTTTGTTTTGACATTTTATTTTGTGCAAACGCCGTTTTACAAATAAAAAAACATTTAAAGAAATGAAACATTTTTTAAATTTCACGATGAAATAGATATCACGAAAACTTTAGGTCTGGTATGGAACGCTAAATCTGACCATTTTATTTTTTCATTGCACTTATCGTGAAGTAGCAGTACTATCTCGAAGCGTACTACTCTATCAACAATCGCAAGCATATAGCCCCTTAGACAAACATTTTAGAAGAAGTAGAGCACAACTTAAGTTACCCTCCTTCAAGAACTAAGTAAATGGCGTAAATCTTCAGCTAATATTGCCAAAGGTGATATAGTGCTACTGAAAGACAAGTGACAAACACCATATGTGGCGAAGATGGTGTGGTCCGAATCACTGATACTCAAACTAGCAGTAAATTATTAAGAGCTGTGAAACGTATAGCTGTTTTATCCATCGATGCAAACCAAGTTGAAAGTATGGACCTTCCTACGGTGGGCGTTTCAGCGTTTATAAATTGTATTTCAATTTATTTCTTTTTACTTGTTGCTAAGCTCATTATAAATTTGTATGTATGAACGGTTCACTTCACAAATATTACAAACTCTTGTAAAACAGTAATTGATAATTATGTAACGGTATTTTTAATAAGCTAGATAATGAAGTTAATAATTGGATTCTGTTAACAATGACCTTAAGAATTTAGAGTACATTTTTTTACCCTTTTCGTCTTTATTAAAATACAAAATGGATATAGATTTTGTTTTATTCGTATAAATTCTTAGAATAATAAATTCGGCAGAAAATAAAAAATTCATTTCACTTTCTCGACAAAATTCTGTAAAAAATGTTGCAGAATAATTTTGTTTTGGATCAGAAATTTACCTTTTTCTACTCAGTAATGTTCTTATTTGGTGGACCTAGCGAATTTAGTTCCTCTTCAGCGCATTGCCAGAACCGTTGGATATCCTGCTTATCTCTCTTAAAAAAAACCGCGAGCGATTTCAGGATTCTACTCCATTAGGGAGATCAAGTATTGCAATTGTGTCTTATTTATACTTTTTGACCTAAAAAAAAATTACTTTAAAATACTATTTTATAATTTTTTAATTTAAAACTTACATTTTTACGTTATCTCCCTGCAAAATATTTGAGGAAAAAACTCCCAAAAACTGTTAACTATTTTCCCCCATTTTCTATATTCATAATACCTACTTTTTTCCCAGGGAAATTTCTCCCTTTCTCAAATTGTGTTTAGAATAGAGGAGGAGAGACAAAAAGGAAAAAACACGGGGGAAATTTAAATTCATAATAGGAGGAATGGGGAAAAGGAAATTTTTCCCGGGGAATTATTTTTCATAATTGGGCTGAAAATCACTTTAGAGCTGTTTCAGTCTATTCAAACAAGTTCTAAGAAAGTCAAGAAGTGAAATATGGATAAAAATAAAAAAAAATGCATTCCGGTTACAACAAAAATGCAAGTAATGAATGAAGTTGAGAAAGGAAACAAAAGTAAGCAACAAATCTATGAACTTTATAAAATTCCCAAATCAACATTATCTACTGTACCTATTTTTTTTTTGTATGGATTTGATCAATTTTTCTACTACGTCTATAATGAACTACAATATACCGTTTCTTTGAGTTCGTTATAGCCGTGTTCGACTGTATAAACATTTTCAAGGAGTTGAAAAAATTTTTATGAAAATCAAATTAATATATTTCCTAATTTTAAACAACATATTTTATACAATGTCTATATAAAAGCTTTTAAATTTAACTCATAATCAATTTAACGGATGCTTTTCTAAAATAAAAGCTCTGCTATAACGATAAATCGTCTACAACTTACAAAAGCTTTCTTGTTAGCAAACGCTTATTATAACAGTTATTTTCCATTTTATTTACTGTTATATGATTGTTACAGTGGAACTTCGTTAACTGCAATCATAATTGCACAAGAAAAACTTCAACTTCCAGATATTTTGAGTTATAAATTTCTTTCTTGTTTTAAAGATCGAATCGCCATCGCATGTGTAAATAAAATGATGAACATTTTGTTTTTAAATTCATTAGAAAACGATTAGAAAATATTAATGGTTATTTTGTGTGCTAGTCCATCCTTTTTTTAGGTAACATAGTCAGGCTTTGAGAAATACCGTTCATCTATTTTTGAATGCAAAACTTGCATTCCTTTTTTCTGTTTATTTTATGTTTTCGTCTGGCATGTGATAGATTATCTTGCAATCAGAAGCCGGTCTACAGGCTTCTTTTTATCACACAGCAAATTCATGCAAAACGCTTAAGCGATTGCTGAGTTATTGCATTTTTAGTATTCGTAAGAATCACTTAAATTAAAATTTTCTTTGAATTGAAAAATTCATCCAAATCGGTACAGCGGTTGCCGAGTTAAAGAGATTTGCATACTGCATTTTCATTGCGAAGGTTGTTTTAAGAGACTCAATCCTGCAGCATAAATCACGGGCTCTCTTCAGTTTTTCTCTTGCAACCGAAACGCTTGTGTCTTAAGTCTTTTGTTCTTTTTCTATGTAAAAAGTAGAAAAGTGAAGATTTCGAATAAAAATTAAGACGTTTCAGTAAAAAATATTTAATGTTGATTGCATCTTTTGGAAATATTTTTTTAACAAAAATTTGTTAATAGCTTTCGCTGTTTACTTAAAAGTAACGATTTTGTTATTCACTAGAACAATAGTTATATTTTTTAAAAACCATTTTTTATTCATAAGAGAAAAAAAATTTACATTATGTAAATATTTACAAGGCACTTCGGTAGTACAAAGTTTTTAAAGAAAATAAAAACAGGAAACTTTTATTTAAACACGTACTTATAAGGTTATTAAATTTTCTATGGTTATTAAATCAAGGCTTTCGTTTAGAAAGTAAATCAAAAATATTTCGAATACATTTCTTTTCAAATATCCTGTAGGATAATTAAATTTTTCTTTTTTTGTTTAATAAGAAACAAAAGAATTTTTAAATGTTTAAAAATGTAACATAAACTAAAGTAACTTATATTTAATATAAATAAAATATATTCATTACATTATTGAAATTATTGTATTCAAATACAAACTTAAAGCTATTTTGGGATGCTGTTCTAACAAATAAATATTGACTCCTTTATAGGAAGGGCGGGTAAGAAAGTTAATTTTTGGGCCTCTAAGTTTTAAAATAAGAAATTTTTTAATAATTGGTATTTAAGTAATCGAGTTTTATTTAAATCAAATAAATGATATAATTGTTTGTAGTTTATTTACAGCAGCCGTAGGAAAAACCATATAATAATTTCACATCTTTATAAAAAAAACACATACACACATACATCATACTCATCATGTATTTCCAAACAATTAAGGAAAATTAATTTTTGAAAAATTGAAAATTAATATTATTTTAGGACTATAAATATGAAATAAAAATTTATTTATCAAAAATAGTGTTGCTTCACTTAATATGAACAATGATCAAATCATATTATCATATTATTATTTTTATTATTTTTGTTTTAAAAATTTTTGCTTAAAAAAGTAAATTTTTTTTTAAAAAAGAACAGAAATAGAAATTTATTAAGAAAGAAATGTTATAAACGAGAATTCGAAGGAGTATTTTTCTAATTAAAAATTAATATACAACTAAAAGGCCAAAATTGGAAATAAAATGGCACTTAATTTATGAAGAAGAGTACATTCGCCTAATAAAAAATCTCAATGAGGAAAATTTAAAATAAACTTTCAAAATTATTAAAAAAAACATTTAAAAATATTTTCAGAAAATATTGCAAATACATGATGAAGTACGATGAGTGTGTTTGTGGGTGTGTGTTTTTTTATAAATATATGAAATTTATTATGCAATGACTATATGGTTTTTCCTACGGCTGTAGTAAATAAATTATAAACAATTATATAATTTATTTGATGTATTCTTTCAAATAATTATTGTCAATTTTTAAAAGGATTTTGAGTTAACCAAATGGTTTAAAAATGGGGGAAAGCCCTGCGGATTATAATAAATTTCTTTAAATATTTTGGAATAAAATTAAAAACGAAATGAACACTATTTTAGATGAAACCTTCCAAGTATTGTTTTATTTCTTATTTCAATTTCCAATTTTTTCCTCATTTAACTTTAAGGCCGCATTTTCGCAAATTGATTTATAAAAAATTGCAATATTTCAACAATTGTTAAAGGTAATTAGAAATTAATTTAAAAATCTTCACAAGTTTATTAATTTTCTTATTAAATTTAATTTGCGAAATTCTATATGTTTAATGGCTTTTCTCAGCATTGTTAACAAGACGATCACAAACGAAGAATTGTACGATCTTCCAATTATGTCTCACACTTTTTCATTCGCTAAGCAGATTAATAATAGTTATTTCCTCTGTTTGGTCAATGGAAAAGTGTTATCGTTAGTTAAAGTAAAATATCTTTTTGCTCTTTCAACTATAAATTAATGTGAAAATGTTTGAGTTGTTCAGTTTAACAAAATCAAAAAGAAATTAAAAAGGAAAACAATGGAAACATAAAGCGAGTATAATGACTGCAGAAAAATTAAACACTTGAATCGAATACTTTCCGTCGAATACTTTAAAATGAATCGAACAATGTTGGCCGTAGAAGTTGTAAATAATTTTAATAATTATAAAATATTTATAAACTCTCTCCAGGGCGATTTTCTTTAAAATCTTTTTATTTTATAAAGAGATCATGTATGATTATATCAGATAAAATTAAAAAATAAACTAATTGGGCCCAAACTAATCAAGAAGTTTCCCCCTTTCCTAAATGTATGTATGTAACTAAAGGCAATTAATTTTATATTTATAGACGGTGATGCAAGGTGGCATTAAAAAACTAAAATCGTTTTATTTTCTTAGTCTGTGTGTTACATGGTTGTCTCAGAATCAGGAGGAGTATGGTAATTTAGGTTATAAGCCGGTGGTCCACTATTTAAAAACGCCATTGAGCGAATACTTTCTCTAGAAGCGGTTCGTTTATGGAAAGGTATTTGCTGCGGCTGAGATGAGACGTATGGTGGATCTGGCAAAGGTGGAGGTGGAGGCAAGCTTTGTTGGCTTAAAGAGTGCTGATGTAAGGGGTGCTGTTGGTAGAGCGGTGGTGTAGAAGGTGATTCACGCTGAATTTGTTGATACGGCTGTTGGTGTTGGTTATATGAGGTGGCAGTGGCTGCTGATGGAGCGGAATTTTTTACTGATGAATTTGAATTTTGTGCTGTATTAGTGGCCACCAAACTAGCGAAAACATTTTCCGTCATATTCGTTGATGGCGTATAGGAAGTAGTGCTTCTTGCACCGTGAAAATTTGAGTAACTGGATCTAACCGAAGGTGGGCGATTATTATACAATTCATCTACTGGTTCACTATCATTAAGATTGGTGGTTGAGTGCTGATAGCTGGGATTAAAATGGCCACCACCTAGGGAAGGTGTTAAAGTTAATGTAGGCGACTGGGGTTCTTCCGTAGTAATAGGTGAGGGAGACTGCTGCATTTCTTGCCACTGCTGCTGTTGCAAATATGCCGTATGAGCATTTGTATTATAATAAATTGGATCTGGTGGTATATTTTTACGAAAAGATTGATAATGATTATTATTGGTCTTAGTGAGACTACCACCTGCCCCCGAAGAGGTAACCGCATTCATATTATTGTGTATTTCTTGACTCAACGACTGCAAATTTGAAATTGTCAACGCTGGACTTGATTCTTTGTGATGAAATGAACCAAACTGATGCTTTACTGACTGCTTGGGATGATGGCCATGTATGTGCATTGTACTTTGCTGTTGCTGTTCCAGGAGCTTTGTTACAGGATTTTGATGATGTTTACGCCTAGAATTTCTAGTGCTATTTCTTGAATTGGTCCCTGATGACCCTCCTTCGCTTCTTAAGGTATTTTTATGGCTATTATGGCTCGAACTGCGTCTACTGGTCGTTGATTGTCGACTATTGCTGCCCCTGTGCATCACTGAGCGCCTTTTCACTCGCCGTGGTGTCATGGGCTTCAAACTCAACTCTCCATTCTCCCCCTCTAGGCCGCCAACGCGTTCATGCATCTGATCATCACCGTAGTCCAAAATTGTATCAGTACGACTCCTTATGGTGTCTAAACTCGGCCCAAATTCAATCGAATACAATGACTGGCGATGTTTCATATTTGTTTTAACATGCTTCACTGTTTGGTTGATGAGTAAAAAGATAAAAACAATTAATGAAATTAGGCTTTCAGATAAATTATTATATGCGGACATAAATTTTGACTGCACCGTGGTGAAATTTAAACCCTTAAACCTTCTACGGTTACAAGTGAAACATTAAATCTGTATTATTAAAGAAAATATCATTTCCAGCTTAGATAATCTTTCTTAACAAAATAACTTGTCAATTAGTTAATTACAGTTTTTTAGTTTGATAAACAAAAATGCTAGAAAATAATTCAATTACAGATATTGTTGTGAAGTTAAAATATAAAACGAGTGAGCCATAGAAGTGCCGCTCTCTGAGGCAGGCGATTGCGGCATAGAATATTGTAGAAGAAACGTCTTCAAGCGAGAATGAAAGCCACCAGATAGATATCAGTAGTTGGAAAACACTAATTATAATACCTGTTATTTATTCTAGTGGTCAATGAAATAATTATTTATATTTTTAATTAAGTATTAATTACGCAGTCAAGAAATTTTAATTTTCCTTCTCTTCTCATGAGAAATTCTACAACTTTAATTATTTTAGAGGATTTAAAAGATATACATATATTTTGAACTATATAAATTTATTATTGAATGTAATTTGATAATATGAAATTTTATTGCAAAAATTGTCCAATTACCTAAAAAATATCCATAAACTTAATTTTGTGTAGTAAAATATTTGTAAATTTTTAATCTTTCAAAGCAAAAGCTATTGCTAAATTCAAATATATTTAATTGTTTTTTAAATAAAGATTTGAATAATTATTGTCAATTCAATATTTTGAAGATACAATAAGTCTGGTTAAAAAAATTCAAATATAAAGGAGTATTTTAAATTTATAGCATTATTATTTATAATAATAAATAGTTCACACTTTATTAATTCTTATGGCAAATCATCAGTGGACATTGGAAAATTTAGTTCACAAGTGTACTATGATATCCTTAAAACTTAAATGAGAATTACAATTTCACGCTACACTGGTTCTTTGCAATCCTTATTTGTTTCTCAATAAAAAGAGCGATTCATGTGTTGGAAGTATGGTGTATCTGAAGTTTTTTTTTTTATAAATTTCACGGCATGACATTTTTAATATTAACTTTTGTATAAAGAAATTCGTTTATGGCTTAAAAACATATTCTATTTTTTGTACAAATTATACAATTTTCTGCAAAGTTTTCTCATTATTTTAGAATCATTACTGACAAATAATCACTATAGAAGTTTCTTTTTCACATTTCACAATTTGGTGCGTAAGAGATTTTGCGCTTTTAAATTTTCTTTTTTAATTTCACCACAATGCTTATTTTAAAACAACACTGTACTTTTACCTTTTTTTAGTTAAATATATAACTATATATATATATATATATGTATATATTAGAACAAGTTGTAGAAGCTAGTTACTTGAAATCAGTGGTCTGTTATCAACACTACATTTATAAAAGCGATTAGTTACAAAAACAAAATATATTAAATTAAAATATTTACAATATTTAAATAGACAAAAACAAAGCGAACAGGAAACCAGAGGGACTATAAGATACAAATTGAAAAATTATCTAAAAGAAGAAAAATTTAAATTTAACACCCGTTTACCAATTTTTAGTTTTTTAACAATAATTCTTCAATTTTAACTTTGTCTTAAAATTGTTCTTTATTTTTCGTTTCGTTTCATTTTTGCATCTTATACTTAAACTAGTTGTTTTATCTTTTACAAAAAAAAAGTTAATGCAGAATGTTTATAAATCGCTTAGAACATTTTTTAATTACACCTTGAAGAAAAGTAATAAACATTAAATTAATTTTTCATATTTCTAATCTTAGACTCAATTAATTGCGAATTTTTGTTAATTACTCATAACACCATTTGCCAATTATTCAAAAAAAGATATTTTTCTGAAAAGCAGTACCTTTGAGGTCTTAAGCAGTATCTCTTTACTCCTAAATGTACCAGTTTCTACGAAGTCAGTTTGCAAATAGAATTCTAGAAAAGAACTTCTAGAAAGTGTCTCTTAAACATTCACAAAAAATAAAAAATAAAAATTAAAATTAAAAATTAGTTATGAACTTTTTGGAAAAAGAAAGTTTTTAAGGACGATATTTTTAGAAAGGATACAACAAATGTAAAAATCCAACCTTTATAGAAATTTACATTTCTAAAACTTTTCTTCAAAAGATACTAGAAAAAAACATTTAAAAGAAACTTTAAAAGAAATAATTTCTGTATTATTTTGGCAATAACTAAACAAATGAGAAAAACAATATAAGTTTTTTTTTTTTTTTAATTTGTCACTATACAAGTACTTAAAAACAAATTTTTAAAATAATTCATTTTCATAAAGTACATTTTTACACGGTATCCTTTTTTTACATTTTTTAAAGCAGAATATAAAAAAATATTTAATTCAATAATGTATAGAATAATTATAAAAAAAAATTTATATCCACAACAGTTTTAAAAATAATTACTTTTAAAATGAATCAAAGAAATTAAAAAAAATACTAATAATAAAAAGGTGCTTCTTTTATAAACGGAAGATTTTGGAAACGTACTTTTTTAAAACGAACTTTGGCAAAGCAATTTTACAATTAATAAATTTTTAAAGAAGTGAATTTTTTTATAATAAAAACGAATAAATTTTAAGAAATTGTAGTTTTGAGAGAAGTTTACATTCTCAGTGGTACTTTTTTTTTATAAAAGCTACTCTGTAAACATGAAGCTCTTTCTCAAAGATTTTAAAAATATTTTTTATATATACGAATGCCTTTTTTGAAACTGACACTTTTTTAAAACCGGTATTTTTATTTAATTATAAACCAGATGTATTTTAAATGTTTAAAGACAAAATTATTTAGAGCAGTGGTACTTTTTGACAAATTGTACATTTTTTAACTATTTGTTTGCAGATAATCATAAATTCAATCTTCTATCATCTAAGAAATAAAACTTAAAAATAATTTCACTTTTTCTTAACAAATATATTTTCTTTGAATATTTCGATTTGAAAATAAAACTTAAGTTATATTGTGAAAAATATATTTATTAGTTAAATACGAGCAGTTAAATATATACTACGTCTCTGTTTATTTATTTAATTTCTATTATAACAATTTCAAAAGCTGTAATTAACAATTTAAATTTACCGTTTGTTAATAACATTTATCTCTTTTACAAATAATTATATTTGCAATAATTAATTCGTACGTTTTACAAACTTGAAGGCATTTCTCATATTATCTTTTAAATGATTTTTTCAAAAAAGCTTTTAATTTCTTTTATAATTAAACTTTTTATTTTCTAAAGAATTCAATTCCTAACCAACAAACATTTAATAATTAGTAAAATTTTAAATATTAAACGTACATATACATATGTATGTATATATTTATAGTGTTTTAATTATGTTTTTGATTATTTATTTTGTTTTTATAATATCACAGTTCAAAATAATAAAACAATTACATATATTTGTTTATTTACGATTTTAGTTCAATTTCTGATTTTCTCTAAAACTATTTGCTCTAATGCGAGTAGCTTTAATTATATAAAAAAAAAAAATTCTTATTTAGCTTCATCTAATCCAACTTGTTCCCAAACAAACAGAACATTTTACTAAACGCAGAGAGCAGTACCTTTTTAAGTATATAAAATTGTTACGTTTGGACAATGGTTTCCCAAAAATCTGTTTAAATTTATTGGAATTTTTCTTAAGGAGATTTCATAATATTTAAATTTACAAAGTTCCCCTATTTCCTCATCAAAATTCTTCTCAGAAATGTGTTGGGCAGGAGTATATCTATTCTCTAATTTCGAATATTCAGTACTGAGAAATATTACTTTCTTAAAATCGCTACACTTAAATGAAATCGGTATTTAAATACATTAAAGTATGAGGGGCATAAATGGGGTATTTATACTTTTTACGTATACAGTATAATCTCGATATTTCGGACAGCTGAAAATCCGTACAATGCGATAAAACGGGCACTTAATGTTTTGCCATTAACTACTCTATAATCCGGACAACATTCTTTTTTCCACCTCAATAAATTCTTTCGCTTTTGCTATAAAAATTAATTATGGTAAAAGTTTTTTGTCAGATATTTTATCAAGTTCAGAAAATCTCGTAGAAAAATAAAACTTTTATATTAAAAAACGTGCCCTTTTCGATTTGCAATATTGAAGATGAAGTTGGGGCAAATATTCTTAAAAAGTGCTTTAATAAAATACTTTATGAAGACGAATGGGACACAAAAAGCCTCCGAGATTCCGCGTAGAATAAGCTAAACGATAGTAAACTTCGACAGATGAAAATATCCAACTATTTGTGCAACACTTAATATAATAATTTTATAAAAATTAATTATTTCTACTCCTACGTAAATTAAATTTATTTTAAAATGAATTTCTTGTAAATAAAAATAAGTTTGCTGTACACAGTACATACATATATATTTATAAAAAGACTACTTTAATTTTTCTCTCGTTTCGGAAATTCGGATATTTTGATATTTTGGAAACTAATTGGTTTTTATTTGTCCGGACTATCGAGATTATACTGTATAGAGTTTCCCTTTTTGAATTAAAGGTCTGTCTAGCATTTTCTTTACCATTTCTGCGACATATATTCCCTATTTACACCATAAAGTATACTCTTTTGCTGTCCATTAACCTGTTTAGCTTTGTAGTACAAGCAAAAATTACTCCTCGATTGTATGAGCTGAATGAAATTAACTTCACAAAAGGACGAAGAGGTTAAAAAAATTTTCTAATTTTCAAAAACACAAAAATTACAACTTTCCGACGTTTCGGCATATGTGACAAGCAATATTGTACTGACAATAATAATTTCTCTATTTTTTGAGGGTATCCAGTATTTTAATGGCCCAGCAATCCCAAGCCTTATTTATAAAATTTTTTTTATCTGATTTTGTGTGAAAATTTGTTTAATAAAACTTTTATAAATTCGGTATCAACTTTTAAATATTGAAAAGCATTTAGTCGAATTCCGTATATATAAATATGCATATCACTTTGACAAACTACATACACAGTAGTAGTCGCTGCATAGAGTTTGGCAATTTGATGCAGACTTGCCGAATTGCGCTTCATTTAGACGATAAGAAGTAAAGATATGTAAATAATGTCAATTTTTTAACTTATTTTTAAATTTAACATTTTTATATTTTTTAAATCTCTCTCTTAAATAAAATTAAATCTTAAATAATTTCTCTCTATTAAAACTTTTAAAATTGGAAATTATAAAATATTGGTTTGTTTTTTTTAAAGGTTTGTTAAAAATTTCTTTCTCCTTATAAGAAAATTTTCAATAAATTTAATTTCTGTAGCATGTAATTCAGAAATCCATATTTTATTTTACATTATAATTTTAATTTAATTTAAATTGTTTTCTCAAATTAATTTATACATTTTTAAGTTTATACACAGTGAGAAGGGTCTTCCAGAGAATTTTTATAAAGCCTGGTTACTGTGAAATAACATAAAGAAAGGGTGTCCACAATTCAGGTTTATTTTAATTTTGCTGCAACATTATTAATTTCTGATGCCTAATACAATCTGGTCAGTTAAAGAAGCAGCATATCTTCATTATTATTATTTTTCTAAATACAATTACAAAATTTAAAATAAAAGTCGGTAGAGAAAATTATGCCATAATCATCAAATCATTACGACGGAAATTCCTATCTTGGCTCATTCTTAAAAAAAAAAAAAAGTCTTCACGGATGAAGTCTGTGATCTAGTAAACACATTACCTAGAATAACTCCAATTTTATATTCCTGCCGTCACAAAATTATTTCGATTTGGTTTTTTTCTATGTTTTCATAACTTTTGTAATTCTTTGTTTATCTTGACAAGCAAATTATAATAAAATTTACTTTCGTGGTGGTATTAAAACAGAGGAAACGGATTTAATTCTTTCCTAAAGCCTATACCAACTCAAGTACTTCGTCAAAAAGTAGAATTATCACATTTGATGTAAAGGGAATACAAGAGTTATCTTACAGCAATTATTACATACAAAAATAGTTATGGCTTAGTGGGGTTTGTAGCCCAGAGGTATTATCTGAGCATATTTTTTGAAAACGATAATGGAAATCGCTACAAGGAGATGATAAGAAACTTTTTCTGGTAAAAAATTTATGTTTTAAACGTAAAGAATATCATATGTAAACTTTAAGGCTGCCACTTTATTATCGCATTTTAACTATTACAGGAGTAAATTAACTTCTTTTGACTCCTTTTAGTGGGGGTTTTAGCAATAGAAAGAATAATCCCACAACTGTTTAAGACCTTAAAACCACAATATCGAACAGTTATTAGCCATTGGAAACAATTTATTGAAAAACAAGTTTGATATTGTTTGCGAAATATTATAAGCCAACCGAGGCGCTAGGGTAGGATCGCCTGACCGACATAATTTTCATTTTTAAACGGAACCTAGTGGTAATAAAATAAAAATATTTATATTTATTATCTGAAAAAGAGAAGCGGTCTTCTTAAAATTAAAATAATACCTGAATTTTGGACAGCCTTCATTATTAAGAAACAACATGTTTCTTATACAAACTCATATTCGCATTGTTGTAACACAAAGTTATCACCTTTTCGGAAAATGGTTAATTTTCAGAAATGGTGCCTCCTAAGAATCGCGTATTGCAAAATGTTTTTAATTCCGCAACACTACTTGATCACATATAATAAATCATCACTGTGCATTTTTACTTCTAATAAAATGATATCTATAATTAATAAACTCTCTGTAGATATTATATTAAAAGGGTATTTTTAGTTTTTCTAATAATTATGAAATTTCGTAATTTAAATGTTTAAAATTATTTCCGTTCAGGGAAATATTTTATTTTAAATTCGAAAAATCGGTTTCGTTTTTTTTTGTTCTTTTTGCTATCTAATCGATTAAAAATTTTAGGTTTTTAAAGAGCTGTTTATTTTTCTGCACACACACACACACACGCTGATATTAGGCACATAAAAACCGTGGTATAAAGATACGTAACCACCTATTAAAAATTTGTTAAAATAAGCTACAAGCAGGTGTGTTTCCCAACATTTTTGTATTTTTTTCTTTTTCTGCAAATGTAATTTAAAGTCTATAATTTGTTTAACATTTGCCAAATGCTACTAGTATAGAGATAAATTAATACATACATAATTATTAATGATATACAACAAACAACCACAACAGACACTTGTATGTTTAGTGTACATTTAGGAAAAGTTAAAAAAAAATAAAATTAAATTTAGTTTCGAAACTATCCAGGAAAAATTGTATAAATTCATTCTTTAGCTTCTGCACTTGCACTCACACAAATATGATATTACACAAATTCCAGTTGCACAGGTTGCACAAAGGATTTATACAACTTTTGTCCTGGCATAACTTTAAAATAATTAAATACATACATATAAGTTTGTTTCATAAATTATAAAATATAAAAAAGCACAAACATTTTTACAGCATTTTGCATTTCAGTTGGCAGCTTAAGGCAGGAAAATTTTTAAAATCTAAATGAGAACATGGGTTCTTTAGCAAGTCTGAATTTAAGCAAGAGATCTCTGGCAGCATTGAAACCTTTACTTTTCTTTGTCTTAAATCTATAATATGTATACGTTTTAAAACGTCATCAATCGCAGTCTATCAGGCTAAAACAAAAATAATTGAACGATACTAAACTCATATTTTTAAATTAAATAAATTGTAAAAAGGAAAAAGAAAAAAAAAGGAATAACGACAAATAAAACGATTAAAAGTTGTGCGATTTACTCAGAAAAATGTGGTGAATTGATGGATGTAAAATAATGAAACATATAAAATGAAAATATTTTTCAGTCAAATTAATTTATTTCCCTCAAGAGTGTCAAAAGTAAAAACAAAAACAGAGTAAAAAAATTTCAAATCAATTTGTATTCCTCGCAGTTTAATCGAATAATCGAAAGTATTGAGTTTTAAAGTATGTATGAATGTACGTATGTATGTATGTATAAATATATGCATATATAATTCGACTAAACTGACACTGTCAAAAATAAGGTAAACCAATCTTTATACAGTTTTTCTCTTGACCAACTGGCCAGGAATCGAACCTGCAACGATTGTTAATTATCTACTCGCCTGCGGATTCATCAAAAAAATAGTGACGTACAAAAATTTGAAATAAATTTTGAAATAGTGGTAGGCAATTATTAAAAGAGTGCTTTGCTTTTAAAGTTTAATATTTTTTTTTATTTTTGATAATCTCTTCTAAAAAGATGTTTAGGAATTTAAATATATATATACGAATATCGTATATATATCTCGCTGGTGTCATGTTCTCTGCAATAGCTTTGTTTAGTGATTTCAATGTATCAACACATTGAAAGAAATGCGAGTTAGGACCTTTCTACTGAGAGCAACGATATATATGTATATATGGCCAAGAACCTAATTTAAAAACATATGAGTATTCAACCAAATAAAAATATTAAGGCTTTAGATCAGCTTAAGAACTTAATGGTTTAAACGGAAACGCCATTTGTCAAGATAAGAGACAGCAAACATGGATTTAGGTGTATTTCTGAATATTTGTATGTGTTCTTGGATGTAAAATATACATGCATACATATATTTGGCGTTTGTTTACATCTTCCATCTGGCATTTTCACAATAAAGTAATCTACAGAATTTTGATCTAACAAAACATCTGAGATTAGCAAACCTTATAACTCGTGTCTAATAAGCTGCTTTCACATATGCGTGAAGTTATATGTAAATATTTTCCTTTTAAATATTTCATTGATATAAATTTTAAAGTTTGGAGGCGCAAGATACATCTAATAAGTCTCTTTTTGCTTTACACAAATTTTCTAGTCAAATCACGCATTACTGTTGAAACTGGTCCTAAATTCGACAGCAAGCCGAAGTATATAACGTGTTTACAATTATAATATTGACACATACTTATTTTATTTTCAAATTTTGGTTAGCAACACTGCTTTATTTGACATTTGAACATGGATAGACTTGCAACGCTTGCAACTTGTTGAAATTTCTTTCATCAAAGTATTAATTTTCCCCGTCACTTTGTTCTCTTTACGCTGTATATAATCTTATTTCAGAGCATCCTACTAGAATAACAAAGGATCGTTTTATTCTGCGCGGAAGAGCATTTTTCTTTGAGCCACATGGGCGCAATCGCGTTTAAACTTTATTGTCATAAAAATGTTGTATCCATGTTTGATAGTATAAAATATTTTCCTCGGCAGATAATATTGTCCGTCCCTAATGTATTGCGAAATACGCGCATTTTCGGCAATCAAGGTACGTTTGGTTCAGAACTTCCGCCGTTTCTTAATCATAGGAGTAAGCTTTCCTTTCTTACTGCTTTATTGAAAAGTTTTAATACTTAAAAAGACTATTTTAAACCTAATTATACATACATACGAATACATGAATACATAATTTATTTATCTCATTCTCGATCTCTCTCCGTCTCTCTCTCTCGCTCATATAAAAATATAAACCTGAAGATACATACCATCTGTTCTATGCGTCTAACGTTTTCGGTGTTTCTAATGCGTTCAACTACTAGCTTTCGGCATGTAATTATTTAGCTTTAAGGGCTTACTGACAACCGTTTGCAAATTTCTTTTATTTCAGTTAAAGGAAAACTCTAATTTGAAACCATGATTAAATTTACCATATTCTCTGTGCTGGCTCATGGATATGCTTACACTCGTACATGTAGAAAGAAAATTGTAGTACAAATTCTTCAACAAGAGGCATTACAAACAGATATCGCATAAGAAGATTTCATAGAATCATTTTACTAACTAGCATTTTTTGGGAACAAAAAGCTATTATGCTGCGTAGCCTAATTTCCGATCACTGGAAATGTTACTCCTGATAATACCCTCTCCACCGGACATTGAACTACAATACGACCGAGGGCGAACTTTAATGACATCCCTGCGGCCACTGCGCCTATTTACATGAGGAGCCAATTCCTCTTGCTTACGGTTGCTCTCTTTGGAGCAAGTAGAATGATCATTTGTTCCATCTTCTTGTTCTCTCAAAGCCCCATTAGCCGTTCTTGCCGAAGGCAATCTATCGTGAGATCTAGCCTTCGATATCGTGAAGGTGAGTGTGGAGCCATTGTCCTGTGCATAGCCAGGTGGCGTATCACGAATTTGATCACAGAAATTTGCAGAAGTTTGAATGGGGATATGAGATCGTTCACTGTGCGAAGTTTGTTGGCGTTGCCGACGAGCTATGCGTGACGCTACAGGTGATCTCGGTATGTATTGAGTGGGCATGGCATAACGCTCAGTTACCTCCGGTGAGAGGTCAGGGTAAGGTCCTGTGCCAGTGCGCGGTTGAAATATATGTGGCCTGGGCTGAGGTGGGGGTGGTGGTGTTACCTCAGATGGCGACAAAAATTCTGCGTCATATGTAACCGGCACTTTCGGCAATGGAATATTAGTGGGTCTAGGTGTTTTCTTTCGCACAGCAGAAGGCCTATACGACGTCGGTGAATAGGCTGGATGGAAGGGCAGACCATTCTGTTGATATAAAGCTCTTTGAGCTGGGTTAAGATCACGGGATGTAAATGGTTGTAAAATGGCACCATGCTCCAGTAATATACCAGAATTGTCATGATAATTTTGCACTGGCAATTGAGTCGAATTATTATTCGGACTTGTGCGCAACGGTTGCTGTTGTAGGTGGTTGCTATTATTGTTAAGAGAACCTTGAGAATATGGAGATTTCAAGGAATTAGGCGAATTATTGTTCTCCACTTGTTGAGAACAGGGAGAAAGATAGTAACTTCCCGGCGAAGGCTTTGTAAAGGGTACATATGTTAACCCTTCTTTCGCCTTCAGATTTTGTATAGAAAAGTTATCCTCTTCAAAGCTCTCATCAAATTGGTTAGACGATGATTCATTAAAAATATCTGAGTATTTAATATCTGGACGTTGGGCGGCTGAACTGACGACGGCATTATTTACTGCAGTAGAGATGTGCTTAAAACTGCTATAACTGGACGATTTAGCTGGCTTAGGTTTGGAATGTATACGAGCAAAACGACTATCAACTGCAGGGCTAGTGACACCTTGCTGAGATTGGTTATTATTTATACTGTTAGTTAAACTATAGTTACTATTGCTTAAAGAGCTGTTTAGCCCATTACGACCCGATCCCAAACTCGGTGTCGCATTTTGTTTTAAACTTGAACTCAAATTTTGTGTCGAATTCTGCAACGAGGCATAGGAGAGAGATGGTGTAGTATCTTGCGTAGGAGACTGAGCTAATAGCATTTGTCTCCTAGAACCGTTAACATATAACTGGTGATCTGCTTTGGCAGTGCTATCGTCATAGTATGGCGGTATAATGTGTTGTTTTTGGGCCAGATCTATATTGGCCGGAAAGATACTATTCGGTGAAGCAAGTTGCACTTTGCGATTCTGCTTAGGACTACAAAGCATGTGGGTTAAGGAGTTACTGCCATTACTAGGGTTAGGAGTGTAGCTACGGCTAATGGGTGATATATTTCTATGTCGCCTTCTATGATGATGACTACTGCCAGTATTAAACGGTTCAAACTGGCTACTGCTACTAACCAAACTACCATTATAGCTACCCTCTCGGCGGCTATGGGAATTACAATGTTGCTGCTGTTGATGATGGCTATTGTGATGAGTGTGTATTAAAAAAGTGTTGTTGTTGTTGTTGTTGTTTGTTTTGTTATTGCTATTGTTGTAATTGTCGGTACTATTTCTATGGCTATGGCTATTGCTATTGCTATTGCTATGGCTAATGTTGTTGCTTAGTTGGTTGTTAGTTGTATTTGAATTTATTGCTGAAGATGTTAGAAATTGTTTATGAAGAGATGTTTGCTGAGAGGATGAGAAAATTTTTTTCGTTGCAGTTGGAGTAGTAATAGAACTAGTAGTATTTGTACAAGTCACATGGTTACTTTTATTGAGATGATTGTTACTATTACTGAGACTATGGTGTATATGATTTTGATTCTGATGCTTATTTGAGAGCATTGTGGCACTCGCTGATGTTGGTATGCTTGTATAGCTCACGTACATTGGATGGACCACCGTATGTTGTGGACTTTTCGCGTCCCCATTCATAAAGTCAACTGCACACATTTAAATTCCGCATTGTTGTAATAGACGTACAATGAAATTTCGTATTCGCACACGTTAGATAGATTCATATAGTTATTGTGTTCGTTTAGATACATAAAATGAAAAAAGAGAAGAACATTAAATGATTAAAAATGCATTTAATGTTTCTTTCTTTTCTTGTGATTTTTATAACTTAATTTAAAATTATATATTCCTTATTATATATGTTAATAGTAACATGTTTGTGGGCATCTTGATATGGACATCGGATAAAGAAGTTATATAAATGAGGTGGGTAGGAAATGAACTTTAAATAGTTCTGAAGGGTAGAACTTGTATTGGTGAGTACTGGGAGAAGTGTCACATTGAATGTATCATGAATTTATTATTTATTATACAGTAAGAAGTAGATTTTTTGTCAAATCTTAATATACGAGTATTTAGTTATGATGGATTGCACACAATACATACAATACTTGGTACATACATATAATTTACAAATTATAATAATAGATATTTATTAATGTTTACAAAATAATCAAGCAACATAAACAAAATGCAAGTACATATATCACACCAACTTTATTATATTTTCTGAAATACTTTTTGACACCTTACTTTACATAGTCGCGACCTAATTATATCCTACTTAAAAAAGACGTACCAAAATGGAGATTGGAAACTGAGTCGCAAATTTGTGGTGGAATGGAAAATTTGTTCTTCTCTTAAGCGAGAAAAGAATTGGCAGAATTTACAACAAAGTCAGCTTATTGAGACCGTCATTAAAGGATCCAGCTGATTGCGTTACCCGCTACATTTATTATTTAATGTACATAAATATTAATGCTCATTAATAGTAACATATACATATATTCTGACATGAGAAATATACATGGTAAGCCGATGGTGATATCTAAACTTTTCAAACTAATTTCAATTTTTCAACTCTAGTATAGATATTAAAATTTTTATTTTTTTTATATAATTTAATAAATATTTTAAAAGCCTATTCACAGTAAACCAACTGAATATTATCACAGTGCCTTAAAATGAATAATAATATTCAATATTCGAATTAGATATTTTAGATATTATTAGATATTTTTCAACAACCTAATTAGTATTAAAATGACTAAAATTTAATTAAAACCTCAAAAGTATAATTTAATTAATATTTTAAAACCCTATTCACCGTGAACCAACCGAATATTGCAACAGTACTCCGAAATGATGAATAATATTCACTACTCGAATTAGATATTTTAAGAAAATTTTGCAACGGCCTAATTAGTATTAAAATGACTAAAATTTAATTAAAACCTAAAAAGTATAATTTAATTAATATTTTAAAAACCTATTCACCGTTAACCAACCGAATATTACAACAGTACTCCGAAATGATGAATAATATTCACTACTCGAATTAGATATTTTAAGAAAATTTTGCAACGGCCTAATTAGTATTAAAATGACTAAAATTTAATTAAAACCTAAAAAGTATATCTTGCATCTTTTTTCTTTTTTATCTTAAATAAATAACAAATTTATATGACAATTTTTTAAACACAGACAAATTATTTAAAAACATTTTTTTTACAAATAATAATACTATAAAAATTGCATATACATATATAATAAGCACAAATGTATGTATGTAAGTATGACTTTTCTGCACAATAATGAATATTTTTAAGTTGCGATGATTATTTTATTCGATCACACACATAAGGAGACTATAAACTATATATCATACATTTATTATATATAAAAACGATTACATAATGCAACAAAATTTGATTAATTTGTAATAGGATTTTTAGTTCCCGGGATGTTTAGAAACACTGATATTAGTAGAGAAAAATTGAAAACACATAAAAAAGAACTGGCATGCAATTACACTGGTAGTACACAAAGTGGAAAAAAAGCTAAACTAAATTTACCAAATCTAACATTAGTTATTTTTACTGCACTTCCATTTTTAAAAAGTTTAATTCATTTCATTTATAACAAATCCCAGGAGTGTTTAATTAATTTGTGTAATAATTTTCCGCTATCAAGAGTTAGTAGTATTAAATGATTTAATTATTAATTAATTTTTACCCGCAGTACTCGTTATGTATTCTAGCCATTTATTAGTACATACATACGAATATAATGTTGGATCATAACTACATACACGTACATTTTTCATAAACAAATGATTTATATGTATGTATGTATGTATGCATGATTTATGTAAAATAAAATAGGAATTTATTATCAAACTAAAAACTAAAAATTTATTACGACAATACACAAACATACATTAAATACAAAATTTAATATAATGAAATAGGGAGAATGAAAGAGTAGAAGAAATTGGAGAAAATAATGATTTTTTTAATATTAATTTTACATAATAAAACCCACAAGCAGTTTATTGTAATTAAATAAAATGTTTATGTATTATTTGTGTATTTGCAACAGCAGAACTTCATTTATAAAATAGAAATCATTTCGCATTGGCTCATAACTAGTACAGGGCTTCCAGCCGTACAGTTTACAACAAAACATTTCGTTAACAAGAACATCACTGTTATGCAATTTGTAGATTTATTTCAAAAATCCACGAAAATAATTAAGCGGAACTGTACTAGCCATTGTTTTCAAATCCTTTAATATAATTGAATTTCCACTGTATTTAAAAAACGTATAATAAGCACAACCTGTAAAGTCTTTTGTTTTCAACTGCCACTATTTTATTATTTCACAGGAAAAAAGCATAAATTTTGTTGTTCCATTTTAGCCATTCGTATATTTTACAATATCAAACATAATATTTAAAAAAAAAAAGGAAAAATTTTGGGCGGTTGGGGGCATTACTCCTAAAAGCTTGTTTTGGAAAAAGCACCAAAGATCATCAAGCAGCGTTATATGCGAGTACGAGCCTTCTTTGTCTTCCTTAACTAATAATAATGTCAAGGCGAAATGTAAGTCGGATATTACAAGTTTATTTCCGTTTTGCTTGCAAAAATAACAATCGAATGCACTGTTTGAGGGTGATTGATGGTACACTATATATAACTGTTTCACTTTATGCTTTTTATCGCTGTCAAATGAGTAGAGCTCCTATAATGGGTTATTGAACGAACTTGTGTCTTTGAAAAGTTGTTGGAAGCGTATTGTAAATATTAGCCAAAAGATAAAAACAGGCGAGGCAGAACAATAGATAAATGAAAGCGAAAACAGATGGTCTATTAATTGTTCGAGTACAGTGGACTAAAGGTACTGCAATTTATGCCAGCATTGGTAAAAATCTTAAGCCTTTAGAGACAAGCTCTTAAAACAAACAAATAGTTCTTTAACAAATTTTAATATAATTTTATGGAAGAAAACTAAGCATATTAATTAATAATTAGGAATATGTAAAACCAAAATAGCAAATTAGTGATTAGACACCGATAAATGAAAATACCTTAATGACTGGATAATCAATCAATTGTTGCTTGTCTACATTTCATATTGATGGATCTTGAGAAGAAAATATAAACATAGAAAGAATAACTAATAAAAGATGATGTCATCTTAAAAAAAACCTTTTTAAACACATTCTGCTCAAACGCTCTGTGTATTTCATTCATGAATGCGACACTCCATGATGGAGTGTCTATCAAATTCTTAATATTTTGTTGAAATAGATATGAACATACTTTTGTAAATCAGTTTGCACTAGCAGTCTCCAAAATGGTGTTAAATCCGGAATGGAAAGTTATCAAGCACCAAGTCAGCTATTTCTTTAAGTCCACAGTACCAATTTAAATAAAATAATTTCTGCATGAAAATGCAATTCAAGGTATATAATTTAAAATATTGAAATATTTTATTTGAGCCTAAATTCTGTTCCAGAACATAAAAAGATTTGTTAGACTTTTTACAGTTCGTTAACGTCCTTAATGCAAACGCAAATATATTTTTATCAGTTCATACACTATTTTGCAAGTAAACAAGGATTAGAAAGAAGAAACGAGCCTGCCATGCATATCACCAATATACGCTGATATATTATAAAAGTATATATTAGAAATTTGAGTAATACAAAAGTTATACCACAAATTCAAAGCATAACCACAACAAAGTTTCTTCGATATGAAAAATATATAAATATATAAATAAATAATTATTATAATTAATATATAATTATTTATTCTTCCTATTCCTTCCCACTTAATAATATAATTGAATAACTGACAATTTTAAGCCTCTAACAGGGTAATGAAGCTGGTTGAAGCAAACACAGCATCAGAGGCAATCAGCATTTTTAATTTATTAAATGATTGCACTTCCATTTCAGCACCTCCCAGCTTTTTCCGAAATTATTTAAAGGTTGTACTTTTAGTGCATTCCACTCTGCATTGCCGAACAGAATAAAATTTCATTACAATTTGTTTTGATTTCTCTTTTGCCATAGGAATTTTACTGACTTTAATAGAGTGTCAAAAACGCTTTTGTGTTTGCCGTAACCACTGTTCATATTTTATCAATCAAGTCCTTGAAGTCTTCGTTATGTGGTATGGCTGCCATTAAAAAGGGAAAAGAACAGACTTTGTGCGGAGATATATTTTTCATAAAATAAACAAAGGACAGACAGCTTGAAATGTAGAACACATGTCCGTATGTAAGAAAGTTCAAAACATACATATACATATGTTTATGTGTGTAAATGTATATGTTTGCAATGTTAAAAAAGGAAATGTATGTACGAGTATGTATGCATGCATTTAAATAAAAAGAGTAGGGAAATAACAGACAACAAACTCTTAATTCATGTTTAAAAAAGTTTCGTGACTTTTGGTTCGGCTTAACGGCTCCAAGAGCTGAATTTTTAATGCAAATCCCTTAAAAGCAAAACAAAAGACTTTTCGAACATGTTGTGCTTTTTTCATACAAATTCCTTATAAATCAATAAAAATAAGAATATTATTGTAGGCTAAACTAAACAAAAATTTAATGTTTTAAAGAATTTTGTATTTTAACTTACATCTGTCATCTTCATCCAAAAATATGCAGCTTATGAATATGGCCCCCACAATACCAAAGAACTAAAATATTATAATACAAACAGAATGAAAAGAGATTTATTTAATAAATTCAATTTTTTACCGCTAAAACGCATTGCACACCGGATTGGACTACTTCAACTATGTCGTAAGTAAGTAGGCAGCCCTCTACCGTTTCGGGACGTAGAGGTCGAAAAGGATCCTCTGAGGTTATATTCGTATTATAGATCGGCTTGCAGCCATAACCGTTTACCTCAAACCACGAGACACTGCCAGTACCTAAATTTAGTAAGTCGCTATCCTAGAAGATAATAAAGATACAAATTACTTCAGCATGTTCCGCTTTAGAACAGGTGTAAGCATAAGCAGATACCCATATAAATATACATAACATATATACAAAGTATAGAGATACATATGTGTCTGATATATCGTATAAGTTGTTTTGAACTTGAATATTCGCTGCCAAAACTTGAAATGTTTTAAAATTATGTTTTCTTGACACTAGTCCACATTGTAAAATTCTAGTTCTGTAATTTTCATTATTTTTATATAAAACTTCAACTTTATATCTTGGAAGAGTGAGAACTTGAAAGGAAAAGAAATACATAAAACACTACAATCCTTCCCCAAATTGTATTTGTGGAGTCACTTTATACACCGAAATGAAGAGGTTGAATATTATCGATGGCGCTATCGATAGTATTTAAATTAAAAAAACAGTGAATAATTTTGAATAAAGGCTTCATTTGAATATTGCGTAGAATGTGACTAATAATAAGTCTAATAATATTATTAAAACCATTTAAATAGACTACAAAACAAAAACAATAAGACTTACTTTATCCAGTGCCCCCACGTTTAAATAGAAACATATTAAAAATGAATTCCAACCAATCCATAGAAAATTCCATATTAAATACTGTAAAGAAACAGATAAAAAATACGTTACTAATTCTCTTTTTACACATGTATATATCTACATATGTATATTTTAGCACCAAATATATCTAACGATATTCTAAAAAACAACAACTGTAACAATAAAACGATTGATTAATTGGCTGCACAAAAAATGTCTATAGTTTGTCTACAGTCTAAGACGACAGATATCGAAGTTTAAAAAGATAAAAAATATTTTATTTGCATTGTCAAAGCAATTGATAAGGTAAGATGTAAAAAAAATATGCATGGGACGGTTCCATTTGTTCTACGTTTAACTAATTTTGGCTTCAATTGCGTTTGTTACAAATTGCGTTATCGAGGGATCCCTATTAAGTTTTTTTCTATAAACTGTCGTCCAACCGTCATAATGAACGTAACTAACAATTTTTGTGTTCAACTTAATTAAACATTTCTTTGTTTGAGTGTTGGCAAATTCAGTTGATCACTTAAATTCTTTTTCGCTTCTTCTAACTCAGTATTACATTGGCGAAATAAAAGCAAACAATAAAAGGCTTAACTCCGCCTCTTTTGATACCAGATGAGCTGCAAAAAAAAACTACTCTGTCTTCTCTATTGCCATACATTTCTCATAATTCCGTCTCATGCATTGCATGAGTAGGGCTTCGTCTGAGTTCCGGTCTTAGAGAAAAAATAATTAATTTATATAAATAAAGAGCAGTTTGCAAATTGGAAAGAATACTCTTTTATTTGTAATGAACAGAGTTGATTTTTCGGGATACAAAAATTAGAATTGTAGATAACGTTTAAAAGCAATCTGGCATCACTGATTTGTTATATAAAGGAAGTCATATTCGAACGCTACATAATACATAATAGAACTTTAATTTGTAGTCAAATGAGATTTTAAGAGCATGACGTACATGAATACACACATCTGTTGAGCTCTCTCGCTCTGTGCTCTATATTAGTTATTCTTAGGTAAAGAGCATGTAGTAATTTAAACAGCATGATAAATACGAGTGTGCAACATAAGCATGCACGTCAACTAATTATTTAAAAAAATTAACAGAACTCAAATTAATTTTTCAAATTATATTTTTATAAGTTTTGAATTACATCACAAGTATAGCGAAATACGTCTATTTTGCTCCACCTGACACTGAAATTAATAAACAGACAAAAGGTTTGCAGGAAGCAAACCTTTTTTCTGTTTTTTCTGTTTTTATCCTTTTTTTGCCTTCTATTCAAAGAAAAGGATATGCAACACAAATTTTCTATATGCCCGCATACTTTATACTTTGAACTGTGCTTTGAACCATCAATACTCCAATTCACGTGCAAATCATATCCTACACCGATATTTTCCTACCAAAATAAAGTTGCTTGTTGTCGCGAAGCTTTTAGGAAACCTTCCCTAACAAGTAAAAATATATTTTGTTACATTCTGAACTCCTTTCGAACTTATGAACTTGCTTTAAATAATTTCTATTACATTTTCTTGAAAAAGATTCATTGAATTTAAGTAAAACTCAGAATGTTCAAAAATAAAAACATTTTATAATAACTTTTAATTTTGACTTTATCCTGCTCCACATGACGGAATGGCAAACGTTATACCCAATGTGTTCACTTGAGCCAAAATGTCTGAAGAATACCACTTCCTTCAAGTGAAAAATATACAAACGTATCATTTGCTAAATTTCCATATCAAAAACTCTTTATTTTTTCCGTTTTCTTATAAATATTTATTCTTATTCTTCTTTTTTTTATTGTTATCATGTTTATTGTGGTTTAAATGATGTAAACTTTGCGATATAAGTTTGTATAATAAGCAACACACAACTCACCGTTATAATATATTTTATTCTGAAATGATATGCTCCATAAAATCCAAATATTACGAATAAAATGTGAAAAAAGTTAACAAATATTGGCGCCCACATGTATCCAAGAAAATCGAATACTTGGCGTTCGATTATAGTTATCTGCAAAAAACAGAAAAAAAAATTAAAAAGAAAAATTTAAGGAAAACATCAGTCTTATATAGATGTGTGTGTGTGTATAAAAATAAATTTTAATTTTGAAGAAAGGAATACCTTAAAAATTAATTTGTTTTCTTTCCAATAAAATATTCTCCAAATTGTTTAATTTATTTACAAATAAAAACAATTTAATTGCAAATTATTTTTAACTATTTCTTTACTGGAAACGTATAAATAGCAGAGAAGGAATCGAATACAGCAATTGCATATGATGCAGTAACAGATCCTCTTTTATTGGGTGTAGACTTTTCAACCAAGCAATTATGTCTGAAAGCTCCTTGTAGCGTTACACTATAAACTTCAGCATTTTTGCTACTCATTGTATTTCGGTTTTCCGATTATTTCTCTACCTTTAGCGTAAAATCTAGAACTCTTTTAGTACTTCTTGTATTTATTAAATATTGTTGTAAACAAAATGGCTTATACTTTGGCGCTTCATAAAATTATGTATGTTACACTGGAAAATAAAAGGGGTTTAACTGGTAGTTTAATGACCTTTGCAGACCGTGCTTAGTTGAAGAGAAATCGTATAGAAAAATCCAAAGATACATTGAGCCAAGTCTAAAATGTAAAACAGAAAACTTTTATCGCAAAAGCTTCCACTTTAATTCTTAGTACAATGGCTGTACTTTATACATTGAAGACAATTCTCCAGCCAACAGCAATTTATATAATATGAGTTTTCACTTTCTAACGAACTTCAGAAAACTTTTTTCTCTTTTTTTTGTTTTGGATTCTGTGTAAACAAACAGCTATACAAACTTCGCTAATTTGAAATAGAATAAAAAATTTGAAAACAAACACCTTTTGTCAACAACTAAAAAGCCCAAACCAAGCTAAACTGTACTGAATCAAAAGTTTTTTAATGTAATTTATGCCACAAATGCAACCAAGCATTGAACTTAATTTTCTAAGCAATGAAAAACTTACACTCAATTGTAAATCAACAGAACGCTCACAAAGGAAAAAAAAAGTTTTCATTTGTTTTTAAAATAAAAATATTATAAATTTTATAGTCGAATCCAGCCGTGTGGTTGTATTGTATGTGTGGATTTTTGCCAAAAAAAAAAAAAAATAATAAAAAAAAATTGGTAAATTGCATAAAAACTAAAATGCAGATCCATTTATATAAGAGAGTTAATGTACTCGTGCAGATAACCAACCACCTCTCACACGTACAAATGCTTGCTTGCTAGGGCAGATGCAAAATCCACGTCCATTGAACAAGATAGATTGATGGGTGGTAATGGCACACAACATGCATTCATGCACAAGTACACTCGTGTCATCGTAATATATGGGCGTGAGCTGACAATCATGAAATTATTTTGTGGAAGATAAATGTTTTTGCATTGTCTACATCTCCTTTGCATTTTCTGCTTTTGCATTCGTGAAGCATGTACGACTATTGTTAAATACTTCTATAATTATTTTTGTGCAACTTATTACACTTTTGGGGTCAAATGCCATATTATTTAATACAGTGACCTTAAATAAAAATATCGAAAATGAAATCAAAAATATGTATATATTTATGCAATTTATTTAAAAAAATCCAAGGAAAGAAAATCGATTCAATATCGAAAATTAATTGACTTGCTACTAAGTTAAATATTATCAAATTGTTCTAGGGAATCGTAGCTAAAACAGAAACAGAAGCAGAAACGATCCATGATAAAATACATATACTTGACCACACGAATAGTCACAAATACGAGTAGTCACAAAACAATCGATTAAGTCTCCCTTTGGCTTTAATAACCAACATAAAACATTTTATTACTAATAGGCACAGATTAGTTCAATATTACTTCCATTACTCTAATAGAGCAGAGTTATAATAAACCCGCGTAAAAACAGAGTTAGGTGTATTTATATATTTTTTATTTTTTTCTTTTTAGGTCGCACTAAATACATTGCAAGCTTTAAATACTATGGCTGCACTGGTTAATTCCCTTGAACTCAACTCATGTTACAGTAGAAAAGAAATTAAAAGAACTCCGTAAAAGGTGAAACCTAGACTGGACTGGAAAAAACAAAATATCCTAAACATAGCAAGGGAAGTATTTAAAACCTGTCTACTAGCACTTTGGCAGAGACAGCTGACGATGTTGCTATTTCAGCAAAGAAAAGGCGACAACATTTTAAAAGTGTCATTACACAAAAAACAAGGAAAAAATAAAAACAGAGCAAAAAGCTTAATTTAAACAGTGCATGCCAAACCAACGCATATACACACATATGTATTTATATATACAGTTTAGGGTGGAGTGTAACGTTTAACCCAACACATTTTGGAGTGGTGGAAAGTGAATACTTTGAACAATTAAATAAATGTACTTTCGAGCAGGTCTTTAATAAAATGACAAGAATGTCGTTAGCTGAACTTGTTAGTAAGTTCGTCACTTAGAAATAGTTGTAGGTTTGATTCCCAGCTCCGGTAGTAGTAAAATAAAAAATTCTCATGAATGTTTTTCGAATCCTTTAATACTCGTCTATCATGCAAACAATTATCTCCTGCAATAATGCACAGCTGATCACATAAAGTATTTAATCGGGGAAGTAAAACCAATAATAAAAAAACGAATTCTCTGTTGTCTGTATCGCTATCCCTTTCTTTAAATTCCTGCCCAGTGCATTGCCACGACAGAGGATGTGCCCTGGTGGTAGAAAATAGAAAAACACAAAATATTTGATGCTGGAAAACAACGACAAATTTTCTTTCGCCAAGAAACTATTCCAGATCTATTGCTTTATATATACACCGCCAAACGCGGAACGTATTAGAACCGTTTGACGATGCTTGTTTTTAGTTTCCAAAAGTGTTAGTAAATAAAGTTAATTTCTACAATAATAATTAATTTATTTTTATTTTACAGTATTTAGAATAGATGTATTCAATAATTAAATAATTAAACAAATTATCTATTTTTATTTGTGTTTCTGTTGACATTTAAATTGTTGTGGAATATTTTTCTAATATGGTCACACTATTAGCAAATCATTAGAACAGCTGTTATATTTTCTCCGTTATTGCGCTTTAAATTGCGAATTTGCGTTTGGAATTTTTAACGACGAACTGCTGGCTTTAGAGGAAATTCGTCATGCTTCCCAGTTGTGTTCCTCCTTGCGCAACTTTGTGAAAGGAAGAGGCTCAATATTAAGCAAATTTTTTTTACATTCAAAATAGAAAATTTTATATTTTATTTAAAATTGATATAAAATATTAACTTCTTTCTTAAAGATCACTTTTGAGGTGCTTCTTTACTAGGAAGTTAATTGAACTTTGGCTTATTTTAAGTTAATTTACAGTGTTCGCAGGCAAAACAAGTGAAGAAAAGGGAAGAAGACTTAAAATAATCCAATTATGGTGTTCTAACATAAAACAAAATAAGCATAGAATTGAAGGTAAAGTGACCTCATTGGTGGTTTAATGAATGAACGTTACAAATAGGGAATAATTTCGATTTTATCAAAAACATATGCTTTTGCAGGATTGGTTTTTTAGATAACATAAATATATATATTTATATATATATATATATATATATTAATTTTTTAACTATAAAGTATCTTATCTTAAGAATTAAAAATAAATATTATAAATACTTTTAATTTAATATAATTCTTGATACAAGTTAGTTTTTGAATAAAAAGTACTTTTTAAATAATTTTACTTTTGATAAAAGGTACTTCTGAACAAAATTAATTTTTTTACAAAACATGTACCTACACTTTGAAAAAAAGCTGCTTTTCCAGTAAATGGTAAAGCTTGAATAAAATTACATTTGGAAGCAGAAGTTTTTAAAAAAAAAAATCATGATTTGAGTGAAGAACGTGTATAAAAATATTGCTTTTCAAAACTTTTTGCATAAAAGATACTTTCTGAGCAAAATTTAATAATAATAAAAATTAGTTTAAAATAAATAGACTTGTTGCCTTTTTAAGGAAACCGCAGCACAAAGTTTTAGTAAGAATTTATATGGCAGACAAAACAAACTGTTCATACTCATACATTACCGCTGTCTGCAATGTAAATACTCACTCAAAATGTTTATTGCTTTTTCTATAAGTGGGCGGTACATTTCTAAACTTGTTTGTTTAAAAATACATATGTTGCTCAAAAAGTACCAGTAATTGCATATTTTTAAAATTCAGTTATTTTTTGAACCCCATTTAATTCCACATTTCAATTATTAGTTTTTGTTTTTGTATTTTTCTTCTAGATTTTCTAATCAGTTTCCGTTAATTTTGTTTGCACACACATGCAGACGTACTTACATACATATTTATGTCTAAGTGTGTGCAACCTTTTCCATTTTAATTGAAACCCAAAATTAACAAAATACAGTATAATCTCGATAGTACCGAGCAAATAAAAACCAAGTAGTGTCTGAAATATCAAAATATCCGAATTCCCTGAACAAGAGAAAAATTAAAGTAGTCTTTTCATAAATATATATGTATGTACTGTGTACAGCAAACTTATTTTTATTTACAAGAAATTCATTTTAAAATAAACTTAATTTACGTAGGAGTAGAAATAATTAATTTTTATACAATTATTATAATATATTATATTATTATTTTATATTATATATTATTATTATATTATATTATTATATTATATTATTATTATTATTGGATATTGTCATCTGTCGAAGTTTAGTATCGTTTTGTACGCAGCATCTCGGAGCCTTTTTAGTTTTGAAATATCGCCAGCAGCAGGAAGTTGCTGCCCTTCGCAATATTTTACAGAGGTATTAAAAATATATATGGCTTGAGAATACTGTGTTTTTGGAATATTATCACAATATTCTTCAATAAATAATTCATCTTCTTTACTCTCATCAACGTTGCTTTCAACTTTGTGATTCAGCTAATCATTTGCCTCAGTAGAATTATAACTGCCAAATGAAGAAGTAAATCAATTACTTTAGCAGAATCGGTGCGTGCCAGTCTTGCTAGAGGAACTTCATCGTCTATGTCCCCTTCGTCTTCATAAAGAATTTTATTAAAACACTTTTTAAGAATATTTGTCTCAACTTCATGCCAAATATTACAAATCGAAAAGGGCACATTTTTTAATATAAAAGTTTCATTTTTCTACGAGATTTACTGAATTTGATAAAATATCTGGAAAAAAAACTTTTACGATAATTAATTTTTATTGCAAAAGCGAAAGAAATAAATGCTGTCTGAATTATTGAGATGGAAAAAAAGGATAGTGTCCGGATTATAGAGTACTCATGGCGTTTTCTTTTCTACATTAAAAATGTTGCCCTGTGAAATGGTGCCTTTTTAAAATGTTTTGCCCGCCCTGTGAAAGTGCAATTTTTTATATAACGAGAAAAGAGCACAAATTAGAAAAAAGTGCAATGCCTTTTTTTAACAGCTGATAAACAAACATTTTCTTTATATTTTATGAAATGTGTATACAAAAATGATCAGTTGCCAGATTGCTAATTCATCTGCTTGAGAAAACAAATTTTTTCTTTTTAATATCTCATACAAATAAGTAGCCGCATAGTGGTCTTTGGTTTGTTTTATATGATACAAAATGTAACAATAATTATTAAAATCTAATTTTCTTACTCTTTCAACTCAAAAGACTTTTTGAACATTTTCTGGTAACGCTGTGCAAGAATAAAAACCATGTGTTTTACAAGGCAATTTCTGCCCCTGTTGATTTGCTCAGGGCAAAAGTGCAATGCCTTTTGAACTGCGAAAGGGCAACATTTTTTAGAAAAGAACACAAAATTGCCCTACCTGCGGGTGGTGTTGCCTTTTTTTGTGGAAAAGAAAACGCCATTAATGTCAGAAAATTAGGCGTCCGGCTAATCGCGTAGTCTGGATTTGTAGTTGTACGCAATATCGAGATTATACTGTACTACGAAATAATGCTTTGCATTTGAAGACGAGAATATCTTTTGATCAATTAAATAAAACCAGATTAATACCAATCGCACTAAAAACCAAATTACTATAAACAAAAAAAATTAATTAATGAACACTTTATATTGCACTTTAACAATGTGCAACACAAAAAGTTCAATTGGCCAATAAATTATATCTAATTAAATTAATTAATTTTAATATCACAATAATTGCAATCACTTTCTATAAACTAAATGAAGAAAAGTTTATTGTCTGAATTCTGTAGAAAAGCGAACTGATAATACGGGTTTATAATTTTTTTTAAAAAACATACTCGTATTGCAAATTATTGAAAAATATTTTTTGTAATTCAAAACATAAAAATAAAACCAAAAAGGAATTTATGACTATTTTAAGATGTCTGGTTTTTTGGGCAGATAACGTTCATAATATTTTTTAATGCATTTACATGCGTTGAACTACTTTTCTAGGAAAACTCATTACAAATACAAAACATACATACTTACATACATATATGGATTAGAAAAACACATGTGCATACACAGATATACTACTTATCTGTACACTTAAATATTAAGAAAGCAATGCCCCTTTTACATCACGTCCAATTTGTTGATACGTTATGGTTCATATTTTTATTGTTTTGTATTTTCCATAATTAAATTTCTCTATTTGCTTTAAAGGTTAACGCGTGCCAGTGTAAAAAAAAACCATTTAGTACTAAATATCTTAACGATTTAAAAACAAAAAAGAAAAAAAAAACATTTTCATAAACAAGAATAATTATAATTGTTTTACTTTTTTTTTTTTTATAATAACACTTAACATTAAGTGTATTTTTTAAAATACTGATAAGTTGTTATTTTATTTCAAATAAAATGAATTCTGGACGCTCTTAAGGCCTAGTGACATAGAATACGTCATACGTATAGTACTTTTTAAAACGACAACTAAGTTAAACTATATATGTATGTATGTTTATACCAATATGGGTTCGTTAACTACAAACACGAAAGTTGGCCAACTTTTAACTTTTTGTATACGTCGAGTACTTTGACCAGTGGTTAGTTTTTGATTTAGCTTGAAGGTAAAAATAGAAGACATCATAAAGAGAAGAGACTATATTTTGTTCGGAAAAATATTATCTGAACTTGTTTTAATTTCCATTTAAATCACTCCTAATTTTAAATATCAGCTTTTATAACTTAATTTTTTTTAAGGTTTTACCAAGTACACTTTAATAAACCTTTTTTTTTTTGTTTGCTTTAAAGCATATAAAAACTTATCCATGCATACATATATGCATATATATGTATATTTACATATGTAAAGATATGCATTTGTATATTTTCTATATTCATTTGAATTAGGCTATGCAAACAAGCTCGTACGTGTAATTAACGTATAGAAAAGCTTGTTTTCAATGCAAGTTCTCTTTTATGTTGCCAACATAAAGAGCACAATTAACCTAAATTTCTAGCAGCGCAGAAACATAAAGGGATAAATTATATATAGAAAATTAAATATAACAATAAGTTTAGTTTGAACTATTCGTGATTTTGCTTTAAATGTTTAAAATAATTTAAAATTTTGGAAGCTCATAAGCATTTTGCACACTGTAATCAGAAGTGTAAATTGTTTAGAGGAGGTCAGTTGCAAATCAAACTAAATGCATACAAGCAGACGTAATTAATTGTAGAGCTTTTAGGCGTTACTTTATTTTCATAAAAATTATCTTTTGGTAAAATTTTTGTTTTAAATAAAAGTACATTTTAAATAATTTTATTTTTGATAAAAAGGATAAGAAATTAATTTTTCGCATAAGAAGTACTTTTGGACTTAAAGAAGCTTTCACTGTAAATAGTAAGAGATACATTTAGGCGTAAGTTTAAGTATTGAAACGAAACCTTTACGTTATTTTTATGAAAGTTATTTTTTGGTAAAATTTTTGTTTTAAATAAAAGTACATTTTAAATAATTCTATTTTGGATAAAAAGGATAAAAAATTAATTTTTCGCATAAGAAGTACTTTCGGACTAAAAGATACTTTCACTGTAAATAATAAAAAATACTTTTAACCGTAAGTGTAAGTAATGAGACGAAACTTTTCTTAAGCCATACTTATTACTTCTTTTAATCCACATAGAAAATAAATTCTCCTAAACACTTGAACAGACGGTTAGAAGGTGCAAATGAAATAGAGACTTCCAGCGCAGTATTAATTACTAATTATTCTCAAAAACGAAAGCTCATTAGCTACAAATGCAGAGAAATATTTTATATTAAAATTAATGAATACAAACAATGACTGATAGGAACTGGTACTTAAAAGGATGACAGATCTTAAAGCGTTGGTATCTGCTTAAAATAAGTTATTGTTATCTATGAAGGACGTCGCAAGCTCACCTAGAGATACATACATGACTATGTGGGCAATTATATAATGGTTTTATATATGTATGTATGTATGTAAATTAAAAGAATATTCCACGCCCCCATTTGTAAAAAAAAATTTAAATAGTTAAAAAATTAAAATAAATTTAAAATTAAAATTAAATAGTTAAAAATTTTAAATAGTAAAACTTACTAACGTTATATGCAGAAGGGAAAATATTATATTAAATTTACAGAAATTACACTCCTTCATATAGAAAACCTATGAAAATTTCAGGTGTATGAAACATCACAAGGAATCGAAGCTTTAAACGTCTTATCCTGTCTATATATACATATATGCGTAAATACATATATATATATATATAATTTCTGCCAAACCAAACAGGATGTGTTAACGGTTTTATATCCCAGTAAACAAATTATGGCCACGTACTGCTTAAATTACGCGTATTATTTTGCAAATTGGCAGCACTTTAACAGCTGATGACAATTTCCTGTTTTCTTGGCCAACTTGATCAAGTGCTTCAAGTTTTGGTTAGGTAAGTAAGTATGAAAATGTGGTGGTGGTGAGAGAAGTAGGGCAAAGATGTATTTATTACATTCATATGATTAAATGACGCAGAATTGTTTATAAAATTTCAACGCGGTTGGCATAACAACCATGCGCTTTGCTTCATACAGTCATTTTTCTATGATATATTAGTCACGTCAACATTCTCTGTGGGGTTTTTTCATTTAAACTTTCGTGCAATTGATTCATTAAGCCTTATGGAACTCTTCACTTTTTTATTTTTAATTTTATTTTTAGTATTATTTATAAGAAAATTACACCTTGATAATAAAAACGAGTATGCAAATTGAATTTCACAAACACCAGTTGACTATGCAAATATGAAATGGTGGGGTAGATTAACTCCACATGCTATGGAAAAATTTAACTAATTGGCAACTCAGTTCATTTTTGTCCAGGCAGAAATTACAGCAATTCGAACTGGAATTGTTTTTTCTTTCGTGATCTCTCTCTCTCTTCTTCTCATAAAGAGAGGAGTCAAACCACAAAATACATAGAAAAAAGTTGATTGTTAAAAAATTTTGATCCGAAACGATTCTTAATGTGTTTTATGTTTAATTCATATAAATATGTATATATGAATGTATGTATGTATGTATGTATGTATGTATTTATAAACAAGATGAGGTTATTAAAAATGAAAACAATAAAAACTATATCCTCCTAATTGTGTACCAGAAGAACTTTTTATTTATTTATTTAATTAATATTATATGAGTATACTATACATAATTATAATATGTGTAGAAGCACTGGCTGCTCAGAGCATCGGCTAAAATTTTTATTATTCTATTATTATTAACTAAAAAACTGTAGCGTTGCAAATATCAAAACGTTTACACATATAAAAAAATTAATAAAATTAATTTTACACATATAAAACTATTTTTTCCTTCAAATGTTTAATAAAAATTCTACGTATCAAAAGCTTATGGGAAATGTTTATGAACAGGGTCAAATAGCTTTACCAAAAATGTGTAAGAAAATTTATTGTAGCAATAAAGATTCTTCAATATCATCGTCTAATATGGCCACCAGTGGTACATTTGAAGAATGTTTCGTTTAAATAAATTATTAACATCCGCATTTACGAAAGCTCTTTAGATTACTTGCGCCTGATTCTAGATGGTACCAGTTTACTGGTACATGTTTAATGGCCGATCGCTAAAATCATACTTGTAAGAGTATTAGAAGACCTTGAACTTAAGGTCTAACAAATAAAAGACCAAAATTTGTAATTTTCTGTTCAATCGGATCAAAAAATGTTTATTTACTATTTTTTATTATTTATTTAATGGGCACATTTAATCTTTTGAGAGAGATGCCACGCAACAATTCATCACGCCAATAAAGGCTTTTAATATATTCTTCATTAAAATTCAAATTGGTAATTCCAAGACGACATTGCATGACCTGAAATCATAATAAATATTCGCTCTAAAAAAGTTTCTTCCTTTTCACAGAGCTTTCTTTTTTTTACTCACAATATCGCCATAATTTTTAAGCTCCTTAATGCTTGCGGGCCAGAAAGAGTTGAAGGCAATATGCCAACCTAAATCAGTTCAAAATTTATTAATAGTGTTTTTTATTTTGGCATAAACCACTCCTTCATCGCAAAATGAATATTTGGGATTTTATTCTCCAGCGAATTAAAGGCGGGAACGTTTATCAGGTTTATTACTCGAATACTGCAAGCTGTACACTTGCATTTGGACACTGATAGGAGCGAGCATAGTTTTATACATTGTACCAGACGAGATAACTAAGGATATTGCTAGTAAGCAATTATCCGTGAAAACACAAAATAAGTTTTCTTCCCGGCGAACCGCTTTTAATTCAGTCTGTTCGAAATTTTGGATTCAATCCTTGTTGCCATTAGCTAACTATCACTAAAAATATCCCGAGAAGTGGTATTAAAATATAAATTGTGGTCGACCTTTATTTAACAACTTTAACCTGAACTCACATGTGCTGGCAATATAAATGTTAACCGCAGTTGTCTGAATCAATTAAATCAAGTTCTTCTCAGTTTAAGGTATAATTTTAGCGAACCTTTCTTCATAAGGAATTTTTATTACTTTTACCATAATTTTATAAAATGATACAAATTTGTGTGGGTTTCACATGCAATAAAAAAAATTTAGATATCATTCACACGAAAACTAATATTTGAAGCTACTGCAATTTCATATTGCCGTTTACAGTCCTCTTTACACATTAGTTACTCGTATATTATGCTGACATCATATTCGTTTGTAAATTTTCTTCAGCGTTATTATTTAGAACGTGACAAGTATTTTTTCATTTAAAATAAAAAAAATAAAAATAAAAAATAAACTCAAAATAACATTCAATTAAGGCGCAAGTATGGAGAAAAATACTGGTAAATATACGAGTTGGAGGAAAAAGTTATTAAGTCATCATTGTATTGTGATGCAAGCAACCCTCTGCGTTAGAGAATTTCACAATTTAATAATTTATTTGAATTTAATGCAACAGGAAAACTTCTTTTTTCAAATTAAGTCTCATTGAAGCGCAAAAAATTTTATTCACATTATAGAGAATAAGTGCTTAAGAAAAAAACTTAAAAGAAAAGATAAAAATAAAAAATATCTCTACGGCGAGTCTAACGTAGATTAAAAATATAATTAGCCGTACGATACAATGCTTAAAACGAATACAATTTTTTATTATATCGATAGAATGCACAATCTGTTCGAGAACAAGTACAATATCATTTGTTTAGATGACTAGAGCCATAAAGGTAAGCAGGTATCGATTAAACAAAAACCAAAAAAAAAAGAAGTATTAACCGTATCAGAATGTCGTTCGCTGAAGCAGTAAGTTTGCCAACTAAAAATGAATAAGGAAGCCGTGCCTCCAGAATTCTCATGAATTTTTCTCAAGTGTTTTAATATTCCTCCCGTAAGCGAATGAATAACGCTCAGCCTACTAAAACGGAGATCTTGGGTTCGATACCTGCCTGGACCCTGGGTGTTTTTCTGCGGGCAATCCCACAACTTTGCAGGTTAAAATAATTAAAAAAAAAAAAAGCAAAAAAAATTATTTTTAAAAAACAAATAAATTATTGAAGTGACAAAGGCACTGTTAGTGAGCATTTAATGCTTACCGGAAACCAGTCAACATTGATGAGCTCTTCGCTCTTTTTTCATAGCAGTATTTTTTATAAGCGTAGTAAAATAATAAAGCAGATCAGAGTCTCTCAAAGATCCTGTTCACCACTATTTCACGATTTTCTCTACCACTATCTCTTTCAACTAATTCCAAAGCAAGTCCTTGCATTTACTTTCCAAAAAAAAAAAATATTAATCGAAAAGAAATGTTAAGATACTATTGCAAGGCCCAAAATGAACGCCAAATTTAAAGCAAAGTTGAAGTAAGATTCAAAATAGTCCCTGAAGATTAATAAAAATTCAGATTTATATTATAGAATAAATTTACTGCACAAATAACGAGAAATAAAATATTTTGTTTAATTTTGGGACAGAATTAAAATTTTTGGTGAAATTTTTGAGACACTCTTAAGTAAAGTAAAATAAAATTTTCACAAACAAGGATGTAGGACTTAAATAAAAATATATTTTATACGAGTACACACAAAAAATTTATGTAAATTACTAATTTATGTTTCTGAATATCTGGAGGTTCTCAATGGGAACAATAAATGTCTCTACGGAATAATTAAATTCCAGTAAATTTGAAATGTTATCGAAATGTTATCGAAATTTGAAATGTAATCGAATCAAGGTTATCGAAAACATTGTAAGTTCTTCGGTTGAACAATTTTGCAAAAAGCATAGTCTATGAAACTCTTCTCCGAGAGGGTAAAGAATATTTTTTTAATTTTGTAATTATTTGCCTGATGAAATGCTTTCACCTTTTGTGCCGCTTAAAGTTGCCATTATTAAGATCGAAAATATAATGGCACACTTTCTTAAACTCTTGTAAACTGCTGTTTTATATGCTATACTGTACTACTTTTATTACTATACTAATTTTATTATACTATACTAATATATATACATATATACATATATATTACATATATACAATTTATCTGAATAATTGTTTTATTGTACTTTAATCTTTACCCTTTGAACAAGAATGAAAAATTTCTTAGATTACTTATCCTACATTCCTTTCACACATATACTGAATACCCCTAATATACAGCAAACCAATGCAGTAATTATTTTGTATAATGTAAACGAAATGTTGCTGTGTTGTTAGTTTTCTACACTTGGAGCAAACTAAAACTATGCTAAAAGTTCACTTCGACAAACATGTGACGACACACTTTTGTAGTCTATAGTTTGGTCTGATTACTGTAGTTGTTGTCGTACTTATGATTCTCTAATAGAGAACTTTTTTTAGTTTATAGTTTGCAGTTGCTTTGGGCAAATGGCCAAATGGTCAGAAATTTTCCCTCGCACACACGAACCACATTTCTTATTTTACCCATTTTAAACTGAGTTTCCCCAAAAATACACCGTTTAAAGGGCTAAAGCATTTAAAGTAAATATATAATGACTTTTAATATATCAGTTATAAATTTGTTTCATACGGCCAGCTGTTTAAAAACTTAAGAACGCCACATTTTCCAAATTAAAAGTATTTTCGTATAAAAATTTATATTTATAAACCATTTCTGAATGTTGACTTGGATCTTTCGTTCTGTAGACAAGACGAATGAAATCGTAAGTGTGCTACAATCGAGTTGTCAATACTGGCTATCAAATATCATAATCCGTCACTTGTAGTTTTGCTTTCATAACAGATTTTTTGCTGTTGCTTTAGTTCTTATTATGTTATATTGTTCATGTTGGACCGAGTGGTTTTTCTTCGCGTCAGTTTACTTTCCTAAATCAGGAATAGGCTGCTTCGAAATTTTAATATAAAAATTTTAAATTCAAATGAAGGAATGCATGTATGTATGGCACCGCCTTTGGACAATACCCTGCTGTACATGTACATGCTTCGTGATGAGGATACGCAAAGGCATCTATACCTCTGCTAAATTAACTTCCAATAATAATAAAAAAAAAAAAAAAAACTAGAAAATTTCCTACCTTAATAAAACCTCTTTAATAAACATTTGCATATTTTATTGGTGACACAAATCCCTTGAGTTTATTGTAAAAACGCCCAATCTGGCAGCGCTGAGCAGTACTGAAACTCAACCTTTTCTTGTTCTGGTCGCATACGAATTTGTATATGAACATATGAACTGAACTAAAACACACACGAGTATTGAGTTATACAATGTTTTATTACAGATTAGACTTTTTGTTGTAAAATAAAACAGATTTATAATATGCAAAATGTTTTGTTTCAGGAAAAAATCTTAGATTTTGTGAAGAGAGCGCAGTGCATGTCGATGAGGTAAAAGTTTAAATATTTATGGGTGTGTTCCAAATTGCAGCAGAGTCATGTTTTTCATAACGGCCATTACTAGATGCCTTCTTTCATTATTTTTACTTTTTATTGTTATTGTGCATGCTTTGCTTTAAGTAACATAGAGTGCACACATACACACACTCGCACAGGCGAAAGTTGAATATTTCCTGTTCACTTTTGTATCCTTCTAGACAGAAATAGTTATTGCGCATTTATAATTCAGGTTATTGCCAATCAATAACAATATAAAACAAAATTTTCACTGTTATACTACTTAATTAAAAGTTGCTGCATTAAGCTAAAGGGTTTTCTTGTAATCTGAGTATGTATCGTAAATAATATGCCAAAACCAAAAGCACTTAATAAAATTAATTGACAGAGCGAGAAAAAAAATGTATTAAAGCTTTTCCACCAATCTTATGACATCATAGTAATAAACATACAACGAGATATAAGACAAACAAAAACATTAATAAACCAATATCTCATCGCTTCCTTAGAGATTTCACTGTATTGTTGAAACAAAATTATACATTATCAATACCTGCAAGAGATTCTCGTTGATTAAGTTGATGAAATCCCAGAAACCCAGAAAGTGCCAAATAAAAATATAATATGGTCGATAACTCTGAAATTATACTGCCAAATTGGCCTGGTATTCATAAGCAAAAGTTCTTTATAGAATCTGTTTATATTAACGATAAAATAAACATTTAATTTATATTAAAAAAAAAATCCAAAGCAGTAGTGATATAAAATACACAGAGCTTTAATGTGAAAGCTTTCCCTCCAAAGTGTGTGTACTCTTTCGCAAATATGTAAAGAAATTAAAATTTCTTTAATAAATTTCTAAATAAAATGAAAAAATTTAAATAATTTATTATTTAAACTGCATTCGCGGCCACATATATGGCAACAAAAGAGGAATAATGATAAGAAAGCTTTCAGGAATACAAAACCATACATGAACATGCACAACGACTAATTTCGTAAGAGTTGCCATAATCGTTAAACTAAACGTTTTTTAAAGTTGTTACGACAAAGTTTGTGTTAATTCTTCATAGACTTTTATGATTAATTTAAAAAATTTTAATTCAGGAAAGGCAGCAAAGAGCAATGATTTGGCAACTTCGGTCATCCTAAGTTTACTAAACACTGGAAATGTTTATGGCAATGCAATCGATAATACAATGTTTCTAAAACAATTCCTGTTAATGATAAAAATAGGATTTTTATATATTCAAATATATGAATTAGGAGATCCTTAGCAATAAAGAAATTGTGTAATCAAAATTAATTACGTCATCAAAATTAATTGTATGATTAAATACACTGTAAACGATCATAATAAAAATTTAACACGACTGCCTTTGTAGCATCGATTAGAGCAAGTTAATTGGAGAAAATATTCCGCTTTGACTATTTGTATTTATTGCACCTGATTGCAAACACGACTATTAGGGAATCAGAAGTTTTGTTTGATAATTATATTCTAAAGAAAATAATTATTTCAAAAACGAACCGCCTTAAGGAATGATTTTCTTTATATCTAATAGAATGCACATACTATTCCCTCACACATATATCTACTCTATGTTATGCGATTACTTCACCCACTTTGAGCCAATTAGTTTCAATTACAACAAACCAACATCAATTTCTAACAACGCAAATTCAATTGTAAATCATTTCTATAATTAACGTTTCCATCTACTAAATAAAAAGCACACAAAATCGTTTGTTTCTCTATTAAAGAAAATTTCTATTTCATAACCTTGGAAAAGTTTTCAGAGAGTTTATTTCGAAAACTATTCATTTGCATTGTAAGAGTATATACGGATTTTATTGTTATCGTCATGTTGCAATCGCCATAAATGTGTTTCAATGTATTATATATAAATGTACTCGTATGAATATTAATAAATTCATGACACTGATGGACAATTTATTTAACGATGTCGACAGTACGATGTACGACAGTAATTGGAAAATATTGAAGATTCTTAAACTAAAAATTCTAAACGGATCGAAAGTGTTTTCTATATTGACTTACTGAGTTAAGAATATATTTCAAAACCATGTGCGTTTTTTTCAAACTGCGTTTGCAATAATTGCTACCAGGGAAGTAGCCAACTCATTAAAGAGCTCCAACTCTTTTATAGCAAAACCTCACATCCTCAGTTTGTCATCCAGAGGACAAAAAATCTTTTTTTTTTATAATTTTAAATACATTATATATATATGTATATATATATTTTTTTCTGTGTTACAGATTATCAATATGAGTAGTCAACATACGAGTACGATATCTTGTTTTCAATTAAAATTCCTTTCCAAGTTCTTGAGAAGTCTTGTCATTAAATAAATTTTCCATTGAAAATGGAAAAAATAACTGCATACACTTTTAGAAATAGAAGCAAAGTATTTCAAGTGCTCCGTCGAAAACTAAATTATCTGTATAAAATTAATAAAGAAAAAAAATTAGTTCTTAAATTAATTACAACAAATTTTCCGTAAAATTTTTTTGCACTAAATAATTTTCAAATTATAAATTTCTCTTTAAATTTTTTCTTCAAGTGTATTTCATATTGATAAATACTTTTTCAGCATTTTAACATATTTTCCATAATTATAGATAGCAAAACTACACTCCACGCATTTACACTTATCAGAAGTGTTGCGCCTTAGCCTAGTTATTAGGGTGTACCATTTTAATACACCAAAAGTAAATGCTTGTTAAGGCAAATTAGCTTTATATGGTAATTCAAAACTTGTAAATAATATAAAATCATAATTGCTTGAGTTTTCCCCAAAAAAATTATATTTTTTCAACCAGAGTTTAATAATAATAAATCATAATAATATGACGAGTTACAATTAACGTCTGGTAATGAAATGTTATATTTCTTTTCACAGATATTTTAATTCTCAAGTGGCTAGGAGGTTTAATTTCGGTATGATTAAAAAGTATCGATTTTCAGCAAAATTTTTGGATATTTAATAATAAGAAGCAGTGTCATCAGGCTATGCTTCGAGAAATCAGAGGATTCAATTCTGACCATACAATATCATTAATCATCTATAACATATTCGTTTTCGAAAAAGTAGAGAGCCATAATTCCGTCAAGCCGATAACATGTGATACAGTCTCTCGTGTAAAACTAACAGGCTTCTAGTTTGTATGCAACCAATCGGCCTGTTAAGAAAGCCCCCGAGTTAAAAATGAAACTCATTCTTCCATATAATTTCTTCATGAAATTCCGGATCTGTTTTAAGGCTTACAATGCCCCACTTAGCGAAGACATAATATTCTTAGTGATCTGTAGGCATGACTTCGTCTGGTTACTGAACTTAAAAAGTTAAGTATTTATTTAAAATACGGTCTAATGGCGAAATTGAAATTCCCAGAAATGAATAAAGCAGGGATTCCGTCAAATATGTAAACATCCCCAAATTCTCCTCAGCGACGCTCACTAATGAGGTTATATAAGAGTTCATTATGTTTTAAAACAGTCTAGTTACAGACCATCATCAAAATGTTTGGTTATTGAATATCAGACATTCCAAGTGGTAACATTTTGAGCCACCCTAATTTTATGCCGCAGACGTATTCATTATTTACACAAACATTTTCTTTTTCATTATTTTTTTTTTTTTTTTTGTTGTTATTCAATTTGTTTATTTCCACTGTTTCGGTTAATGTGGGAAATTTTCATCCGAGCGTGAAATATCTTTTTCATACTATTAAGAAATGGCAGAAGGAATTAAGAGAAATATAAAGTTCTGAATGTAGGAGCAGGTATAGAAAATGTTTCAGATATTTAATTATAAATTAACCCTTCAAAGTAGTTGTTCGAAGTAAGAAATTTATGTACATATAAAAAAAATTAGAACGCAAAAGAAAAAAAATCATGCCAATCGAACAAAACTGCTGCTTGGAAATTTATGAAGAATTTGATCAGTTATCGGTAGGTGTGCACTTATACTGTATTTATGGGTACGATTTGTTTTAATAATTTCTCGCATAAAAATGACAAAAATATTGAATTATGATGCAAACAGTATTTTAAAGTTATAAATAATAATTCTTTGGAAAAATATCTTTTGATGCCGAGAAAATTATGGATTTATTTTAACACGTTTGAGACCTCTAAAACTTTCAGGAAGTTATTTTTGAAACTATTTGTAATATTCAAAATGTGATTCGGCATGGCATATAAGAATAGTCAGAACACCGTATTTGAGCCGTTATATACAATAAATGTTATAGCATCGACATAGACGATATATACATATAATATTTTTCAACTAGCTTGACATAAATGATATAGCATAAATGAATAAAAATCGGCTTTAAAATTTAAATGCTTTGCCATTCACATCATTCTGCATTACTTTAAAAATTTACACACCTGTACGAGGTGCGATAGCAAAATTTTTTTTTTATTAACCAGTTCAACCTCTGCTACCTCGATTTATGATCGAGCACGACGAAAAGTGATCGCTTAGTCATTTTTTCTCTCAAACAATCACAAATTCTTAAGAAAGCATTCCTAATATTATTTAAAATCGATAAAAAGTTATTAAGCTGTAAGCTTAGTGCCACGGATTGTCGCCACTCATGCAAAGCATTGCTTTCACATGGTATTGCCGCACATTGAATTCGAGCTCTCCACTGTCGGTAATGGCAGGAAAGGCGTTTCCATGGGCTTTATTCCACATAAACATTCATAATTAAAAGACGAGTAAAATTATTCTGAATTTTTTTTTTGTTGTAATTAATTTAGCCTGCAAAGTTTTCCGCTTGTCCTCAGGAAAATATCCAGGGTCTAGCAAGGAATCGAACACACGACCTCCATTTTAGTGGGCTGTGCGTTATTCATTCACTTACGGAAGGAATATCAAAACACATGGGTCTAGGCGGAAATCGAAATCGCGAACTCCGGTTTAATAGGCTGTGCATTATTCATTGAAATTGAGGGGTTTTTGGGTGTTTTTGGTAGGTCTGCTTGATACCGAAATGTGTTCTTAGCCAACTTCCAATAAAAACAATTTGCAAGTTTCATTAAGATCAAGTCAAATGAATTATTTTTCTTAATCACTTCCATCGTGGCTGAATTTTTCGCTACTTGAAAATATTAGACGAAGAAAAACAATAATAATAGCAAAGAAGATAATAAAATAAAATTATGCCAGTTAAAGAAATTAAAATTTATAAATTTTGTTTTTTGATAAAAATCATTTTAAACAAATTGATTACAGATTTCTTGACTTTAAAATTTTATTAAAAGATTGTTTGTATTAGAACGCCAAAAAATATTGAGTACAAAAAAAATTATATTCATCCTATAGGTATTAAATAAAATATATTAGTTTTACACAAACCGAAAGATAAAAATTTTTTTTACTTTTATTTTTTTTTTCTCCAATTTTTTTTGTTTGCAAATAAACAAACTAAAGAGCAAATAATCTTGACTATGATGCATAACGCCAAATGATATTATTGGTATTTTGCCAAAAATTCTTTCCATATTTTATACTGATAAAAAAAATATATATGTATATATAAAAATATTCATATAAAAAAATAGGAACAAATTTAGTAATCCACAGACTAATAAATAAGAGGAGAGGAAAGAATAGAAGCAAGAAATTATTAGATCAAGTTTAACAAATGCATTCCGCAGAAACAGCATGAGCTCTGCAGCACAGATAAAATGCAGGTTTCTCAGTTTTTACACGGTTTCATTACTGATACGAAATGATACAGATGCCCTCGTATACGTTAAAATATTGCACGTTGCTCTGAATTGCAATAAAAATTTGTGGACGGTTTGATTATTTTCCAGAAATGCGGTCAACATCGAAATTGTGTTTAGGCCAAATGGATTAATATATGCATTCACTTATCAGGAAGGGGAAGAAATCCTTTTGAATTAAAATAGCATACGTGTACTGTAATACGAGTACGTATACGACAAAATTTGTTTGGACAAAACCTGAAGGATTCTACAAGAAGCCAAAATGTAAAGTTTCTTTATAACGAGTAAGCCAGCACGCGCGTTTATTTGAAGCGATTGGGAATTCAGAACCGGAAGTTCTAATTGATGGAAATTTTTGTGTTGTAAAATATTTTATGTGCTGCTGCATGCATGTATGTGTATGATGTATGTATGAATATGTATGTGACTATAACTGTACGGATTCCAAAAATTACATATATCAGCTGTGTCCGCTTACTCCACAATAATCTAAAATGTGTACAGGAGGACATTTGCTTTTTTATATAAAGCAATGACCGGGAAGGATGTTTGATTTAAGCAAATAAATAACTACAGCAAACAAGAAAACATTTCAAACAGCTGGTGAACTTAATATTGAAAAAATCGAAAGAATTATGTATAATAGAGTTTACATATTTTATTAAGATTTCTTCGTTACATCATTCCAATGGGTTTTGCAAAAATTGTCATTGAACTCAATTGATTCTTTTTGCATAAAATTTGTACACAGTTCGCTAAAAAAAAATAGCTTTGGAATACTCGTATGCACATCTTTTTATCAATAAGCCATTTTTTTTTTGTTTGTTGACATTTGTTTCCCCCCACACCTAAGCTCATTTGCTACCTCTGAACAAAATATACAAATATACGAGTATATACACTAAGAGCTCGATTTGCGCAACACCCGATAACATTAACGATACCGATTAGCAGAGCGTGACATTTTTTTACATTACGGTTTTTATAAATGCAACGATTTTCCAAAAAGGCCAAAGTTTCTACCGTCGCCATTAAGAAAACTTGGAACATTTTCTTATCAAAAAAAAAAAAAAAATAATAATGGACGAACTAAGACTATACAGCATTGATTTTGTTACGTCATCAGATAACAGAAGAACTGTCTTCAATTACTCGCACAGCAACAATTTTAAATTTATTGCAGGATATTCTAATGCATATAAACTTAAGAGATAGTGAAATTGCGGAATAGATGGGAGAAAATTATTCAGAGGCATAAGTAAACGTTTCAGACGAAGAAATTGTAGAAACTATATAAATTGAACATTAATGGCGTTTTCTTTTCTACAAAAAAAGGCAACACTACCCGCAGGGAGGGCAATTTTGTGTTCTTTTCTCGAAAATGTGTTGCCCTGTGAAAGGGTTGCGTGTTCTTTTCTAAAAAATGTTGCCCTTTCGCAGGGCAAAAGGCATTGCACTTTTGCCCTGAGCAAATCAACAGGGCAGAAATTGATTTGTAAAATACATGGTTTTTATTCTTGCACAGCGTTACCAGAAAATTTTCAAAAAAAGTCTTTTGAGTTGAAAGAGTCAGAAAATTAGATTTTAATAATTATTTTTATATTTTGTATCATATAAAACAAACCAAAGACCACTATGCGGCTACTTATTTGTATGAGATATTAAAAAAAAAAATTTTTTTTCTCAAGCAGATGAATTAGCAATCTGGCAACTGATCATTTTTGTATACACATTTCATAAAATATACAGAAAATGTTTGTTTATCAGCTGTTAAAAGAAAAGCATTGCACTTTTTTCTAATTTATGTTCTTTTCTCGTTATATAAAAAATTGCACTTTCACAGGGCGGGCAAAACATTTTAAAAAGGCACCTTTTCACGGGGCAACATTTTTAATGTAGGAAAGAAAACGCCATAAGTCATTAAGTCCTTTGACATTTGAATGATCTTTGGGGGACAGAAAATTGCATTTCTAATGATAAATTAATCGGTCCTCAAGAAATCAAGGAAGCCGCGATTTCCCTCAAGACTAAGAAGTTTAAAAATCATAAAAATGTAAACATTCTTGTCCGTAAACCACGGATTCAAATATGTTTCTATAAATAAAACTCATATATGTGAATGTAAAATGTATTTTACACGTGTTAAATAATTTTAAGATAATTTTTTTTCTCTTTATTTATGCATAAGACATTAATTTTATAATTTGATTTATAAATGATTGTCAAAAACCAAAAATTTAATGAAATCCAGCTAACAGTGGCGACTTTTTAAATAAGTTTTTTTAGAGGTCGGTTATCACAAGTTTTCTGTAAAAGAAACAACAGTTACTTCCTTTCGGTTGCGCATATCGAGAACGTACTGTATATACATATGTACGTCTGCGAGTATATACGTCTATATAATAATTCGTATTACAATAAAGATTTATATTTGGATTTGTTCGTAGATTGGAAATTTTCGCCTTCCAAAAATATTTGTAACCTAATTTTGTATTTAGTTAAACACTGTGCTCCTCATTTGTTTATCTTCAGTATTTTCTTATTTCACACATGCAGCCATTTTATTTTCATTTGACGTTAAAAATTATTTTAAAAACACATCAAGTTTGTAATTGATGGCATAAAAAATTTGTGCTTTTGCTTATAAACTTCAAAGTTATATTTATAAAAGTGTAGCGTTTTTAATTAAAATGGAAAGAAATACTTTGTATTTTATTTTAATATAATTTGAGACATACCGGCCGCTTAGACTGACCCTGATGAACTTCAAGCGGGAGTGCAGAACTTCAGTAAGGCAGTAAGGAACTACGTGCTAATACCTTCTGCGTTTTATCGGCGTAAGCCACAGACCTCAAAATGGCCTACAAAAATAATACAGCACTATAAGCGTAATGCCCAATCGCCTTTATTTGACTAGCCACCTTTTAAAGGGCGGCGAAAGAGATAGTCTCCTTATGCTCGTCCTCATTTTATGCAAAGCAATAAAATAAAAATGCTATCATTCTTTCGTGTTAGAATTTGTTTTTTCAGAATAACTTGCCGTAGTTGTAAGCTTACAAACTAACGCTGATACGAAATTCAATTCTATATATTCAAAATGAAATTTAAAAAAAAATAATCTGAAAACATTTAACTTACATACTGTACTTAAGGAACAACAATAAAATATTTGTCTGCATACGAGTATGCCACAGCTAAAACCTCCTTATTTGATTTGAATATGTACGATTACATCCAGTAAAAATTCACAAATGTACGCAAAGTCCAATGCAGACTGATATTTTCGATTTTGTATTTCAATAGCCATTATTAATTCATGCAAATATATTCCATTATATATTTATGACATTCTGTACTAAATTATGAAATTCGCAGTTTGTTCTTAAATCGTACAGACCGGTTTCGGTTGTGCGGTCTTGTCAATAAAAGGATTTATGTGCAAAGCATTTTAATAAGCATAATAAAAGCTTGATGTCATCAATAAATCATTATACGCGTACTAGATATTTATTAATTATTTATTAAGAAATTGCAAGAAGAAATAAAACTTTAAGCCAAAAAATATAACAAAAAAATTAATCATCATGAAGAAAATTTATGGAAAAAAATGGAATTCTACTCATATTAATAAGGAATATAAATATTAAGTGATTTCTCCATCATATATATTATTATTTCCATACTGCCATACATTATATAATAAATTGCACAATAACTTGAATTAAGGTTGATCGAATTTGTTATGCAATAAAATGTAAAGAACAATTAATGGAACCATTAGTTTCGTGCTTTATCAATATATAAGAGTTCATTGAATTCAGGTGCTGATTTTAAATATTACATTGTTGGAACCGCATGGCCAATTGGATTGCATGTAGTAGTAAATTTTAATTCATAAATATCTTCGCTATAAAAACACTTTTTTAAATGATTCGAATTTCTAAAGCAATTGATTTCTTGTGTTTTTGTGATGGAAAAATTTTGCACAATATGGCATACACATTCTACATTACGTGTGTGAAGATAAATTCAAAAAGTTAAATTCATTTTTGAAAACATCGCACGCGCTGTTTTTTTCGCTGCAAGTATAAATTCTATGGAATTTGTATAGAATTTCGCCACAATTATCTTCAAGTATTTACTTCCATGAGAGAACTAAATATACCAGAGCGTGGTTCCAGAGTGAATGGTTCCGCTTTTGTAGCTATTAAAAGTTATTTAAAAAATTTTCACTTTAAATATTTATGCATTTTTTATATTGGTATATTTTCGTATAGGATTTTCCATTAGGAGCCTACACACTTATATAAAACTATATATACATATATCAAGGTAATTGTTTTCTTATTTTGAAAAATGAAACTACTAGTTTATGATATAAAGACAATCTTATTCAGATGACCGTCACGGCTGCGCTTAACAATTTTAAAGTCATTTTACTCATAAAGCGGCCCGCAGTTCATCGATAACACGTTCAATATTCAATTCCAATGCGTCAAGATCACAATATCTTGCCGGCCAACTCACTGGCCCAAAACGTGAAATTAATGAATCGTTCAATTTTCCACACAATAGATCCATTGTATCGCGAGCTGTATGTGAAATGACTACATCCATATGCAGTAACTACATCCATACATATGGATCTGTAACGATATGTATACACTGAACCATGAAGAGATATTACACAAATACTTTCATACACCCGAATGTATGTATGTATGCCATTATAACATTATTATAACATTATTAGCATTTTATGTGCTTAGAAAAATACTTTTTTTATATTAAAAATTCATATTTTAACTTAATTCTCATTCATTAAAATACTTTTTTAAGAAATTTAATTTTTTTCAAAGATAAACATAAAACAAAGAACTATTCTGATAAAGAATTTGATGTGTTGTTTTAGGATGCCGCTACCTACACTCTGCAATTGTCCTGCGTCCCTCAGTAATAAATTATCCAGGTGTTGTGCAACTATCGAAAATAGTTTGAAGCGCGCGAGATATAAAAATGTAGAAAACGAATTAACATATAATGTTTTGTTTAATAGATACAGCTGAGAAAATATTTATCTACACATTCTTCACATGAGTCTTATTGTATTATTTCATTTTATTTTATTTCATTTTATTTAAATAACTTTTTATCGGTTATTTTTATTTCATTCGGCAATTTTCCATTCTTAAGTTATTAAGTAGAATTAAATAAAATTTTTTATAAAATATTTTCTCTTATTCAAAGAATGGATTTTGCGAAAAAAGTAATACGTATTCAATATATAATTCATATATATAATTTTATTTGTGGTGTGATCTAACTAGATCTTTTAGTGACAGATGAAGTGACTTCATCCTATTTAAAAAAAAATCGCATAAAAATGGCGTTGTTGAGGTCGCACTGTTATACAAATATGATGCAAAAAGATTTTTTTCTTTGTTAGTTGAAGTAAATGCAACTTCGGGTTGCTTGAAAATGATCAGTTTTGAAAAGTTAAGATAAACCCCGCTGTTTTATACCGCTATTACCACTAAATCCATTGAGAATTTCAAGCGCACAATCTCACGAACCCTTAAACCTCTTCTTCAAAACTACAAAACCAAAAACATATTACCCAGTAAGCATTTATTACTCCATTTGTTGACACCGCAAATAAAATAATTAGTAATGAGGCCCCTACCTGTCATGCGGATAACCAGAGTTCAATCCTGCGTCGCGAAGCTTAGCCGATGGCCTCAGCAGCCAGGGTTTCTACCCATTTTATAATTATATTTATATAATTATAATATTAAGTAAATAAATAAAAGAAAAAAATTTTTAATACATATTCATAAAAAAACATTATTTACTAATAAAAATACTAAAAAAAATGTTTTTTATGCACTTAAAATTTAAAGAATAAAAACATTCATTGGCATAAACTAAAAAATTTACTAAATTTTAACGATTCGTGGATATAAATTCTCAAGTATTAGTCGCATTAAAACTTTTTTTAATTTAATTGTCATAAAAAGTATTGTTTCAAAATAGTTTGACATACATTTTCCTGAAGTACGTTTTAAGATTTTTATAGTTTTACACTTTTATAAATATTATTAAATAATATTTGAGAGTGTTGCGCTGTAGCAGACTCTTAAGATCTCTTGTGGCAGCCACACATCACTTTAAGAAATGAAAGAAAAATAAAAGAAGAAAAAAGCTCACACTCTCCTCCTCATCTAAACAAATGGGGCCACTAATAACTTTATTTTTTTAAGAGCTTTTCTACGAAATAAGTGGAAATGAAAACTAAGTGTTTTCTTTTTCAAAAGTGAAACGCAGTGCATTTAAAAGGAAAGTTTTTTAAAGGAAAAAATCGAACAACTTTTTAACTGAGATCTAAAACCTCTTAAGATCGGATGCAATTCGTATTTTTTTAATCACATGGATTGGAACTTAAGCTTATGATTCACTAACCTAGACAATCACACGATTATAATAAATTTTTTTTGAAAAATCTTACGATTTCCAAAAGTTTATTAAAATTTTCATTGAATGATAATTCTCAAGCAACCAGAGTTGCATTTACTTTAACTAACAAAGAAAAAATCTATTTGCATCAGTGCGAAGCCAATTTTATGCGATTTTTTTAAATAGGTTGGAGTCACTTCACAACATAATGAAGCAGGGCCTTTAATAGCATTTATTACACAAATACTTTACTATCCGATTCACAATATAAGTTAGTAACCAATTGCACATGTTTCTTGCCGTTGCTTATACGCAGCAAGCCCCCGTCGTCTAGAGTATTATTGTGATCTGAAGCCTAAGTGCTCCATACCAAATGAAATAAAAATAAATTCATATAAATTGTAAAAATTTTATAAATTTCTAGTTTAAGAATATAAAACTTTTAATAGAACGATAAGGAATACCATAGATATGGAAAGCTATAGAATGAACTTAATCTGTCAACTCCGTTCTTACACAGCAAATATGATGCAAAGATCTCATAGAAAAATAATGTATAGTATGCAGGAAGAATTTTATCCACAAATCGGACCACAATCTCTTCACCAAAAACATTTGTGTATACACAAACATATGTATATACACATACATATATACATACATATAGAATGCATATAAAAAATTATTAATAATTATTTATATATAATAATATTTAATATACATAATAATATTTATTTAATAATACTTATAAAAGTTGTAAAGCTATAAAAATCTTAAAACGTACTATACCCAGCAAACACATTGTTGATCTCAAGTATAGTAGAAATCCCCTAAGCAGATTTAATAGGTTTTTTTAGTTTGTTTAGTTGGTTGTGTGTTTATTGTTACTTATATCACAGTTTTCTTTCCTGTGCAAAACTAAATGTGGAAAAATATATTAAAAACAAATGTGATTTGGGGTCTCTTTAGCAGAGACCACCGATACATACATATGTATGTATATACATATATATATAAAATTGGATATGTATTCTTAAATTTCCGTAATTACTTGTTGGTTCGTTTTTGTTTCAGTTTGTAGCGCATTTGTACACCAATTTGAAAGGTAACCAGAAAGAGGGGATTCACCCTTCAAGTCAAATGCATTTCTAAATGCCTTTTTTTTATTGCGAGTATAATAATAAAACCCCGTTTAAAAAAATAATACAAATATTATATTTTTTACTGAGATCTATGAAAAGACGTGCTTCGCTTTGAGTCACGTTTTTCTAGTGACACATACCAAGCGAATAAGCGTCGCCTTAGTAAATATATATTTTCGATAGAATTGTAGCTTTAATTTCAGGACCCTAATTTTTTTAATTAAAAAAAAATAACTAATTTTGTCACAGTATGGCGTAAAGCCTGTATGAAAAGTATTACCGATTTAACTAAATTCATTAATATATTGAATATGTATAAGATATATACAAGTTGAAATTAATTTCTCTTTTATAATGTTAGTAATACTATTACTAATAGTTAAGCAAACATTTTTTTTTTCTATTTTGTTAGCATTTCAAAAGCACGTAATACACGTATTTTCAACGTAAATGGGCTTGTGGAGCTGACAAGCACCTCCGTACATGCATAAATGGGAAAATTATTCGCGTATGTAAATCCTCTCTACAGCTTCACTTAACAAGTGATGTGGACGGACTAATTATAATTGCAACCGCAGGCTACAAACCACAAAGAACAGGGTTTAATTTTATTACGGATGACAAATAATAGCGGTGGTTTATTTTAGTATTTATTATTACTTTGGTTTTGTAACAAAATTTGTTTATTTAATATTAATGTGATTAATTTAGTATAATTTTCAAAATAATTTACAAGTAAGTGAATTTCAACAGCAATGGATTTATATGTAGTGTAGTTCTGGTAGTAGTTTTTATTTCTATCTTGTAAATTTAAACGTGCATTGGAAGCCCATATTTGAGACGGAAGTGTAAATAGAAAACACGTAATTTGCAGATTTTCATAAACTTCTGCTTCTCATAAGAATTTGACATTTTTAGGCCACACTATCATATTTTTTCAGCAGAGATGCCATATCAAAAATGCATTCTAATTAAATATAACGCGAGTTTTACTTAAATCAAAGTTATAACAGGAATTTTATAAAAATATTATAATTATTATTATATTTTTATGTATGTAATTCTATGTCCAGGCAAAGGCATTTCCGGAGCAAAAATCAAAAAAATTACGATAAATCGGCTGAAATGGCAGCACTAATCACAATAACATTGCTTGTAGCCTGTTGACCCCATTACAAATTCCTTATTCTTTGCTTTATACGAAAGAGGGGAAATAAGAAAATAAATTTAGTTTGCAATGAAATGCTTAAACAGTCTGCACTGCGTGCGTTATCTACACAGAGCCAAACACACTTACATACACATACACATACACATTTACATATTCAACATGCTTAATACGGGTTTACATACCCACTCTTGTATTCTGCATTGAATTTCACCAAATCAGTTGCAGTAAAAGTTGTAAAAAAAAATAATAGCGAAATTAAAAAAAAATAATAATTATATACGAGTGAGAATGGGAATATATAATACATATATATATATATATACATAAGCTGCAGCAGACAACATGATGTCTTTGTTTATGATAATGAATTTTTATGCTGATGACCATTTTAAATGTCTCAAGAAGATGGATAAAGAAAGAGATGATGGCGATTACGAAGAGATGATTCTGCTGCTGGTGATGACGACGACAATGATGAATCATGAACATTCGATATGGTTGGTCTTTTCTTTAGAAATTGAATCCAAAAAGAACAAAAACTGAACAAAAACATCCAGTAACTGATTCACAATCCCATGGAAAACTTAATGTGCCATTCAAAAAGTAACAATTATTAAGTAATAAACACATAGAAAACAACACGCTACAGTCTACGTCTACAATGTGTGAATAATTAAATGCGGCTCGTTTATATTTAGACAAATACAAGTATTTTGACGCCAACATGACCACGAATGAGACTGCTTAAACTGCTAAATTTATTTATATTTTTAAGACCGGCAATGAACATAAATAATGTAGTCGGTATAAGAAATCTGAATTATAGAAGCTTGAAATAATTTCGCTTTATTTAAATAAAATAAAAGCATTTGGAATATGGGGGCTTGTTTAAAAGGGTGTTCTAACAATACGTACGATTTACACTTTAACAACGCATTGCAATTGCAAAATGTGCCAAATTAAAGCTTCCACCCACATTCAAGGGTTATCCTAAATGTTAGGTTATCCTAAAATAGGTTGAAAAATGTAAACGGTTGAAAAAAATTACTGATGTCAGTAACCAATCTAGTTTACTCATTTATTGTCGCCCTTAAAATTGCTGTTTAAACAAGCGACAGCTAAAAAAACATATAAACATATAAAAATTTATTTCTACTACCCATCGAAATTAAATATCGGAAAGAACTATCCAACATTATTTTAGTAAGCAAGTGTTCTTAAATTCCAAAAACTTATACGAAGGAAAAGTTGAAAAAGTAAAAAAGAATTAAACAAATATGTATATCTAGATAAAGCCAATCAAATATTTATTTATAAATTTTTGATCCGCGATTCTTTTCATTAAAAATAAAAAATAACTATTGTGTAAATCACTCAAAACTTTCATTCATGTTACAACATGAAATACGAACTAAAATGGCATAGTTTGATGATAATAACGAATACTTCGTAACATGGTTTCCTTATTAGTTAACGGATTTCAAAAAATAAAAATTAGTACATTAAGCCACTAATTTAACTTTTCAAAGGCAATTGCACAATGTTCATTTTTTAACTTTTGATTTTTATAATTTTTCATTTTTTAATTTCATCAATTCCTTATATTTTATGAAATAGTTTCGTACTTGGCTGTACACATTTTTCATACTTCAATTTCATTATTTTTTAAAATATTTACGATTGTATCACACAGAGTTTAAGAACTCTAGCTACATACCACACACTATATAATCTAAAAAGTTTTATTTAACTTTTGGAATAAAAAGCGGTTTCAAGCATTGATGTTAATAAATTAATTAGAAAATTGTAATTTATAATTTTAGTACGACAAGAATGTAAGAGCATGTTCCTTAGGAATATATGGCAAAAAAAAAAATCGCATAATTTTCAATGCCTTCGTATGGATAATGTATTCATTAAAAAACACTAAATTTGTCAACACAAAACGATCAAGTAGGAATGGAAAACATATTAACCAGAATCCTTAATTTTTACAATAGTGCAACTGCAAGTAGAAATATGTCATGCTGTCAAAACTTGAGTACATTTTTGCTCTATTCCAATATAAAAAATCTTTTCCATATAGAAAATATTTACAGAAAAGAAAAACGCACTTATAAGAAAATTTTACGTTTTCACAATTATTATTCAGTGTATGACATTGGATCAATTTCCCCTAGATTAGTTTAAATTTTAGAACCAACTGCACTAATCCACATATGTATATGTACTTATAGCAATACAACCAGAACCTAAAACGACTTTTCCAAATAAAATAAATTTAGATAAGAAATTGGTTTTTCTTCCAAAATGAAAGATCTTAAATAGCTATCAGTAGTTCAGACATATTTGCACCACTGTGCACAAGTCCATATAATAAGCACTTTGATAATGTTTGAAACAATTGTTTATTAGAAAAAAAAAATTAAGGAAATTACAAAATAAATTTTAGTATCGAAAATATGACGGAAACTTACCATTTGAAGAAAGCATGTTGATAGTAAAAAGTGTCGTCGCGTACACGATCCCATGTCATAATTATTAAACCAAACAGATTTTATAAAGAAAGTTTAATTTATACTTATATAAAAAGAAACCAAATCACCGTTCACTGTAATTTCACTGGAAGCAACTAAATTACTCACACCAGTTAATATTGTTGTTGCTGTTTCTGCTACTTACATTATTGGAGCAACTTTAATTTCGATACATAAGTACGTACGTCATTATCGTGATTTGATTCGAGGAGGCGATTGAGACAAGAGGCAAGCATATAATTTAAAAAAATTCAAGGGTATTTCCGGTTTACATAGTGTGTATCTTTTAAGATTTCAATCTTGGCAGGATCATTTATATACGTATTATGATAAACAATATAAAACGATGAAAACTTTTCTTATTTTAAAAATTATTTGCAAAACTATTTTCTTACTGTTTTACTTAAATTAGCCACTGCAAAGAAAATAATGTTTTGAAAATGGCGACTACATACATATATAGATATGTATATTAATAAATATTTTCTTTACGAAATTTTTTAATTTATATTGCAATTGCACTGTAAATAATATCACTTCTCAATGTTCATATATATACATATTTATATAAATAACTTTTTTTTTTGTGTGAAATTATGTAAAACTTTTATTAAATACACTTTGTTATGACTCAAATTATATTTGATATTTTTTATTATTATTATTCACCAATGTATTGTACTTGTTGTTTTCAGGTGAAAAAACAACAACCACAACTCACACTCTTCTTCTCTTGACTAAATTCTCTTTAAGTTCACCAATCTTCTCAACCAACATTTTCTTTTTTTGTTGTTTTTTTCTGTTACCTTTTGAACGGATCATGTGGAAAAGAGAACAAATATTCAATGGCTAAAGGCAGTATTGCCAGCGGTTGAAAACAAATTATGAAATCCAACATATACAATTGTTCAACCCTTAAAATCTCCTTTCTTAAATAAACCAATCAGAGGAGCTGGGAATTAAGATTCAACGAACAGAATTCACTTCACATTGTCACAATATTAGAAAGGAAAATATATGTAATTATTTTAGTATTGCGAAATGAGTACGATTTAATATACAGTTATCAGTTGTTCATGTTATTTCTCTAATTAACTGCAACACAATTTGAGTTTAGGAAAAACTATTTATTTTTTCCCAGAATTATGTGTGTGGATATTTAATAAGAAGGGGAAAAATTCATTTGAAACGGCAATACTCTGAATTCAGAAATGTGAAAACATGATCGTGCAATGAAAGAACAAGCGCTTAACAAGATGGCATTATAATAAAAGAAATTTTTTAAATAGAAGACAGTAGAAGGCTTTTTTAAGTATTTATTTCAGTGTACTAATTTGGAGCATTCTACATCGGCTTCTGGCTGCAGCCTCTTGTGCACATACATATGTTTCAAAAAATCTATTCTACTTCGTGTTGCAGACAGTACTCTAATAAATACTGCCCAGTGAAGGACAACATTCTAATTGGTTCTTTTTTCTAAATAATTTTATAAAAATTATTTATTCATATTTCATAAAATATGTATGTTCAAAAAAAAATGAAAATTTTCGCTAAAATTAAAGAAGAATTTGGTTGCTCACGTGTTTTGGAAAATTAACATTGTGATATCTCAAGGATACAAACAACGAGTTAAGCTTGTACCAGGAGGCCACTTTTTTCAGACCTTGTTCCCAATTTTCGTATCCCAAAAATCTTCTTAGTTCAGTTACAAATACATAAAGCCACACCATTTCAAAGAAAACATTTTCATCAATTTTTTTTCAAAAATGTTTTCCTAACATTAGCAGTGTTGGTGACTGAATGAGCAGGTAGGAAAGCGGTAAAGAAGACATTTTTTTTTATAGCAAAAGAGGCGTTGTTCACGTGTTTCATGGAAGAGTTTTATTAATTGTTTTTACATTGACGCTGAAACAATCCTACAGGGTATGGGATTGGTGATATGCATGTACTGAGCCATATTTCATCACTAACACAACATCTAAGCATTTAGTTATTCGACTAGATTTTAAGTAACATGATTTATATTTTATATTCAAACGTCTTAAGCGAAAAAATTTCCCACACACAAAAATATCCTTTTTTTTAGCAAATTGCCTTTAGATTCTAATGAAATATTCGCAATGATTCTGTGAAGCTTGAAATGTAAAAAGGCTACGCGTTGGTCAAGTTACAAAAAAGTTCAAAAGATTAAATACAATATGTGCATTTCAATTGAAAAAAATTGAATTATGTAGCGAAACAACAAAATTTCTAGTTTTCCTTTTTTTCAATTTTATATGGATGTATGTATGTATGTATGTTGTACCTACATAAATTCATAGGCAATAGCATTTATTAACAGGTTTGTTGACCTACACCAATTGAAAATACCAACACACACAACTTTTAGTTCTTTGTTTTTGTTTTCCTTAGAAAATTTCTTTGAAGAAATTTTCATTTTTATTCAGGTAGGAAAGGAGGCGAAAAACTGTGTCTGAATGATTTAGAATCACGTTTTATTTTGTCACTTTACAATATTTATTTCATTTTAAGATTTGAATTTATTTATTGAGTGCACTTTACGTCATTATCAATTTCTTTAATTTTTATTTAGCACACAAGCCATAGATTACACACATTCTTTTAGGTAATTCATTCGTACACTGAAATATAGGAATTTAATATTGTATTTGTTTTTGCCAGCTTCCTTCATGTTTAATATTTTCTGTGTTTTCTAAAAACGTTTAATGTTTTTACCCTTCTTTATGTGCATGCAGGTATAAACATGCATATTTCTTTTATTAAATTATATAGTATTTTATCAGAACTTTGTCATTACATTTATGTAATAATTAAAATTAAAAACTCAATAAAACATTGAAAAAACTTCTTGCTCTGTAAGTTATTTACTTAATATATTATCACGGCGACAGACACCACACAAATCTACGCCGTACAACACACTTCTTCGGCTCTTACTCGACAAATGCTGAACTAAAATGCAATATGTTTACCTCTCTCATATTGGAATTTACTTACTGCATATTAGTGTTGCCAAGTTTTGTTAATAGTAATGCTTAGCATTAAAACACCCTGTGTATTGCAAACAAAATGTTTTTTATATTCATAACATATTTCATATAGTGTACAAAGAACATATATGCAAGTAAATATTTTACACATATTTATATATTAAGTATAAACTTACAGGAGCGACAAGTTTGGAAAAAACCGCCGCTGTTTTTAATCAGAGAAAAGAAAATAGTCTGGCAACTCAATTTTTGTTTACCACTTTCATGGCGTATTTACTAGATGGCAGCATCAGCGGAGTTTCTTTTTATGTTTACATTTGCAATTTGTGGTTGAAAATGTAAACCAGTTGAAAAACACCTTTTGGTAAGAAAAAGTAATAATTAATTTGTCTTGAAATTTATACACTTCAATTTTCGGGCCGTCCTCCAGAAAGAGTCATCGGGAGCACCAATATAAATGTCTGAATTTTTATAAAGTCAGAAAACATATTTTTTAGCAATTCAATTGATATAAATTCTCCATATATACATATAATGTCATCGCAAAAGGAAAACTGCCCTCAAAATCGTTACAGGATAAAACTGCTGCCTAGTAAGAACTTAGTTTTAGTAGAATTTGGTAATTATGAATCGGAGATGTTTACTCCTCAAATAACAAATGGACGTATTACATTTGTAAACGTTATACCAAATCGAAGATGTTGTCAAACTATTAAAAGTAATGTGACAAAGGAGGATGAAAAATATTTAAAGGTACGATATTCTTTCGAATCTGGAAAACTGTCTGCGATGTTAGCTGGCCATTCTCCTGCAAAAAGTGCTCCTTTGGCTAATAGCACTCCAATTAATGTAAAGTATAAAAACAGTTTTAGTGATTTAATATCTTACGACAATTGTAGTACACGCTCAGCAAGTTGCTCATTGCCAACGCCAGAACTTGTTAGAAAGGACGTCCTGGCACATTCGTCCCCCAAAATTATAAGAGTATCGCGGCTGTACCACCATCCGGCAGACGGTGTACCAAAAAAGATTGGATGCATTGCAAAGTATACAATCAATTCAAAAAGTGCGCGCTCCCCTGCCCACACATCCATCTTGAGAGACAGTTTTAAAATACCCAACTCTCCCATCATAACTACACTTGCTTGCAGCTTAGCATCCGATTCAAATTCTAAGAGTGCATATGTTGTAGATAGCATTTCAAGATGGCGTAAAGTTTTAACACCAGTACGCACTTACAGCAGAAATTCTAACAAACTTGATTTGGTTCGCCATTCTACCACATCGAATAAAAGCAATAAAGTTATAAAATCTAGATATAAGCCAACTTACTTGATAAACTCAACTAAAGGCCCCAATGTATCTCTGCAGTTCGTAGTGAGAAAACGGAAAACTATAATAGACTCTAAAATCTCTATATCGCCGAAAACGTTTAAAAAACAACAACTAAATCAAAGTTCTATGAAATCAACAACACTATATCCTAATTCATTAACTTTCCACAAACCTCGCATTTATTTAGAGACAATGGGCATGAGTGCTTTCGACTTGTTAACAAATTCTAATCGCAAACATATTATGGCGAGAAAATTAAATGAACAGTTCCGTAGAAGATGTGTGAATAAAGCATCATCGACCTACATTAAATATAAAAAATTAATTCATCTGCAGCCTCTAGAACTTGATGAAGAAGTATTGAACTTGGCTGTCACAACATTTTAAAAAATAACCTGGAAGCGATCTATAAAACTATTTTTTCATATGGATATTTAAAACAATAGTTTGTATTATCAATTCATAAGCAAACTGCTGAACTCAAAGCATCAAAGCTTTTAATATCTCTGATATATAACATAATCGTGTATTTGGATATAAACTGAAAACAAACTGCAAACTCGAAATATATTAACGTTTTTGAGACTGTATTTATATATAAGCGAATGAGAATTATACAAAATAATTATTTTTAAGTAATATAATTTAAGTAGAATTAAATCAATTTATAATTTTATTTAATGAATTTAAATAAGCCAAGCGGAATTTTATTTTATTTTCAAGAAATTTACTCCTGAACTTAAGCCGACGAATTTTTTTAAAAAGTATAATTTTCGATAATCAAATATACCTTCAGTTATAATTAAAGTTTTTATATGTTTTATATGGACCATTTGCTGTTTAATGCTACTTTAATCCCCAATAAAAGTATACTTCCTAGAAGTATGAGCTTATCTAAGAGAACTGGAGAATTCCTAAGTTCAACTGAAAGTAGGGAATACTCTGATTTGTAGGAAAAACTATAGAAAAATAAGAAATTACGAGTCATTGACAATAAGTGTGATGTCTGTAAACATCTTATTTTTGTAAACAGTTTAAGAATCAGCCCCAATTGCATGCATGTATGTATAATTATATTACTTTAAGATTACTATCCTATTGAAGGAGAAATTAAAAAATAAAAGCCTCAAAAGCTTAGTGAAATGGCACAGACTAACTCAGGTATAATTTAATTATCTATGGGTATAAAATTATCTAATTGGCTACTGCTGCAATTGAAAACTGGAAATAATTTATATGTTTTGAATTATAGTATATGTTAGAAAAATACTTTGAACTCGCCAACAGATTGTTAAGAAAATTAAAAACTTGCTTGTTTTTCTCTAAAAAAAAAAAAAAATCTAAATAAATGAATTATTATATGAAATATCCACTAATTATACAATAGTGCTGCTCATAAAAATATTTTACAATTATTGTACAGATTTGTGTAATTTATTTAAATCTAAGAGATTGTGATAAAAGTTGATTTGCACTACGCTGCTGTTTAAATTAAAAAATATTTTTTTTTTCAATTACACATTTAATTGTTTTATGAGAAACACATTGCAGCAGAAAAATATAATTCTTCACCCTTTTAGCAAATATTATATATGAGTTTGTATAGGTGTCGTAGCTGGTTTTGCTAAAACATTCCATAGATGTATGTATATAGATGTGGTGCCTTACAAATTTGCAAAGGCACAAACTATCACTTCTTATCGAACTCATAAACACATCTAAAGGAATAATTTATATAGATACGTACGTAGTCGTACATACTAATGTGTGATATCATTTTTACAAATTTATTGTTATATCTTGAGATGGTTGAGTGTTGTAATGCAAGCCATACTGATTCTGCTGTTATAAAAGCAGAGCATTAATCATTTTAGATTACAGTTAATTACTTTAGCTTTAATAAAGTGTTGGAATAATAATTCGTAAGAATGAAAATCTTTGCTGTACTTCTATTAGCTTTTGCTTTAATTACTTCCGCAGTTTGTCTTAAAAATGGTATGGCTACACACCCCCCACCCACACACAAATATATATATATAAATAAGTGTGAAGAAGATTTTACAAGTTTCCATTAAATATGTATATACTTCATACTTATTTTCAGCTGCTTGTGGCCTGCCCCATGGCTTAGACGGAACAGGAAACTTTGCCTGTAGGGCTTATTTTCCTTCATGGACGTACAGGGCAGATAAAAACGATTGTATTAAATTCATATATGGCGGTTGCGGTGGTAATAAAAACCGTTTCCCCCTATACGAAGATTGTAAAATAATGTGCATTGAGTAAATTTCTTTAATAAATGTTCAGATTTGCAACGAACTCATTAAATAGGTTGTTTTAGTTTAAATGGTATAATTTTAGCATTATATAAAAAATGAGATACTAAACAAGGAGGCTGATTTTATTCACTTATGGAGCTTTCTAGTGTTCGCAAATATAGAAGTGACAGTTTAATAACTTTTTAATCTACTGCCATAAAACGAGAAAGTTTAAAATTTAGGAAGATGTGCTTAAATGCATACGCTGGCATTACAATTCGCTTGTATTTATAACCAAAACTTTTTATAAAGTATGTATATGAGTCAAGTCTGTAGGAAACCAATAATCATGTTAATAATAAACATTGAGAAACGAAACATTATGAATTTTTTTTGTTGTCGACATTAATTTTAATAATAAGAAATATCGTTTATAAAACTCAATGGACTAAGTAAACTCTAAAAAATGTATTATTTAAATGTCTATAACTAAACGATCACTAAAGAGTTTGTTTAAATTGTTCAAACTACTTACTTTTTATGTTACATTTTTCATTATTTTATATTAATTCTATTTACATATTTTTATTAGTATGACTAAACTATGGAGGGATTTCTAATTAATAGTATACGTATATACAAATGTTTTACATAGATTTTAACTACTTTTTGGAAAATAACTAAATTTCTTATAAATTAATTTTGTAATAAACAAATAAAGCCAGAAAAAAATAGCAAAAAAAAATATAATTAAGGGAATAATAACAACTTCTTTTTTATAAGTATCCACATTTAAAATAACTTTTTTGATACTTTTTTAAATTTTTGTATATTTACATATAGTATTACAGTATTATTTTTAATTAAAAATTAAATGTATATGTACATTTTTTAAATCAAATAATTTGCAGTACCAATTTTCTACGAACTTGTAAGAAAATAAGGAATCATTTTTTAGTTTAACAAGGATTCCTTCTTTTTTGTTTGGTTTTTAATTATTATTATTGAAATAATTTTAATTGAATACTTTCTAAATTATTTATAGCATTTTCTACAAAAAAGCATGGCATTAACTAACTATCTCAGTGTGCATTCGAATGAAAATTTAATAGAGAAAAGCGATGTATGCATGTATTCGAAGTTTCTATATGTATATAATCTAGAATAGAAAATATATGGCATATACATATATGTATATATAACATTTTTTACATTTTCGTCTTTGTCGCGTTATACTCTTAAATTATTTTCCAATAAACAAAACTAATTTTCAAAAAACAAAAAAACGCCAAATCACTCTATAACCGGCATTTATTAATTTAAATTGTGTCTTTAGTTTGTTGCTGAAGTTAAATGGTGCCAGTTTTCGAAATTACTGTGTATGTTTAACAAAAATATGATCTACAAAATTTAGAATTTTTGCATTTAATGATATGTATTATTTATTATTTGTTGTGTGGTATCTTAACCAGACTAGGATAGATCAATGTGGAATAAAACTTCTTTGTTTTGTAGATTTGAAGCAGTTTTTCAAAGTTTGCTTTGAATGTATTTTTGTAATTCCCAATCGATTTTTGAGAATGTGGGTATAAGACAAGTTTTGAATTTATTTTCCAAGAGTGTTTAGTTGGACATCTACTGAAGAGTTTGGTTTTTCGACGAAACGAAATGTATGTAGGTAGACTAGTTAACCACACAACAAAGCAAATAAAAATAAATACTTAAATTATTACTGAATAGTTAAAATAATATAAGAAAATTTCAAATGTTCAATCACTAATCATTTATAACTGAGTCATTTTTTTTAAATGAATAATTCTGCAGATTTCAAATATTCTTTTTTAATATAAAATTTCCTATGGCCGAAAATTTTCTGTTTTATATTAGAAAGAATATATTAAACAGTCGCTGATATGTAGCCAATGTTATAAATTGGAAAGTCTGAATAATTATTTTGAAACCTGTTAATTTGCTTAATACTATTTACACACTTAAAGCATATAATTTATTTCTAGAAACTTAAGCTATTTGCCGAATTTTACATAATTTGCTAGCAAATCGTTTTAAATTCTGGATATAATAATTTTCGAAATATTCTTACTAAATAATTACTCAAACTTGAAAAATATACAATTCTGTCTTTCTAATGAGATATATGTAAATAAAATAAAGAAAAATTATTAAAAAAAAATATTTTTAAAATATGGCATTTTTTCAACTTGGTTTGTTTGTATAAAATTTAAAAGATAAATGAGAATTAATACGTTTAAATTTAAAAGCCTTCAGACTTTATGCCGTCATGGTTGTGTGGCAACTTTTTAAATAAGTGTTGTATTGTTATTAAGTACATGTATGCACATGGGTGTGTATGGGCTTGGAAACTTAACTAATATTGGGGAAATTATTTAATGCAAAAAAGGTTTTATTAACAACTTTAGCTAGAATATCTTTAAAGGCAAATCAATTTCACAAATTTTAGATGCGGAAAACAGTTACGGTAAGATATACCCGGTAAAAGCACTTCACTTGAAAAATAAAATTATATATAATATATGTGATTGGATCTCAGTAGCTTCTTATAGCAAATCTTAAATCTCTGTCTCGTAATAAACTCTGTCGTTGTAATTCGCTTTATTGGAACACAATTTGTGGCATTAACAGAAGAACTTTGAAATTTTACAAAAATTATTTCCTTCTGCAGCGGAAACAAGCTTTAAATGCTCTTTTAAACGATCTAATATTATGAATAACTTGTTCCTGAAATCCTCAAAATTTATTTTAGAAGCAGTATGGTGAATTCATTAACTTACTTGCATTAAATTAAAACACATAGCAATCAAAGCCATGCCCAGCAGAAGATAAACAGCGCATAGAATAAAGCTTACCTCTACCTTGTCTTTGTCGGCAGTTATCTGAAAAGAACAAATTAAGCTTCTTCTTGACAATTTCCATCTTAATTATAATTTAAGCACGAAGTAAAAACGATCTTCTACTAACCACACGATCACCGGGCACTAGATCACCAAATCCAATACTGCTTAAGGATATAAAACAGAAATAACTACCATCCAAATAGCCCCATGATTCCCACTGACCAAATAGCAAAGCGCCCCATAAAATGTAACTGAAATATAAAATAACCAATAAAAAAAAAATTTTGTGAAAAGGTCAGGCCCAATCACCTTATCATTATGAATATGCAGACGGTTAGAGGCACTGTTATTTCATCGGTACTCCCTTTTATCTCACGTTCAATATCAGAGTCCTCATCATCGTCTATCATATCCAAAATTTTCAAACCTTGCCTCTGACTCCTAGACGATGTGGATGAACTTTCAGTCTCATCTGTGTAAAAGCTAGAAGAACTATCTGAAGTGTTGCTGCTACTTGTGCAACTCTGTCTAGACTCCTCCATATCGGCCAACTGTATAAAAATGGAAAAAATTGCAACAAATCTTAAATATTAACTTTTAATATCATTTACAGCTTTGCTCATCATAATTTGCTTGAGTTTGCGACGTTCTCGTATTAAACGCCGCTTGGCAACTCCCGGGCATATACGGCAAAGGCAAACTTTTGAATAGATCCATTTGAAGGACTTGGCCAAAACATCACCGATATTGGAAAGATATAAAAGAAATAAAGGCATTCCTATAATGGCATAAACAATCGTTACCAGTTTGCCCCAATCCGAACGCGGCGAAATGTTGCCGTAGCCTGTTGAGCGAATTCAGAAATAAATATTAATTTAAAAAAAAATAAAGCCAATTTTAATAGCCAATTTGGCACACCACTTGCCTATGGTTGTAATAACAGTAAGTGAATATAGAAATGCTCCAGAAAAACTCCACTGTTTGCTAATGTCCTGGCCAACCAAATGATTGTGCACCACCGATCTTTGAAATTCCAGCAAAATCTCATTGATCCTAAAATAGGAAAAGGTTTTTGCAGGGCATTTGTGTTATATTATTGTACATCAAAATTTAACTAATTAATTATGTATGTTTCTTTGGTCAATTGAATTACATACATACATACATACATACATGAAATAACATACCAATTTTATTGAAGGTAGGTCTTACCTGGTAATAAATTAAAACCAACTCAACACAACATTTCACTTTATTTTATTTTTTTTTTTTTGGGCTGGAGCTGCTTGACAGCGTATTTTTAAATAAAAAATGAATTTCCTACTGAATATTAAAATTGAGATTTTACTGCAATATAAATATCAAATAATAACATTTTTGTCTAAAAACCCCATAAATAAAATAGAGAATTTGTTTAAATTTATTATCGCAACTATTAAATAATAGTTACTTGCCATTTTAAATGTCATATTATTATTTAAAAATTATTATTCAGCGTGGCGTTACAAATGCTTTAAGACTATTATCTTTGAGGCATCAGCTGGTTCACATGCGCAGTTCACCGTATGCTACAGCAAATCTTCAGCTCGCGTTTACATTTTCAATGTACTTTTGATATTCTGCTTGTGCAGAACAGAAGATAACTTTTTGAAATTTCTGGCAAAGAATAAATTATTCTTAATCAAAATACAGAGGTCGTCCCTTAAATGATCCATCAGGCAAGTTGTATATGTGTAAGTAAATCAAATATAAGGTACATTCGATATCTGGTTTAGTTGTTTCAATGGAATTGTTTATTTTTTTCACTTGGCAGAAGTATATTTTAGGATATGCATTTGGGATTGGTCCCACTTACTACGATAAATATGCCTTTGCGTCTTATTTTCATAAAGCATTTGCATTTGTTAAAGTTTCGCAGAGAAGGCTACTCAAGTGAAATTACGGTCGGTCCCAGATGTGGTCTGGAAACCTTTTTTTATTTCATTCTCCAAAACAATAGTTGGATAGAGAGGTGAATATGCAGAGTGTAGAGCGAAATCTTTCTATTGTTTCTCTAAACCGATGGCGCTTTATAGCCATTAAAAATATTATGTGGCACGAATCTAATCACTTCGAATAGTTCCAAAGGCCTTTGAGTATAATAGCAAGGGACAACCCAAAATATTGCTCAGCAGATCGCAAATAAAAATAATTCCGCATTAATAAGCATTAAAAGTGGATCTTTCAACGAATTCTTTTATAACTTGTGAGCGAACCTCAAACCATGAGAAAATTAATTTAATAACTCAATATTAGCAGCAAAATAATATTAAATAAATAAAGAAATTTAATTCCGAAATAAAGTCGAAAGCAGCAGAAGAAAATATGTATATGTGTGTAGAGGGATTTGGAGCAAACGTTCGAACTTTGATTTAGCAACACTGCTTTATTTGACAAGCCAACTAACAGCTGATCGTTGCATTTTATTTATCTTTGCTTCATATTTTATTATGGATGGATTTAAGCAGAGGAACAGTTGGAAATGGGCGGAACGACTTATTGATATTGCCATCGAATTCCCGTTATGTTAATAAGAATTGTCAGATTTGCGTTGAGGATTAAACACAAGCTTCTTCCAAAGCACAGAAAACTAATGCGTAGTGCGCTTTATGCGGCGGCGTGAAGATTGGTGGATATATCTGGAAAAACGATTTGAGAATGTACGGCACCAATGACACTTTAATTAGCTGGCAATAATCTTCTTGATATATGGTTCCAATGAGATGAGCGCATATACGTAGTCAGAAATTTTTAAAAATGTATTAGTAACTGCTGCCAGAATGTAGATCAGTATAATTTTCTCTCTGTGCGGTGGAGAGAGAATGAGCTCTGGAGAAGGTTTCGCTTTTGTCAGTAAAGCACAATTATTACTCAGTAGGCGGCTTAAAGGCGTATGACTGCTGTTGCGCCACAATATTGCTCATACGCTCCTGATGGCAGTCATTGAAACTACTCGCACGTATTCCACAAAATATTCACATCGGAACAAATTGATGTTTATATTGAAAGAGAACATTTCTGGTGATGTTTTCAGAAAATATTAATTTATTGGTGCTACTTTTTTCTTTGGAGTTTAACGGCTGTTAAAATTTAACATTTTAAATCTCCCGCACATTAGCATGAATTCGCCTTAATTTCATATTACAAAAACTATTTCGCATAAACAACATTTTGTATTTGCCAAACACTAATACCATATAAACACATTTTTGACTTTGCAAAGCAAAAACAATTATCAGCTGTTCTGTCAGTGTTATCTGATTAAATTCCCTTTCAGTAAAGTATTTGTTGCAATAAATTTACATATCGAAATGAGGTCTTTGAAAGTAATCAGATGATTTATGTCAAATTAGAACTAAAATCATTCTAATCGATATTTTTCTACAAATTTAAAAAGTTTTTTTCCACCGTTTCTTTAAAACTAACTAAATGAAATAAAATAAATTATGTGATGACTTGAGATTAATTTTTAAAAATTTTTTAAATATATTTTATTATTTTTTTTACCTCTTTTTGTACGATTGTCTATCGAAAAAGCCAATATTCTGTGATGTTTCTTGCCATATTCGCTCCAAACATTCGGCTTTAATGTTTCGCTTTAGCAAACCATATTTTTCTGGTGTAACGTCTTTTCTTATTTCATACTCGAAAATTTCTATCGCCTGAAAAATGAAAGCACCACCAATCGTATACAATATGACTAGTAATATAATGCCAACATTACTAAACAAAAATGCTGTAAATTTGCGACAGTGATCCTTAAAACGCTGAAAAGGTGGTTTTTGTTTGCGCCGCATCGAGCTACGAGCTGAGGACATTTTTTTTCGCAGTCTTTTCGTCCGTCACAGGTTGTAGCTGGCTGTGTGTTATTTATATCTTCTGCGATATTTTGTAAATGGTTTCAGAGGGCTTTTGTGATCACCTCTCGTACTTGACAAATAATATTTCGTTTTCGTATTGCTTGACATTCTCCACAATGAGAATGGGGTGCTGCGATTAACGATGTTTTAGCGGAAATTGTTTACGCATTGGCAGCTGGAAAAAATAAAAAAATTTCATTAATTTTAAATAAGTTACAATTCTAAAATTTCAAATTTTAAAATTTAAATATGATTGTATTGACTGATTATGATTGCGAGGATGTTTTTCGCTTGCAGCACTGCCAGGATATCATTTCGTTAAAAGTGTCCTGGCTAGCAAGAGATCACTTGAGATCATTTCAATTTCAATGAAATTTGAATCAATTTAATATGAAATAAAAAGTGGAAACTTAAATTTTACTTAAAAAGGACACAGTTTTCATCACATACCAGATAATTATTATTTAGTGGTTACATTAATTTAATCAAATATTTGCTAATTTACGTGCACTTTTAGATACGCCCACCTTGAGGCAAACTTAACTGTAATTGCCACAAATTGTTTACGCATTCGCTGTAAATTAATATTGTTTTAAAATTTGTACCCCTTTATATATACATATATACAAACATACACACATACATCCAAGCAAAAGAATTGGTATAGCAATTTATAATAAATGCAGCAACTTTTGTTCAATGTTTGTTTCTCACAGTTTTAACTTGAAACGAACAAACTGAACCAGAAAATACTTAAAAATGTAAAATAAAATATTTATTTAAATTTTTCTTCACTTTTCATCAGAATTTATGTATGTATATAAATGCATGTGATTATTATTAAAAAATTAAACTGCTATAAAACATAAAACAAGAAACTTTCGAGCAATAATTTGTTTTGTCAAAAGGAAATGGGTTAATTAATTATTTCTGCAGCAGAACATGTTTCTTATAGTTATAATAAATAGATATATATTTTTATGAGTTCTTCTGTAATGATCATATATCATTCAATATATACTTTTATACAACATACACGTTTTGCGATTATAAGAAAATGCATCTGCGCTTGGCACACAACACACACACACCCACACACACACACACACTTCATCTGCACTAGTTTTGATGAAAAAAATTTGTAAAAACATATTGTCTGATCAGATAAATACGATTTTAATTTATTCGCCAGACAATATAGTTTTATATTATTTTTTAAATGTGGGAAAAATATAGTTTATATTTTAGGTTGCTTGTATTTCATAAAGGATTGTCCAGTAGGGAGGTTCATATTTGGATTGTTCATATTTTCTAATAGGGGTGTTCACAGATGCATTACACATTTTTTTTCAGGGTTCACTAGTTTTATCAGCAAAATAGCTTTTACAAACCGTAAAAATTTATTACAAAAATAATGATCCATTTTTTGATCGAAAAATTATGTTGTGTATGTCGGAATAGATTCGTTAAGAAGAAAAATATGCGCATTTGTAGCAAAATTAGCTACCACGGGTTCGGTGTAGGTCTATACTGATTTAGTGCTTTTTAGCCGTCCAACTCATTCCTTTCTCCTTGAATTGCTCCTTAAGTTGAATTCCAAACGTGAAAATATAATAAAATGGCAAAAACTTGACTATAAGCAAAAGATATGCGTTTATTGATGAATATGTTCTTCTGGAAGTCATCCTTAAATGGAATTCCAAATTTTTTTAAGCTGAACTCGCGTTTATACTACTTTTACTAGCTGATTTTTTATCTCGGAATAGGAGTATATTTCTTAAATATTTGCCAGTAATTGAAAAATATAAAAAATTGCGATTTTTATAAGGTAGCTACCTTAGTGATTTTTAGCAGTCCAACTCAATCCTTTCTCCTTGAATTACTTCTTAAGTTATTAAGAATACTAAACGTGAAAATGCAATAAATAGAACTTGTGATGCAATGGATCTACAGCTCGAAAAATTCAACGATTCATTAATTTCACGTCTTGGACAGCTGAGTTGGCCGCCAATATCTTGTGATATAACGGCATTGCATTAGTTTTTATGGGATTATGTGAAGTCGTTCGTTTATGCGAACAATTCATGCTCTGGAATGCAATATTGCACGTCTGTCTCATCGGTGAACTGCAGCATGCTTTATGCGATAAAGTAGTTCAAAATCGGAAGGCACGTATATAGTACGTTAAGAGCAGAAGTGGCGATCATTTGAATGAAATCAGAATTCAAAGTAAAGTTATATATGACGAAAACTTATAATTTAAAAAAAAACTATAAAATTAAATTCAGCAAAATTAAAGAGGTTCTATGAATACAGAATACGAATTCTTATTTAAAAACATATGAAAAGTAATCATTTCGTGTTATCAATCAGCTGGCCTGTGTACTTGACGGCAGGCTGAAGCCAACAAAATTGCTCGAAATATTAGAGACGAAATTTAATTAATACTAAATAAATAAATCAAACATTTTTTAATTTATTTAAAATGGGCTTAGAGCGAAATAAAATTTAATATGAATTATGAAATACCTTAAGGATCATTTTTACGATGTCCCGGCCTCAGAAGGGTTAATTTGTAAGGGGCACTATTGTGTAATAAAAAGAAAATTTAAATTACCGTTTCGAGGGGAAAGTAGAATTTTACAACTTCAAAAATGATTGGAGTTTCAAAGTCAAATTTGAAAATATTTATTTCTCATTTACAAACGATTTTTCAAAATTATTTCGAAAACAAATTAAATTAAATTTGTCAAACAAAACCGAAAACTGTTTCAACAATGAAATAAATAATTCTAAGCCATAAATATTCAGAATTTAGCGTTTAGCATCATGAGTGCTTACAAAAAAAATTTTTTTTTTTTTCCTTAAAAAAAGTTATAAAAATAAAGATGAAAAGAAATAAATAAAATATACTGCACAATGAGGTTTGAGTTGTACAAATTAAAATTTTTTATTTCCTTCACATAATAAATTAATGTGTTCAATTCAATGAAGCAGATCAAAATACAATATGCCCGCCCCCTTTTTTATAAAATTTAGTTTTTCTTTTGTTCTTTAACTTTTGTTGTTGTTGCATTTCTTTGTCTCCACAATTTCAAATATTCTATTCAAATGAATTGTATAATTTACGTTTATTTGAGAATAAATAAATTATTATTAAAAAATAATATCAATTGCAAGTTGTTTGTAAAAAGAATGTTAAACAATAAAATGCGAGGTGTGATCAAAAAACGAAATGGCCTTCCTTAAACTGCTTCTACCACAGTTGAACTTGTGTTATGCTTATAGAAGACGCGCCCAAGGCCACAGTAAATATTTCAAATTTTAAACCAAACTTAATACAGTTTCTTCGATCCATTTTTTCGAATAGCTTTTTATCTGTCAAAAACTAACTGAGAATACAAAATAGCAATATTGTCAACATATACTATATAACAGATATGTATCCCAACAAAGCAGAAAAAAATGGGAAAATCGAAAAAAATATTATTTTTTAATCACACCTCGTATTTAAAAATGATTCTTTATTTATTTTATTTATTTATATAGACATAAGGCGAATAACTTAATTATAAGCTTACGTGCTAGGATAGGAGCTACAACTTCTATGGTCTTAAGCTCATACAGCTGAACATAAATGGTAAAATTAATTTATTTCCATATGATAAGTGATAGAGTTTACTCTCTTTAAGGAACTCCAATAATAGAAGTGAATTGTCTAATATCGTATCTTGTAAAATATTAGTGTTGTCTAGGTTTTTGAAAATTTTTTCTTTTTGAATTTTGAATTTTTCGCATATTAGAATTAAATTTTTAATCGAAATAACAGATTTATTGCAAAATTTACATACATTTGTCTGGTTCTTATCAAACAGATGACTGTGTGTTATCAAAGATGTCCTTTATTATTATTATTACATACCTCGTACATTTTCAGGAAGGCAAGAAGGTGCCACATGTTACAACGCAAGCACACGGTAAGATGTGGCTATTGCGAGACGAGTTCGCTGAGCAATGAATCTTAGTTTTAGAGCAGTCCATTGGCCCCATATAGCCAGTAACTCCTCTGATTTAGAATTTACGAAAATTTTAATCAACTGCTCATATCAAATCAGTATTCATCATGGGTCACACGGAACACCACCACTGCCGACAATGAGCTTAAATATATCTTGTATTGGAAGTACCCGTTCGTGCCATTAAGATATAATCTGATTCATTTTGTCTGCTACTTCTGCTTTCTTCTAGTAGCAGAAGTTTTAAAAATATAACATATTTTATTATTTCCGTTTGGTGCCAAGGATTGGTCTCCACTTGTGCAAAGCATTGCTCTCAGATTTTCACTGTCGGTAATGCCAAGAAAGGCATTTACAAAAGCTTTATTCTACTCGTACATAAAATGTAAAATTTTCAAAACTTTCTGCTACTTCGATTTATGATCGATTTATGATCGAACACGGCGGAAAGTAATCCCTCATTCATTTCTTCTCTCAACCTATCAGAAATTCTTAAGAAAGCGTTCGTAATCTTATTTAAAATCGATAAAAAGTTATTTTGCTCTGAAAGCTTAGTGCCAGGGATTGGTCGCCACTTATGTAATGCATTGCTCTCTCATAGTATTGAAGTACATTGAATTCGAGCTCTTCACTGTCGGCAGTGGTAGGAAAGGCGTTTGCATGGGCTTTATTCTATATAAAAAAAAAAATATACTTCAAACAGCATAATTTTGTCAGAAGACGAATAATTAATTTAACCTGCAAAGTTTTCGGCTTGACAGAAATTAAACCCACGACCTCTCATTTAGTAGGCTGTGCATTATTCATTCGCCTACGGAGGCAGCATTTAAATTCAATGAAATCGATGACTGGCGGATTTGATGGCAATGTCTTCAAACGTGCATCGTATCATAATTTATTTAAGCTCTTTCAAAATCTTGTTTGTTTCAGACATACTATTTCTTTCCGTGCTACTTTCACAACACGGCATTCATCTAAAGTCATTAAATTTTGAATGAAATTGATGGCTGTTTCCTCAAAAATTAACGACTCATTAAAATCGTCAGAGAGTCGTAAATGCACGTTGACTCTATTTTGTTTTTGTCTATGAATGCACTTAGCAAACAGACGCATACAAATAGACTTCGGCATGAATGGAAATTAACATGATCACGTTCCCAAAAATTTTTTAACTGTAACGCATAAAATCGTTCCGTTCCGTAACCACATTTCGTTAAGTGTTGCATGTGTTTCAAACAAAAATTTAAAAACAATTTTAATTAATGATGCCAAATAAAATAATTGTGTTGTTTGTTACTCGCGCTCTACTACTTGGAAATTTATCGATGTCTAAATTAATTTAGCGTCAGAATAATAGAAACAGAAAGTTTAAATAAACGAAATGAAAAGTAAATGAGTATAAAAATATTTAAATCGCCAAAAAAAAAAAAAGAAAAAAATTGAATTTTTTCTTAGTAACGTACTCGTACGCTTCATAAATTATGCTTTAAGCTTGAGTAATGCTGCTAAAATGCTTTAAATATTTTCTATATATTTTTTTTAAAATTAATTATAAATAAGTATATATAAAATTAAGAAAATATATGTATATATGATTTGAAAGATTTATTGAGCCTCATTTGCTGGCTGAAAATATTTAACATGATTACTTACTTAACTCTATTCAGAATTTAAAAACTTTCAAAATAATTTGTTAAAAAAAAGCTTCCATTTGTGTTCGTATGTGTGTGTGCGAGTGTTTTCTTGATGGATTGTCTGGAATTGTGGGCGATGTTTTTGCTTCTTGTATTTTCAGTGGAAATTGACGCAGAGGAAAGAAAAAGGTCTACTGGCCGGCGACAATGCTTTCTCGCCACGAATAGACAGACAAATTTTTTTTTTCGAAATTTTTTACAAATTTTATTAACAAAATTCGTCTTGTGTGTGAGAAATGTATTTCATAAATAATATCTGTTTTCTGGGGAGGGGGAGGCGACTTATCACACTGTATGCGATACCATGAAACTATCGGTAGGCGATTTTTGCCAGCGATTAAGCTTTTATCTTACTAGAATATTTTTTTCGTATTACGTTAGGTAAAGTCTCTGGTGTACAGGGCTTACGTAGCAGATATTAATTTGGCCGCTGAAACATTAATATTTACTTTGGAATTACTTTGGACCGATATCAATAAAGATTGCTATAAATCAATATGTAGGCCTTTTTACATTAAAATGTAAAGTTTCAGTCTTCTATCGAAGAAATAGGTTTCAGCGACAAACTTCATTCTTGAACTCAATGGCTGCTTCAACGAGAAGAGTTGCAAAATTATGAGTGAAGAGCAGCCATCGCGCTTCGTGTTGTTTGTGCACCAGTAGAACCACGATGAAATGACTACCGATTTCGTTAATTTCATATAGTTTCAAACAGGTGGCATCTCAAACTTTACGGTATGCAATAGCATGAGCCCATAGAGAAGCTACTTTGTAAGGCTATTAATCTATTATAATACGATTTGGATCCACTAGGCTATTTGTATGTGGATACATAAGTTTTTCATGTACAGGAAAAGAGTATGCATACCTGTAAAGAGGTTAAGGCTGCATGGCCACCAGGAAGTCTAATGGCAAAACAAAGCCTCCAAAGCGTATCCGGATACATAGTGATACTTATTCATTACACTATAAGTCGGTTCACAAAACACTTAATGATAGCTGACAGTCGTCAAGCTATAGCGAACTGTAACTGGTGATTGTAGCGCCTAGAATCCTACTCGTAAAGCCTGCGATTGGCTATCATCACATCATTAAAAGCGTTTGCGCTTATCAGCTTTAGAGTTTTGCAGAAATTGGAATTTTTATTACTGAAAACATTTAAATGCAATCAGGTTTTTATATAAAATTTTATGATACTCTCTTGCAATTTTATAATCCGTTTATTTAAAAAATGTTTCGTTTTAATCATTTCACTTCGAATATTTCAAAAAAAAAAAAACAACTTAACCAGACCACCGCAATCAACAACAATTTCTTTTGCACAGCCACGCACACACACTCACACACACACACAAGGCCAAAATAAAATATAATTAAAATCTATTTATATATGATGCGATTTAATGTTTTTGTACTTTTCTTTTTAAAATTGTTTAGAAAATTAAAACAAACATACATACATACATACATACACACGTACGTATACACATATACATGTATACGTGTCTATGGATGTATTTAGGAAAAGAAATTTCTTTGATATAATCAAACCGTCGACAATTCAGTTTTGAAAGTTTACACACCACTAAAACCGTATGGATTTAATTTTTTTGTCTTGTTTCTTGGCCGAGTAACAAGCGGCCAGCCATAGACGTCATTAAAATTTTGAAAATAATTCATGTAATAAAGATTTCGATTCTAAAACGCATGTCAATCAGTAAATAATATGCACATTAATTACCGTAAACCTGCGGACAGCAGACGTGCAATGGAATCGAACGACTTTTTAGATTAATTATTTATGATTGGATGTGGGTGTATGTTCTGCGTGTGTGTGTGTGCGGATGTGGTTAGGTATGTATGTATGTGTGATCATTCCAATTGCTTGCTTAAAGCGGACCATCCATTATCCAATACTGTCACATTGGATAATTTTTTTCGTGTGTGTAAATGTATGCGTGACTGGGCATAGAATACTCACATATTTTTTCCTTAAATGAAGTTTCCTCGAATGGCATGCGATTGCAATAGCGAGATTGCAAAAAGAAAAGGAAGAGTAAAAAAGCGGTGTAGCAGGAGGTAGGGATGCCTCCTTATAATTCATGGCTACCAGGGATTATGCCGAGATCCAATATGGAGACCGAAAGCGATACAGGCCAAAGTCATTATGAACAGGCTATTATAAGTGACGGCTCAAGAGGGATGGTGAAGCTCTTTAGTGGGTTTAGCATTATAAAGGTTGAAATAGTCTTTCTCAGTTGTGGCTTTCTTTCTGTAATATTGATTTTTAGCCTCTAAAACTCGCCAACCTGACAGGCTCTGACCATAAAGAGGCTGGCACTATATTTTTGTTTCAAGGCTAAAATTCCATTTTGTGGCCCATAATATGTGAGCAAAGGAAAAATATAGGATGATGGATAATGTCTTATAAAAATGTTATTTAAATGATTAGAGTTCTTGTGTGTTTTGTGTTTTCAGGGGGGAAAATATTGTACAATATGGCTGGCATATTGCACAATATATTGCATTTTTTTTGCTTGCACAATAAAAATCAACAGCATGCTGATTTTCGCTTTTGTATTACACAATATTATTGCACATTTACACTTCAAACATTTTTTCAAATGAAAGGACATTTTTAAGCAGACAGTAAAAGAATGCAATTAATAGCAAAATATTTGATTATATTACATTACACTTATTCAGCACTTATTTGAAAATGTAAAATTTATATAGTAGAATAAACTTAAGCAGCAAATGGTAAAAACAAAGAAAAAAAAAATAATCATTTTCAGAAAACAGCTTTCCCATCACATTGGGGTACTCGAAATAGCGATAAAAATAATACTAAATAAATAATTATTTATAAATAAAACAGATCCACTTGTTCTCTCAAATTGCAGACGCTTAATTTAAAAAAAAAATGTTTTATACGAGTATGTTGCTTTTCTGTACAAGATTTAAGTAGATGTTGGTTCATCCAAACCTTTCTTAAAAAGGATTTTTCCTTTTTTTTAATGCATTAACTTTTGTTACATACTTTTAATGTTTGATTAAATGGTTTTCGCATTAGACAAAATCTAAATAGAAGCTTTAAGCAGTTTTTTTATTTACATCCACAGGTGCATGTAGTTGCATGTGTATGCACTTATTAAGTGTGGGGATCTGCAGTTCTAATTAAGAAAAAGGACTATTAGTTAAACCGATAAAATTTAAAATTTTTGTTTTATTAAATAGCAAAGTTAAAAGGAAAATTAAATAATTATAAAAAATTTCAGATATTACAATTAAGTAGTTTAACTAGAGAAGTTTGAAAGTTAATTGCTGTGGAACCTCCTCCCACTAGAAAAATGAAACAGATTCAAATTCAGGTTTCTATACATCTACACAAAAAGGATATTTTAGAATTGCTGTTTTGCTTAGTTGAGCAACGAATTTTAGCAGCAAGCCCAAATGTGAAAGTGAAGTGAACCAATCCAACACAGCAATGTAGCGAATAACACAGTGAATAACAAAACTGTATACAGTTTTGTAAAACTTTCACACTTCATATAATAACTTACTTCTACAAAGTATCCCTTTGTTACAAGTTGTATTATTTTAGAAGCACGGTAACACAGCCAAAGTTAAAGTTGCTAAAAGAGTGTGCCTGGACCTGACCTAGTCCGCAATTTGCAAATGACTAAAAATATTTGCCGAATTTTCTATTAATGTAAACCATGTAGCGTTTCTTAGCGTTTAAATAAATATATACAAAATTACTTTCGCGTTTTCGTGAGATAATAACACGGATATAAATCGAGCCGATTTAACTTAAGTGAGGGGAGAGTTAACGATAGCGATATACCATTCAGTACTAATAAAAATTTTTCTCTATTTTGCAGCATTACTAATAAGTAATACCTCCCAAGATAATAAATAATAACTAATAAGCAGAGGGGATAAGGAACTAATTAGTATCCTGTACATAATTTGTAAACAGCGCTGAATAATTAGAGAAGCCCTGCAAATCCAACTGAAACATGTTCCTCCAGCACTTTCATCACTAAACGCTGTGGATTTACAAAAAAAAAAAAAAAAAAAATTGTACAGAAAGTAGAAAGGAAAAGGGAATTCAGATACCAAAGATGGTCTTAGTAAGCCGGTATTACGGAGATCTCACTCCTAATAACTTATAAATGGCCGCTCTAAAAGCCACATTTTCCCGAAATAATTACAAGTCACAGAAGGTGTCCGTTAGAAAAACTTTTTTCTATTTATTTGATTACAATCCTTTCAACAGCTTTTAATTTTTTTTCCGAAAAAAAAAAAAATTTACTTATTTTAGAGACCTTTTTTTTTGGGGCCTGGTTCGTACGGGGGTTTTTTAATAAAGAAAAAATACTTTTAAAAATTGTAAATAGGAAAAAATCACACATGTGTTTTTAAAAGCACATGTGATTTGTAATCACATGATATTCCGAACACGCCTGACAATATGTTCCAACTCATTTGGCTGAAGAGCATTTCTTCTTTAATTAGTTTTAGTAACATAATATTCCATGCCTGATGGCTAGAGATGGCTATGGATTTAGTAGCAACTTAGCCAGAGGCTTCTACTGGCAGTGGACTATTCATTTCACTCACTACGGCTACTCCTACTTTATGCAATAAGTTAGATCAACAATAAATGCCAGAAAAGTAATGCGTACCGTTTCCACATTAAAAACCTCTCACTAAAATATTTTTTCCTTTTTTCCCCCTCGCAAGATAAAAACCATTGAGATGAGCATTAAATGCAGCTTAATATAATTTTAATATTTAATTAACAATTCAGAAATGGAAATGGATTTAAGCCAGTACTCCGAAATTTTACTGATACAGTTTCCTCTATAGTTCACTTTGCAAATAGAGGAGAATGAAAATATTTCAGAATTATTTTCAATACAATAACAAAATCTCTTTTTTTTAAAAAAAAAAAAAATTATTATTGAGACAAATATTATTCAATATTTAATAATTTCCAACACAAAATCAGTGAAGCGCTTTCTGTCGGAATATGAGAACTCGGTCACTGACTGTCACTTTAATTTAATTAAAAATGTTTTCTTTTAATTTTTAATTTAAAAATATTTTTTTTATAAATTAATGTAACGAGCTGATATAGTATAAATTTTTTTCTCTTAATTTAAACTTTTTGTGTAGATTATAAAACAATATGCGAGTATTTTAAAGGAAAAATGTATTTTTAAACTCTTTACGAGAAACTTAAAATGGATTTTTCATGTGCTTTTTTTTATCTCACTCACGCCTTATTTTCTTAACTTGAAACTTTTTTCAAGAACTTTTTTTCTTCTGGTTTTCGCTTCATAGCCACCAACCAACACAATATTGACGCGGACCGTCGCTTTTAATACTGCAGTTTTGAAATGTTATCTAAATGCTGGAACGTGCGTTACTAAATGTTTCATTTCATTTTCTGAAATCACAAACCGAAAAACTTATTTTTCTTATTTTCTTCTCTCATTTTTCGGCTTCAGACAAACACGTTCTTGTATTTGAATAAATTTTTTGTTTGACGTCATAATATTCTGCGAGCATCATGGCTGGCTGTTGTGCTTTTCACAATGATGCTGCTATTAAAAATTACTTTAATTAATCTAAAATTATTTGGATATGATGAAATGAACTGAACTGAACTGAACTGAATTGAACTAAAATGATTACGTTTTCCATAAAGTTTGTTTTTGTTTAATTGAGAAACAGGAGGCAAAACCACTTGTTATGTTTATAAAAAAAAATAAGAAATCAAGTAAATGCGAGCATGCATGCAAGCAGTTAAGAATTTTATTATAAACAATGATAATTAAATAATTATGAAAATATGATAAAGAGTATGTGAAGAAGAAAGAAACTTATTAATATGAAATCGAAATAATTTCACTTGTTTCAAATAACTTATGAAAGAAGATTTTCGAATCTTTAATTAAATTCTTATATTCACGCGCAGAGCTTAAATAATTTTGTGCTGCCTTTTAAGATAATTTTATTTAATGATCTGCCTTAGCAAGCGGTGTAATTCGCATAGAAGTGGCCCTACACGTCAAAATAGTATGTTCATAGTATCTTTAAAAAAATATTTAGAATTCTCTTGAGTAGAAAAAAATTTTTTACTTTTAAAAATTTTTTCCTAAAAATTATTTAAAAATATGTTCTTCCTCAAAATGAGCACTGCTGGATACATATACGATTTTCTAGTAATAGTTTCACTGGCGCTAAATTTGACTTCGGTTAATTTTGGTGAATATCCGTACCGCAAGATATGTGTATGATAATAATAAGGAAGATTGAATTCAATACATTTTGAATGCAAATCAAATGTTATATTTAACAACCTATTAATTTAAATTGATCAATTTAATATTCCTCGATTTCATTCATGGTCCAATCCTAATAGTAAAATTAATAAAAAAAATTATTGATGATATTGATCATATAAATAAATTAGAAGTTTTTATTAAAATGTCTTTCAATGAATGGAAATACTAAGAAAATAGATTTGAAACCAAACATTTTAGCGCATGAAGCGCTCACTAGCCTGGCATTGTAAAGGAATCAAATTAAAATTGTAAATAATGGCAAATGGCGATCAGTAAATTCCACATGTTTTACAAAAGATGTAAAATAAAATAAATAAATTAATACGTACACAGAAGGCTTAAGTTTAAAAGGATATTTTAAAAATGTTACTGAAACCATGTTCCGAAAATAAAACGTTCGCTACACTAGGCTTGCCAAAATAGAATGCATATGAGTGCACAAAAAATGATTATTGTCACGTTACACACGGGGGCCAGACCGCTACATAACCTGCAGCTGCAGCTGTGGCCAACTAGTATTATTTTTTAGTTATTCTTTACTTTTTGTTTAACTTCTTTTTACAAAAAAAAAAAAAAAAAAAAAATTATATTATAAAAAGAATGAAAAATAATTTTTATAAAAAATCTAATGCTTTAAAAAAATATTTAACAATTTATTTTAAATCTATTGATTTTTAAAGCCACGAACTGTGCTTTTCATTATTTTACATATTAATTTTTTTTTTTCCAATTAATGCAAAATTAGAGCATGAAATAAAAAGAAAAAAAAATTATATTATAAAAAGAATCAAAAATAATTTTTATAAAAAATCTAATGCTTTAAAAAAATATTTGACAATTTATTTTAAATCTCTTGATTTTTAAAGCCTCGAACTGTGCTTTTCATTATTTTACATATTAATTTTTTTTATTAGCAATTAATGCAAAATTAGAGCATGAAATAAAAAGTGTAGGAAGTGCCAGGAGTAGGAAGCTTCTCCTGAAATCTAGTCTATTACCCCTACTTGCATTTCTTATAATTTATTTTGATTAATATAAAAAATAAATAAATTACATTATTTCTTTAATAAAATTTTATTATTTCCAAAAAAAAAAGGTTCCCATAAGTTTATATGGAGCTAAAACTTAAAATAAAATATTAATAAACGTTAAAAATATGTAAAAGATAATTTTTAAAAAGTAGGAATAGATTTCAAGAAATTTAAATAGAATATAGATTACAATAACCAGATTTTATTAAACAATTATGCGAATTGACTAAATGTAATTAAAAATTTCTATATTAAGTTGTATTTGTGCGTAAAAAATTTTATAAATATTTATTTATAAATTAAAAAATATTTATTTATATTAAATACTTACTGCCTTAACTTTTATTTGAACACTCTTTTTCACTTTATGTATAATCTGAGTAAATAAAATTTGTAAATTAAGTTAAATTTTTCAGCAAGAAACAGACTTTCGTTTTACAATTACAAAACTTTAGAACGAAAACCCTTCGATACCAAAGGGGCTACCTCTGAAGGATCTCTACAGCGGGTCTCTGGCAAGTATATTTTTGTTAATACAAACAGAAGTATGCATGTTACCGAAAATGGTAGGAAGACAAAAGCTCCCCAGGCATTAGATAGGGGAGGAAAAGCCATGCCTATTATAAAATTACAGGACCAAGAAGCTAAGCTACCCATGGCCATAGCTACCGGTCGAGGGGCAACTTCAAAAAGTTCTGCAAAAAAAAAAATATATATGTATATATCATTTTTAAAAATAATTGTGAATCATGTTAACAAAATAGAAATCGATAGCCAATCAAATGTATTAAAATTTATTCAAATTACGAATCCACTTACAATATCCGCCACATACTTTACGTCATTTCTATGGAAGCACATACAGACATCTAAATGCACGTACATCTAAATGCACATATGCATGGAAATAAATCACTGTGCACAAATCAATAATAATAAAGCGACTTTTAAATTGTTATAATTGAATTGAAGTTTATTGCTTGCTTGTTCCAATGCAAATGCATACTTCAACGCAACAATATTAATTTATTAGTCTTGAAGGGGCAACACAATTGCAAACGAGTAATAAATTTGTTTACATGTTTATGTGTTTGTACACATAAGCAATGCCAAGTATTATATTCAATTATTACAGCAGGGTCATTAATAATTGATCTTTTAATAAAGCCATCGGCAATACAAATATAATTCCATATCTGTGTTTGAACATTAAGAAATACTTGTTTTATGTAATGTAAATCAAAGACGAGCCCTACAGAAATGTAATAAAAATGTGGGGTCAAAGAATAACCGTTATTAATATTATTCAAATTTCATATGTTCGATTTTTGCATTTTTATTTCCGTTTTGTTGGCATACATGTCTCGTCATATCACACATTTTTAATTGTCAGTTTGTTTTTGACAGAAAAAAATATTTGTCGTATCTTGATGTGCTCATCGACTTTTTACTATTCGAAAAAATGGATCAAAGAAACAGTATTAAGTTTTGTTAAAAAAATTAAATTAAATGTGCAGAGACATTTGAAATATTGGATGTGGCGTTTGGCAAGTCTACTATGAGCAAAACACAAGTTCAATTATGATATAACCGGTTTAACGAAAGTCGAGAAGATGGCAATGACTAGGTCCTTTGAAGAGAACAAGATAATTATTGATAAATAAATAAATACTTTTGGGAAAAATTAAAAAAAAAACGGTTATTTTTGGATCACCTCTCATATACATACTGATATGCCACTACACCTTCCTTAGTGGACTCTCCCTAGCAATTTCTGTTCGCGAAGTAAAAAAAAAAAATTTCAAGATCTTTACAGAGAAATAAATACCTTTTATTTTTAGTACACAAAATTTTATATGTAAATATGTTTTCTAGCAACAGAACCGCAAAGGAAAACCAAACAAGCAGATCTTATTCTATTTAAACAAAGTATAAGTCAGTATATTTTTCAAAAGCTTTCAACTTAAGAGCCTATTTAAGCATTCTCGAAAATTAAATAGGAATTCCAATTATAATCAATTTTAAAACGTTTGCAAAAAAAATCTCACGAAATACTTTTGCTCCACATAACTCATTATGAAGTGATATATGAGAACTATCAAAAAAAAATTAATTAATCAATCGATAAACATTAAAACAATATTGGAACACAATCATGTTATGCCATCACTGTCCTCATACGTGTTTCTTCGCAGCGCATGGCATTATAAAGTTCTTTTTTAAATTACATTGAATTTCCAATAATACTCAGCAGAGTATTAGAAACGCATTGAAACGATTATTTCGGAGTACAAGATATCTTCAGGAAATCTTAGCCAAATCCTTTTTAGAACAGCTGGAGATTTATCCAAAATTAAATTAATGATAAACGGGAAGTTTACTTATATCAAAGTTTCAACAAGAACAAGGCAATCAATTTGAATGCACTTATTTTCTTACACTCTTAAATTGATTGATATTTGTCAGGTCAAATGTAAAATGAAAAAGGAAGATAGAACAAGGGAAAAACAATATAAAGAATTAGCTTCTTTGAAGAGTTTTTGATTTGTGCAATTAATACAATTAAAGTTTCATTCTTTGATAATTATCCGATTAATGGTCTATCCTACCACTGGCTGATCCTATACAGTATCTTAAAATTAAAATCAAATCTTGTACTCTACATAAAGTAATGCTCTAAAGTAATTATTGGAAGTTCCTGTGCCGTGAAAAAAACCAAGAGCAACCGAATACAATGTAATCATTTTCAACAATTTTTATGAGTTTGTAAATGTTGGCAGATGTCTCGCAATTGTTACTTCATTGTCTTACCTGTACCGATAAAGTATGGTATAGGGCCCAGGCCAAATTGGTAAAAGAATAGATAACCCATGACGCAAACAATGCACGCCAATGGAAACCAACTAGCAATTTCCTACAAACAAACAAAAATGCATTTTGTTAGAAAAATTAGCTTAAAATAAAACAACTGCAATAACATACAATATAATATAAGACAAAGGCAATGGTGAATAGGAAGGCCGAGCATATAGCACTGGAAAACATCATCAAAGTACGCCGATTGACTTTGGCCATGAGTATAGGGCCCAAGAATGAAGTGGCCAAATTTAAGCAACCAGCACCCAAATTTGCCCACTCAGCATCAATAGCTGAAAGGCCAGCTTTTTGGAATATAGACACTGAATAATAGAAAATCTGCAATCAAACTTAATAATTAAGACCGGCTTTGTTCTTCTTCTTTTATTTTTATAATCACCGCATTTATGCCCGATAGTTGTTGGCCACCGTGATAGCAGCACACTATTAACAGAGGCAAAAACATAGCTGGATCTTTTAAAACCGAACAAAAGCTACTGGTTTCCACTTTTGTACTCAATTCCATATCCATTTCATCAACTTCGTGCTGAATTATTTCGTCGGCATTTTTACCTCTCAAGCGTAATAGCTCGCGATATGCCTGCTGTTGATCGTTCCGAATAATATACAAATATTTCGGACTCTCGGGATAGTATAGCGATGGCAAATAGCAGATTATAATTAGAAATATGTAAAAACTTAAGGCATAATGCCAGAGCTGAGAGGTGCCAAAAAACATTTGCAAACTAAAAACTTGACCCACAACTACACCCCCCGTTACACCAACCGCACAAAAAACACCCAGTGTGCCACGCAGTGCTAAAGGGGCAATTTCTGTCAAATACATAGGAAGGGTGGCTGTTGTTAAACCAGAAGCTAAGCCCACTAACAGCCTTCCCAAAATTAGCATCTCCACTGAATTGATGGCACGGCAGAAAAAGAACATAATGGCACCGACGGTAAACAGAAAGCCACTGATAAGAAAACAACCTTTCCTAGAAAAAAAAAAATTAACAATAAACTAGAAAAATTTTAAATTTCTCATTCAATTCTATTTAGGAACTGAATTTACTCATGCTACACACATACCAATGCATGTATTTACAAATATATATGCGTGCATGTGTGTACAAACCTGCCAAACTTGTTTGCTGCACCTGCCCCACCTAACGAGCCAATAGCGCCTCCAACTAAAAATACCGACACTACGGCGGCCCACAACACATCTAACTGTTCGTCATTTAAGTACGTGTCGTACCGTTCCATCAAACTGTCACGGCACCACAATTTAATTATCTACAATACGCAATTTTATAATGACATTTCCGCATTTTAGTGACAAAACCAAACTTACCGCTGCAGGGCTATTTATGACACCAATACAGTATCCAACCGGCACCGCAGATCCAAATGTGGCCGCATAGCCAACAAGGGTCAAAAGTTTACCCCATCTCGGTTTCTAATTGATAATAAAACCATATTGAATATTAAATATTTAAAAAAAATATTTGTTTTATTTATTACGAATTTTGTTGTTGTATTTCGTATAAAATTTTCTTCCTAAATTTTTTTTAACAATTTTTAAATATTTTAAATATTTTTAAATATTATTTAAATATTTTAATATTTAATATATGATCGTATTTATTTGCTTGTTACTCTTAATTATTTGCAATTAAAAATGGACATGATTAAATTATGTAATTATTAGAATGAATGAGAGTTACTAATGCGGCTTACGTTGTTCGAAGTATTTCTTACAATATGCGAGTAATATACATATCTGAGATTAAGCCGTATCTCAGTCTTTTGTGAAAAATCATTTACAAGGTTTTTGAATGCATTCCGGCAATTACCAGAGGGGGTTCCCCTGCTCATTCAATGCAAATTTGTAGACGGCCAAAAAGTAGATAAAGAGCACTGTCGTGCCTCCTGGTGTCACAGTAGACTCTTTTAAGCGAAAATATATTTTTTTTGCCACAGGTACGGATCTCGCCAGAGATATTTGCCCTTTGGTGTCAACGAACTTCTTAATTACTTTCTCTTTTACTTTTTCCTAAACACTAAAATAAAATTGTTATGTCTACAATGATAAGCTGTTGCAATAGGTCGGTAACATGTTGTGACTTCTTTTCTAATGACACTTCATTTCTTTTCATCAAGCAAATTTACAGATTATAGACTTTAGAAGGCTTATAGAACTTTGGAACATTTTTTATGTGAGGGGTTTTTGTAAGAGTCTAAATTTTTCACAGCCAGCTTGTATTACCATTTTCGCTTTTTACGCGTTCTGTGTTTGCGTAGCCGGAAAAATTTGTTGGAGCCAAAACTGAAATATCCAATCAGGATCAATACAATCATTACGATAACTTAAGGCTTTCTAATGCCTGCGAGTATATAAAAAGAGGTACACTGTCCAACTATCTTCAGCAGTACCGGAATACTTCGACCTAGTGAACTTACTTGCGAAATATTACTGGAGAAACGTAAACATTTAATAAACCAATGAAAAGGGGAATACGACAAATCTTCAAAGAGGATTATATATGAAGTTCGAGATGAGAGAAAGAATAATTGATTTCAATGATATGTGTGAGGCTAAATCAATCAGGATAATTAAAAAAAGCAATATCACTCATTCCTTTCCAAAGCGATAATCTGTCAAAAAAAAAGAAACTGCCACCCAACATTATAAGAACCAAATACTACTCCTCCTCAATGCGATCTATGCCTCGAAAATATGCTCGTCTTCCATATTCTCAGAGAATGATATTTATTGAGGATATTCTTGGTGCGTTTCAGATATCTGAAATTTAGTCCCCTATTTTTACAGCTTTCTAAATATATGTTATCATCAGCATACGACGTCTGTAAACTTTTTTATAAAATATATTAATAAAAAAAAGCAGATAAATAAACTGAATAATAAACTGAAAATTTGCACTCAACATCGTCTGCCATTTCGCTATCACCTGTTGCAAAACCCACTAAAAATTTCCATAGAACTTTGGCCACTACAATGTAATACGCTTTACAAACAAGATTTATGTATTAACACACACAGCCACATGTAGAAGTAATTATTTAAAGCCTAATATATTTTATTAGACCTTAATTAAATTATTAATCAGAATGAATTATAATTGTTGTTTACTTTTCAATGTACGCAAAACTTGCTTTTGATAAGAAACTTAGAACGAAAAGTATATTAAGCCGTTTAAGGAAAAATTTAATAATATATTAAATATTTATATATATATATATATATATATGATATATTATATAAATATTATTATATATATACATATTATTACATCCCTTTACAAATCGCGTATAAACACGTAATAAAACCCTTTAAAAAATGTCGAAAATGTCATAAAATTTTACTTCGTTTTTCTCATACTCTCTTAACTCGTATGCAGTTAAAATTACTTGAAATAAATAAGAAGCATACAGTTATTTCATATCTTTCAAACCAGTTCATAATATTTAGGAAATCTGTTTCCTACATCCTATGAAACGTTTCTTGGCTCTGAGGAAATTTCTCATAAAAATAAAGCATGTAGTAAATTCCAAGCATTTTCATTAATTAATTTTCATTAATTAACAAATTATGTTTATTTCATAAGATATGAGTGATATTGAAATTTAAAAAAATATCAAAAAAATCTTTGGAAAATTATATACAATAGCTGACTTTTCGAAAAAAATTTGTTTCCCGTTTAATAAAACTATTTTAGTGACCTATTGAAAAATAAAGGAGTACATGAAAATTTAGTTAATATTTTTAAATTGTGTACTATTTTCTAATGCATTCCTGAAAAGTCAGCTTTGGAGTTATACAACAATCATAAGAACGATTACCTGATACACCGGAAATAATCAATTTCAATGCACTTTCAATATTCGGCTGAGTGTTAATTTTTAGGAATTCAGTGCGATTTAAATAAAACCTGACCATTTTGTAAAATTTTTAATTTTAGCTTTATATTTTTTTGAGTATATACTTTATCTATATTCTAAGTTTGTTTAATATAACTAATAAATTTTTGTTCTTTTATATAATTAAAATGACGAGATTGCAAAGGAAATAAAATAAAATGAAATCTCGTACTCTAATAAAGTGATAATTATGCAATCGTATGAGTTTTATAATGCTACTGAATAAGTAATCTAAAAAGATGTGCAGTAATCACTTAATAGCTCTATTTTAGGCTCTTAGTGAATTTACGTCTGTTTGCTTTTCAGGATGCGGTATATAATACTAATATAATAACACACATGTGCAACAATTATATTATTATATAATTATTAAAAAATTATAAAACTTAAATGATTTTTTTGCAAGTTACTATTTCATTGATACTGCAGTCTATTTTAAAAGCTAGATACGTCGATATGTGTGAGTACACTTATATTAAATCGTAAATTATTATTTAATTAACGAAAGCTTCATACAGAAATACTCCTTCCAAATCTAGTCTCATGCGCAACACACACTTTATATGCACCTACATTCATAAGTATGTGTATAATTATAATGAATTTTCAATTATATTTAATGTTAATGGATTTAGTAACCTGGTAACAGTTAATCTAAATTCCTTAATATTAACTTTTCTAATAGGTTGATAAGAAGTTTTTTATACAAAATGTATATCACAATAATATATATATATTTTTATTCATTATATATGTATGTATGTAAGAGTGCGTGTACCTCTGCGCGATTGTGGATTTGTACAGGAAAATAATAACAATATAATCATAATATAAATAATGGAAAGAAATAATTAAAAAAGAGAATATAACAGCACATATAGAACTATGTTAGACTAAGAAAACCTCAGAGCAAGTGGGTCCAGGCTACCACTTCGGTCTACTATTTTGTTTTAAATTAGTATATTGTAATACGAGTGTTATAAGTCACTAGTACAAGCGCCTGTGTCAATGGTAAGCTTAGCTATTGACAATTCCTGTTTAGTTTGAATAATTTTTGAATAAAAGATTTACTGGTATCGGCCAACAGAGATGTATTCAGAAATGCAATACTTATTAATCTTTAAAATGGTAAAAATGTACAAAATGAACTCCAGTAACAGTTAAAAAGCCCGGCAAACTTGTTTTGGATTCTACTGTGGAGTACTTGGCAATACGTATTATTCCCGATTTATCTATTGTAACTAATGTTGACAACGTATGAAAATGTTCACTACTGGTTTGGCTTTTCACTATTTAATTGTTAGTATGATGAGTTCAGAATCATGTGCATTGGTACAATAACTTTTAGAACTAAAGGTAATACCGATTTTACACTTTATAGCTAACTAGCCAATAATTACAAACGTAAGACGTTCCACTTTGGGAGTTTAAAATAAATAATTTATGTGGAAAAAATGGTTTTGAAATCCCAAAGTTTATTTCATTATGACAGCGATTATGAGCCGTTATGGCTGTACTTGGCAATGTTTTCTTATTGAATTTATTCAAACTTAATTTATTACAAAATATGAAGAATTTATCTTACTAAGTAATAACGTTGGTCTTTAGTAAAAAGCCCCTAACGCGTTTTCTCCTTTGGAATATACATATATATGTATGTACGGATGTGTATATGTACATTGAAATCCTTAAAAAATCTATTGAGATAAAAATTACTTCTTTTTATTGTCTTTCTAACCCAAACACACGCAAAACTTTAATATTATCAATAAAGTTAAATTATTATTTTATTGTACTTTATCTTCTTGGCCAGTTTTTTTAAATTTTACTATGTGGTGTTCCTTTCTTGTTTTTCTATTTAATAAATTAGGCAAATCCGCTGCAGAAGTGGACAAATAATCCACGAAACTCCGGGGTACAATATATGTGTAATAAAAATTGTTTTATTGACATAAAAAAAAGGTAGGCCTTACAAGCTAAGTTTTTTTTTTATATTAAAAACACGTCATACTTAAATTATTATTATTGTTGAAATAATTGTAAAGAATATTAACTGCCAACGATTTAACAACATTTACAAACTTGCATTTAATAAGAGATAATATTGATGTTTGAATATTATTGACGTATGGGTGGATATGTTAAGCGATTTAATGCCAGGTAAAATTTATTACTCAGGTTTATTTTATGCTTTACCACTATTTTTTTATTTCTTTATAGTTGTTTTTATTAATTTTTTGTGACAGTACTCTTAGTTACCGAAAACAGTAAAAGGTGGCTTTTTTGAGCATAATAGTTGTAACCGTGAGTTCACCTTTTATGAATTCGCCTTTAATATTTATGCCCTACTCACTTCCATGTAGCTTTTAATCCTATTATTTGCAGTTGTTACATTTCCTTTATTTTCTTGATTTTCATCGCGTGCTATTTCCATCTTTGTGCGTTCTGAATACAGAGGACTGTTGTGCGCTTCCTTTTGTATTTCTCTCAGATCCATTTGCTTGTGGCTACTAAAAATTCTTTAGTGTTACGATACAAATTTAATTTGCGAGTACTAAAAGATCAAAATTAAACACATACAATCACGGCCAGCTGTTGCCTCAACGTAATATTTATTTTTGTCATACACTGATGAGATTTTACGGCAGGTAAATTTTTTAAGCATGTATGTGTATCTCTATCTTTGTTCTCTTCTTTCAGTCATGCTTTTATCTTTCTTATTTTATAAAATTTTATTTACATACTTTTTTATGTATATACATACGTTTGTTTATACATATGGTTTATTTCACTTCGGCTTATGTATATATTGCAGAGAGCAATAATAGAATAATATTCACGAAGAGAGAGAGTTGATTAATAAAATTTTAAACAGAGCACAACACCCGCCTTTCGTTTCCATCAGTAAACTAAATGAGCTTTAAATTAGAACATATTATTTTATTCAATTGCCGAACTTTGTATTATGCAGCCAGAGATGGAATTGTTATTAGCGTACTTTTTTCTTAATACAAATTAATGAAACAAAAAGGACAGAGAGACAAATTTCTTTTTATCTTGCGGCTAATGGAAAACCCATTATTAATACATGTTTCCTTAAAAGTACAATGTTATTGGTATAATAAAACACATTTTGCAAGTACAGAATAATTGGCTCAAAACAGGTACTATTTGTAACATTTTACTCCTAAAAGCTATCGATTTCCCAACTCTGTTCATTATTTGTATATACAATGCCATCAGTGTTTCCGATTTCATTATTTTTAGGTAATAAACAGACATCAAGGAAATTCTCTTCCATTGGTTTCCGCTACATTCACAGCAAGCATAATTAAATTGCTCATACTGATATGAAATTTATTTGCATTGAAATCTGCTGGATTTCACTTGAAAAAGCGTACTTGCACTACAACTTGCTTTCAGATCTTTCTTTTCTTATATAAATTTTGTGCTGAATTCCAATCTGCATTTTATTATTTCAAATTAATATTGATTTCGAGTTATACGCTTATATGAAAAAGGAAGTTTTCGCATGGTGATGTATATCCAAAATTGATGTTGGTGCATATGATATTTTGATTTTTAATATCATAATTTCGTTCTATAACTTAAAGTAGCAGTTTATCTACTAGCAAGTGGTGATCTCAATAATGTGAGTGAATAAGTCTCAATATATATATATATATATGCGCTAGGCGTGCATGTATGGTTGTGCTTTCTTGGCTCAGATTAAAGAAAATTAAAGTTTTATTATTTTATTTGATGTGTAGTTATTTGATCATGCCCATGTGTGATTGACAAAAAAATTGACAGTTTACAAACAATGCAAATTAAGAATACAAATGATGATTGACAAGTTTGCCTATATGATTTCCTTTAAATTCGCCTATGTCGGATTTTAAATTAACTTTTGAATTTTGAAAACTCGCAAGCCTCGAAAACCAGCGAGTTCTATTATTCTGAAATTTAGTTTATTTTAAATTTATCATAAAAATTATCTAGAACATCACCAATTAACTCTTCAAAATCTATGCACGATGATCTCAAAATTATTGAATTGAATATTTATAGCAATTATGGGCAGTTAGTCACGTAGTTGCATAGCACATTTATTAATTTGGAATTAGTATTTGACTTATTGTTGGATTGAAAAACTTGGCTTGGTTGATTGAAAACCAAATTTGAGGGTAACATGACAAAGTTTGGGAGCTTTTTAAAGACGGTTTAGTTGAAGATCAACTGACAAGTTTGATTTTAACACCATCGAAAAGCAGATATCTAGATTACCTTAACCACATAACAAACAAAGAAAACAAATAAATTACACATTACAGAATTCATATTTGGTATAACAACTTGTTCATTATTTCAGTTTAGTATATCTAACGACGATATTTTTAGATAAGATTTCGAATTGGGTTTTATATCTATTTTTTCATTTTTATTTTTTGTCAAAATAAAAAGTTTCATTGCGTTGGCTTTCATACATAAGTAAATAGGTCAAATAAAGTATGACTTTCAACAGCGAAACTAGAATATTTATTATTGTCAAAATAAGTACAAAATTATACAGCAGATAAATTGTTTGTTATAATGATAACATTTTGTAAAGATTATCATTTTATTTTTTATATTTTTTTCCGTGGTAACTGTTACAGTTATCAATAAAATTAAATTTTATTTCTAAATTTACTGTAAATAGTAAGGTAAGTGTTGCTCATTTAAAAATAATTTCAATCAAAGTTCGAAGCCTCTAAATAATAATTTTGATTAAGTAAAATAATTACTTACTGATAGCTCTGGAATCTAAAGAAATAAGTTAATACACTATGAAATTTATACATAATTTTAAACGTAAAAAATTAAGAAATATTTGAAGTCTAGAATTTAGCAAAAGCATTTGTCGAATATAGATTAAAATATCGCAGTTTGATCAATAAGCTTATAGCCCGGTCCAGTAAAACTTTTTGGTGGATAGCAGACAAATAGACAAAGTTGCATTAACGATAAAACACAGCCTAAAAAGTTGGGCAACTGAAATGAAAATATTTGTATGAATATATATTTATGTCGCAACATTCCTCTACTATATAATTCACCTGTATAAATGTATCAGATATAACAATGCCATATATCAACCACTGCATCGATACCAAAAATGACATAACGATTAATGGAAATGGTAAACTTTCCGAATTTTTAACGCGTATCACATGTAAAAAGTTCGTGAGCGGTGCCGCAAAAAAGCATACAGTGACAAAACAACATACAACACCTGTAATTATTTATATTATATGCACTCATACTTTTTCTATAAAACAGTCAGTAAGTAGAAAATATAACTTCGTTATAAATAAAATTTACAACAATTTTTTTTAATAATTCCGAAGAATATCTCGAATAAATGTACTAAATGCAATGATTTACTATCCTTTTTGCTAATCACATAAAGTAATATTTTAGTTTAATTTTACTTTTTTCTATTGAAATTTCTCTTTTTAACAAAGTTTTTTACAATTACTAATTAGTACAATAATTATTAATTATTTATTGGAATTCAATTAGTATGCGAGTTAGTTTTTTATAATGTGAAGTTTCAATTAAAATATATAAGTATATGAAACAAAATCTGAGTAATGACATTATGTTTATAGTTGCTGGCAGAGCCCCTAAGACAAGTCAATAAGTTAAATTTGAGAAATCTCGGAATCTCTATTACATAATAGATGTTGCAGCAATTATTTATGTTTTCCTCGTATTAATCTATTTTATCGAAAAATAAAATAAGTTCTTACTTACCCATAAAATTTTGAGCCTGTTCAACATCAACGAAACTGTTACTATAAACAATCACACCAAATAAAGCTATTAGAGCTAACAGAAATTGTTTAACATAAATATGTTTGTTAACAGTGAAAATATAGTAAACAAGAGTATATGAAAGGAATAAAGTTACGCCAATTGCATTAACTAGTACTATACTTTGTTCACCGCTTAATTTGCCATAATCGATCCAATAACTGCACCTATTGAATATACATTTATGTATTGAAGCAATCGCATTATAAATTAATACTACTAACTAAAACACTTACGATAAAAATCCACATATAAAAGGAAACCCGGAAGATTCCCCGGTTGATTTCTTTTTTATGTATTTTCGACACACCAGTCTGAAGGAATACAATAAATACCTATACGTAAATATGTAAGTTTAATTATAATTTATGGACTTACACTCCTGATAAATACTGAAATACTGTGGTGACGACCGCCGTAATTTCCAGTATTGTTATAAGCCTTTCTACATTATTCATCGTGTAGCCTGTCTATTTTTCTCTATATGCTTTCAACAGTTTATGTATCGTTTTAACTTTATCCTGATTTAGCACATTGATTAATAAAATAATACACTATTATTGATTTATATTAAAGAAATTTATAACTAATTTAAAAATTATAAGTCTTATCGTGTCTTAATAATATCATACGTCAAAACAAATACGAACGTCAAAGCATATTCTTTCAGGTTGGTAGCACTATTCGATCAAAAACCAACACACTAATAGTTGCCGAATCAACCTCAGGCAAATTGTAAAACAGGTGATAACGGAAGAGCAGATATTTTTTAGATCATTAGATTGTTATTAAACATTTCACCATTGCTACGATAAATATGTATAAATATGAAAATAGTTTTCCAAAGAAACATGGGCATAAAGTTTGTGTAGCTAAAAATGTATGTTATTTCACTATTCTACACACTTGTACAATTCATTCACACGAAAATATGATAGTGATACCTTCCTCTTTTAAGAAAGCAAATTAAAATGGCGCTTCTAGTAGCAGACTATCATTTAAATGAATTGCACAAGCAGATGTTTCTGATTGCAAAATATAAACACATATAATTCATTTTATTTGATGCTGTAGAAAACGATTTATTGTCATAATTAATTAAACTATGAACAAAACTTTAATAATAATATAGTTTTGGCAGGTTTTTCTTGTCTTGCGTCATATAAGAATAATTCTTTGTTCAATTTCTTGATATAAAAGCAACTCAGATCGCACAAAAACTATAATATTATGAAAATTTTCATAAACTTTTGTTTGACATGAAAGCGCCACAATTGCATACATAATTTTTATGCAGCCACCTGGTAATGAATTCGCCTTGGTCAAACATAAGGTAAATCCATTACAACTGTTCAATATAAATGTGTGCATAAATATGAAGTTACATATATATTTATTTACATTTAATAGATAATAGTGATTAAATTAACTAATTTTTTTTGAAGAACAAGCACGTTTGTTGTTGTAACTGTTGTTGTGCTCAGTCCGTTGAAGCCACTTTCCGGATTGACTTACAGAATATTATCTCAAGCGTAGATTTTAAATGAAGTTTGCAATAAATGTATAAAATTTAGTTGTAACAGCCTTCAATGAAAATACTTTTGATCTGGCAGCGATGCGCATAATCTGTGAGCAACTTTGAACATAATTTTAACCACTTTCCATCACTGTAATGTCTAGAGTCAGCGATTGAAAATTACTTTGAGAAAATTGTCTTGCAGAAATAATAAATTTTAAATAAAAAACTTTATTATAATAAAGAAACTATTTGTGAATATTATAAAATAGTATTGAATGTAAAGTGAATGCTATGTGATCATCCTTGATTCGTGTTTTAAATTAAAATAAACAATTTGCAGAAGGCAAAGTAAAGCCTAAAAATTTTTTCATCAATATGAATGAGTGTATTCGGAGAATTGAGCACTTTTTTTACTGCTTCATTTTTATTGAAAATTATTGCAGCAGTGAGTAGTTTTAAAAGAATCATCTGTGTGAAATTAAGGACAAAAACAAAAGAAAACAAATGTGAGATAAATTAAAGAAAATGTCAGATTGCGATTCTATTGTTGTTGTTAGTATTCATAAAAGAAAAAGAGGAATATTGTTAAAATGTGAAAGGGAAAAGCATGTACAATAATAGAAATTAAAAAGATTGCTTTTAAACATATTATTGTAGAGACATTAAAGACTGCATAATCGTCACAAAGAAATTCCGAAAATAATAACAATAAATAAAAAATTAATAAATTTCAAAATTGGTTCGTGTTATGGACGTAATGGATTTCATGGATCTTGTAGATATCAGCCACCACCTTAGACGCAATAATTATTCTCCTTTATTAGATGACCGTAATGAAATGGAACCAAATAATTTAAGCCAATCGGTTGCAACAATTGCAGAAACAGATACTACAGGTACTGAGGAAACAGAACCTGCCGTTCAAACTTTTACGGAACGTAATTTAGAGTTAAAGTTGCCAATATTGTCATCCAGTAGCAGTGAGAGCGAGTCTGAAGCGCCTACTAATGCAGCTGCTGGTACTTCTATTGGTGTCGAAAGCGAACGTGCTGCCTCACCTCCGCCAAATTGTGCAATTTGCTTAGGCCGCTGCAAAAACAAATGCTTTACAGATTCGTGTATGCACCAATTTTGTTTTAAATGTTTGTGCGAATGGAGTAAAGTAAAACCTGAATGCCCTCTGTGCAAACAAACTTTTAAATCTATTATTCATAATGTTAAATCCATACATCAATTTGAAGAATATCATGTGCAGCCACCTACAGTACAGATCTCACACGCACCATTTGAAATGAATATATTTGATGTAATGTACCCAAGGTATGTATTACGATGCTGATGGCGTAATTCAGTTTATATATACATATATATATTTTTTTTTCATTTTGTTAGGCACAATCGAATTCAGGCTTGGAATGGGTCTGCTTACCGTCCCTATTACTTTGAGGCGTCCGGTTATTCAGCAGCTTCTAATGCTGGATCGCTCCCCACTGCAAGTGGTAGCAACAGTAACCGCGCAACAACTCCCTCTGAAAACAGCGCTGGCCTACGCAATCAATACGTATATCGAGGAGAATTGCTAGATTTATACCGCCATGAATTTCCGGGAGGAATTGCCAATGGTGGCACCTTAAGTCAACTATGGAGGCGGTATGTCTATGATCGTAAATTATATGCCATGCCGGTGGCTGATATTACCGGACGTTTTCGTGAATGTAATGCTCGTTTTTATAGGTGAGTATCCATAATGATATTTAAATTCATTGGAAAGACATAACTTAGAAACTGTTTCAAAATTCATTTGAAAGTATTTTAGATTCTTTCGGCGTTTTCTAAAAAAAAATTAACATTTTACACAAAAAGGTTGCTTTTACACAGGGTAACAGTTACCATATTAATTTTCCAAAAAAAAATTTTTCGTCACGAGTCTCACAAAATTAGATTTTAACAATAATTTTTATATCACGTATCATATAACAGTGACAAAAGACGGCAATACGGCTGTTTCATTATATTAAATGTTAAGATAAAAAATGTTTAGTTTCTCAAGTAGATGAATTAGCAATTTATTTCATAAAATATAAATTAATTTTTTTTCTCTACATTTGTTAAAAAGAATGCAGCACACTTATTTTAGGGCAGGTAAATCATTTTAAAATGCACCTTTTTGCAGAGCAACCTTCTTGTGGTAAAAAAAAAAACAGCATGAGAGATCTTAAAAGTTTTATACAATTGAATTGGAAGTAAATTACATTGCGATTCATGATGTTGCACTGAATTCCAAAAGAAGTAATATTGTGCACAATATTAGAAATGCATGTAGAATTATTATTTCGAATAACAACTTGTTTACATGCGCATGGTTAAGCAGATTTTCAAAGGAATGTATTTTTAATATTCTATTACAAACACTGTTAAGGGTCATGACAATACTTGGTACATTGTACAACCTCATTGTACAATCAGGTTATGTTCATTTAAACAATACAGAAAACAATGCCTTTGTAATGTTACAAAAATATTGAACGAATAATTACATTTTTACTATGCCCAGTTCTATGTAATTGTGATTAAACCGATCATAACTTTGTAAATTATTAAAAATGTCGCTGAAAACACTCGACAAAAAGGCATTTCTCAGTTTAAAATTAAATACATTTGCATCATATTCTTCTTTATGTAGCTCAAACTACTGACTTAAAGTTGGCAGAATCAATACTTTGCTAATGGATGATAAATTACCTGTCTTATTGCAAGTCCTCATAACAACTTTTAATCAATTTTTCAATGAAATCTGACAACGGCAAATTGCCAAAGTACTGAACGTATGCAATAAGTTAAAGTATTCCAACTTTAGTGCGTTGATTGTGCATACCAACGATCAAATATGAAATGTGTTTTGGAAGAATTAGGAACCATTTTAACCTACAACCTATTGCTTTATTAGATACAGTGAGAAGAATGGTGGCTGGAAAAGTCTCACGTAATTACAATTAGTTCTAATTCACACTGATTGCTAATATGATTATAAAATATATATATGTATATATAAATATGGTTGTAGGTTTGAAATATTTTTTTATTTTATGATCATACTTCATATGCATAAACATGAATGCATTTAATTTTTAATTTTTTTTTATATTCTTCCTATTAAGAAATTAGTTGTCGATATAGTAGTTCCTAATGAATGTTAATTGCAATGTTTTTGCATTCTCATTCCAGAGATAATCCATCACAAATTCATCGCTTAATGCCTTGGATAAATCGTGATATTGTTTGTTTGTTGCGACAGACACAGCATGATGTTACCAATGTATTGGAATCCATTAATTCGGCTTTGACAATTATGAATATACTGTCGCCAGCATTTCGTCGTCGTCTTCAGCCATTTTTAAGTACAAAAACGGGACATTTTATACACGAATTAAATAATTTTGCTCGTTCGCCATACGACATGATAGGTTATGATCGTGCAGTGCAGTATTCGCCACAAACAAACAATGAGGAAATTGTAATTGAATTCACATCGTCGGACGAGTCAACAGACATTGATCAAATCGATGTGGCGGGTGATGTTAGTAATAATAACGCATCACGTTCCAGACCCTCAAATACATCTTCTATAAATGGTGGGATATTTGAATTAAGTGCTGTGCAATCAGCTATTAATTTGACTATACACAATCGTTTAACATCGTCATCAGTAAATGTTGCAGGCAATCGTGGGGCAGGTAACAACGTCGGTGGCAACATGAGCGATATTCAAGATGATGTTAGTTTGGTAATTGATTTGAGAGGCGAGTCGGATAATAATGAAACTACATCTGTCACCCAAGCCATAAATAATTCCTCCAATTATTTAAATAATCAGAATGTAAGCATGAGTGAGAGCGATGTGATAACTTCTAACACACACCCGACAGTGTCCGAAAATATAGAATTAACTTCAGGTAGCAGTGATGAGTGCGAATTTGTTTTAGAACGGAAACCACCGCATTTGCGTACCCCCGAAATGGTTAGTTTGGATTCAGCCTCTGATTCAGATGTGGTTTTTATTGATGAAATACCCCAAATAAATAAATCGTCATTTAGTACTAGTGAGGGGGAGCTAAATGAGGATTTAGGTGATCGTAATCGTGGCGTTCGTCACCATAATAAAATAGCTGCTTTGGTTGAAGCAAAGAAGCGCAATCAGTCATCTAATTTCGTGAAATGTGAGCAAAAAGATCGCCATAGAGAACTATATAATTTGGGGGCCAGCACATCGGCGGCATTACGTTTATCCCTGCAGAAACTAGTAGATAAGTCGCATCGTTCAAATGGAAGTTCTGGCAGTAAAAGATTAAGACGCAAAAAGTATTGCTTGCGTAATAGCGACAGTCAGTTGAGAACAGAACGTAATATACCAAAAAGACGAGACAGACGTTTATATAGTGAAAGTAGTCATTCCAGTACCTCTTCGACCACAACAAACTCGTCCAACTGTTCCAAAACTTCTACTAGCCAATCATCAACTAGCTCAAGTGATGAAGATTATGACGCTCCTAAGAGCTCTCGTAGTGTCCGAAAGACCAAAACACGTAAGACAAGTAGAAAGAAAAAAAATACAAGAGTTGCTAAATGTGACTCCAGAAAGCAAAAGAACAACGATTATTCTAGCAATCAAGAAGAAGATGGTCATTTAGATAAAAACTTTGAGCCCACCATGACCACTAAGGAGCGGCGAAAAAGGCACGAAAATCGAAAGGGTCATACTAAAGCTCAGCAAAAGGAAGAAGAAGAAAATGACGAAGAAAATGCTTGGCGCTCGAAGGCTGTTGACGAGCCCTTAAGGCGGCAGCAGCAACAACAAGCTAAGAGTTCCCACAAAAGTAATGAACGGAAGAGGCGACAAAAACCGTCTACGCAGCAAGAAAAGCAATTGATTGAAAATGGAAATAACCGAAAGCGGGGAAAATATGAAAATCAGGCATCATATAAGCAGGCTGGTTCCGAAAATACATCTAGCGATGAAAGTGATAATATAAATCTTATACAACTAAAAACAAAATTGGCCGCCCAAGATAGTTGCAAAGAATTAATTATGGGACAAACAAATACAAATCAAGTGGCAGAAGCGTTGACAACTAATCCTAACTATAGTGAAAATAATATAAATGCATCTGCAACAAACACGGTTACATCAACAACAATTTCTATGACAACTACAGAAAGTACAACCATTCCTACACGTGATATTACAGCTGCAGCTGAAATACTACGCAATATGTCCACTGCTATTGATAGGTCTGAGGCTACAATAGGCTCTGTAACACATGAAACATCAAACAATATTACAGATGATGTGACATCCCAAAATGATTTGTTTAATTTCTCAGATGATACAAATGAGACTATTCAAAATGATAATGAAGTTAGTCACATTGATAATAACAACAACGATAACGTAGATCAACAAAATATACTTATATCTTCGTCAAATGATTACTATGATAACAATCAAGACATTTCCACTCATGCCAATAGTGACAATGTTAATCAGAATGATGATACTGCTGCCGATGATGAAAATTTTCACAATATCCCTTCAACCACAAATCAAAACGAAGGGAATGCTTTTGATGATGGCACCAGTATGACTACCACCACAACCGATACGATATTGCATGAAGCTCCCGAACAAATTTCTTCAGCCGCCGTAAATTTTTATGATTTTCAACCGACTTTCAATACTGCCGACTTTGCCGGGGAAAACTCAAACAGCAGCACTTCCGACAGTTCTATTTCATCCTCAACAACGAGTGGTTCGAGTAGCAGCAATAGCAGTAGTACTAATACTAACAGTTGGTAACAATCGTGATCGCTCTTAAATACAGTAAGTATTTTTTAAAAAAACCAACAATAAAAACCAATCTAGATGTGAATGGTTTTTTATAACTACTGCACATTTAATTCTACGCCTTTTCTTTTAATTTCTTATTACTTTAACATTGCATGTTCAAAAACTTCACCACTCAATCATTCAAGTCTTGTAGAATATTTTTTTAATTAAAAAGATTTTTCTATTTGATTTTTCTTTTGTATATTTCGCTACCAGTGTGGATTATTCAAAATAAAAATAAAATAGGAAAATATTTTATAAAAAAAAAAATAATTGAAAAATCCAAAGAATTTAATATACATATATATAAAATAAATAAGATTGAAAGAAAATAAACAAATAATATATAAAATGTTAAAATTAGATAAACGATACGTCAATTCTCATATAATCATTTCCGTTTTTCAAGTCACGGAAAAGTTGAGGAACTTCAAAACAAACTATATATCTTTTTCCACCCTCTACAGTACGCAGAATGATTATTTCTCTAACACATTAATATATTTGTTAGAAATATTTCGCAAAGAGTTTATTTTTGTTGTGTTATTTCATGCAGCACCTCGTTTAAACTTTATCTAAGTCATTTTCCACTGCCAATCCCAACCTCTGTCCGGTTTCAATCAAATAAGTGAAGTGAAATTTGGCATTTTTATTCATATACGAGTATTTCAAGAATAACTTTTGTTCTATTGCAACATAGCTGCCACAGGCGCAATTAAATGTGTATTTATAAAGTATTTATAAAAATTGTTTTTTTTTTTTTTTGGATTTTTGTGATATTAACTAGTATTTGCTCTTTTCTTACAGATTCCGATTGTTTGCTACTACATAAAAAATACAAGTATTTAATTATTGCTGCAAAACGCATACAATGAAACATATAAATCAAATGCATGAAGTTTTGAACAATATATTCTTTTGATTTATTTTCAATTCTAATTGTTCGACAGCTACAAGCAATGATTAAGTCTCATTCATTGTTTAATAAACACAAAGAAGGGAACTATTTCGTATTGTCTACCTAAAATTCTCCTACTAGACAAAAACAAAAAAACCTTAAATCAATAGTTTTAATTCTTAAATACCACAAATTTTAATTTTAAGAATTTAATTTTAGTTACTACTTACAAGTACATTTGCATAAAAATTTATATATATAAACCAAAATTAACAAAATATTTTTCGGTTTGAATAGAAATCCACATTCAAAAATATTATTGCTTAATTGTACAATTAAGGCATTTGCAAACAATTTACAAAACGAAATTTTATTTAAAAATTCAAAAAGAATAAAAAATTCAATAAAAATATTTAATAAAATCTCTCTACGTCTAGAATCGCACTAAATATCTTAAGAAGTATTGCAGGATGTCAAATTTATCACATCTCATTTGTCATCGCTACTGATAGCTTTTTGATAATGCATCATACTAATAAGCTGAAAGAAAAACTATTTCTATATAAAATGAAAGTGGAGTTTTAGGATTTCGACTTCCTATGCAGCGATGTAAACGGTTGGGAGTTTCATAAAGGATATTTCAAAAAGAAGCAAAAAAAAAAAACGCAGAAAAATATTAAATTGTGGAAAATAGTAAGGAAAAATTCTCTTTGTGATTGTCAAGCATATAAAAGAAGAGGAAAAGCTACGCTTTCAAATACGCAATCTTGTTCATTTGATTACCTGTAGAAATATTTATTGCTTATCTAGACGTGGAAATTAATTCCCTTGACAGAATTCGCCAACATATTTTCATGTAAATATTTTAAGTTAATATTTTCTTATCTTTAATATTTAGAGCTTAAAACATTGAACACATTTGTTTTCCCTTCATCGGCACATCGTAGAGGAATGAAAAACTCACACTTTTAACTCTTATAGAATTGTCTTGTATGTGTTTCTGTTTAAATAAAATACATATAGTGTTAAACTTTAATTTAAAAAGGGTTTTTTTTAATTCATAAGAAAATATCTTTTAAAACTTATGTATATTTTACAAAATAAATTTAATTACTACGAACTACACAAACATATATATACACCTATATATATATATTTGTATGTAAATTCGCATATACATGTATATATGTATATACATACATTTATATATGTATGTGTACCTAAATATTAAAAATACATAAATAAATGTATTGAAATGACAAATGTGTTTTTATTTATAATGCGTTTCTTTTTTTTAGTGAATTAATGAAGTTGATTATTATGTATTTGCATAAACGTTTATAGTTGCTCGGCTCGTTAAACACATAAAATTAAGAGACATCTGTTTCCTATTGATTATTTAAAAACTGCAAACTATATTTAAATCAATTTATTACGAAAACTTTTTATTCCACACTTTTGCTGACTTGTGGAGGTTCTGAAAAAGATTTTAATTTAACAAAAGAGAGAGTGGCTCAACGTTGGCATTTCCTTTATTGAACGCAAGTGGCACTATGAAGGTCGTTTGTATGCAACCGGATACGTTAATGAAATTTCAACAAACTTCCGTTTGCGAGAAGTTAATTTCAACTTCCGTAAAAACAACAACAATGCCATGCAAAATAACTTACAACTGGCAATGCCACATGAGTTAAATTGATGAGTGATGAAATAATTACAACAACAAATACTATTAGTTATAGAATCATAATGGATCATAAGCCAGTGTTGTGGCAATATAACTCAGACTTTTCTAATTTTTCCGGTTTATGATATAAAAATTTTCTGTTTAAAAAATTTATTTCAACATACATTTCTTACATTTCAGCTTGATAATAAAAAGATATCTTGGCACTCTGTACCAGGAATATATATTTGTAATAATATAAATTTTAAATATATGTGAAAAGTAGAAAAAAAAATTTTTAAATAAAACAATATAAAATTGGCAATTTGCAATTCAAAATTTTATATATTTTTTTTTTTTATAAATTTTTTGAATTTTCAGTAGTTATAATTATGAATTGACAGCCAGTTTAGTTGTGTTGTCTTGAAGTAGACTAGACTAAACTTCATTTTGCTATTATGTATTACAACCAAAACTAGTATAGTCTTCAACCAACTCGTTATATTTAACTCGTTCCTTTCCTTTACTAAATGGAAATTTGACAGCCAATTTGTCACTCATTGCCGTTTTAAGAGGGCGTTGCGATTGAAAAATATAAGTAAAAATAAATAAAGTGTACATAGTGGAATATAAAATGAATATAAGTGTAGATCTATTTTACATACTCAAAGTAAGAAATGTTTTTTGAACATAATGGAATATTTATTACAAAAAAAATTAAATTAATTTTTCAGATTCATCAGCTATTTTCGCCTAAATAAAGATGGCAATGCGATTCCCCTAAAACTATGCTGCGCTTTGCGCTTTTTTTGCTGAAGGCATATATCATTTATGCATTAATTTTTGTTTCCATATTTCATAAATATTAAACTTACAATTTTTTCCCCATTTCAATGCAAATTCGGCGGCAAGACAACCACAAGACAATTGCAAATGATCAGTTGTAAGAATTTGGCAGTTCTCACAACCAGTAATTACATTGGTTGTAAGCCATAATAGCAAAAAATTTTGCAACACAACTGAAAACTAACTAGTTGTAATTGTTTTGTTTAGTTATAAATCATAATACCAAACTGACAACTACTCAGCAAAATTACAACTAGTTTTATTATAGTTGTAATACATAATCAGGGGGTAAGATTGCAAACGCTTAATAATTAGTTATACAAGGTTGTCAAAAAGTGTTTTTGTTTCGGTTCTGGCGATTCAAAGAAATGAAATATCTATTAATTACCAAAGTCATCAAGTCGAGCGGTAAAATTTCCAAAGACCCCTCAAGTTCTTTTAAAGGCTCCTAAAATATCATTTTATTATTATAAAATTTAGATTTAATGTTAATGCTATTTAAGGTTCAGCAAGATTTGAGATAAGCCATACTGATTGGCTTTCAAAGTGTGATTGGAAAGCAAATCGTGAAGAAGAATGTGAAAACCGGATTTTGCTCTCCGTCTAGCTAGTACGCCATTGGCAATAAATTAAATTATTGGTAGTCCTCCATCTTGTTGTTATTGTTGTATTTATTGGCTAACGTGTAGTGTAATTAATGTGGCGTTGCCAGCTGTAAGTTATTTGGTATTTCATTGTTACTGCTAAGGAACTTGAAATGAATATCTCGCAACCGGAAGCTTCTGGTTGTACCCACAGCGACATCTAGCGATTTAGAGCCAGTGTATAAAATGGCAGCGTTCAGCCATAGTGAAGCATTGTTATCATGTTTGACAAGTTGATAATAGAGTTTTGGATGGAAATTGATTAAAGTCTTCGTCATAAGTTTGTTTAGGAGAGTGTCGAGTATGCAGTTGCCTTTTTGCCTAAAAAGGAAACAGATTTATTTTGTTTTATTGCAATTGATGAGCCACATTATGATAAGATTAAATACACGAAGGTGCATAGAATGTGGAATCCAGTGGGTAACAAAGAAAAATGTAGTGGTCGGCAGGGAATCTGGTACACTGATTCCTATAGAAGAGCTGGACACAAGAAGGGCTTAAAAACATAAAATATTTCACTGTCGTAGTTTCCATCCATATATCAAATAAAGGAATTAAGTATAATTATTAAATATTTGATATAAGAATTCCATCGGCTATAAGAAATAATTTTAAATCATATATAACTAATATGTGCAAGGTAGAAAATCGAGCATACAACTATAAAACATTATATACGTTTTCTGTTAGTTTTTTGCTTCTAGCTGTAAAAAGTCTTTTGCTTTTTACCATTTCCAAATTTTTAATGTTTTTTTTTTTTTTTTTTTTAAAATACTGATAGATTTATGGATTATCAGCTTCCTGAACAAGGTACACAAAGTGTAATCAAACAATGCAAATAAAAACAATTTATTATAAAAAAGAACTAAAGCTTGATAAATTTTGAAAAATAATATAAAGTAAAATGGTGAATTTTTTTAAGTTAATATTTTTCTAACAGGTTTGCATTTTATAGAGTTCTTAAGGTAATTAATGGCGTATGGCGAGGTTTTAAGCATTTTCAGTGAAATAAATATCTTAATTTGGCTTCTAAATAATCAAATGCTAAATGGTTCTTTGCTAAAGTCTGCAGTAATAAATTTAACCAGCTGCGTTACACTTACTAAGCCATTAAGGTATTTATTTATTTATGGCAATTTCATCTTACAGCTAAATATTTACTGTGATCGCTGGTAAGTTGTTACTTCTTGCCCCACCATCGATATTAATAACGAAAGTTGTAACGTTAAGCTAAAAATAACTATGCATTTGCCCTGTTATTTTACCAATTTACATACAGCAAACGCACACATACACAAACACACAAATTTACATACCTCTAAAAACCTTGACGTCACACCATTTCCTCTTCCTGTGCGTACGAGTGCCGGCTGCTATTTGTATGCGCACCGAATAAGTTAAATTTATAACATTTTTCATTAACTCAGGTGTTTATGAAAAGGGGGGGGGGTTGGGGTGGTGCACGATTATACTCCTTAGTCTTCTTCATATTCCAAACATTTATTACAGCGATTTAATAAATGTTGGCAAATATTTCTTTTGACGAACAAATGTCGTTTGTACTCGTACATTTCTTATTGTTATTTTGTGCTGTTACTTATTTTATTTCACCAGTTTTGAATTATCGCCAACGTTAAAAGTGTTAAACAGTTTCTTCTTTGTAGAAGTAAAAATAATTTCTCAAAAAAGCGTTACCGTTGTTGTTATTGCTTCCGTGCACGTGTATAATTGGCAAGAATTGAGGAAGGAGAATTAAAGTGGCGTAATAAATATAAATGCTTAACAAAACATTGTAAGTGCAATTAATCCTTAATTAAGAGCCACTAAAAATTTTTTGTATTAAAACACTATTTCCAGCGATTAATTATTTTTTTTTGCAACAACTTCAGACAGTATCGTTATTTCATTATCAAACATTGCAAGTTGCTGCATGTCGATGGATATTATTAATTGAGACATACACAAACTTCTTTTTACAACACATACACATATACAGCGGCAAAGGTCATACTATTGATTAAATATCGTTAGCTTAAATGCAAAAGCATGTAATTAATAAAAAAAAAAAATACTTTTACAATAATTATTGCATGTTATATGATTTAATAAGCAAGAAGAATTATGAAAATATAATTTTCTTGATATCTGTGTTCATAGCACAATTTTTTTTTATCTTCTAGCGATATGAAATAAAAAAGTAAAATATAATACACATCACATTTTTGAAACAATCGAAGGCGATTTTTTACTGCAAAGGTAATTTCATCTGACGTTGATTATCAAACTGATGGAAAGAGAAACCTTTTTTTGTCCTTTCGAAACTTTCTTCATAAATAATATAATCCCATTAATGGCAAAATATGTGTATTGAAATAATTTCTTACATTTCTCGAACATGATCTGCTTTAAAATTAATGAATTTTGTTAGGAAATAACTTAGAATCCCTGTTAATGGCAATAGGCCAGTCATGGCTATACTCGGTAGCAATAAATTCTTTTACTCATTAGAGATTAAATTTTGCATTTGAATTTGCATTTATTGTACAATAACGGAAACTGTATAAAAGGCTTAAAGAGTCCTTTTCATTTATTTAAACGATTTATGAAATTGAAAAAGTGTGCAGGTGTGATCATTTTTTATGAAATAAAAAATTATTATTATTAATTTAATTTGAAACATTAATATGTATTTCGCCACTACACGCTTAATCCATCAAGTACTTGCGAAAAGCCAGCACACCTTAACAAATATTTCTGGACACATTAATGCTCATCATGCACAAACAAGCATGATAAAATTGTGCAAAATGCCATTGACAGGTCTATATCCTGTCTTCCATATAATTTGATTTTCTATTGTTTTGTGTTATATTAAAGCTTAAGCTGTATTGTGCTAATTGTATCTACTTAAACGCCCATGGCTACGGGGATAATGAAGCAAAGCAAATGAACGCTGATGCAGTGCTAAATAGAGAGTGCGTTGGAGAATAAACTGTACAAGGATAAGACTGATGCTTGATTCATGGCAGGCTACATTTACAACAACATGCAATTAAAATTAAAAAAAAAACGTATAGTCAAAACTAATTAATCGATTGATTTTTTTAATTCGATTATAGAAAAAGCTAAAGAAAAATGTGTTATGAAACTGAGCAGCTGAAACGGTAAATGTTTATTGGCTGTTTTTCGATTGTATGGTGCTCTCTTTTTGAAACTTTAAGTATATTTTATTATATATCATTACTTATTCTCTATAGAACTAACCATTCTTTCTTCTTCACTCTCTAGTTTTCCGGCCAATTCATGTTTCTTTTAATACTATAAACGGAAAACTTAGCAAGCCTGCTGCGAGCCATACTTTGTTGTATACAAAACGATTAATTAGTTTTGTTTTCGCGCCACTGTGCATTCGAGAAGAAGCCTACTTTTCCAAAAAATTCCGTTTGCTTAAACTGAACGCGAGAATAAAAATACTCCTCAATCCTTATTATGATATTTATAACAATTTTCTTTTGGTTTGTTAGTTTTTTTTGCAGTGTAGCGAACGAAAAATCAACAAATTTTCTATATAAAAATCACTTTAACCTCTCTAATGCTCTCCAGGCTACTTCCCACCAGTACTAACTAAAGAATACTAAAAGAATAACTGAAAAATTACTGCAATTTCCATTCGTTACATAGAAAAGTACTTCTGATTGCATGGGAAATCCATAGAAGGCAGTGTTGCCACCATAATCTTAAAAGTGTAAAAAATGTCGTTTGTGGAAAGGCAAAGTACTACAACGTACCTTTTCAGTAGTACAAAGTACCTTTTCAGTACTACAAAGTACCTTTTCAGTACTGCAAAGTACCTTTTCAGTACTACAAAGTACCTTTTCAGTACTACAAAGTACCTTTTCAGTACTACAAAGTACCTTTTCAGTACTACAAAGTACTGAAAACGTCGTAAAGTTCAAATTTTGAAATAATTTTAAATCGCTTCAATGCTATCAAAAAATTTTAAATTAAACTAAGCGACTTAGCAGCTAAAAATTGCTTAAGTTTAAATCGGTTTGTTTTCTCTCAATTCGTTTAAAGTTTAAGATACATTATGCTACTCAGTCGTATGATTTGTTCATATGAAAACATGGTGGGATTCCATTTTATTTTAAAAAATCACTTTAATAGACCGCTCTAGGTGCAATACTGATTTAAACAAAATTTTTTTTGAGCTAATTTAGACTGCAAAGCTTTCGGCTTGAGCGCAAGAAATAGCTATATATATAATTATTAATATATAACTAAAAATATAGTTATAGTTTTATTTATTAGATTAGAAAATTAAAATTAGTTATTTTATTATTCTGTTTGGCCGCAGGCAAACGTTCAGGGTCTAGGCAGGAATCGAATCCGCGATTTCCGGTTTAGTAGGCAAATGACTGTGATCGCCTGGGAAGTAACATTTTACGAAATTATTCAAAAAGCTTAGCAAATCGTAAGCCTTCTCAAAAAATGTGCCATACTGATGTATATTTAGGACTCATATCCCATATGACAAATCATATGATTGCGTAGGCCAACGATGTTATGAAAATGAATTTCATTTATTTTATTTAATTGTAATTTAGAAGACAATTCCTTGTTTTCTCATTTTGATAATGACCATTCTTAATTTATTCAGAAATGATATTTTCGTAACATTTTCTTACGATAGTTTATAATTTCTTTGCTTGTGGCATTTTTCGTCCTTAAAGTTAAATACAATTTTGTTCAGTTTGAAAATGCCATTCCAAATTTTTTGCATGTATGCGTTCGTAAATCAAAATTATCTTAACAACGTCTCAAGATGTTGCCCTGCTGTTACCACATTTTTAATGTAACCCGCTGGATTTAAAAACAATTATTACTTATTTTCCACCACTCAAACATTTTTGAAGGGAGCAAAATATTTTGTGAGATTACATAATATTGCTGCGATAAGTCCCTTAAAATGTAAATTTCTTTTTAAATCTTTTATCATAATTTATTGTGATATATATTTTATTATAATCATATATTTCTTTTATATTTTAATAACTACGGCGGCATGACGAGTACACAAAAAAGAAGGTGTTTTTGAAATCTCTGCTTTGGATTGCTTATTAGAAGCAATAAAAGCTTTAAAACTTTCTATTTCATCTTCAAATCTCGGCAAATGCAATAAAAATGTGTTAATGCGCTGTGAAAAGGTTGATTCTCATTATTAACATTCCATGTGTAAGTTTCCGTTTATACTTTAAATAAGTGTTACTTAAAGGATTCCGTTTCCTGCTCATAAATGTTGATTTCAAGTTGTCTTTCTTTCTCAATAAAGCACGCTTTCGTTTCAAATTTAAATTCAGTAGTACCCTCACAAACCCACTCACACACGCCCACACGCACGCACGCACACACACATATGTATATAGTTGCATGATTATACGAAGGCAAACTGAAAAGGTTTCAAAATTGTAGTGCTATTTTTAGTACTGCTATTTCTCTTTTATTAGTTAAACTATAAAACGTAGAAGTTTTTTTTTTAACTCACATAATGCCGAGTTACGTTGTAATGTCAAAATTGAATAAATATCCTGCGAGAGAAAGAGAGTAAATGAAAAGAAAGAGCATCATGTATGCATGCAAGCCATTTATAAAATGTTTGAGGAAAAATTAATTGGACATTTTGATAGATTTTTTAGAGCAATAAAGAAATTTATTCAAGGAACAGGTCCAGCAGTCAGCAAATGTCATAAGATTTATTCACACGAACATTTAAAGTGATTCCATCCTATTACAAAAAAATCTGCCACACAGAAGCATTTTTAGCAAGCACTATTCTAATTTGAACATTTGAAGTGATTCCATCCTATTTTCAAAAAAATCGCATGAAAATGGGGTTGCAATGCAATCAATTTATATCGGATTTATGTTTTCAAGTAAATGCAACTCTGATCGCATGAAAATGATCGCATCAATTGCCGTATGACTTGTCAAAAATATCTGCCACACAGATGCATTTTTAGCAAGCACTATCCTACTTTTTCACTACACGTGCCATATTTTACAAATCGTACCATTGTGCAATATAGTGAATCATGGCTTTAACAAGCAACCAAGAAATTATAAATCAAAGAATTAGACCAATTTAAATGCTAATGGATCTGAAGGAAAAAAGTAGTACATCATTCCGATTTTAAATATCATATAGAGCTGAAGTTACACTCGAACATACAAAAGTTTTATTCAAGTTTTCTTTGTAAAATATCCTTTTTATTATTATTTTGACTTTCCAATGCTGGCAATTTTTGCCATATTTTAAATTTGCAATCCCAGTGTTGCCTCTCTTTATATAAAATATATATAATATATATAAAAAATTCCTTATAGCTTCCAGCAGCGTAATAGGGACTACCAGGACTACTTGCAATTTATGAGTTTCACTTAAGACTTTAGTTTTGAATACTTTCCTTTTTTATATAACGCTGGAAATTAAACATTTTTTTTTAGCTCGCATGATATCGACGTAAATTCAAGACATTATTCATACGTGTCTCTGAGCGTTCCATACAGTCCATTTCCAGCTAATGTGAAATATAAGAGCAAAATACAAAATTCTAGTATTTGTTTAAATGAATAGGTTATTTTATTTCTATGATAGCTTTCAAGTAAGAAAGCTATCACAGTTGGACATCATTATGTTCCGATGATCGGCTTTATCATAAGAACCAGCTGATCCTCCAAAATAATAAATTTTAAAGCATTTTTAATATGTATTCAGCTGAATAATAATTTATGGATCTATTTCGTTTAACTGATAATTTTATTTAACACTATGAATATTTTTGAAACTAAAAAGGGGGCGTGGCATGGAAAAAAAATATATATATATAAATATATATATATAAATATATAATATAAAAAATATATCTATAGTGTGTTTTTTAGAACGACAAGTTCAAATCACATTAGTTGAATAAAATAAATAATTAAAAACAAATTATATTCAAAAGAATTCTGTATAAATTTCAGTATAAGCTAAATTTCTAACACATACATATACGTACACCTACACATGCATACAAGTGAATTATAAACTGCCTCCGTTAAAAAAATTACATATTAAACTCCCATTACTCGCGGCATTCTATGCAAAACGGAAGTTATATATATATATACATATATATACATATGTGTGTGTGTGTGATTTAAGAAGGACTGATGCTTTAAAAGTTCCTTTGCCATCTTTCATTATCCCTTCATATTCTCCAAATGTAATAAAATTTTCAAAGTGGCAGAAAAGGAAAAGCAAAAGAAAACGACATCTCAGTAACGAAAACAACAATAAAAGTTACATACAAATAAACATACCAACACAAGCAGAGGAAAGCCACAAAAATATCCTTTAAAGGAACTACAAGCGTAAAATGGAAATCAGTTGCTACAAACAGTTTTAAGGGAAAGAAAGGGGAAGAAGAAAAGAAAGAAATCCTGTATCATGCTTCTTGTTCAGGTTGACATTAACGTTATTTAGTTTACGAAATGATCGCATTTGTCAAATCACAATGGCACCATATTGTGTGCAGCTTTAAAGCTTCTCTTTTATATTTAAATTGTCGTTATTTCGTTTTTTGTTTTATTTTTTTAGTTTTTTTCCCTTTTTTGTTTTTCTTCTTTGTTTAACAGCCAGTGTTTATTCACATCATTTCATCCTTGTTGGAGCTTTTTTTACTTTTCTTATAATCCGTCACTTAACTTTGGCAATAAGGCAAACGTACATAAATGCATCCTGCTAACATACCTATACACACATCCATACATACGTACATATGTAAAAATAAAAAGTTGAGAAAAATTATGGCACCGTGGCCTCAGAGACCACTTAATGCAATTAGGATTCAACTTTGAAAAAGACTATGGGAATTCCAGTTTATAAACTTGTAAATTGAAACTCCTTATTTGGCAAATGCATTATATGAGAAGCGAATATTCTCTCAGAAAAGTGGAACCAGTCACTCTTTCTAAAGTATAACGATTATTTTTCAAACTGATTTAATAACGCTCTTATTTCTTTGCCACGCCTTTTTTGAGTTTCATATATAATGTGTTCTTTCTAGAGCTACAAGTTAAAATCATAATTATACAGTGAGACAAAATTTGTTATATCAATGAAACGGTTTTCATGGTAATCAAAATGTTATGCCCTTCACGTTTAAATGTAACTTTGGCTATTAGACAGCCATGGCTACCGCGTAAGAAGGGCAACCTGGAACACCATATTTTACCAATAACCCTTCTGGTAGTTCAGTGGTCTTTGGTTTATCGAAGTAGACACGCACCTTCACATCATCTTCACCATTAGAAAATAATCTAATGGGATTACGAGCAATTCTTCTCTCTTTAAAAATGATGTGGAGTAAATCTACTGTAGAGCGCCGCGTGGAAATAGAGGCAAAAAATTGTTAATTTTTTATATTTCCTCCATTCAAATCCGAATTGAAATTCAACTTCACATTGTGCCTCAACCTACTTGCGAGCCTTGCTCTTGTGTAAGTCTATTCCTAATAAGCTGCTGAAGGATTTATTAAATAAAACAATGTTGCCAACTCAAAGTTGTAAATCTCTCAAATAGCAAATACAAATATTTTTACTACCACAAATAAAATTAAAAGAAAAGAGCGAAGAGAAAAGAAGTTTTTTTCCTGGGATTTGTGGTCACAGAACGATTTCTCAAGAGAAATTAAAGGTTAAGGTAACATAAAAGCCAGCCGGTAAGCCGCAAAAAATCACTTGCAATATAATTAAATGTATTTAAAGAATGGAAGCTCGTCAATAGCGATCCAGATTTGCTTAAATATGTCATAACTGGTGACGAAGCATGGCTGTATGGCTATGACATGGAAACTAACGCCCAATCATTCCCGTGGAAGCGTACAGAAGAGCCAAGAGAGAAAAAAGCATATCAATTTCAATCAAATGTGAAGGGGTTGCTCACGTTTTTCTTCGATTGCAATGGAATCATACGGTCAATAAGGAATACTACCTTCAAGTTATGCCCCGTGTGCGCGAAGCAATTCGTCAGAAACATACAGAGTTGTGGAATGGATTTTGCACCATGATAACGCACCAGCCCACACATGTAGGCCAGTTTTTGGCGTAAACAAAAACAAAACCGTAATCATGCCTCAACCACGGTATTTAGCGGACTTAAACCCCCACCCCAAAAAGTTTTTCCGTTTCCAGAACTGAATACACCGATGAAAGGAAAGCGTTTTCCTACGATTGAAAAGATGAAAGAAAAATCGAAGCAAGAGGTGTGGCGATACCAAAATACGTGTTTCAGAAGTGGTTCCCGATGATTGGAAGAAAAGCTGGCATAAGTGTATTACACATATATTTCGGGGGATTACGCTGAAGGCGTAATGAATGATGAATTCAAAAATAAACAGCATTTCAGAAGTGTTGCCAATATTGAAAACCCCGCTGGAGAGATTACTTTGAAGTGTGCGGGAGAGCTATTGATGGATAAATTAATAGTTTTGAGAAAAATTTAAAATAACGCCCAGTAATACGTAATCTTCAAAACACACAAAATTCGCAGCAATGGCAGATTCACATCCGTACCCCTACAACTCGAGAAATCTTATTTTTTGTTATTCTTCATTGTGTAGAATCTTTGGTTTTTTTTAAGCTCTGCAACTTAACTCCTTCAACCCACTGTGCATTTTTTGTTCCCGTTCATGATGTGTTGCAAAATATCGTAGTATTTCCTTCTCTGCTCTGCATTCCTTCGAAGGAATATATACTCTATTGGCTTTTATTGTTATATTTTTTTCATTTCTTTTAGCTTCAATTTTTCCTACACTCTTTACCGAAGCAGGCAAATGCAAAACCAAAAAAAAATTTTTTTTGGTACTTTTTTTTACTTACTCTCCTTTGCAATTATTTCTGTTTAATAATTTCAGTAGTTTTGTCATTCCGGCACTTAATTGGTGGAGATGGATTCGGCTCATGATTGGTGGGAAAAAATTAATCTTAATCGTGATTAATCAAATTCATGTCTTAAGAGTAGTATTGATTCGAATCGAATATCATTAGAGCATGGAAAGCGTGTTTAGAAAGCATTTTTACAAATGCAAATATTAGAGATCTCCTTCCATCACAAATCGAAGAAACCTGAATTCTACTGAATTAGGAATTGGTCAAATACTTTTACAAATATACTGTTGATTACAACTCTTTCCGCCCTCCTATATCAGTAATACCTCCAGCTGTCAAAGTAAATTGCGCAGTCACATGAACCACTTACATTCTTTTCCGCTTTATTATTTTCTGAATTTTAGTTTGGCAGGACACTTTTCTGCAGTATACTTTCAGTTTAGCAGGCTTCAAGCAGTAGCAGCAGTTCAAAAAGTTGGCTTAATTCAACAAAGAAAAAAATCACACATACATGCGTGGCATTGATTAATGGAACATCAACGAAAATGAGTTTGGCTAAAATAATGTTACATGGAACAGAGCCCCACTATTTTATTAAAAAAATGTTATTGTTCTGGTTTGAAAATGGTTACAACTTTTCAACTTGCTTTCAATGATGGCCTTCGGCATCTCAGTGAACTTTAAAGTACAATGAATAAACACATTCAACTACAATTTACTTTTAAGTAAACAGTTCCTGTTGTATGTGCCTGCAGTTGTTGTACACATGTCCTGGAGGGGCTACATGAAGAAGTATATACTTCAGTTGCAAACATCACATAAACAAAAGGACACGAATACAAATGTATATTTACGTACGTATGTACGTATGTAAACGTGTATGTATGCTGCAATTGATGTGAGCTTTGTGTGCTTTAGGAGCATTAAGCGTTAAAAGAAGGAAGTGTGGATTTTATTGATCCTTTGTTTTCAATTTAATTCCGTTTTTCTCATCACAAACAACAAAGTCCATTTGAGAGAATTATTTGCAATGTAGGTTACAGATAAATATTTGCTACATTATTTACAATTTGGAATATTTGCAAAGTATCAATGATTTTAAGCAAAAAAAGTTTCTTTGCAAAGGGACATGAAGTGGAAGATTTTTGGAAGTTTTATTTTAAAGTTATAAAAATTGAAATTTTCTTCATATATAGCAACAAAGATACAATTTGCAAGCTACCGACAATAAGCTGGCAAAAATAGAAGACATGTGTGTGAATGAAAAGTACTATTGCCACAACACCACTACTTTGATACTTCACTACATGGTTACATGTGCCCAGGGCTAAATAGCTATATGGCTACATGGCTCCATGTCCACATGAGTATATGGCTACATAGCTACAAGCATACATGGCTTCATATCTACTTTACTACAAGGCTACATAACTGCATGGCTACTTAGGTGCAAGACTACATGGCTCCATGTCTACATGACTACATGGCTACAAGCATACATGGCTTCATGGCTTCATGTCTACATGACTACATGGCTACATAACTGCATGGCTACTTAGGTACATGACTACAAGGCTCCATGTGTACATAGATACAAGTCTGCCTATCTACATGGCTCCATGGCTACTTAGCTACAAGCCTACATGGCTCCATGTCTACATGACTATATGGCTACAAGCATACTTGGCTTCATGTCTTCATGTCTACATGAGTACATGGCTACATAGCTACAAGCATACATGGCTTCATATCTACTTGACTACATGGCTACATGACTGCATGGCTACTTAGGTGCAAGACTACATGGCTCCATGTCTACATGACTACATGGCTACAAGCATACATGGCTTCATGTCTTCATGTCTACATGAGTACATGGCTACTTAGCTACAATCATACATGGTTTCATGTCTAGACGACTATTAGGCTACATGCAGTTGTGTAGCCTTGTAGTCGTCTAGACATGTCTACATGTCTACATGGCTGCATGACTCCGTGGCTACTTAGCTACATGTCTACATAGCTACAAGCCTACATGGCTACATGTCTACATGGCAACATAGCTACAAGCCTACATGGCTACATATCTACATGGCTCCATGTTTACATGACTACATGGCTACAAGACTCCATGGCTACTTAGCAACAAGCCTATTTGGCTACATGTCTACATGGCTGCGTATCTACGAGTCCACGGCTATAGTTGTGTTCCATTTTGACTAATTTCTATTTTTATGAGCGACAATAAGAGAAAATGGTAATGCCACTTTTCAGTAATATTTATTTCATTTATTCCAACATTTCCCTACAAAAAAGAACAGTACTTTTAAGCATTTAGAATTAAACACTTTGCCAGAACAGTTTACCGGCTGTCATGGTAAAGTTTCCTATTGCGTAATGTAGTTCTCTCCCAACGAGGCAGCAAGAGTGGATCATTATTTAAAGAATCGTAAATGTGCATTGTTGCGCTTGGTATCCCCCAATTATCCCGCAGTGTACTGACTCTTTAATTTAAAGCACATGCAAATGCATTTTAGATGCCTCATTACAAAATATCATTCGATAGGAATTTATGATTTTATATGTGCATTTGTTTTCCCGTGATTTGACACTTCAAAGAAAAAAGCTTTTATGGAAAACATAAATGTGGTCTTTAAGAATAATCAGCCTTAAATGTCCAGCCTTAATAATTGTGTAACTGCGATCCCAGGCAATCAGGAAACATCGAAGTTAGTGTATATGTTGAAAATGTTTACTGCTTGGCATGCATGCCAAATTTAAATCCGTTGTGTTTCTCAAATTTCATGTAGCTTTTAAAGAATAAATATTTCTCTTTAATTTTTCTCATATGCTTATGGGAGATAATCTAAAGCTAAGCACATAAGCCTTCATTTGGTGAGCTTCTATACCAAGCAAATATATGCAGCTCTGCAATAGCGATTACTTGTAATGGGGTATGTGTTTCTAGGAAATCCCCAAAGAGCAGCATGGCGTTCTCTCTATTTACTTCTTCATTATCTGTCTTCTCTGCAACTATACCCTTCTTCCAATTCTACCTTGATATATTCTATGAGGGGGCCATCTAAAAACAGTCTATTTGAAATATGTGTTATGCATTGCAAGCAAAACTGCATATTTATAAGCGATATACCAATGTAGATGCTTAATTAAGATTTACAGATATGAATTAATAAATATGAATATAAATATGAATATAGAATGATATTTAAGGAGAAAATATTGTATTTCATAACTTTTTTCAATCATTCGTTCGGAGCTTTTTGTGGACATTTAATACTTAATGGGAGCTGGAGTGTTACTTATAAGTATGTGTGGTCACATACTTAATTGCATGCATACCTACAACTTAATTGCATGAGGATGTGTGTATGTGTGTAAGTATGTATGGGTTTGTGTGTAGATATCTCGAATCTATTATATGTAATTTTTTTTTTTTTAACATGATTTATTACTGTATCTCCATAATATTGAAATCACAATAATTATTCAATTCTTGTTATATATAAAAAATTAATATGTATTATGTCCAGCCATTGCTAGACAAAAAAGATGTGTTGCGCAGGATTTTTGTTTCTGTATCCTTTTACTTATTTAGGTTTGGCTAATGGCAACCAGGTCCCTCCTACTCAAACGCGTATATCCACTATCGCTTAGGATATTACGGGCTAAAATATTGGGGTGCGTTTTTAACCTTTTTAGGTATCTTCCTGCATATTTTTTAATTTCAGCTTTCACCAAGGGAACATCCAAATCCTTGTGTATATTTGAGTTTTTAATATACCAGGGCGCTGCTGTAATAGTTCGTAAAATTCTGTTCTGCTGTCTTTGAATTTTAAACACATTTGACGCAGAGGCGGTACCCCATATTTGGATTCCGTAGCACCAGATAGGTTTTAGGATGCCTTCATACAGCAAGAGTTTACAGTCTAAACCTAGGGTGGAATTCCTGCCCATAAACCATTTCAATTGCACTACTTTTAACTTCATTTGTGTTAATTTTGTGTCAATATGACCATTTCCACGTTAAGCGTCTGTCGAGGTGAATTCCTAGCTGATTATATGCAATTAGCTATTAAAAATACAAATGTCGGAAAATATTTGAGGATAATTTATTCGTTGAAAGTAAAACTACATAAATTTGCTCTGCGTTAGACGCATAAGGAGTTTCAGAGAAATATCCTTAGTCTCATTTATAAGTGTTTATTTAATAATTCATGTTCATTTTTAATGCTTTCATTAAAATATATTTATTACAAATACTTGAATGTGTTTGATATTTAAGCATTCATACGGCCAGAAAATTATTGTCGTAAAGGTTTAGTTTGTATTGCCTACGTAGGTGAATGAACAAACGGAGATCACGGGTTCGATTCCTGCCTAGACCCAGGGTGTTTTCCTGCGGACAAGCCGAAAGCTTTGCAGATTAAGTTAAATACAAAAAAAAAAAAAAAAAAAATTATTTTCAATTTCTTTTTAATTTTTAAAAAACAAATAATTCCGTTTGATATTTTGCGGAAGACGGATCGTTGTAACGTAAAACTTCAAACAATTGTGTCAGCGTTTTGAAATTTGTTATATGAGGCCTTTTGGCATTTGCAATAAAAAGCTCTTTCTTCTCAAGTTTCCTACGTAGCAACTCAAGCTGACATGGTATGTATATAAGGCGACGATTTTACTAATTCTATCGTCAAAATATTTAATTAATACTCCAGCTACCATTAGATATTAATTGCCCCCTACAAGCTCCAAAGAAATTATTGAAGAAGACAATGTAATGCAATATTTTCTTCTTAAAGAAAATTTTTTATTTTATTTTTTAAAAGCCAAAAAAAAAACACCGAAAATTTGAAAGTTTTTTTTTATTATTCGAACACCATCAAAGCCAAAAGTACCGAGGCCAACATTTTAACATTGAAAATTAAATTAAATTTTTATTAAATGTGCACTGAAAAATGAATTTAATTAATTTTAATTATTTTAATCCTCAGCAGTTCATTTTAATTATGGAATATTTCGAGTGTGCACTTGGAAATATTCATACAAACAAATACGAAATTATATAAATAACTCCTGTGCATCGCTTGTTTGTATTTAACCAATAACAAATTTATAACCATCATTTACTGTCAGCCACACCCACCCACACACACGTACGTAAGAACATAACGATTCCTTATTACCAGGCTCGTTAACAAGTTCAGTAATACGATTATAATAATTTGCCGTTGTAGGATTATTAATTTTATGCAATTTATAACATTTTTGGTTTCCAATGGAACGGACTTTTACTGCTTTATTATGCATAGAAAAAATTGACAAATAAATGAGAAATTCTAAATTTATTTATGTCTATTTAAAACATGCACAAGCCAAATTATATCATCAAGATGCTGCGAACTCTTCAAATTAGATAAATTATGTTTCATGTGTTTTTTTTTTAAATCGGGACATATTGAAAAAAAGGAGAGAATGGCCACGCGCAGCTTTCGCTGAAAAAATATTAGAATTTGCAAATAAGTTCACAAAATACTTCGTATCACAATTTTTAATATTATCACAATTTTATCGAGACATTTCTTAAGCTCCAAAATATTAAAATTATGTGATATTTTTAGTGTAGCATAACCGAGACAGTCGGTATGACTTGTTATTATGCATATGAAGGATATACAAATCTTTCAGACAAGTTACGATCATCTGAGACCTTCTAGTGCAGCATAACCGAGACAGTCGGTATGACTTGTTATTATAGCATAACCGAGGCAATCGGTTATTACGGTTATATACTAGTCGGTATGACTTGCTATTGTGCATATGAGGGGCATTCAAATCTTTCAGACAAGTTTCGATCATCTGACACCTTCGTAAGCGAAACAATATTGCATATTGAATGCAAATAACGCCTAAACCTCAAGTTCTTTCTCCATTTCAGACTAACTCAATTTGAACTATGGAAAGATATACCAGCAAGTAACGCGTTAAATTGATATAGGCTTATTGTGAAAATGGATCTTCAAATCAAAATCCATATTGTTCACTTTGTGATTTTTCCGCTCAATTTAATCGTCCTAATGTGCGCACAATCGGAAAAATCAAACAAAAATAAATCATGGGAGGAAACCGGGTATATATATGGAAGGAAACCGTGTATGTATATGTGAAAATACCAGTGTATGCTTGTGGACCTCGTGCTGCAGGTAGCTCGTGCTGCAATAGCAACTCGTCGTCGAGATCAGCAATTGCACCTCTCACGCTCGTCGTTAATATTATGAATAAAGACTTGCGTTTAAACGCTGACAAGGTGCTATTGACTCAAGAACTAAAACCTCTTGACTATTCCAAAAGTCGTCAATGGTCGTCAATGATAGCATGAAATGGCAACAGTGTGAATGATTAATTTCCGAAGAAACATTTTCACTTCACTGTATTCGTCAATAAGCAGAATTGCCGCATTGAGGCGAATGATAATCCAAGAGTGATTACCGAAAGCCAAGTGGATCCACAAAGAGTGACTGTGTAATGCGGTTTATTAGACTGTTACCAGTTTTCTCTTTTCATAGCATTCGTGGTGATAGCCAATACGGAAAATACCTTTTTGTGCAACTATTATTTTTCATTCTAAATATTTTAATACTCTTTTGTACAACTACAGTACGAATTCGATAATCGCAACCCTCGATACACGCAATTTATCGATTTTTGCAACCCTCAGCATTACAAAAAGAGAAACTAAAAGTGAAAAAGCAAAAATTGCATCGATTCTGCAAGAACTTGCACCTGATGAATGTATGAATGAATGGATGCACGAAAGCGTTGCTTATCAAGACGTGGAGATTGAAGCGGTAGAAATTGAAGGTTCAGATGATAGCGAAACGTATGATATTCCACCTCTTAAAATAAAAAGATCACTTGCAACTTATGCTTTTAACACCTGCATTCAGTTTTCTGAGGAAAACGATATTCTAATAAAAAATATCCTAGTTCTGAAAGAACTTCGTGAGACGGCCATTATAATAAACCTTAATAAGAAGAAAGTGCAGACAAAAATAATCGATATGTTTAAAAAAAAGAATTTTTTAATAAAGAATATAAACTTTATACTTTTTCTTTCATCAAATAGTTTTAATATATCATTTTTCTAGTTATATATTTTTCTCGCTGGTTGCAACATCCTCAATAAGTGTAATTAGCTAGATTTCTATTAGTTGCGGCTACCGAGTTCATACTGTAGATAACTTGCTAACTTCTGCCGATCAAAGCGATCATTCGTTCTACTTTGCGAAAAAGTTTTTAATTTATATTTTCAATATAAATAAATGTTTATTAAATAAATTTTTATTTTAAAGCGGACCCGCCCACATATTCATCTTCAGAAGAAGAAATTTACACCGCACTTGTTATATTTTATATTTTATTTTTGTATTCAAAATAATTATAAAATTTTTTTTTTAAATTTAAATAATTTCAGTAGTTTTTTGACAGTTTCAATATCAAGAGAAATGATAATTTTTTATTTATGTATTTCAAAATTTCATAAAATCTTCAAAAATTAAATGTGACTTAAAAATGTATTAAAAAAGGGGGTTCCCACAGCATGCAACTACTAAACAACAGCAAAACTCCACAAATAAGGTAAAATAAAAATTTTTATATAATAAAACCGCCTGGGAGCTTTAAGTGTCGAAAATTGTATATGACAAAAAACGCTATTCAGTTTTTAGTGGTCGCTTATTGCTGCTTTCCGGTAGATGCGTCCACCCTGATTTCCTTCCGGTTGCTCAATTCCGACTCATAGTGAATTTTTACTCATGTATGCCCACATATATGTGTGTATATGTATTCCAATTTGTAATGGCTTTCTTTCCCTTTCTCAGCTTTTATATCTAAGTACATTTATTAAAGAGTCCTTTTGCACAAAATCCAATGCGCCGCAAGGAAGAACAAACACAATATAATGGCGCAAATAACTGCTTCATGCTCTTTAATTTACAAGCAATTATTCTTTTAATGCATGTCTTATTAAAATGCAATAAAAATATTATTTAATTGTTTTTACAGTAAAAGCGGAATTGTAAAACAAATTCAGAGTTTTGAAGTTTTCGAATTGAAATGAAATCAAGTATGCCCATCCGGACATGCATTTTTAAGATTGTATTTTGATTGTATTCCTTTAAAGCCATTTACTTAATTGGATGCCACTGTGGAATATAAAAAATATTGCAAATATTTTTATTATTATCACAAATAAAATTAAAAGAAAAGAGCGAACAGAAAAGGTTTTTTCATTTGGGATTTGTGGTCACAGGACGATTTGGCAAGAGAAATTAAAGTTGAAGGTCACATAAAAGCCAGCCGGTACCCCGCAAAAAATTCATATCAATATGATTAAATGCATTTATGAAATGGAAATTTAGTTAATTCTCATAAATAAAATAAGAAAAGAAATTTTTTTTTTATTTAATTTTACTTATTTACAATTTGAATTTATTTAACAATTTCAGTTTTGAATTGAATTTTTTAGTCAAACAGAAATATTTTTAATAAAAACTTAAAATTTTTCTTTAAATTGTCTAGTTAGACAAGGATTAAAAGGATTCCGCCGATATTACATGTGAATTTATATATTTTATTTAATTTACTAGTCCAGCAAAGCCCATTTAAAATTTTAACGATTCGCAATATTGTGAAGCTAAGAGGCTTTTGACATAGAGTTGGCATCACGGTTTTCGGTGGCAGCTAAATACATCGATAATATTTAATTAATAGTGAATTATAAATCGTAAATAATAATAATTTTTATAATAAATAATCAATAATAATAATAATAATAATAATAATAATAATAATAATAATAATAATAATAATAATAATAATAATAATAATAATAATAATAATAATAATAATAATGATAATAATAATAATAATAATGAATAAATAAATAATCATTCTTAAATACGAGGTGTGATCAAAAAATAACACATGTCTTTTATATATCTTGGCAATATCAGCCATTCTGGATTGTCAGTTTGATTTTGACAGATCAAAAGGTTGGTCCTGTGTAAGTCTGCTCCTCGGTTTCTTACTATTTTTTAACTAAATTTTTAGCAAAAACAATGTCTCGTGGACATCGCTGAGGAGCTGTTGAACGTCGTCAACGATGATCCCGATTTGCTCAAAAAGGTCATAACTCGTAACTAAAGCCGAATTGTCTCAACGCAAGCGTACAAAAAAGCCAAGAGCGAAAAAAGCACGTCAAGTTCGGTCAAATGTGAAGCGTTTGCTCACTGTTTTCTTCGATTGCTATGGTGTTGTTCATCATGAAATCTTGCCAATATGTCGTACGGTCAATAAGGAATGCTACCTTCAAGTTATGCGCCGTTTGCGCGAAGCAATTCGTCAGAAACGCACAGAGTTGTGGAAAAACCAATTATGGATTTTACACCAGCTTACACATCGTAATCATGCCTCAACTAGCGTATTGACCGGACTTGGCTGATGACTTTTTCTTCTTCCCAAAACTAAATACTCGGATGAAAGGAAAGCGTTTTACTACGATTGAGACGATAAAAGAAAAATCGAAGCAGGAGGTGTTGGCGATACTAAAAAGCGCGTTTCAAAAGTGTTTCGCGGGGATTGAAAGAAACGCTGGCATAAGTGTATTATATATTTCGGTGGATTACGCTAAAGGCGTAATGAATGATGAATTGAAAAATTTTTGGTGAATTTTTTTATCACACCTCGTATTAATCTAGTAATAATAAATAATATTTCCGCCAAAAAAAGTTACATTTACGTCTCCTGCGTACGAATTTAAAATATTTTAAATAATTCAAACACGAAATTCTTATTTGTTTATGTGCAAGTTTTATTAAAATAGTAAATTATGAAATTAAATCGTTTGTTAGCCAATGACGAAAAAAAGAATGCACAGCAAAATAAATAAAAATGCCACAGTGTATTATTTATTTTTAATAAAAATTCCAAAAACACAAAAAAAAAAAGGAAAGCTGAAACAAAGGATGCTGAGCTAAAACTGTACATGAATGAAAAGCAACTGAATACACAACAGAGCTGCAGGCTCAATTCAATTGAGGTCGTTCGTTCATGATTACACGCCTCTACTTTAATTTAATAGCATTTTCTTGCTAAGAAACTCTAAGCGAAATTGAATTAAAGGCTTCAACAATATCAATATGAAATCCTTTCATCAAACATGCAGGAGAGGGCGGGGCGGGCGAAGGAATATGGCGAAAGTTTATTAAAAAGTTAAAACATTTTGTTCTTCGTTGCTCTAAAAGAATACAAATTACTGAAATAATGAACACAACAAAAGAAGTCCTTCATGAAATCTGTGACAAAGAAATATGGCAGAACAAAATAGCTGCTGTACGCTTAAAGTATGTACGAATATGAGCGAAATACACAACGGCCAGCAAAACAAAGAGAGGAAAATGTGAAAATAAATTTCACACTTAATAGAGCCTTGAAGTGCAATCAAAGTCATGACATACGGCCAAGAAAACAATAAATTTTTATTAGCCCATGCACTGGACCAACATATAATTGTGTACACAATCTGAGGCGAACACACATGTATTACAGCACAGAGACATTGACTGGCAGGCATTAATTTTCCGATTTACAAAATGTGCACTCCACAGTGGAGCAGAAATGCAATTGAAAAACTATTAAAATTTTGGGGCGCTGGAAACTTCTTAGCGAAGCTCTAAAATAATAAAATTTTTTATGCGGTCCAGCCAAAAGTAAGAGAAATCCGAATTCGACTTACAAGTCCACTTAAATTTCGGATACTTTCACTCAAGAGATTTCCTTCCAAATTTTAGTTGGGAAAACTACAGAGAAGAAATATTTTTGGAGAAATGAATGCACACATTTCTCTGATTATATTAATTGCATCTTAAAGGGTGTTTTTTTTAGAGTTATAAAAGTACAAGTCATAATAAAACAAGGAAATATAACAATGAAGCGTGCATTATTGAACAGCAAGTAGCTGCCACTATAGGACCGTATAAGTTTCAATGCGGAATCAATCTTCAGAATCTCTGTTTACCTGGTATACCTTACAATGCGGCCAAATCACACGATCTTGGTGGCCAATTAATTGCACAGTTACATGAATTAATTCTTTAGGAAATTGTTCTGTGCCATGTGGCGCTCTCATGTTTGAAACGCACGCGGCTAATGCCAGCTAATTGAGGTACGAAGACAAGTCTAGTCCTGACCCAATACCGCTCAACATTCACATTCTAAGCATAATCGTTTTGGAAGATCAATAACTCTGTCAAACCATAAAGCAAAAGCTTCAGGATTATCCTCATTCCAAATGTGACAATTCTTCTTACTTACGAGCCTCTTTCAGCCAAACAAGGCTTTCAGACGAGAACGAGCATTTTGAATAAAAAATCAATATCAATTTGTACTTCAGCCGGCTTGTAAATGTTGTTCTTTAGTGAGTCTATTTATGATGACATTTAAAGGTAAACTAAACAAACACCCACGGTCAGCTGTTAAGGGGTTGCGAAAGAAAATAGTGTTGCCAGCCCAGAGTAATAAGCCCCTAAACAACACCCTGTATTCAGATTCAAATAGTAATGTATATTATTCAGTCATATGTTGGGATTCTGCCCCAGTGTGCAGCTTGTATAAAGCTCATTGGACAAAATATTTCTCTTACGCATTCTTGACATTATTCATTATGGACAATAAATGCGTGAGTATTTTTGATAATAAGGGAAAACCCAGTATGTGTACAAATGCTAATGAAAATGTTTGATTTTCTTTTTTAAGATTTAAGACGGTATTTACATTTTTTACAAATTTGCGGTGGATTTTGAAAGACTTAAAAACACAAGAAGAAAATAATGAAGAAGAAAGTTACTGTAGAATGTTATTTCAGAAAACAGTTTTAATTTAAATTGAAATTTTCTCAAGGCGTTAACAAAATCCATTTTTCATTATACTTCCCAGTGAAACCTAAGCTGGCTCAGCAGTAAGTGATTACTCGACTACATTCTCATTGTTGCCGAAAAGCAAATAAATTAATGTATGGATGGCTATTAAAAATTTATATGCAGATGATTAGAGGAAAAACTGGAATAAAAGTATTTTATAATTTCATTGAGGAAAATGCTCCGCAATTTTTTGGACTTCCACACACGAAAATAATTTAGTTGGTTTTGTCAGGCAAGCTGGAACATTTCTATAATAATGGAAGTAGCAAAACGGTTTGCTTTCGTCGCCGTTTTCGGTTGGGGGTAGAGGAAAATTTTTTACAGGAAAAAGTGAGCGGGGGCCAAGTCCGTTGAATACGGTGTTTGAGGCATGATTACGGTTTTGTTTTTGTTTAAGCCAAAAACTGGCCTGCATGTGTGGGCATAACTTGAAAGTAGTATTCCTTATTGACCGCATGATCCCATTGCAATCGAAGAAAACAGTGAGCAAACCCTTCACATTTGACCGAACTTGACGTGCTTTTTTCGCTCTTGGCTCTTCTGGACGCCTCAGTAGGGATATGGTTTCCACCCATGCTTCGTCACCATTTATGACCTTATTGAGTAAATATGGATCGGCGTTGACAACATTCAACAGCTCCTCAGCGATGTCCACGAGACATTGTTTTTGCTAAAAATTTAGTTAAAAAATAGTAAGAAATCGAAGAGCTCAGCAAAACATGGCCAACCTTTTGATCTGTCAAAAACAAACCGACTATACAAAATGGCTGATATTATCAACATATATGACCGAAATCTCTACGAGCATAACAGAAAAATCGAACATATGTAATTCACAACAATTGCAAATGACAGTTATTTGTTGATCACACCTCGTACGCCTAGATGAGTGCATTTCAACTGGCATTTCAAAGGTATAGATGCTCCATTTCGAATAAATAATACGTTTTTCAATGTAAACTTTTGAAAGAAAAATCCCATTTAAATCTCATTGTAATTATTTCCACTTAATATATTGAGCGGTTTATTTTCTAACTCTAATCCGAAATGAAAAATATAAATTCTTATTTTATTATTGCCAGGCAGCTGCTGTTACGACATAAATGTGTCAATTACTTTCTAGATAGAAACTGATTCAATTTTATTCATGTACATATTAGAAAAGGAAAAGTGAAAATTAAGATTGACATGATTATTGTGACACAGACCAGAAGACATAATGCAGCGTGGCGAAAACAACCACTGAGGAGCGATATTGACACACAACACCAAGTTGTGCTTTTAACTTTTGTAATCAAACACCAGCAACCAAGAACACTATAAAAGTTGTAAAGTTTTCTTTTGCTTTTTACTGTAATAGAAATAATAACTTGTCTGATGAGGACAATATCTTTTTATAATAAAAGTTTCCATGTATGAATGCAATTGCAACATTGCTTTATTTCACAATTCATTCAACAGCTGAAAGGTGTTTGTTTACTTCGGTTTGACATTTCATAAAGGATAATCTTACATCAGAGCAACATTTGCGACTGGGCCGAAGAACGAGCTTTTTTTCCGATGGACCCAATTTCTTGTTGGATACCCAAGCAAGTCAGCAGAATTGTCACAATTGGGCGCTTTACAAGTTGGCGGCGTCATTGATTTTCCAATTCGGCTAGGCTTCTAATGCCAATGATAAATGGTATGCAAGCATGGATAGACATGTTTTCAAACCTTAATTATCTGGCAGTAAACTTAGTAGCGTCGAGATTCCAAATAAGAGAAAACCGCATGCCAAAAAAAAAATTGCTTAAAAGAATAAATTTACGTAGCAGTGCAATTATTTGGCTACCACGTAAGTAACTTGCCATTGTAAGTTACACTGGTGATAAACATTCGCAGAATTCTTGGTGACTTTCTGAGAATTGGTGCCACATTGAATCCTATGCGGTCCTTTTGTGGCAGCCATATGCCCGAAATCATATTTGTATAAAACTTGCTGTTCAATAAAGCCCGTTTCATTTTTATTAAAGACATATTTCGTTTTTTTATTATGACTTAAACTTGTGTAGCGCTCAAAAAAAAAAAACACCCTTTATATACTTGCGCAGCAAATAAAAATATTTAGTGCGCTAAATTGTTAAATTTTTTTTATTTATTATGAAAATATTCATGAATTATTAAATATTATTATTAAAGTTTTGTGTATTTAGCAAGTTTTGCTTGCTACTGTACAACTACAATTGCAACTATGGGCGACATAACGCCGATTCTAACGGAAAGCAAACTTATTACTTTAGCATGTTAAAGCGCAATATATATATAATAATAATTAGTGAAAAGAAAGTTTAACTGATGAATAGCCCCACGGCTGCTTTCTCCCCCAAAAATCAATTTCCAAGTATGCATTTTAAAAACTGATTATTTAAAGAAGAGAATATTTTTTTTAGGGATGTTATTTTGTTTCTGTATCACATCAATAGTGGAAATCTGAGGGTTTTGAAAAAGCAGCAGACTTGATGGTAATGGGCTGGACCCATTACCAGGTTTTTATATAAATGTTTTCCTATTGCTTTAGGAAGTTTGAAAGTATTTATTCCATGCTATCAATTAGTTGTTGATTTCATTTCATTTATAATAATTCCTCAATGATTATTCGCTCATCAATGCATTTTAATAAAGATTTCTTTGTGCAGATGCAAGTATTTTTCTTTATTGTGTGCAATTTTTTCATTCTTTGATGAAACCATAAACAATTTAGTTTATATAAAATATTTTCATCTCGATTTTATTTTCAAAAATTATTTTACCTTCTTGTTTTGTTGCTGCTTTTGTTTCCGAAGGAAGAAAAGCACAGTGTGATAAAAGAGAATTATTTAAGATAAATTTTGAAATCTTTTCTAGTTTATAAGTTACAAATCAGAAAATTTAAAGAAATCAAATTATGAAAGAGAAAAATTTATTTCCCGTACAGTCTTCCAAATTTGCAAAGGGGATTTTTCGCCATCTCCACACAACCAATATGGATTTGAATGAGTGCTTAAAGAAGACAATCTTATGAGCATGGAAATAAGTTTGTAGTTAAAGAAAATTCTCTTCATAAAGCAGGTGCCAGATTATATATTTCTCAGTTTATAGGTCTGAAGCATGAGAAGAATTTTGCCTGAAACTATTCACGTCTAAAAGGAAGCTTTCAAATCCAGATTCCTTGTAAATGTAAAATTTTCCTTTAATTAATTTTTTGTTTGTTATTCTCTGTGTAGTCGTATTGAATACGCCGTAGGTATACTTGTATGTATACTCGTAGGTATACTGCCCCAACTGACAACTGAGTTAAACTATACATATTCATATGTGCCAGCTTACAATCAATACCTGTCCGTTAAGCCAAAATACCAAAGCTGGACAAATTTAATTTTTTTGAATACGTTCAGTACTTTGACAACCAGCAGCTGTATGATACCTTTGAAAAAATATTGTTTATTCTTTATGTAGACTTGGACTAAGAACAGGCGATTTAATATCCTTTAGCAAAGTATTGATTGTGAGAAAGTTCAAAGTATACCAAACTATGACTTTGAAGGTGGCAAATGTGTTACCAGCCTCGATTAAAGCGCAATCTTATTGCTCAATTTCTTTCTTTTTTGAAGAATTATTGTATGTATCTAAATGGCACATCATTTATGTTATGACATTTCATGCCACGTCATATAATGTCATCTCATGGCGAAGTTAATTGGAAATAAATTCTCAATTGAAATTCCTAAAGTTGTGCTCTTAAGAAAGAATGGGTTGGTTTGTTCTGTTCTGTTGCATCAGACAAATTTGAAAGCTAAGGGGCGGCAAGAAAGAAGTAGTATATCATTCTATTATGTATATACAATTATTATTAGCTAAAGATTCGTAAAAATAAATGCAGTGTTTCTAGTAAAAGCATCTTTTACTTTATAATATCACTATTGCCTCTTTTAGAAAAAACTCCTTGTATCGCAAGGACTTTTTAACTCATTTTGTAAGTGCTTAAATTTGTTCCATTGAACCACACTGAACAAAAAAAAATTCAAAATTCATAATAATAAATTTGTTTGGCGAAAATTTTCAAAGCTGGTACATATTGTAAAGTATTGGTTGCCCATGTTATGGCAGTTAAAAATTTGTATGGAATACAACAAGTGTGAAGAAATATAATAGTTTGTGAATTGTCCAATTATAAAATATTTCATATCTGCAGTATATGACTTTAGGATTGTTGACTGGGACAACAATGTCAAAATTTCTAGCCACTTTTTCCCCCATTCCCCAAATAATACAAACAATAAAAATAAACTTGATAACATTCGAATATTTATTTTTGAATAACAATTTCATTTTCAACAGAAGCCCTGTCAAAAATTTCCTGTCAAACTAGGAGCCCCCTTAATGCTCATTTATGCATTTAATAACTATTTCTGCCTCTGCTTTTTGCTTTTATACTCATATTTTGAAGTAATATTGGTAAGTGCATGTACGTATTATCCCCGTACGTGATCGTGCTTTCGTATACAACCACGTAAGTCTATTAAATTATTCTTGCAGTTGAGATCTCAGCCCATTAATTGCGTCAAAAGCAATGAAATTCATGTAATTGTTGCATTAAATGACATTTTCCAATTAGTAAACATTCCACGCACAAATCCATCTCCAACATTATCTTAGAGCCACACCCCGGCTTCTTAAATGGATTTTCAATTTCGATAATAACCAACCATGTTGAAACATGTTTAGTGTTTAGTGTGACCATGTTAGTCGGATTTTGTAGGAATAATATTTTTGTCTGCTTGCCGGACGGGAATAGCTCAGTTGGCTGTTAGTAAGAGAGCTTTAAGAGTAAAAAGTTTCCCGAAAACACGCGCACAGATTTTTATTCCGTATTATTGAAATAGTCTTAAATTTAAGAAAATTTCCATCGGAAATACAACCACACATACGTTTCATCGATTTATTTTTAAATTTCTTTGTTACAGAAATTAACAATTTCCACAACTTTTTCAGTTGTATTGCGTGCTTTTTTACGTTTTATATATATTTTTTCTGTTGGCTTCTACGTTGCATAGCAGTTATTAATGGCGGAAAATGGCCAACAAAGAAAAGGACGTTTTCTTTTATCTTTCAAAATTTTTTCAAGTCTAAAAATACATTTTTAATTGGGGAAATTTTTGACCGGCAAATTTATTTTTATTATTTCCCAGTTTTTTTTTATTTATTTATTTTTTTTTTTTTTTTTTTGAAACCAGCCCTCAGAGGATAACCCTGCTCATGCTTGGCAATGTGCCGGAATTATAAGAGAAACATACTGCTAGAGAAAGCAGATGATGACAACGTAGATGGGCAGAGCAGTGTTGCAGGCTGTCTGGCGTCTAAGTAGACACTATTAAGGTGTCTTTAACTAGTCATTTATAATTCATTGCTTGGCTTCGCTCATGAAATACTGCTGCTGGAGTACGGCGAAGGAGGCTGTGTAGGCTTACAGATGTGTATTGCAATTGATATTAATTGTTTGCTGGTAAATGATAAGTGGCCAGCCATCGTGGCTTTGCCATTTCAACAACAACTATCACAAGAGATATTACAGCAGTTGATAAAAGTTTATGGGCATATTTTGTTTTATGACTGCTACAGGCAGTGTGCGAACTCTCATCCTTACAAGTTCATTCAACCACATATTTATCAACGAGATTTTTCTATACGATTTTCTGGTAACAAAGTTTCCTTGTGCGTGTCATTTTCTCCAAAGGACTACTCATCTATCATCAAGGCAATCTTTTAATGCTGATTTACAATAAAAACTTGACTGCGTGTCACTGTATGTTGGTATTCACAAGCAGGTCACAGAAAAATTTGAAGGATTCTTCAATTTATGTAAAATATCACCCGTGGCAGTTGGGTATATTGCCCTATAATTACATCTCCGATAAACATGTACTTCTAATCATATATACAACCTCGGCAATGGATTCAAAAAAAAAAAAAAATTACCTCCAAAAAGATTTTTTTAGATTTTGAAAAATAAAAAAATTCTAATTGTCGAACGACTCCTAAACTGTTTTTAAAAAACTCACTTCTCTTGTTTCTTACCTCTCAAAATATATATATATATATATTTAATTTCCATTTCCCTTTCATTTCATTCCTCTCCTCAAATCAGGTTACTAACCTTCCATAAATTGTCGGTCGCAAATTTTATTTATATTGCTTTTAAATATAATTTTACTATTTTTATTAAATTCTCAATCAGTTTATTGAAAAATATTCTTATCTGAGAAAAGAACTATAAATATTTTTAGCTGGGAGGGAACAACCTTAACCAACCGATCATAGCCGAGTTACTTCTGCTCAGCTGTAGGTCATTTCTTCTTAAAACTTATTACATATTGGATTATTTTTAAAAAACATTTTCTTAGACTTAAGAAACATTTCCTAAAATGTAGGTAAACATTTCATTTATATTATGAACTGCTTTAAAAGACATCAGCGACACAAAATTGACTGCGACTCCAATTGAGATTTAATTAACTCCAGTTAAATTTAATTAAATTGAGACCAGAATTAATAAGGGCTGGCATTTTTAATCCTCTGGTAACGGCTCTAAAGGCATAACCAAAAACTTAAACAGAAATGCCGCAAGATTTGCATAAAAACTTGGTTGTTGTGCAATAATTCTCCATATTATGAGAGCAACATTTAAGGCCCAATGAAAACTTCCAGAAAATACGATCTCTAGTCCAATTGAAAAATCGGCTTCTAGGAAGAACGTATCGCTCGTACTTATGTAAGACACTGTGCTGAAATTTATGAGAAATAAAAGAGGGATAGTGGTAGAGAAGTCGGAGTAATTTTTCAAGCCGCCACAATTATTTTCGTTATGATTTTATTAATAATTATTTTTAATTTCACTGTGCGATATTGCTGCAGAAGAAATGTGAAGAAAAGCGGATGTCTTCCGATGAAAATGGTTTGCTAATAACGTTAAGTGAGCAGTGACTATGCTTTTGTCACTTATACATTGCAAAACCCATTCACGCATGTGACATTGGAGTATATGATCAACCGAGAGAGATCTCTCTCTTACCAAGAGAAAGACAAAGTAGTATTTTGAAGCGAACTAACAGCTGCTAAGTTGTTTTTTTGGGAAGAATTTTAAGAATTATTTTTACTTCGCCGAAGGAAGCTTTTTTGGTTCCGATATCTTTCATCGCCCAGGTATACGTTGCAGAACTCATTCACGCATGGGATATTCGAGTACATGATCAACCGAGAGATTTCTCTCTCTTACCAAGGGAAAGACAAAGGAGTTTTTTGAAGCGAACTAACAGCTATTAAATTGTTTTTTTGGGAAGAATTTTAAGAATTATTTTTACCTCGCCAAAGGAAGCTTTTTTTGGTTACGATATCTTTCATCAGCCGGGTATACGTTGCAGAACTCGTTCACGCATAGGATATTGGAGGGATCTCTCTCTCACCAAGGGAAAGACAAAGGAGTTTTTTGAAGCGAACTAACATCTGTTAAGTTGTCTTTTGGATAGAATTTTAAGAATTATTTTTACTACGCCGAAGGAAGCTTTCTTTGTTTCCGATATCTTTCATCAGCTTGATAAAATGTTTGCTGGTAAATTTTAAGTGATCCCTAATTATTAATTAAAAGCTCTTTATTTTATGACTGCCGGAGGTAGTATTTGAACCAGAGGCTTTGGCGATTTATTGGCGACAAGTTATTAGTTTAGCAGCTTGCTTGCCGCAACTGCTTCTTTTATCACCCACAATTTTTTCTGCACGTTGTATTTGCTGGTTTTTTATGACTGACTAAATAGACCATAAACATACATACATACCCATACACGTACACAAACACATACACAAACACATACATTTGCTTAATTATTATTTATTTCCCAGTTACCAGACAATACCTGATACTGTAAGCAGATACGTTAACATGTTATGGGCTTTCCTTTTCATTTTAAAGGAGTTAAAGCTCATATTGCACCTGTGTACTATTAGATAAGAAAAGTAATATGCGTCCATCCCTTCACTAATGAAAATGGCTCCCAATGCCCCGGTTAAAATTCAAAAATATGTGCTAATAGCTTTGCTTGCGCATTATTAAAAAGAAGCCTACAGGCCACACGTACATATGTGTATGTGTAATCATGAGTGTGCACACACATACTTATGTACGTAATAACTAACAAAAAAAAAAAAAAACAAAAAAAAAAAAGACTTAAATAGATTTTCACCTTTAAAATCTTGAACGAAACACATTTTCTGTCGCAAAACGCTTGAGAATAATTAAAGCAAATTTGAGATCACACACAACCGAACATTTTAGCAGGCAGAGCAGAACAGCTAAATAAATTCAGTTGGCAGGATTGCCACGTAGAAAACATTTTCAATTTATGCAAAATAATATTTAAAATTTTGCAAAGGCAATCTGAAATTCTTGAAGCAAACAATGTAGCAGCGGCATTTGATTTTGTTTTCGGAGATTTTTTCACGCCAACATCAAGAGTTTTGCGCTTCAGGCCAACGATTTAAATCACAAAATGGGATATGGTAAGAAGGAAACCCGACGGGCGAAAAATTACGCATCGAGTATTCTCACTAAGACAATCAGTTGATTGCCGTTTACGTACCGAAGACAAGGTGTTGGAAAATAAAAAAAAAAAATTAATTTTATTTTATATGGGAGCGTGAAAATAAAAAGTTGCAAAAAATAAATGGAAATTAAAAACAAGAGTGCTTAATGATAGAAAGAAAAATATGATGAAATTAAATTTAATTCTTCTTAATCAAAGAAATATCAAAAGCAACTAAAATAAAAAATTAATAAATTTTATTTTCTTGGCTTTTTCAGATTAAAGTATTGAGAAAAGATATATCGAGTTTTGTGTGAAAAGTGTACAAGTTAATGAATAAACTGAAACGCATTACAAATGCGTTTTAACTTTTACAAACAATTTAAAAATAAATACAAGGATTTATTGAATTTATACAACAGTTGTCACATAAAGTAAGTTTTACGGTCGCAATTTTATTTTTAAATTTCCGATAAAAAGTTTGATTATTTTTAGAAAATTGTTTTTTGCACTGCAACTTAAAATAACTTTTCTTCCGCTCTTATTTTCATTTTGAAGTTTTTCATTATAATTTTTATTATTATTTTTCCAATTTAAAAGTTGTTTTTTTTTTGCGATTATGTAAAGCGAATTGTCTACAAATTCGCACATTAATATGACCGTGTTGCCATCAAATTTTTTTTTTATTTAATCTCTGAACACAAAACTTTTCCATGTTTTCATCAACCGTGTTGCCATCAACCTTTTTTTTATTTAATCTCTGAACACAAAACTTTTCCATGTTTTCAGATTTAAAATTTTTTTTTTTTGCAAAAATTTAATTCTTTTGTTGTATGTAATTTCAATTAATTTCTTTAATTAAAGTGAATTAAGGATTTCGATACGTCCGATATTTAATCCTTGTTATAATTATAACTCTTCTGAGATTTTTGAAGCTTAAGAAATTAAAAGAAATTAAAAAGCTTTTTCTAAATATCACGATTTATATTTATTTTAAAATATTTGTAACAGTTTAAATTATTATTTTTTTAATTTATAATTTATAAATAAAAAATAATGTGTTTTTTTTTTGTAATGTGTACATTTTATATTGAAAACGATTCTTTGATTGAACGATTTTATATTGAAAAAGCTTTCTTTTGGTAAATTATTGTTAGAGTGAATGAATCAAAACTAATGCCTAAAACTCCGTCAGCGTAAGCGAGTGAATAATGCACAGCCTACTAAGCCCAAGGTTGCGGGTTCGATTCCTGCCTCGACCTAGGCTGTTTTCCTGTGCTGAAGCCGAAAGCTTGTCAGGTTTAAGTTAGTTAAAAAAATACAATTTTTATGAATTTGTTGCTCAACTTACTTATTGTTCATTTTATATCTACTAGCAGTACATTTATATCGCTGTATATCATATATCGGAAGACAGACTCCTACACCCTCCCTTGCTCAGCAAAGTAAAGATAATTTATAAAATGTTACAGCTAAAACTATTTTCCAATAACACTAGCTTTTACTTATAATTCCGATACAATATATTGCCCGAGTACCGGTCTATGAAAGAAAGGGAAGCGTTTAATACACGGGAAATTTTTTTCTTTTCATTATTAATTCCCAGTCGAAATGTTTGTTATCTGTATATAAACCTCTGGGGTCTAGTCAAGTTTGGAATAGGCAACTTCTTGCCTAGTAATGTAAACTACCATCCATTAGCCTAGAAGGTCCAGCTGGCTTGTACATAATTTGCTTTAAGTCATGGAGTTACGGTTCGTCTAATCGGGAGCTTTTAGGAGAAGGAGTTAAGGAAAACATAGAGAGGGGACCATACTAGGACATTTTTTTTGTATTCCTTTTTTCTAATAATCCTACTTCAAACACTTTTGGTTTGAGTTCTCAGGCCTTAAGATATATATATATATAGAGAGAGAGAGAGAGAGAAATAAAAAAAGTGAAGAGATCGTGTTGAGCAAAAACACTAGTTGATTAGAAATTTGAAAAAAATTCCAATTATTAATTTTATTGGCAATAATTTTCATAAAACTATTATTTTTCTTTTTGCTAATAAGACATTTTTTGAGCAACTTTTGTTAAAATTACTTTTTAAAATTTTTATATAAACAGAACTGCAAGACTTTCTAATACGTAAAAACTTTAAAATCTCTTGTAGGAAGCAGGCAGGCTTATTATGGCATTAATAACGAATTTATTATATCAAAAGCTTTTCAATAAACAAAAATTATTAATATAATACAAAAATGTAAAAGAAATAAAAAATATAAAATATATAGATGTGACCATTTAAAATTTTTTTTTCCTAATTAATCAATATAAAAATATTAATTAATTAAGAAAAAAAAAATTTTAAATGGTCACATTGTTCTGCAAGTAGACATTTAAAAAACACAAAAACTTTTTTCGCATGCCCACTCAACTTTTCACAAACATGTATACGCTTGAATGTGCGAGAGTATGAGTGATACATTGTACTTGTACGCTCTCGCATACACTTATAAAAGTTTGCTATTCTTCAGTTTTATTTTTATTAAATTTATTTTTGCTTTCTCTGTTTTTGTCAGAGAATGCAAAAACGCATCAGCAAAAGTGCATTTTTACGAGCGCCTGCAGGTACGCAATTATGGTGCGTAGCGTAGAAAAAAAAGGTATTACGTAGCTCTCTACGGCATGCAACAGGTTTAAAGCGACTTGTGTATTGCTCTAAAAGTGCTTTTACTAATGGCTTCAGGGGCCTTATTATAAATGGCCAAAAGTTAAAGTTCAGATGTTATCGATCAAATAACAGCTGGGCTAATCGTTAAGTCTAAAGTAAACTTAAAAATGTTTGCAACCTGAAATTGACACATCAATTACTTTTAATTCCTTTCTGATGGTACAAAATATAATAAGTATGAAAGATTTGCTGCCTTGCCATGGCTGGAACTTGAAATATTACACTGCAGATCCAGCCAGCGCAGTGTTTTTATTTTAGTTAAACATTAAAGAGTAGTTGGTAAGTGCCGATATGTAATCGGCCTTTTGAAAAGAAAAGCTTTCTTTTACTGGGACTTTGTAACAAAGAAGAGTCTTTATGGTTTTGTTAGAGTTAGCTTTAACTAGCGGCAACATTAGGGAAAAGTGGCGATAAAAGCCTGAAAGCTGACTTAAGATGGACTTTTTAAGTCAATCTTTTGGAAGCAGGTAAGTTCCGATATGTAATCGGCCTTTTGAAAAGAAAAGCTTTCTTTTACTGGGACTTTGTAACAAAGAAGAGTCTTAATGGTTTTGCTAGAGTTAGCTTTAACTGGAGGCAATATTGCGGAAAAGGTGTTAAAATGGCCTAAAAGCTGACTTAAGATTGATTCTTTAAGTTGTCTACTAAAAACAAACTTTAAATATTTGCAATAAAATTTTAATTGTTCAAGTTTTGTATTTAAGCTTTTTAGTGAAACTAAATGAGCTTTAATCAAAAGAATATTTTAATTATTCTAGCTTAATTTCCTTAAACGTTTAATTTAATTTTTCAAATAAATTATCTATAAGACACCAACTACCGATCGACAAAAAACATGGCAAATGCTTTAGCGGAGAGCTTTTCTAGCAGTTCTTTCTTTAACACTGTCTTCATGTGAGTATAAGAGAAATTATCTCCTATATTGAAAGTAACGAAATTGTACAAAGGACAACTGCGAAAAAAAGGATTAATGAGCTGACTTCTAAGCCATCAAAAAAAAAAGGATTTAAGTAAAAAAAATATTTGTTAAATTTATTAATTTGAGTTTACTAATGAAGTTTTTAATAAAAATTAAAAAAAAAAATCTTCTAAAATGTATGACAAATTACATTTTTTATAATTAATATTTTTCCTGATGATGCTATAGAACGCAGCAGCGAGATATTGTAAAAAATAAACAAATTACCTAATTTGTATATAAAGACCTTAAAATGAAAATAATTAATTAAAAGGATTGAGGAAAAAGACTCTACACAAAAAGTGAAAGCTTTTGTTTAAAAGTTGCTTAATAACTGTGATTCTATCAACCGTGTGACAGCTGTGTAAGGAACTCTGTGGTCTTTCGATTGGTTATTTGTATCTGATAGATAATTTAAATATAAAATGAAATTAAGAATTTAATGAACCCAAACCAGAATAATTAAAATATTCATTTGACCGATTTTCTCAAAAAACATTTGCTAAATACATGCCTGCATATATTTTATTCCATATTTTTCTTTTATTCAATTTTTCATTTATTTTTGGATCGAAAGAAGTGAAAAGAAATAATCATCTTATCAAGAATATAAGCAAAAAAAAAAAAAATAAAGTAATAAAGTGAAATTTCTTTCTTCATACACAAACACAAATACATACACATTCATATCAAATATATAAACACATATACAAGCATACACACATATACACATATATATATTTTTATTAAGGTGGTTTAAACACTATACTAGAAGAAAATTTAAAGGGTTGTCGAAGAGGCTTCTAAAAGCTTTGCTATGCTACCGAATACCGCCGAATAGCAATTTTTTATTTACTGCGCGTCTTTCTCCGAAGCAACCATGATATAAAGTATGCACTTCCTTATGGGTTTAAAGGCGTTACACTTCCGTTTGTAATCATTTCTGTTTCTTGCAAAGAATTATTGTAGGCTCTCTTCCTCCTACGCCCTCTTACGCAATTCTCCTTACGTTACTTGAATTTCATAAAACATTTCTTTCGAAATTATCTTAAAAAAAAAATAATGAGCAAAAATAAGAGAACATTTAATTGACAAAAAGCACAATTTTATATTTTTCCTCAAAATTTGAACTGAATTAAGATAAATATTTTTCTATACAGTAATATAGATTTTTACTAAATATTAGTTAAATTTTTTTATAAAATTAAAAATTATAACTTTTATAAACTTCTTTTAAACTTGCCCCTGTGTTATCTGCTGCCTTGGTCCAATTGACCTTGAAATTAAGTACTCGTAACTTCCTCAATTATAGTTCAATATGTTTAATGCAATTGCTACTGGTTAATAGAACTTGCTATTTTTTATAATTCTCAATGACTTTACTGAAAAATCGTCTTGTTCTTAGAAGTTTTGAGATTCGGGCCTTTAACATTTTAAACTCAGAGAAAACCATCTTAACCAACCGACCGACAACTGTGTTATTTGAAGGTCATCTAAACGTTTATAAGAAATTGAAATTTCTATGAACTAAAAATATTTTGTGAATTTTTAGCTTCAAAAACGGAAAAATGTATTTTAATTCTGAAAATTAATTATAATTTAAACTGAAATAACATTTTTGCTATTTTATTGTATTTAACAAACATTTCCTCAGTATTTCGAATTATTTACCAAAATGTAAGAAAGTAATTCAAAAGTAATTTTAATTACATGCCAGTAAGATTAATTAAACTTAAGAAAAATTTTACGAAACTTAATTATTTGGTTTATAGTGTGGCTCAGCTAGCCTAGATGGTTGCACTTCGCTGGTGCTTCGTTGTTGAAAACTAATGCAGAAATCCATTTATATCATCTGGGCCATCTTGACAAATTAGCAAGCAAAATAAACAGTAATAAATTTTATTAAATTTTATTAGTAATTTTATTTATTACTAAGCTATTTATTTTTTTATTTATTATCTCAGATCTTCCAAAAAAGAAGGTTTTGCAATGAAGTCATTGAGAATTACAGAAATAATTCCAATTGCTATTAACCAGTAAATATTGAATAACAATACACATCTTGTTTTTCTGAGTGTATGTATGTGTTTCTGTTAATAAAATAAAGTTATAGAAGTGTCTTTTCAAGCTCAGTACCTTCCACTGAAGAGGATAGAGGTTGACAAGTAAACTTGATAGAATTTTTTTCGTTTGAAGTCTGAGGTTGCTTTAGAAATAAATTATTATTAAATTTATTTGCACCTGGAAAATTTTTGAATCTTAAGGCTGAAATATAATTCGCAATCTTTCAGATATGACATCTTACGAGTAGAAAAATGACTGCCACAGAGGTAACTTGTGGTGTTTAGCAGGGTTTCTGGTGTTTAGCAGGGTTTCTGGTTTTTAGCAGGGTTTCTTACCCATACCCAAAAAAGTATTCATTTTATCACAATTTCAGAAGCAAAAGATTAATCTTGATAAAATGAAGAGAATAAATTATTTACACAAATTTTGCGGCTGGCTCATTTCAGAAAAAACAAAATCTTAGTTTAGTTAGTCCCCGTCTACACTTGTAATTTTGTTGCATGCAATTTTTTGAAATTCTGCTTTGAAATTGCATAGTGTCCACATTAGTATTGCAATTTTTCTATTTCTATGCCTTCTTTTCTCTTGTTCTTAGTGAGAATTGCAAAGCAAAACATAATTGCAGAGTACATAAAACTCTTTACGCCTCTCCAAGCTTCTTACCTCTCTCACCTTAAACAACCAAGAATTGCTGCCACAAAATTCCAGGTATGGACAGGGACTTAATAATTTCCCAAAAGTTGAATACAAAACTCATAAAGTTCCCTCTGCCACTTCAGAGGCAATTTCAATTTTTAATCTCTTTTTGGAGAAATTTGCTTACGAAATTAGTGCAGTGCAAAATCGAAAACTGTTTCTGATTATTCAGTTTGCTGCATTGAGAGAAAATTATTTCTTTTGTAAATTTGTTTTTTTTGAGTTCTTTTTAGTTTTTTTTTTTTTTTTTTTTTGTACAATAAAAATAAACCGTGACTAACGTCACACCATTTTCCCTTTTCGCTAATGAAATTTATCACAAAAAATGTGCGGCATTTCTTGGCGAAATTTATTTTTAATGAAATTTTATTTTAGGACTCTTCTTTTTATTTTTTATTTTGCAATTTTTTTTTTTTGTCAATACGAATGCGAGACATTTTTGATCCATTTATTTTTAAAATTTATATTTTCGTAGCGAGCTTTTTCTCGTCAATGCGCAACAGCTTCTGCGTGTTTTGCACATACACGCTTCAATATTTTTAATTTATTTTTTAAGTGAAACTGTGGCGTTTCTTCTTCTACACTTTTATTTAGTATTTTCATTTTTTTTTTCTAATTTTCATTATTTTGTATTATTTGCTCTTCACCTGTTGTTTTCTTCTGCACAAATTTATGTTTTTTCGCTTTTATTTATTTTTTATTTCCTCTACGTATTTCTAATAATAGCAAGAAGGCAATAAATAGAAAAAAAGTTAAATTTTTCAGGATTTCATTTGTTTATTTATACTTTGTAAAGGATGTTTACAAGATTTTTAAAAATGTATTTCAATGAACTTTTGTTGAAAATACCTTTTTTATTCGCAAGCCCTCCAAAGTTTTGGGGCGATAGAAAAATACACTCAAAGAAATAGTGAATGAATCGTAAGATTGTGCACGTTGGCCAGAAGTTATCTAAAAAAATTGCTTAGATTGAGCCGTTGCTGATAGTTTGTGAGTAAACAAATTTTAAAGATTTTTCTTTTGTTTTTTTTCTATGGCCATGTGGCCTCCATTAACAATAAAATTTAGCCAAACCGGAAGTAGTGCATCCATGAATCATTCCTTGCCGTAAAGAGGAATATTTTATATTATTATTTATTATTTTACTGTTGCAAGTAATGACAAGAAAAGTAATGCTGGAAAAGTGCGGGAAACTGAATTGATATCGGAGAGATATATGATTGGGAAAATCTTATATACTCACGATCAGCACTATTCATTTCAAGTAGTTGTAGAAAAATTTTTTTGGCTTAATTTTTGCCACGCCACTTTGAAGTCGGTTAGAAGGAAAATTCGTCAACTACAAATGGCAAAGGTCTTGTATTCGATCCCTACATTCGGCAATAAAAGAAGAAATACTACATATTTTCTTTATAGGATTTAATAACTCAATAGAAGGTTTTGCAGTAACGAAGTTATAGTCGTTGCTCACTTGGCAATAGACAATAACTATCGCAGATAAAATGGCTTTTTGTAGACACGGCTTATTTCGACAGGTCTTATCTAAACTTAATAGCAATTGCTATTTTTTATAATTCTCAATGATTTCATTGCAAAACCATCTTTTTGTAAAATCTGAGATAATAAATAAATAAATCGTTCAAGGATATCGTAAACTTTTAATAAAATTATTATTATTTATTTTCCTTGCTTTTTTTCTTAAGGTGGTCCAGATGCTGTAAATGTGTTTTTGTAATTCTCAATTGATTAGGTGTAATACAAGATTAAAATAACAGGATTCAGCATTAGTTTTCACGACAGTTTTTCTCTTTTTTTTAGATTTTTATTTGGTTTTTCAATACTTCACCAATAGTTCTCGCAGCTATTCGATTTACCTCACATGATCAGAAGCCTTCCCCTGATAGATGGTTTTAAAGAAAAATAAAATTGTAAAAAATTTCAAATTTGCATAATTGCGCTGCATTATATTGCTAAACAAAGAAAGAATGAGATTTATTAGTTATTCAAAATAACAATTCTAGCTGTAAACAAAGTTTATAGTGTAATTTAAAAATAATAAAAATAGTACAAAAAAAAAAAATTGTAAATATTAAAATTTAAAGCAAATTCAGTATTCAGTCCCAAAAATTCCAAATATTACAAAGAGTTGCTAAAAAGAGAGAATTCAACTTAAGCAAAGTAAAAAAAAGTCTTGTAATATAATTAAAAGCAATAGAAGAATTCACAAACAAATGGGGGAATACATTTGAAAATGTATAAAATAAATAATTTATGCTTTAAAAAAAATGCATGAAATAATTTTGACAGTGCGTGGGGCCGCTAAAGCATTTAACTCTAATAGTTTCCAATCTTAAAACAAAAGAAAAGTTTTTTTCAGAATTAGTTTTCTATATTGACTGGAGTAATACAGAGGAGATTTGTAGAGCGATTCAGTGACCTATAACGACTCGAAAATCGCAAGATTTATCAGCAATTACATTCGCTGGCAGTAACGCTTTACTGATTCAGTAACTTGTTGTTATCAAAATAGTTATAATTTTCTGTCATGTGGCATCACTCTCAAAATATACGAAAACACAACATGGAGAAGCAAAAACGATACAGCGAAATAGCGAAATAAGAAGTAGATTTATAATAATAATAGACTGCATTTCATACATATACAATCACACAAACGAATGTATAAATATTATTTTTTATTTAAATTATAAAATGCTGTAAATGCTGAGAATAATTGTAAATAAATGCATTTGTAAAGAAAAAAATGTGTAATTTGCAATTACATATTTAAAATTTTAATTTACATTTTTAATTATTTATATATCCCTTAACAACCAGAATACAATATATAAAAGCTTCCTTCCTATCATTTAAAATAGCAACGTTGAAATTATTGTCAGCTGTTTGTCGATAAAATGAAAGAAAACAAAAACAGCTGATCGCCACCCACAGCGAATATTGTAAGAACTTTTACTGAATAGAAAATTCAATAAATTTTCGTCATAATTATTTTATCGATGCGATTGTTTTAAAAAAAATGTGTGAATTTAAATTGGATGTAAGAAATCAGCTGTTTGTTTTTTTTTGTCATTTTTTCTCATCAAGTTGTCAAAAGCTGTTTAAAACTTTCGTATGTCACGGTTTTTGTTATAAATTTCTTATTTTGTATGGCTGTTTATATTTTTTTGTGGCTGGGGAGATCTTATATAATTATATATATAACTTAAATAATGTACTTATGTAATTGATATATTTTAGCAGATTGACAAAATGACTTTAAAATAATTTTGTAAATTCACTGCGACAGTTGACACATTTAAAAATTATTATTTAAAATAAAAAAATTGGTTTAGGGGGAAAGAAAACCGTTAAAGTTAATAAGTTTAAATATTTTTCACCGATAACTTGAGGTAACGTCAACGTTGTACATTTCGAGCGGTGCAGAAATGTAAGTGGGTTTCTAAAGCGTAGTAAGATATTATTTGCACTTAAGTCATTAATGGCTAATTTGGAAATGTAAGAATTGACAGGAAAACATTGTTGGGTAGCAATAAGCTCGCCGAGTTGTGGGGATTTTAACTTTCCACTGTTAATGAGCTTTGCTGAGAAGTTGTCTACATACAGCAAAGTTACTTATATAATTGCTGTTGTATATTTTTGAACACCCTTCGCGGGTAGTAAATGTGGGTTGACTACCTCTGATGCTTTATTAAAAGTAAGTTCTTTATGAAAGAAGGCATCTAAATTATACTGTTTCCAATCTCTATAATGTAATTCTTGAGGACAGTGTTTGCTACTTAAGCAGGCCAGAGCCTACAATTATTAATTTTTTGCTTAAAAGACGTAAGAGGCTTGGTAAGTAGTACAGAGTTTCAGGTACTGTGAAATGCTCTATTGGTTCGAAATTCTCTCAGTTACAACACTTGTAGTTCGCTGTAAGTGTATTTGCCATTTTGTACGAAGATGTCAAAACTAGAATTTCAGAATATACACACTAAAGCAATTTCAAAACCGATTTTTAAAAAAAGTGACATTAAGCTTATGGCGTTAAGCATAAGATCTACATCTAGCAGCACATCTGCATACACTTTATTAATAGGCCCACTGCTTTTTTCTCCATTTGTTCAGAACGCTGTTAAACGCAATGTAGGGCACCCCATTTTCCATAAGCATTTATTAAGAAGCTTAAAACTTCAACTTGATTGTCAACAAATTATCAAGTGTCATTTTCTCGAAAAGTGTGTCGAAAGCAGTTAAAATTGTGTTTAATTAAAATTGCTTTTGCCAGCAGTTAAGTAGTTTTCCAATTGCTGTTCTGGCTTCATTAAATTTTCTCTTTAATTTCCTTTTCTCTGCAAATCATTTAACAATATAAAATTGTTTTAAGCTAGAAAAAACAACAACAACCTTCCAATTCATCAACTTTTAACTAATAACGAGTCCCGGTCATCAGCAGCTGTTAAAGTTTCTTCATTGTTACAATCTGGAGCAATTTGTGCACTTGTAAGGACTGGTTTGAAATGCAAGAGGGAAATAAAAGCAAAGCGATTTAAATCAGAACTGCTATGAAAAGGAAAGAAAGTGCAGTTTGTTTCCATAATTAATTTATTGCAATTAAAATATTAACAAAACGTTATTGTTTCTTACGATAAAACATCTGCAGTTGCGTTTTTTTTTTCTTCTTATCATGGTGCCCTGGTTAAGGTCGTTAAAGGAAACAACAAGATCGTCTGCACAGGTTTTAGTTCCAAAGGCTAAAAAAATGTTGTTTAATGTAGTTTTTATTATTTTGAGTATATTACCAAGAAAGCTCTTTCCGAGGGCCACAGGCCACGTGTAAAATAATGAATGGAAAATGAAAAAAAAATACATTTAATTTTACTTCATGACATCGAAGCCGGCTTTTACTGAAACTCAGTAAAAAAAGTCTCTTACTGATGGCAAAGATGCGAATTTAATTAAAGAAATTATTTTACAGAAACCCATTGTAATAGTTTCTTATGACCACAGTGGCCATATCCCTTCTAAAAGTCATGTATATGAGCATTCTGCACTAAATCATATTTTCAAGGGCTTCTACACAAACTTCAGATATGCTATTCGAAAATAGATTAAATGCAGTTCAATAGCCCAAACTCTTGCCTTTATAGTCATGTAGGTTTCATCGGGTGGGACTAAGTAATTGTAATGCAGTGAGTTGGTTTCTAGAAAAAGTGAAAATTCTATACCAATTTCTTACCACTTACATACAGCAACTAAAATGTAGCATGCGATAATTTTAAAAACTTATTTAACTCGGCGTATTGTTCTTCACACACATACACAACAACTAAAATATAGCATGCGATAATTTTAAAAACATTTAACTCGGCGTATTTTTCTTTACACACACACACACCAACTAAAATATAGCATGCGATAATTTTAAAAACATTTAACTCGGCGTATTTTTCTTTACACACACACACACCAACTAAAATATAGCATGCGATAATTTTAAAAACTTATTTAACTCGGCGTATTTTTCTTTACACACACACCACAAATTTAAAAGCATATTTCACAGATATCCCTTTACTTAGCGTGGTCTAGCCATTATTTTAGGATTTGTAATTATTATACATGTATGAGTGATGCGGAAAGAAGGATTAAAAAGGGTTTTCTTTTCTACTACGCATATGCACAATTTTCAGCCCACAACACAACGCACAAACAATAACAAAAAAAAGGCATGAAAATGCACGATTTAGCATTGATTATATAGATAACACTCCTGATGATATGAGAAGGGCGTAGTAGGCAATTTTGCTTGCATAATTTTGGGATTGTTATAAAGTTAGTGTAGCTCCAATAAAGTACGAGATATTATATATCGTTGGATAGGTCTGGAAGTGCAGTCCTCACAAATGTATAAACTTTTTATTTTCCTTCACGCCGATTAAAAATATTTGGAAAATGAAGAAAAATTTATGTTTTTAATTAAATAATTTTTTTTTTACTTTGCCGGCTTATTAACGGCTAAACATTGATTGCAAGAAATTGTCATTAGATAATTGGGGTACGTATTTCGAATGGGTTCTAATTCACAGATATTAGAAGTACTGAAAGGCCTTTTTATGGGCACTCCAAATACTACCATAGAAAATTTTATGGTGCCTTTTTCTGATCAAAGTTTGTAGTTTAAAAATCCATAACCGATATTTTACACTTTCATACCAACTTGCTTTCCTAATGAATTTTCTATTATAGTAGAAAAATTTACAAAAAAAGCGAAATATATATCATTGGGGACTTCTAGAAAATTCATATGAAGTCAATATTGGACTTTTTTCAAAGAATAAGAATTAAAAAGTAAGTATATGTTTCCTCTATGAGTACTAAAAATCGTACAAAGTTCGCAATACGGTCTACTGGACTGGAAAAAAGTGTTGTCAAGGATTTCAGTACAGTTTAGCTTATATTCAAAATCAGTATATCTTATGAGTAATAGAATTTTAAATAATGTGAAATTTAACATTTTCTTGTATGTACATCTGGCATCTTTGGTTTGAGGTAGAGTAGTTTAACTCCAGTCGTCATATTACCCGGGAATCATGTATATCAGCATTTTGTTCTTGAGTGTCATATTTCCAAAACCTTCTTTTTATTGCATGCGATATTTTTTAAACACGTTTTTAACGCAACGTATTTATCCTCACACACATCAAAATGGCTAAATAATAATAAAGAGTGATGATAATAAATTCAATTAACTATTTGTTTACTAGCAGAAAATCGATTTACACACGAGAATATGTGCATATATCTCTGTAATTATGTACGAGTATAAAAACATATTAATGTCATTTTTTGATTGTACGAAATAAACTTATCTGCAATTCTTTTTTTTAACTTTTCGCAACAGTTATTAATTGATTAATTTAATGGAAAAACTATTTTCAGGCCGTTTCTTTTAACAAAACTTCATTTTGGTATACATTTGCATGTGCGAGGTGTGATCGAAAAAGAAATACTATTTGCAATTTTATCCAAAAGTATTTATTTATTCATCAATAACTATCTTGCCCCCTTCAAAATAGTCCCATAGTGAAAAATCCGTGGTATTTGTTTTCCACAATTTTGTGTATTTCTGAAGAATTGCCATACAACCATGATTCGTCACCACTTATGAACTTTTTGAGTAATCTGAATCGTCGTTGTTTTTGCTCAAAATTTAGCAATTTTGGGACAATCTTCGCCGCCGCACGTTTCGTGCCCAAAACCTCCTTAAAAATTGCTTGGCATGAGCCATACAATATGCCAACATCATTAGCAACCCCGCTGATAGCGATTCGACGATTATCGGAAATCATTTTCTTTACTCAGTTGTTGACGTGTTCGGACGACCAGCCTGAGCTTCGTCATTGACAACTTCTCGACCTTCCTTAAATCGGTTGTATAACAATTGAACTTATGTTCTCCTCATAGTAGACTAGCCGAACGCCACAGTCAACAATTCAAATGTCTCTGCACATTTTTTTTTTTAACCAACTCTACCTGCAAAGCTTTTGGCTTGTCCGCAGGAAAACACCCAGGGTCTAGGCAGGAATTGAACCCGCGACCTCCGCTTCATTAGGCTGAGCATTATTCACTCGCCTATGGAGGCACCCATACAAAATTTGAAAATGAAATTTCATTCTCTACACAAAACTTAAAACAGTTTCTTTGATCCATTTTTTCGAATAGTAAAAAATCGAAGAGCACTTCAAAACACGACTAACCTTTTTATCTGTCAAAATAAATATATATATAATATATAACAGACTTGTGTACTAACATAACGGAAAGGAAATGCGAAAATCGAACATAGATAACTCACGAAATTTTAAAATAAGGGCTATTTTTTGATAGCACCTCGTATTTAAAAATAATTATTTATTTATATATTATTATTATTATTATTATGATTATTATTATTATTATTATTATTATTATTATTATTATTATTATGATTATTATGATTATTATTATTATTATTATTATTATTATTATTATTATTATTATTATTATTATTATTATTATTATTATTATTATGATTATTATTATTATTATTACATTATATAACATACATGTGTAGCAAGGTAACGTCTATTTCTTGATCACACCTCGTATTTAAAAGTAATTATTTATTTATTATTATTATGTTATTGTACATAACGCATATGCGTAGCAAGATAACGTTTTGATCACATCCTGTATGCATTGATATGTGTATGTATGGTTGTGTGTGTACCATTGAAATAAAAACTTGAAATATTCACAAAGAAAATATTAAATGAAAATAACAATGTTGTTTAATATGAATTTTTAATTTATTTATTTTCACAATTTTTTAAATACAATGAAAGCGTTATTAACGCGCCTCATATGAAGTTATTCCGTGACGATTTTTTCATTTCCGTTGTGGAAAGAGTAATTAAATATTTATTAACGGCTTCTATGCAACAGTTATATATATATGTATACATATATGTATACATATATGTATATATATACTCGTTTGTAGTTATTTACTAAAGAGCGTGAGCAAAGAATTACATTTTAATTAAATATGATGAATAAAGGATGAGTTTCAATTACTAAATTAATTTTACAAACGAAAGCAGGTAAACGAATTGTGGAAAAGCGTGGTAAAGGAATATAAGGTGAACGCACGAATATGGATTTACATATCAACCGCCTAATATAAAAAGGGCTTATCTTGTTTTTAAGTTTACTTTTCATAACTTTTAAAGTTTATTTCCTCTAAACATTAAAGTTCTACGAATTGCAGTTGTATTTCGTATAAAAGCTTTTAAAAAAGTTTTGATTGAAATACGTATTAAATTGTATTTGTATTTTAGGAAATATTCGACTTTTTACAAAGAATTTTTACATGTAAATGTGCAGTAAATTTTGAACTATAAAAATTTTAAATGTAAATATCTTATGAGATATTTTTCCAATTAATTCATATAATAATAATTATATTTGCTATTGTTGTTTTCTTTTTTGGCCAGAGTGTTTTTTTAAATATTGCTAATTTCCAGCTAATTTGGTCAATCATTTGTTATAATAAAAAAAAAAAAAAGCTTCATGTTTTTATTGTTTAAAAGGAAAACCGCGATTCCTTGAAAAAGCATACAAAACATCTACGAAATGTTTTTGGGGGGAAAATAATAAAAAGGAAAATTTTTTATTATAATAAATGAAAGGCCAAATTAGCTGGAAATTAACAATATTTAAAAAAACTGCGAAATGAAAATTCTTGATAATAGAAAGTTATTTTTTCCTTTCTTAAAAATTATAAGAACTGTGCTCTGCGCTCCTTTGTAATACTAAGAATTAATAAATTCTATCATAGAGATAGATCTACCGAGGTAATAGCGAAATAATAATGAATATGGAAGCTTTAAGGGCGATGCTCGTACTATGTGGCGAACGTGACTAGATTGCTATCTCTTGCAACTGACTCAGACGGCTTTGTAGAATGAATCAAACTGCTTTATATCGAACATATTTTGGAATATCCTAGAAGCGTTAAGTAGGGCTACAACTGCAGGACTTTGCCATCAAAAATCACAGAACGGAATTCAAGCTAAAACAAATGGCTCCGCTACCATGAGAATGGAAATGGAAAAGATAGGGACAGTGCGTTACAATATTTATGGCTTCATCTACTAGGCAAAAAATCTTTTAATTATTTCTCTGTACTATCAGACACAAAAATCATTGCAGGCTTGTTTGGATACATAGTAATTCAGCTTATGAGCAACTATTGGTAGGAGTTGCTTTTACGTTCGCAAAAGACTATTTCTGGCACTGAGGCCGCTTCTCTCTTGTACACAGACATCACAATGCATCCATAATTGTTACACCCAACCGGCAGGAATGTTTTGTAGACTGTTAATTTAACCTACTTAAGCTCATTATTTATGAAACAAACTTTAAAAGGCAGCAACCATTTCAGATTAGTGTAATGGTTGCAGCTTAGAAGATAAAATCGTAGGTCTTTTCTCCACAAAATTATGTACAGTGTGTCACAAAAAGCAGTTTAGGTATGCTTAAGTCGCTGCGAGAAATCTTGGCAGACCAATTTTTCAAGTCGGAAATGCAAAGCTTCTTTAATCATAAAGCTTCTTAATCAAAGCTTCTTTGATCATATCCACAGAACATGATGGCCACTGGTTTAGGATGGGGCAATATCTCATACGTTCATTATGTCTCTGCCAAGAGACTTGAAATTTCCTAAAAAAATTGATCTCAAGGCGATCAAAAGGCAGTCATGCTTTTTACTGTGAAGTAACTTCAAATTGTTTTCCTTTTTTGTTTTAAGTTCAGAATTTGGGCAACGGCTCCTCAACTCGCGCTGGCAATACATAATGGAAAAAATCAATATAGACATATAGAAATCGATGGTAATAAAAAAGTCGGTAGTGAGAGAGAAGAAAGGCGGGTAAGAAATACATAAATAGAGAGAGCTTTTGCTCTTCTGTGAGAGATGGGTTTGTTAAGATCTTTTCGGTAGATAATTTTATTTATTTTCAAATCTAATATTATTTAATATAACTCAAAGAAATGTAGCGGAATATTCAGATTTGAAGGATTTTCTTTGTAAGAAATCAACTCCCACACACTCCACTTTGATAAATAATAAATATATATTTCATTTATAGACACCTTAAATTTTCTCTTATTTTATCGAATTGCAAAATGAACTTTTTTTTGGCGAAATAGTCTTTATATCTATGTGTGATGTGCATATCTTAACATAAACAAGTATGCACGTGTGTGTGCACTGCATATAACTTTCAAGGAAAATAAATTCTGCTTTCTTATTAAAATTGATTTTCATGCGCACACAGCAATTACCTGCTCGCTTCCGGTACATTTCGCTTTCATTTATTTGTTTTTTCGAAACATAAAAATCTATTTTTAATTATTTAAAAAGAAATGAATTTAACAACAAATGACCCCTATAAACAAAATAATAAAAAAAACATATATATTATTTGAATTTAAGCCAAAAACGACAACGCATTGTCAGATATCTTGAACATGTTTCGTTTGTCATTTTAAATCAATTCTTATTAATAAAAAAAAAAAAAAAACTAAAATCACTATGTTACAATGAAATCTATTCTAAATTAAAAGAAATGCAATAAATTATAATAGAAACTAGCACAAACATGCTTACATACATACAGATACATATATATCGTATATATATAGCATACAATACATGCACTCAATTTGAACGTGACCAAATAAATGGATCAACATTAGACTAAATACACACAATTAACAATGAACTTGAAAAATAAGTTTCCTTTACATTAATATGCATATATGCATGTATATATGTATGTTTGTGTGAATGCATATGAATGGATGTGTGTGTATGTGTGTATGTAGAGTACGTACGCGATTTGTGCAACCCACAAATAAAGACCTGCTGATGAGTTTTTAATTTTCATTGCCATTCTGTGTTGTTCTGTTCCCGCATAAATATTTTCAAATTATTCCCTCTGTGAATAAATAATCAGTTAAATAAAAAGAAATTTAAATAAAAACTATGAAATTCTGCAAAAAAAAAATTTTCGTAAAAAGTATATGGCTCGATTAGAAATTAAAAAAATTACTATTAAGTATAGTTCTTTACATTTTATTACATTATTCGTTCAGATTCGTTCTGTGCGGAACACATTTGCAATTGAAGAGAGTCAAAACAGCTGATTGCTAACTTAAATGGAACTAATTTTGATGCAGGTTATCAGCTTTTGCCACCGTGACTGAAACATTTTGTTAGTTCGCAACGTCAACTTCTAATTTCCCTTTTAGTTTATTTGTTTTTTTTTTTCAACTATATTTTCGCGAAATTTTCAGCTTAAAAAATCTGTATAGAGAATTATCTATTTAGGATTTATGTAGGAATTGTTTTACGGGATAGGAAAAAGAAATATAAATATAAATTGGTTGCATTAATCCGAGCATTTCTTTCAGCGAAATTGTCGATCAGAAATTACCGCATACAACGAGGTCCCACTGTCTATATCTATATTGATTGCTTACTCCCTGTCCACATTGCAATTTTGTTGCAACAATTTTTGTTTGTTTTAGGTTAGAGGGGTACGATACTCTGTACCCCTCCTCAAGCTTCTCACCCCTCTCACCAAAAAACAACCAAAAATTGCTGCAACAAAATTGCAAGTGTGGACAGGGAGTTATGCACACATATATATTTTTTCATGTATTAGTGTGTATGTTCCGTTACGTGTAACAATGTACGTATGTGCGATGGAATTTGCAAGTCTACCTGTCGGAACGGTATTTCTTACCTTGGCGATCGCCCGAATACTTATATTTGAAACTCGAAAAGAAAAATATTATTGTTTTGCATTATCATTATCAGATATTCAGAAATTTACTGTTATAAGAGAATTAATATTTTTCATTTTTGATGTTCTATGTAGGATATCAATTCTAAAGTAAGTATAACTCAACAAAAAGTACAGAGGTTAAAGGGTTCGATTCCCAATTCCGTCACTCATAAAATATAAATAAAAAAATGTTCGCAAGTACTTTAAAATTTCCAGAGTTAATTGTTTTGGAGTGTTCAAGTGACGAATGCATAATCACTGATCACTTAATCCGCAGATAAGCACATGCGAGTTTTACCGCTTTCGCCGTACTTCGGCACCAGTATTTCATCGGCGAAAAGAAAACAGTTAATGAAATGCTGCCCAAAACATTGTATTAGTGCTCTACCAATATTCCATTCTTTTTATGCTGATTCTTTTCCAATGCATTGTGTGGGAACTATCGAGAAAGTTGCTTCCAAGTTGCTTCTTAAGGATTACATTTATGGCCTTATAGTTATGAATTCTTAACCAAAAATGTCCTTTTTATATATGTGTTGACTTATTAATGTTTGTTTTTCTGTTCCTTTTATTTCAGAAAATCCAGTTAACAGTAAAGTCTTTCAATCGAACGGAGACACCCTTCAGGGGTTGTCGATAAAATTTAAAGTAGTTTTTATTTTCGATCCTAAATACGGTAAGTCTCATTCAGATTAAATAAATTTTTATAGCTACATAACGAACAACGTAGTATATATTTATATTAAATAAATATTTTAAAATACAAGATTTTCTGAACTCATTTTAAATTGAAATGGTTGAAAGGATTCGCCACTGCCGTCGTAAAATTTTGATTGAAACTCAACCCAGTGTAATCGCAAAGTATGCAAGAATGCTGACAAACCTTCCATGACAACTAGTATGGTTATTGTTAGTAGCGACCAAGGAATGAAAATCATATACAAGATCATACTGTTCCAATAGCCATTCCTTCCATTTAGGCCAACTCTTAGCACCATATTCCATAGAATAGAGGACAGCTCTTCATGGGCTAGTGATAGAGCCCACAGACGTAAATATGAGGCAGTGTGAGAAATAGATCCCAAAACACTTTCTATACAATGAATGCCTGAAACAAATTTTTTTTATTTCCTCTACGTTAAAAGATAAATGAATATAATTATATTTTATATATACTAAGCAAAGCCTGTTTACCCGAGTGAATCCACAATTCACTTAAAACTGCTTCCTCATTGTGAGCTTTTCCTCTTACTAAAGGCGACTTCATAGCATGCAAACAGCTTTCAACGTTATAGAGCAAAGATTCTCGTATGGATTTTACGGTAACTCGCCGGCGGAGGTCCTTTAATTGCTCATTTTTTATTTTCTGAATTTTTTTTTCTTGAATCGCAAAATAAATTGGCTTACCAGCCAACAATACCGGTACACTTAGCAAGGCCAGAAGTAATAAGCCCATCTGTAAAAAGGGTTGCATATTAAACATGTAGGTCTCACATCCTGCCGGCGGAGTTTCTGTCCCCTTCATCATTAGCATGTTAATAAATGTAATTAAAATGGAAGGCGCACAGGCCGTGTTGTACGGTGTTTCTTGGTGGCCTCCATATGCCATCCACTTGTAAAATATTAAAAATACAAGGTAGCCAAAAATGCATAACATAAATGTTACTTGTGGCAGCCAGACTAAAAGCAGATTCACATATTCTCTCTTGTGGAAGAGGTTAAAAGCGGATAGAATTAAGCCAAAAACCATTTGCGCTACTCCCAAAATAATGGCCAATTTCATTTTGAGTGAATTCACCGTCACAATGGCATTTTCACCAGAAGCTTTCCACACCGGATCCATGCCAAGTACATAGGGCACACCCCTATAATGCTCGGGATTGTTAGGATCCAGCCGCAGCTCTACAGATCTATTTAAATGAGTCCGATTGAAAACAGGCTGCCAGGCAGAACCAAATATATTAAATCCTTTGGAAAAACATTCATTGTATATTAGGCCCGTGTAAATGGAAAAAGCACCCATGAGAGAGATTATGTAGCGCCCCGTGAATAAAATGTCAAAAATTTCATTTCGCTCGGCAATGAAACGTTGTTTTCCTTCAAAATATTTCTCCTTCCACACCAAATAAATGCCAACCAGAAATAATATGAAACCATGACCCACATCGCCAAACATTACAGCGAATAGGAAGGGGAATGTTATAATGGTAAAGGGCGCTGGGTTTAACTCTTGATATTGGGCTACGCCATACGAATCTATTAGATTTTGAAATCCCTTGGTAAATTTATTGACAGCAAAGAAGGTCGGCTTATCCAAATCTGTTAAATCATGTCGGTTTATCTCATTTACCATGGGCAAAAATACCGCGGGAAAATAGTCCTTGGCGGTGCGCCGTGCACCAGACAATAAGGCTGCTCGTACAGAGGAGATCTCATTTGTTGGTATCCAACATTCGACCCGTAAATATTTATTCATCTCCAAGTTTCTTATGCGACTCATACGATTTAAGACATAATAAACCATCAACATCTTATTAATTTTAGCCTGCCAAATATCAAGATCGCCTGAGGCTTTCAGTAACAAATTATAGCGATGCTCTTCTGTACGTTCTAAAACAATGTCCAATTCGGAAATTTTCTTTTTCAGGCTCTCCACTTCGGTTTGACGTTCTTTGTGGGACTCGGAGCACTCAAATAATTTTATACCAAATCCTTGGCACAATTTAGCAATTTTCTTACGCAATTCAGGACCGAAGAAAAATATCATGAATACACATTTATTGGCATTTATTGCTTTAGGATTTTTTTTCTCCTTTTCTGTGCTGGCTGGAAAGTATTCTTCGTATTTCATATAAAAATTGCCTTTAGTTACCCTCCAGAGGAGTCTCTCAAAAACATAATATTTCTCAGTGGGAATGTTGCCAGTAAAAAAGGATAAATGTATTCCTTCCCTGAATTCTGCACGCAATTCATTCCTAATTAACATTTTCATGACACTGTCCGACCAACTCATTACCTCATAACCGTTTTCAGTCTTAGCGTCGAAGAACGTGTCAGCTTTTTCCACCACGTGCAATTTTTCTAACAATTGAACACGTTCGCCCCTCAAAAGTTCAACACTGCTCGTTATTTGCACTACATCATAATAGATTTGCTGCACTATTGTCTCGATTGTTTTCAAATCATTCGCTTCCGGTATTTCATTCTCAATATCCGGATAAATAACCGTTTTTATATTGCATTCATTAGTCTGTTGTTGCAAATGACTGATGAAACGCTTCAGTTCTTGGCAACGTTTCACTTCGCTTGTAAAAAGATCATTTACCACTGGATTGCCGTCATAGATATTACGAAATTGTACTTTGCCTTCGTACCCCAACAAAATGAGACAATTGAAGGCGGATTCTGTGTGCAGAATCATTTGGCACAACGACATGGCTTCACTACGAAAGAAAGACATTTCCTTGTCAGCAGTAACAAAACAAAAAAAAAAAAAAAAAAAAATTATAATAAAAAAATATGTATGAAGTAAATTTCAAATAATTTATTACAATACAAAAAAAAATATTTTTTTTAAATAATGAAATAAAAACATGCCCAGCAGTCAAAGTTTAAACTGATTTGATAATGAGAATTTTTTAATAAATAAAAGAAACATTTTTATATTAGTCGGATCCACTATGACGTGGCCTAAAGAAGACAATTGACTTTTGACTTTTTAGCCTTAAAAATATTCGCCACAACAGACTCAGACTATTGACCACAAGCTGTCAACAATATAAAAACTTATTACTGCTACTACAACCCGGCTACATGGCTACATAACTACAGTTGTAGCTAACATGGGCTAAATGCTACTTTTATAAGCTACAACGAACAGAAATGGTGTGTTTCCAAAATATTATTCACCAGTAGAGAACAACACAAGCGAATAAGCCAACCAGAAACATTATTTTGTATTTTTAAGAAAGAAAAAAAAAATTCTCTTTCTAAAATTCAAAATTTTTTTAAAGCGGCATTTTTCTAGATAAATTCCAACTTTTTGTGGCATTGCTGGCCCTCTCAAAATGATTATGTAGAGGACTACCGGGTCAAACTATTTACATGCAACAATATTTGAAGTGCTGTATTCGTATAGGCTGTTGCGGCGAATTCAACCGAATTCAATGATGTTTCCTTTTTAATTAAATAAAATTATTAATTACATGTAACCAGCATTAGGACAACAGCCATTTTATTAAATCCTTATTTATTCGAACCATGGACCATAAATATGTATGAAGGCGGAAAAAAATTCCAAAGAAAAAAAAAGTTTTTCAGCATTCCTCTCTGATATTGTCAATTATGCCCAGTTCTACGTTTATATCAAAAAGCTATAAACAATTCAGAACCTGAAGGAGTGAATTCGTGAGATTATCAAGGACAGATAGCTGCAAATAATGGAAATGGCGCTGGAAAATTTCATTTAAACAAATATGAACCGCCAAGTCATTTGGCTGATAACATTAATCATGTGCTCGGCTCCTTACAATATTCAATCAGTATCCAATCAGTGGTCCTAAAAGTACACCTTTTTTAGCATGACGAAATGGGATTCCCATTGCCAGGGCCTTACATCGCAAGAGAGATATTGCTTTAATTGAATTTTTTTATTAACATTTATTGCATATCCGGTTCACAAATGAGCAATTTTTGGCACGATTTATTAAGTAAAATTCAATAAGTTCTTTGCTCCAGAATATATAATATTTCTATGTGTGCCTGATCCTCCAATAGATCTTCCAAATATGTACTGTTAAATTCCATAATTAGCTGGCCTACACAATCGTACGGTTGGTTCAACATGACATGACTGCTGGAAAAGTCTGATGGTCTGCCCGAAGAATAGAACTATATGAGTGAGTTTTTTGGCAAGTTGGTCGATTTTCCAAACCTTACGGAAATTTTCATAAAATGATTATTTCTCTGCGATCAGAGTTGTATTTACTGCAAGTGGTAGAACAAAACATGCCTTTTTTCATTATATTTATATGTTGTGGCATCTACAGCACCATTAACAAGGAATCACATGGGATTTTCGTGTATATGAATTAGACGATTGGGCAGGACAGTGAACCATGACCTTGAGCGGTGCCCCTTATATTGAATGTACAGTGTAAGAGCAGGGTTAATTGTATTCATTAATAATAAATTATTTTGTTATTTTATAGAAAAGATTAACCCATTGTAGTCCACATGTTGGTTTATTGTTTCTGTTTCTCATCAAATCACCATCAAGTGGATGTCCTTTGCTAGTGCAAATTCTAAAAACTATTATTTTATTCTCTTACATCATTTATTGATTAATTTTATGGCATAACCATTCATTACAGAAGTCATAATATTATTTTTATTAGATACTGCATTCAAAAAAGCTTAATAAAATGTTTGTATTTATCATTGGAAAAATTTATTGCCCATAAATCAACTTTTAAAAAAATTCACATATTAAACTTTATTTAATTATATGTGAGGAGGGAAGCTGCAAGTTTTTCATTTGCATAAAAAAAATTGATTTTTCTTCTTTTATTATGTAAATGGCTTTTTAAACTTGCACAATATATTTTTCATATTTTTCTTCAAATTATAAAAATATACAAAGATTTTTCACATAAAGAAAGTGTTACTGGCAAACCAATGACGAAAAGTACAGGAAAAGTGCTCAAAGTTGTATCAAGAAAAAAGCAATTGGGGTATCAGCTGGTTTAGTTTCTTGTGCATGGGAACCAGCTGATGCCACGCCATATTAAATTTTCTGAATATTAATTTTTATTATTTTGGAATTATTATTGTGATTTAAAATAGCAAGGAAATACTCGTTGAATTATAAAAGCTCGGGAGCAACTTCTTCTTCCGTTGTAGACAATTTATTTTTCTCATCATTCGACGCTGTCAAGTGCATAAAGTTATTTGTTTTGTAAACAAACCGTTGGAAGAGTTGCAATTTAAATTTATAAGTTGCATACTTTTTGCAGCAAATAAATATTAATATCTGAACAAAACCCATATTATTAATTAAAAATTAATGTTTAAATGGATAAAAATAATTGAAATGAGTATTCTGCAATTGTTGGCCAGCACTGTACCAGAGGCATATGAATTTCTGTCTTACAGCCGATACCAAATCAGCATCAGGGAACGTTTATGCAGTACACTTATTTTAATCGTGCGCATCTACATTTGCACATTAGTAAATATATGATAACTACACATTCGTGCTACTTGTGCTACGCTTTGCGCGTTAATTTAGTGTTGGATGTCTAGTATGACAGACATGTGTCTGCAGAGAAAAATAATAATAAAAAACACACTTCCTATAATTATGAGAACACAAATAAATAATCTTACAACAAGGTAACAATGGGAAACTGAATTAAATAGAGGAAGGGGTAAGCGGACGCAACCAGCAAAGAATTTTCTTCTTGTCTTTCATGTATCTGATAGATTAATTGTATAATCATGTAAATATACAGAATGTGCACACTCAGTCGTCTATGTGCATGAATTTGTATGCGTGCACACGTACGATATTCTCAGAATATCGTTTCTTTTCGCGGCATCGAAACTACATATAATCATTACCTTTGATGGTGTTTTTTTTTTGTTTTACGCGTGGTCTTGATGCCCCTGTTTCAGTTCTTGTGCCGGTGCCAACATAAAAAATAAATAATTTCCATTTTGACACATTCACACAAATAGGAAAATATTTGCCTGCCCCACAATGACGGGGGGGAAATTTCGCTGGTGCGATTTCATATAATATAAATCAAAAATAAATTTTTTCTTTGTTTAAATGTATGGAAGTTGTCCACGGATGTTGTGGGCCAGGCGATATGATATTCTTTTTGTTTTAAATGTAAATCGTACTAACGAAATTTTCTCCTCGCAGGTATTTCTCTTGATTGTTTTGCATCAAAGGAGCATTTTGACTTGGCATGGCTCTACTAAAGTGATTAAGGGATTTTTGTTATAACCTTTTCTATTTATATAATATTACTTTACGACCCTATAAAGTGTATATATACATTTATTAGAATTTGATTGATGTTTGTCCTTCTGTCCCAACAATTTTTTGACATTTTTATTGCACTTCAAATTGACCTTAAATATTGCTTAAAATCAAAAATTTGAAATCCCTTCTGCTCATAATTCCTTCGGGATTATATAGTATTAAAATCAAGAAAAAAAATAAATAAATAAAAGAAAATCTAAAAATAAATTATGACAATCAATAAGAATCGAACCCTGAATGTTTGCGTTGCCTGCCGCAACACTTGCCTCGCTGTAAAATGCTCTGCTAAATTTCAATAGTATAATTTAAAAGACGGGAGTATTTTATTTATTTATTTTATATAATTAAAAATAATTAATATTTCTTACTAATGGGAAATTTATTGCAAAATTAAAGTTTACTTCTGACAAGTATAATTATCGGTTTCAAAAGTAGCTGTTCAACGTATTCTTAGAGAAGGGTGTATAAGATTCAGCTCAGACGAATATAGTACTTTTACTTATTTAAATTAGTACCGATTTCCACATAAGTGTGTCTGAAGGCAAATCAGTGCATTCATAATTGACGGCAAGTTCGTTTACAGAGAACTCTCTATTCTCCATTTTTTGCATGGCTGAGAGCACATGAGAGCTAAAAGAACTAACTAAAATTGTTGGAAATATTGGAAATATTGGAAATTGTCTCTTGTATTTGAAATGTTCGGAATGTGGCAAAACTGATTCTTTTTCATTGCCACTGATTGCAACACTTAAAAAATATCATTCGTTGTTATTAATTATTGAATAAAAGTGGTTTTTGTATTTTTGTATTTTGTAAAATTTATACGAAGCGATTTCGTACTACTGCATTCTTAAGATGCTTAAAGAATTCGGATAAAAAGTACTTAAACACCTGTACCGTCTACCAAAAGAAAAATAATTTTTAATACCATTTCAGCGAGATATTTAAGCGGGTCTCACTGCATCTTACATGTGGCTTTTACCTGAATTAATATGTATTGTATTCCAGTACGTTTTCTCTTTTTAATAAATTTCTCGAAACACTTTGGTTAAGGCGTAATGATAACCAGATGTTAGTTTTGGCTAATGAAAGTGAGATCATCTGTTACTTGTATACATTTCTTAAATTTTTCTATCCTTAAAAGAAAACTATTCTCATTGTGGCATTAGAAAGTACCAAAAACCAAAATCAAAAGTACCAAATTAATGTTCTAATCTCAAAAATATTAAATAGTGTGAACTAAAGTTATGAGATTAGTGCTCTAGAGGCGATTGTATTTTTTGCTGGGATGCTTCTTTCAATTTTATTGTTCACAAAGTTTCATTAACTTATTTTATCGTAAAAACATGTTGCTCGAGCAAATTATATTTTCAGCTCTCTTTACAAATTTTATGAGAACGCCATTAAATATAAATCAGTGATGGAATATGCACCACTATTGTACTATTTCATTACAAAAAAATACCCGTTTTTCAATAATTCTTCTTTGGACGTTTTTCTTCTGTGAAGAAAAAATTAACACGACTCAAGAACAATGGCAAAAAATAAATCTTTTGGTTTTTGGGGGGCCAAAGCGCATATAAATACGTAAACAGAGCAAACAGGGGAGACCAGAAAGACCATATCCTATGCTACAGGCTCTACACTGGGATACACTCGAGCAATCCAGTTCATATACACATATGGTGTCTATACATCTTCTTTTGTGTGAATAGCGTATAACAGGCCTACTAGTGGCCCCCTAGAAGCAAATTTGCTTAAAAATAATTTTTATGAATAAGTTCTTCGATCAGAATTTGGAAGAAGGGGCCGCTTAGATCGAATTCATAACATATATATCGAACAATAATATATAAAATAATAATAAAAAAAAATTTTAAAAAATATATAAAAAAATGATAAAAAAAAAATCGCGATTAAATAAACAATTTATTAAACACTAAAGACCTACCGGGGCAAAACAATATTTCTCATCAACAGCGTCATCGGATGCATTTGCGAAATCAAGTGAAAAGCCAAACGGTCATATAGAGAGAGATTTACTGGTACCTATACGTGTACGTTGAAGAACTATTTAGCAGAGAAACAAGTCCACATATTCGCCATTAAATCACTTTCACTTCATAATTTCATTACTTGATATTGAGGTTGTTGGTGAAAAGTACACAACGCACAAGTTTTAGATGTTTCATATAAAAATGGAACATCTGGCGGTGCCTCAGATTTTTATACGTGCACGCATTAATTATTTTTCTTATTATTTTTTTTTTAATTAAATAGACTTTATAAATTTTGTGTTGCAACAACGAAAAACAAAGTGTGACGTAAAGTACCAAATAAGTACTTTTTGCCTGGCGCTGGTCAATGGTACCATGGCAATTTCTAAATTTTCCAACACAGACTGAAATCCAAATATGTAACGAGCTGAGCGCTGATGTATGTGTGTTCGATCATTCACAGTGGGAAATATATTTTTCTTCTCAAAATTCCTCTTTTTACGTTTCTTGGTATCTCACACAAGCCAATTTTCTGAAAAATAATTTTCTGAATCAGTTGGTCTTTTTAAATTGAACAAAAATCTACACTGAATTTGGAATAAGAGACGCACTAATTCGAATGAAAAATATGTATTGAGTTGAAAAGTTTCAAATCTGAATACATACACACATGCACACGTACATACATATATACACCAACGTGTGAAAATTGAAAAAAAGATAATGAAAAATAAATAAATTTTGTATAAAAAAAAAAAGTGTCTAAAGTGCAAAAATTAAAAATAAAAAATTAATAATTTAAGTAAAAATTAAAAGTGTTGCCCTAAAAATAAATTGATCAGATCGGACTGTTTATATTGTTACGACACTCTTGCCCTTCAACTGACGGGAGACGAAGAGAATTTTGATGCTTTTCAACCATTTTGCAAAGAAGTATATTCGAAGCGAATTTGGTTTTCAAGTTATTCCAACGAGTTGCATTTGATGAGTATTTTTTATTGTTGCTCCTTCCATAATTTCTCCCACTTGCGACAAAGTTTTCAAAATAAAGTTTGTTGGTAAGTTTATTTCGCTTTAAGTTAAACTTTACAAATTTCTTGCTGGAAACGCACATACAGACACACATGCGTATCTGGGGCGGAATTCACCAGCGATGTTGAAGATGCAAGTGAAATTTAAAACTACTTTTTGTATGCCACGAATTTGCTATTATTTTGCTTAAATAGATTTCGGGTTTTGTTACTTCTTACCCCTTCTTCTTCTTCTTATTCTTCTTCTCCCATTGCTATTTTTTTCTCAAGCTTACCGGCTGGTTTGATGACGTCAAACTCAATGTGGGCAAATACATTTTCCACTACATATATTTTCTATGTTGCTGGTAAAGTGCCATAAGAAATTTAAAAATATTTTTAAAAAGCAAAAAGAAAAAATAAATAAATAAAAAATCAATTTATAAAATCGTGGTTTTGAGTAACGGAAAATAGTTTTTCTTCCTTTTTTTGTCTTCTACTTGAAAATATAAAATTGAATTAACAAATCGCAGCAATTTCTTGAGAGTATGAAAGAAGGTTTGCAATTTGTATCTCAAGTTAACAATAAAACAAGTAAAAGTGCTATATTCGACTGTGCCGAATCTTCTATACCCTTCTCCATGGATATGTTCTCTCAAAAAATAAGCAACATAAAGAAGAACTTAAAAACGTACCCATATCGTTATAGTATTACTTCGTGAGGAGGTGTTCACCGATTACTACTTTCTAAGATTACCTTTCTTTCTCTTTCTGCTGCTCTCTGCAGCGCTAGGAATTCTTTGCGACGCCACCCACCAAATTCAAGATCTCCATTGATAACAGCTCCACGGAGGCTCTCATGGCTCCATATCGCAGGCAATCGAAACACAATAGCTATATATAGTTGGAGAAATTTTTGCAACACTGTGTGCATGCATGTACAAAAATGCTTAAGAAAACTATGATGGCAAAAAAACACTTCATATGCCAGAATACTATACAATCGTATTGCAAACACATAAAAGTATACACAAACAAAACCACCACCAAATGAATTTGCGTTTGCTACAACAAAAACAAAAAACAAAAACAAAAATTTTCTATTCATATACATAAGCATCCCGCCACGGATCCCCAGTGGCTCCGTTGCTTTACAAATATACTCAAAAAAAAAAAAATATAGCACATATGTCGTTCAAAAAGGGTAAAATTAAGAAAAAATAGTCGTTTATCTACCCAACTTTATAGTGAAATTTTAACATCAAGTTTGGCTGCAAACGTAGACGTGCTTGTCAATACACATGCTCTTGGTTTGTTACTCAGCGTGGGTTTTTTGCATTTTCTTCATATAAATATATGAAATTATTTTTTGGCTATATTTTTTTTATTTATCGGCCGATTTTGCTTTTTTTTATAAGTGGTACTTTTGAAAGAAATTAGAACAGATAGGTAAAAAAATTTTTGATTTTAGACAAAATTTAAGGTCAATTTTGAGCGCAACAAAATTACCGGAAGGAAATGAGGACAGACAGACAGACAGACAGACAGACAGACGGACAGACGAAATACTCCCCTTCTTATAACGATCCAGAATATATATACTTTATATGGTCGGAAATCAATATTTATTGAAATTGCATCCCCTATATCAAACTTATTTATACCCTTCCATCCTTTTTGGAGAAGGGTATAAAAAGGCGAAGAAACAAAAAATTAAATAAAGTAGAGATAAAAATAATAAATTAATAAATAAATATTAAAATAAAAAAACTTAGATAAGACTCTTTAGTAAAAAAATTAAAAAAAAAACTGTGTTTAATATAAATTGATCAGCAAATTCGAATATGAACTCCGTTTCTGCTATTCACCCAACTGTTTACGAAGATTGAACATTTTAAAAAGCTACATTGCATTTCTATCGAACGTAAAGTCTAGGTGTCAGAGTTGTATGCGGGGAACTTTGCTTTACTATTAAACTATGCTTAAAGAGTGTAAAAATTATCCTGATAGCGTCTGCTACATAAGAAGGAGTTTGCAAAGAAAACTCCTTTGTCAGCTTTAAAATACTGCTTATAAACTCTACTTTGATTGCCAACTTGGCGATCAAGGAAATTATTGCACTACAAAAATAGGCCGCAGTACAGTAGCTTGAGCAAATGGCTTAGAGGTACTCCTAAATTAAATGCCATTTTTGTGGCCATGATTGGGGTCGTATACGGTAGTCACCTTACGGATTGTTACTATTACATGACTTCCATCAGCAGGATCTCTAGCAGAAGACAACCTCCTCAAAAAGCCCCCAAAAATTATATAAACTAGAACCAGAAACAAACTCAGAGCCTAAGCCTGGACCATCAAATGAAACGAATAGCGATTATGTACATTTTCCAGCAACTATCAGGTGTTAAATGGGGTGCCAAATGAGCCATTATTGCTTAGTAAGTCTTGAATATCTACAACAACAACAAAAACGCCCTATACATCCAGCAGGAAAACTTTACGCTGAAGTACTGCCGTTTATACACAAATTTATTTCGTTTAGTGCAGTAAAGTTTTTAAAATTGCAGGTAATTGAGCAAGTTTTAGTGAGGGGTTTTTTGAAGACAACATTATCAAAATATTAAATAAATTCGAATTTAAATCAAACATAAAACTACAACTACAACAAGAGGCTTCTGTATATTCTAAATCTGGCATTAAGGAAATGCATACAAAAGTTTAATTGAAATGAAGTATGAAATAAAATAATAAACGAGCTTTAGAAAACAAGCTTTTGAAAAATGATCAAAGCGGTGAATTATAAAAAAGTGTGAGATTAAAACATTTAAAAAATATATGGTTATATGAAATGCAAAAACATGCCAGTGATTAACATTTTTTTTTTTTTACTAACATAGCATTTTTGATAACGATATAAGGGAATCCCCTCGAATTAAGAGAAAAACGAAAAAATGTCGGAAAATTTATGAGTCCATGAGCCTTTGTCATTTGCCAACTGGACAACCGTGCTATTCAAACAAGCAGCCAATAGAGCGCATTACTTGTTAACAGGGTGGAATAGTGGTGTGTCAATTTCCTTTATAAAAAATTGGTTCGTGGTGTTACCGTAGCGAGAATTTGAAAAAAAAGTCATTGCAGTATGTGGCCGCTAGCGGAGTGGTTGATCTGTTGGGAATACCACTGCTCTGACTGGCAATATTGCTGAGAACTGAGAAACATGAACCAGACGACGTGCAACACATTTGGGCTTGTTAAACTCAACAATGAAGACGACGATTGTGATACTAAAATTATTAAGAGCCCGGAGACACCTTTATACTCTTTGCAGGATGCCACACTAGCAGGATGTCAAGATGTCATTGGCGAACTACAGGGCCACTACAAAATACTTCTTACTCTCGGAATCGAATGAACAAAGCGTGGCACTAGATACGCTTAAACAAGATTGATACGATTATTGGAATGCGAATAATCAGTATAACATTCTGGCAGGATAGCAAGATGTCGCTGTTGAGCCACAGGACGACAAAAACTACTTCTTACTTTTAGAATCGAAAGAACAAGTCGTGTCATAAGATACGATTAAACAAGAATGCGAACAATCATCATCGGAATTACTGCGGAAAATTATAAAAGTGGGATAAAACACGAATAAATATATTTCTAGACTGGCTGCAACTACTTGGCTTGGAGAGCAAAATTGCAAAAGTCCAAATAAAAATATTCTTCAAAAGCACATAACTATTTTTTCATTTACTGAAAAATCAGTTTAAATATCAATTGAAATAATTTATTGAAGTTAATTTAAAAAGAAATCATTTTACCATAAAAACATAATTGTTTAATTAAACAATCATAAATGGAACTGGAGTGCCAGAGAAAAGTTTATCAGCTTTGAATGATAAACTTGGCAGGACAAACTTAATAGTTGGATGAATTCCAGACCAGGAAAATTTATAAAAATCCATAAAACTTTACTGCGATGATGCCGTAACATATAATATCTTTTATATAATTGCTGTAATGCGTTCATTTTTACATAAATTTGTGATGTTTATGATACTTTTTCCTGAACGCTAATGGTCGAAAAGAAAAAGGGCTGCTGGCCATCAGACAATGGTTAAATTGTTTGTGGTTTACTGTTCACTGACGACTTTAATGGCCAGACTATTAAATGCAAAGAAAACTGGCATGTTCGAAAGCCTGCGGCCCACATAACACTCAGGCAATTAAGGCCCACTCCTAACGAGTTGGCTGTGCCGTGAAGGGCAGAGCCGTTTGTGAATAGAGAAGTAGATTCGGCAAAGCCTTTCTTATTACCCATTTCATCTATTACGTTACTTCCCAATAGAAATATATCGCAGGTATCGTTACGAATTACGCACTACAAATTTATATTATTTTATTTACTACCGCAATAGGCACGAAATAGTCGTCATGGGCTTGATTTGTTTTTATATCATCAAAATTTTGATTTCTTAACAAAAAATCCTTCAATAGGACGGACATGCATTTAATTTTATTTAAATATAAAAATATTAAATGTTGCTTTTACTTCATGGCCAACTATCACCACTTTTCACATCAAGACGATTTAAATCAAAAGTACTTTAATCTTAAGCTTTTAGCTTCCTTTCTTATATGCTGCGCCGCTACTGCCGCATAGATCAATATAAAAGAAAGAAGGAAAAGAAAATCAAAAAGTTTGTGCCAAAATACATTCAGTAAAAGAAAGAGATGGGGAAAAAAGAAAACATTTGAAAAAAGAACTTCCGGTATCAACTGTAGAAGTGAAAAGCTTTTGCAATTGTATATGATTGTTCATCCAAAGTATTAGGAAGCCTCGAATGTAAGCAATCTCAAGGTTAACGAGTAATACAAACCGATTCGAGAGATTAAACTTAAAGTTCGTATACAAAAACAAAAGAAATAAAAGTCAGTAAGAAATTGCATGTAAAGCCAACCGATTTTCGTTGAAATCACTTGAAAGATAAAGAAGGATGGGGAAATTTTATTGAATGTAAAATATTAATTACAGTGTCGAAAAAATATATTGTATTATTATATTCATATACTATTGGTGTACAGGCGGAAAACTATTAAATTTATTGAGGGGCAATAGATGACATAAATAAAGATCGCTCCAACCAATACTTGGCTTGTAGTACTTACTCAACTATCGGTCACGTCGTTAGTTCGTGCTTGGTGAGTAGCACGATTCAGTATCTTTTGCTTTTTCCAAAAGAACTGCATTTACCTCCGGTTATAGCCCATTGCCGTAACGATTTACAGTTAACAACTCTTTTCGTCGTTAAGGTTTATTTGAAATCTTTCTTCCTTCTAAACAAGAAGTATGCAAATATTTTTTCATGAATTTTATTAATTGTATTCATTAAAATAAACAAAATGGTTATTCAGGTTTTGTTAATATTTCTAAACGATATTTTTGCATTCTGTTAAAACCAATAGCTGAATAATTCAATAGCTGAATAATGTAAAAGATCTTATTCTTAAAATAGAAAACATGAAACGATCGGCAGTTAGTTCAATAAAAACAGCTGTTTTGAAATGACAGTTTTAAAAAAGCGGTGTAGTGTTACGGAATAGTGATATGTTTTAAACGCCATTGATTAGCGTTAAATTAGTTATTAAATTATATTAGTTTTAAAATAATAGTTTTCAAAGAAAAGAGCTTTTTTTTCACAGTGCTGAATACCATTAATATGGTACCGAATGCAAAAACACAAATTTTGGCATAATTTATCTATAACGCTTTTCATTAGCGTTTAAAATTTACTCATCCCGACTAGTAAATTCGCAGCAGGATCTCTTATCATTGAAAACCTTTGAAGCATACGGCTCGCTTTCATCCTGAGAGCCATGGTGCTATCTGCAACTTATCTGCCTTCGTGAGTGTAATCGAAGAAGAATAGGGGAAAAAAGAGCTTTTGGATCATTAGCTAATGTATTAGACTGGCTAACCCGGCCAACTATAGTCTTCCAGCAAACATTTGAACGCATTCTGATGCTAAAAGAGTTTCGGTTTTATGAATATTTTCTGTATTGGGAATTTTTTAAAAATTTTTATGTTTTGTATGATAAATTGAGGCACATTTAGGCTTAATCTGCTCACCAGTGCTGCCACGTATAAAAAAAATTTTCTGCTTCGGAAAGTTGCATTTGCCATTAAATATATAAGACAATTGAGAATAAATTAAGCACGATATCAATTGAATGACATATAAGAGTCTATATTAAAGAACATGTCCTTTTCCTAAATATATGATCTGAGATCAATTAATATTTTCAAATAGAGTAAATCATAATGTACATCTGAAGACGCCATTTTAGAAAAATTTAAAAGCCCGTCATTATAATGATTTTTTAAAATGTGCTCATGTCCAGTGTAGCATGTCGTAAGCAATTTAAGGTAATTTAAATCGTCATTACTATTCTATTTTATCAAATAAATTAAGTCACGTTTTAATCCTAATTATGTTAATATTACAAAGGTTTGCCTAAATCATGTAATAAAGAAAATTTCAAAAACGCATTACAATTTACAAAGCTTTTTGATAAATTGAAAACTCGAGTGGAATTCCAGATTATCGTAAAATAATTTGTGGCCCTACTTAACATGGTTCCGTTCTATTGAAATATAAAAAAAACTATTTGTAACTTTAGCCCAGAACCAAAAGCTTGCGTTGCAAAGACTGAGAACATGGCAATTGGAATTGCAAAAGGATATTCTATATATGACTGAAATAATAATATGATAATTAAAAATATAAATATATGTAATTAAACCACAAAAGCTTAACCCAGTTTAGAACTCCAAAGCAGGTTTAAAATATATTTAAAAAAACAATACTTTTACTTTTTTAAACAAAAAAATGCAAGTTTGTAAAGAATTTGAAAAATAATTTTTTTAAAAATTTACTCCACAGCAGGTATTTCAATTTAAAAATAAAGAATTTTGTAAACTAAAATACAAGGTTTTCCAAAAGACGGTTTATATTTTTCGAATCAATAAAATCAATGTGATAACACAGATAACAATTTTCAATTGGAAACCGAAAAATGTTGCCAATTGCATTGCTAAAACTGAGTATGAGCAGCTAAAATTAGTACCTTTAATCTGAGCCTTATCGCTCAGCAAGCTAAAAATGGTGTTTAGTTACTTTTATTATTATTTGATCCAAAGTACTTCAGTATTAATTTTTATTTTTTTATTTATCGCGTTTTCTTTCAACCATTTGAAGTGTGCGATTTTTTATTTAAAAAGCACAATTTTGTGTTCGTCTCTTCTTATGAGACGAAGGACATTGAACTTTTAACCCGTGTAAATGGGGAAGGTTCAAAAATCTTGTAAACAATAGACTTTTGTTCCCGCACAGCTCTGTAAAATAAAAATTTTATTTACATCTGTTGTCGCTTAAACGAACATAAGAAAAAATTGATGATTAACGATGATTTTTAATCGCAGAATTGCTGTAACTGTTAAACGAGTATGTACTGTAGCAGCAGTAAATCGTTTAATGAAACTTTCCACTTAAAAGTTTTTATTAAAGAATAATTATATATTTCTTAATAATTTTAAATGTACATTCATTTTAAGAAAATTTTCATAAATTTTTCCAAATCGTGAGACTTTTCAAAAGCTCTGCCACAGAGATGCATTTTTAGGATAGACTAGCATACTTTTCTAGCAGAGACGTCCTCCACTAATAACCAAGAAATTCTGATTTATTAAAGCAGATGAGAAAAATTCATGGGTATTAATTTTTATCTCTTTTATGATTAAGGGAGAGAGGCATCGAACGCCCAAAATTTATCCATTTGCAATTAAGGCATATAATATTGAAAGTCATGTTTCAAATGTCGATAACTGACTCCTAAACCATCAATGAGATTCTTCAGTATGGCTGCCGGATGGGTGGTCGAACTCACTATCTGTGGCATTTGTAGTTGACCCAGTGCATAGTGCTACAGCTAGGTATACGTATAGCAGACATGTTGTACAACTTCTACATACGTACATAATATCAATTTGGCATCATCGTGTATTAGCATGTATCCAAAGGTATTAAATCACGTGCATGGAGTAATACTCTTGGCAACACTGGTAGGTAATGCCAATATAACAGTCGATAACACTTCTCTATTGCGTTTAATTACAACAATAAACGATTTCAGTCCTTAATGAAAAGTTTGCAAAGTTCACAATAATGAATGGGTACATTCGGTGGCATACATATACACATACATTCTGACACAACCATTTATAACTACAACATCAATTTATTGACGTGGATTTCTACAACCACGCTTCATTAGGCAAATGTAACAAAAGTTTTCGTACGAAAATCGAATATCCACATAATTGGATTCAATTTCATTTGCTTGTATGACGGGTAACAGCCAGATGTGAGTACATGTGAAGGAGAAGGACGGCAGGCATACAGAAAGCACACAACACAGGCAACTCTACATTTGATATGGCTGTAGTATAAAATCCTCTTAATTTATTATAAAGGGGCACAAGAGTTTACTCTTTAAATTGGTTTAAATTCTTCATATTATTTTTCTTATGTTCTACTATTTGATGCCGATTGTATTGAAAAGGAAAAGGAAATTAAAACACAGTCAGGTAGCATATGCAGAGCGAACTTTTGCATGCGAGCACACAAATTAATTTTTCAACAAATATTTGTTGAGTGATCATTTATTTTCCCGGTATATCCTTCTCTAGTACTTCTGAATACAAAGCGGAAAGGTTATTAAGTTAAAAGTCTTGCCTGGAAAATATAATGAAATTTGATTTCTTTTTTAGGGAAGACATATAAAGTTAAATGCAAGCAAGTTTATGATATATTGGCAATATGTAAAACATAAGCGTGTGAGAATATCTGAAATATGTATAATTAATTAAAACATATAAATAGAATTATAATTAAGGTGCAGACATTATGAAAAGCTTAACCCAGTAAACAATTATAAGCCTGCTTTGAAAACAATTCAAAAAACAAAAACCATATATTATTTTTTACTTTTTCAAAGGGAGAAGAATTAATGATGATTTGAAGACAGAAGGAAAGAAATGCTTGAAAGGAAGTTTTTTTTTAATTTACCCCACAGCAGCCTGATTAAAAAAAATGTTTTTTGGTTTTTATTTTAAAATTAATTTTGGCAAATAAAAAATATTTTTATGCTTTTATGTCTGTTAAATAAAATACACGATATTTCAAAAGATGATTTACATTTATCAAAGTAGAGTATTTTGATATTAATTTCTTAAAAAACGTAATTACGTAAAACGTAATAAGAAATCCATTAGCTTTTCCCAAAAACCATTCTAAATGGGGTAATACTTATTAAAATTTTGAATGGAAATATCAATTAATATAAATTTCTGCTTCATACAGGTCATAATTAAATATAAAACCAAATTAAACCAAAAGCAACTATGAGTTGTTTAGCGGCAGTGTTGCTAACTCAAAGTTGTGAATCTTTTACAAAAAAGCTCTTTGTATATTATCAACGATGTAAAATATATTGTGCTAAACATTTAGTCGCCATGACTTCTAAGTTGCAACAAGTAACGTAACTATGTTACTACGTCATATGACGTAAACAGTTACATAGTTATTATAAGTTTCCCGTTTACAGGGAGGGAATCTTTAGAGGAGTAACTTTCTGCTTCGCTAAAATTGTGAGTTAAACTTTCTGACAAAAACTAACACATGAAATATTAAAGTAGATGCAAAAAATTCATGAGAATATTTTTATCCGGAAGTAGGGACCGATCACCAGCTACCAGCCATATACAGTTCACGAACTTGTCACCAGCATGTGCTTGGATCTGCCTAAAGTTATGCTGGCTTGTTTCTAATAAACTTTTTCCTTATGCCATTTTCAGTTGGATGTTCCATTAGCTGGGGCGGGGGCTTTGCAAGATTTTGCCTTAAAGTTTAGCATAAAAACTTTTTTCTTTATAACACATTTAACGTAAACACATTCAAATAAATATGGTTTGGCATATAAACCGTAATAAATTAGGATGGCAAGAAAGCACAACACTTGTGCTTGGTAAAAACACACCTTTTTTTTTAAAAAAAAGAAAAAAAAATATATATTTTCTAAATATATAATTTGGAATTTTAGGCTGCAGGTGGTTTTACTGGTGTTACAATTTACAGAAATTAAAAAACGTATCCTTATTTGTTTTAAATTAAACATATTTTTTGAAATATATTTATGTAATACTTTTTTAAGTTTAACATTGGCCAAAAAGGAATTACAAATATTTCATTATATAGAGTTGAAGCAGACAAGCACTCATTTTCTTCAGTGTACTCAATTCTCACAGATTTTTTTTTAATCGGATACGTAGAGGCCACATTTGAAACCCCTATTTCCTTATAATCACTGCTACAGCTAGTTAATACTCGTATGTAGCACAAAAGCCTCTTTAGAGATTGTCCTTTCTTAATGAACTGCAAAGCTTAAGCATATTATAATACTTTTTTTGTTATTTTTTCTAGGACTTTAAAAGGACATGGGAACCCAAAAGGATTAAGCTATTTATAAGTTAAATCTCCCCACCTTGGAACATGGTTTTAAACATTTCAAATCATAACAAAATGGTTTAGCAGGAAAAGTCTTTATGCCATTAAGTTACCCATTAAGTTTTAGGCATAATTTACTTTTAAAAACATTACATTGGAACTCTTCAAGGATGTTAAATTATTGGATTATCATACGAAATTCGTGGACACATTTTCGAAAGGATTCAGTAGAAATTTTATGAAACAACTCTACAAGTTGAGAATGGTGACTGATTACTTCTAAACATCTGCTATAATTAGAAGTCCTTTTTAAAAATTTTTTATACAAAATGGCAATGAACGTAATAATCAGTTGACTTTTTAGCTTAATTTGCTAAACACAAACTTATAATTTGCTAAATTCGAAATTATAAATTCATAAAAAAAATTTTATAATTTAAATAAAGAATTTATTTATTTTCTTTTCATTTATTATTTAGGAATTTACTAAATATTTTAATATTCCTTTTTTTCATCCATATCCAATTTCAACTCTTCTAATAATTTTTTTTTGGGTCAAGTGATTTTTTATCTTTTATATTTGACAAACTTCGTTGTATGGAATCATCAGAAAATATTTGAAAGAAAATTAATAAACCAGTTGAAAAGGTTAAAATATTGTACAATTTTAAATTATTCCCTTAATTTCTAAATAATAATAATAATAATAATATTAATTTTAAATTTGCAATATTTTCCGATTATTAGTACAGTAGACTAATAAAGGCCTCGTTTCACTATTCCACACACTCGTACGACTTATTCAAACGAAAGTCTATACCTAATATGCCTTATACTTGATTAAATCAAATAAAAATGGCCTATATGGTGTTACACCATATTTTAAATGTTTCATATTTGTTACATGCATACAAAGTAATCTATTCTATTAGAGATAAAAAAATTAATATATTACAACTTTTGGTATATACATTAAAAATAATAATAAAATAAAATCAACCCTGATCAGATGAAATCTATCAGTGTATAAAAATTTCCAAAAACTTTTGCAACTAGTATTTGACTGTCAAAAAAATAATACGGTTTTATGTTACATTATAGTACTTTTTCATAATACTTGCCAAATTTCACATGTGTAATACTGTGTAGGATAGTGATAAAAGGCCTTAAAGCTTTTTAGCACTGAATGCTGCTCCTACACAAATACGAGTAAGCTCTCTCGATTATATTTAGCCATCTTTTGCTTTTTATATGACGTTTAAAATGTTTTCCCTTGTCTAAATAGAAACGCCATCTTTCAAATATTTAATTAGTATCGCATTAATAACAATTCCCAATCAATTCTTTTGTCTACAAAAGAGCTTTTTGTAACTCTTAGACTGATTAGTTTCTACAGCAACCGAGGCATACAACTGAAAATTATTATTAAACTGAAAATCCAAACAAAAAAAAAACAATATATCATAATTGGCTTCGCAATGGAAATCATTAAAACTGACGCTGACAGTCAGTGGCAGAAAGTCAGTCACTGAAATGAAATGTTGCAAAGCAACAGCTTGTTAATGTTAATTTATTATCAAGGCTTTAATTTGCGTGTAAAATAATTATTAAATATTATTTACTCTTTCAATCTTGCAGTGAAACATGGAACAATTTGAGCAATTGTTAACGTGTTGCGTTTGTTTGGATCGTTATCGCATACCAAAATTGCTGCCATGTCAACACTCCTTTTGCATGGAACCCTGTATGGAGGGTTTGGTGGATTATGTAAGGCGACAGGTAAGAAAGTAGCTGATTAAAGTTTGCACGAAAAAGTGATAAGCAACTTATAGGTATGCTTAACTATCCTATTTTAAAAATTTGCATGAAAATAGCAAACAAAACTTTTCTTTGCTGATTAAAGTAAATGCAACTCTGATCCCATAAAAATAGTAATTTTTTGAAAATGTTCATAAACTTTTGGAAATCGTGTGACTTATCAAAAAGTTTATCATATCATATCTTACCTATATCTTCAGCAGACATGCCATATTTGACAGATCATACAATCTTGTAGGACAGTCAATCACACTCTGTCAATAAATTTTGGATACCTGTACTTTTATTAAAAAGGTGACCGAATCGTTACAAATATTCGTAGGAAAAAATTACATTCCACATCAATCGTATGAACGAAATCATATCTCTCATATTAACATATTTAAATTACATAGAAATGTGTCAAATTAAATATTTAAATTTGCGCAAGTTTGAACCCCGCCATTATATCCTTTCGCTTCAAATTAAGCCTGTTCTAATTCATCCTAAACACATATTATAAAAAATTATGGAACATCTTTCAAGTTATTGGCTGGTGAGATGAATCGGAAGATAATACACATGTGGCTTTAAAAAAAATAGAGGTATCTACTTTAGCATGCTGTCATCGTATGAAAACAGCTGATTCTCCGAAATATTTCATTACCACGCATTTTTATTATTCTTCCGAATATTAATTTTTGAAACTGTTGTAATTTAAATAAAAATTAATCTTCATATAATTTTTTAATTGTTTTTATGTAAATTTTATGAAATGCAATCCATTTGCGCTGTGCTAAATTTAGTGCTGGCAAGTTAAAAGTTCAACAATTTAAAAATTATAAATGGATTTTCTGTCCGATTTAAGAATCTGCTACAAGTTTTTAAATACAATAAATGAATTTCCCAACTCTTCTTTACTTTTTATAATCCGTTTACATAATTTGAAAATGTTTATTAATAATTCTATTAACAATTCTTTGTATATAAGCAAAACCAGCTGTTTTGCAGTTTGTTGCAGAAGTATTTTGAAAACTGCAAAAGGTGTTTTGGGGATTTTAACTGAATATAAATGAGATCAATAAAAAAATCTATTGCAAGCAAAAAAAAAAAAAAAAATGCAGTTAGGGCCTTTCTACTTGAGACTACCAAAATACACATACTTTTGTGTGGGGTTTATTTTTTGTTGTGTACACTCCTACTTAATAAATTGTACATATATGTGAAAATATTATATATTGATATTTCTGAGTATGAACACCGAATCAGCTGATTATAGAGACTTTTCACTTCTCAGACCAGTTTTGTTTCTTTGTGCTGGATTTCCCTTTTTCAAATTTCAGTGCGACCTGCGTTTCAGTATTAATATTTTTGTCGCAATTGCACACATACATACGTACAAAGGAATTGAATACATTTTTAATAGGAACATTATTTTGGGAAAGTATTAGTCGTGTGTTTTTGCCTTTTGGAATTAAGCCAATAAGAAAAGTATTATATTTATTATTTATTTTGTATGTTTATATTTAAACGCACACGTACACGTACATGTAAACGTATACCAGTAAATACACATGCAAATGAAGGCGCGTATGACGGAATTGAAGCAAGTTGTATTGTGGGGTAGTTGTGGTGTGTGGGTGCATTTGTTGCGAATAGTAACCCCCACGTCTATGATGCTCATTTGAACACTTTAGCAATCAAACATTGTGAATTTATTATTATTTTTACAATATTTAAATGAAAATTTGAAAATTTTACGTAAATCGGGCCAAGTCTACGTATAAACTTACGTCTAGATATGCAAAATGGTGAATGAAAATAAAATGGGCCGCATTGAATTATACACACCCTTCCACAAAGTGTCAAGTTAAAGAATTTCCAATTTCATAAGCAATTAAAAAAGAAAAATTATTAAAGAACTTTAATAAAAATAATATTTTATAAAATTTATTTTAAAAAAATAGAATATTTTCTAAAAAGCAGAAATAGAATTCGCGCGGGGCTGGCGATAACACTATTTATTTGAATCAAAATAAAGTTTAATGGATTGTTGGAATGTTTTATATTTATCGCATCAATATTTCTAGTATTTTATACCGGCAGTAGAAGCCGGCCATAGTAACTGCAAGGACATATGTCATTATATATCGTTGCTCTCATGTAGAGAGGACCTAATTCGCATAATTTTTTAAGTGATTTCTATGCCCTCGTTTATCCAATTCACATATTGAAATCACTAAAAATCTTTAGCAAAAATTTTTTCAGTTTGGGAATTTCTAGTTGAGACCAACGATATGTATGTATGTACTCGTCTGTATTGTTTTAATTTTTATTTTTTTTATTTAGTTCTTGCAGTAAATTGGCGGTAATATTTTTATTTTATTTGCTTATTTATATGATGCGAGATTAATAGCGATTTATTAATACTGCACCATACTCGCACAATAAATATCGCAATACTATGTATCGTATGAATAGCGATTTTTCATACAACGCAAAATCAAATTATATTGCAAATATCGCCATGCTTTTTGAACGATTCGAATTTTAGAGACAGTGAAGAAGATAAAATAAACACAAATAAACACCAATATAGTAGTATTGCATTGGCAACACTACTCTATTGGATAACCTACTCAACAGCTGATCGTGAGTTTCTGTTAAGTTTGATATGACATTTGTTAGTCGATAGCCTTGCACTGGAGCAAGGCTTGTCAACGGGCTGTAAAATTGTTATAGAATCTCCCTTCACATTTGCGTTCTACGATGAAAGCCATTTTTTATCGAATGGATACGTAAATAAGCATAATTGTTGTATCAATAATTCGGCAGCTTCTGCTTAACATAAGAAATTAAAATTAATTGATCACCCATCTGCTCGATAAAAAATAAAAAAATAAAAAATCTGCTCGATATCTTTTTACATCCATACTCACACAAGTACATATGTGTCGAATATGATATCTGAAATATCTGAATCGGCGAATCATGGAATGCGAATACGAATATTCGGCAAGTCTCTTATCTCTGTATGTATCATAAAAGGAATATGAAAAACCAACTTCAGCTGAAATGCAAAGCTAATAAAAAAAAACGTACAGAACAAATACATCATTCGACAAAAAAGAAGTCTAGTTACTATTAAATGATGCCAAAAATAGACGCATTAACTACAAAAAGTAAGGAGAATAAAGAGCAATTGGAAAAAACTGGCCTAGATGCCTGTAAATCGTTACCGTTAAAACCAAACTTGTCAGTGATCCCTCAACCAAACAGTCTTGATCACAAATAATACCAAGCACTGCTAATGTTATGCTTGTATTCTCAGCAACCAATTGAGAATTTCAAAAACATCAATATCCCTTTATGTGATATAAATCTCTTTTATTATTCCGCTAGTCAAAAGAATACCACAATAATTTAAATTATTAAATATTATAATATAATTAAATATTAAATTATTATAAATTAAGGTAGATTTGGTAAATGCTCATACAGACAAGGCAAATTTTACCACGTTTCACAAACATTGTCAGACTATAGAAAGCCGCTATAATTTTAGCCAATGACGGTAAATTTCAGATCTGATTTGGCATTTCTAAACCAACGTTTTTTTATGTAAATCATAAGTCATATGTAAACGATATATTGTCAAGGTGTGCCAATATAGAACTTATAGGTGAAACTATTTCGGACACGGCCACTGTAACCTTTGCCATGTACTGAGGAGATTTTAGTTTTGATATCAATTTATATTTTTATAAAATATTAAAGACTCACCTAAATCGTTATGCAAGATGCCAAAGATAAGTGTTCATGCAATGGGTGTGGCCTGTAAGAACAAACATTAGGTTTAAGTACGTTATTAATTTTATAAATATATATTATATAGATATATATTATAATTATAGATGTATGAATGTATGTATATATGTTTCAATATCTAATACCAATCCAAATTGGTTTGTAGCAACTATTCTTTCAAATTTAATTTTAAAAGGGTTTTAGCAATAAACTCTAGAAAATAGAAGTCAGGACTGCGCTCATGCGTTCTAAAACAAAATAATTTTATACAGTTAGTCTCAAGAAGTCTTTTTCTACTAATTCGCATTTACACTGACTATACATTGAAATCCCTAAAAAGAAATATTGCGAAAAAATTGACACCACTTGACACCAACGATATGCAGTATAGCGTCTCTCTTTTTGAAAGAGAGAAATAATTCTTAAGAACATCTCTCAAATAATGGTTGTCTTTACGTCACTAAATTTTTGATAAGTCTGACGGAATAATAGTGATTATGAAAATATAACTCTGAGAGAGGAAAATGTAAATGGAGAGAAAATTACAAAATATTCTCTTATGATAATGCATGCAAGTTTTTACATCCTTACCTTCCAAAAGGGTTAAATAATATATATTAAGGCTTGAAACTATAATAAAGCATATCCATACATACATACATACATATATTCTGAAGTTGATTAAATTTTGTCCATCTGTCCGACTGTCTGTCTCTCTATCCTCTATGTTTTTAGAATTTTTGTTGCATTATAAATTAATAAATTAAAGAAAAAACGTGAAAATGCAATAAAAAGCCATGAATGTTAGCAAGTATCGTACCATGAATGCCTGTGTGCCAGCCAAAACCCTTTCTTCGCAGTCAAACTCTCGCCTAACTTTCAATAACATAATTTAGAGGAGAAGAGCTTTTCATTTACTTATTTTTATTATTACACTTCTTAATATTTCTTAGTAATTAGAAAGATATTGCAAAATCGAAGTTTACTTCTTAAAGCTATACTTGTCGTGTATAAGAATATGTGTGGAACATGTTCCTGGCATCGTCGAATATAATACTCTTTAAAAATTTGCTTCTATGCAATGCTGGTGTATACCCGAAGCAAAATGGCAGGCAATTAATTTCGTATTAATCGTTTGTTTATAAGCACGGCTTCTCATGTTTAATCACAAGATAAGCTACTCGATTTTAAAAATTTAAAATTCTAATAAAATACATTTTGGCAAAAATGTTATTTTTCGCTTACATTAAAGCGTACAAATCATTCGCCTGTTGTGAGTAGAATGTTGTCTGACGTGAATAATTTTAGTATCAGTTGTTTTTTAATGATTTTCCTTAAAGCTTTTCTGATCTGATATTCGCAAATAAATTTTAATACGCAGCGTATAACATTGTATCTAAATTTAGCAAAATATATATATTTTGTGCCACATTTTTGTGAGCATTTAATGTTTACTTACATACATATATAAATATGTACATATATAAGAACGCGTGCTTGTGTGTGTGTGCCCAAATGTATAGTAATGAATAAAAGCCTACAAGAGAGTAAGAAAGCGTTCCGAAAATTCAAAAGTTTGTTTAAAGTATACAAAAAATTTAATGAAAGAAATATTTACAAAAATCGGTATTACACACACACACATACACTTGTATATATACATATACATATCTCATTATATTAAAAAAAATTTTGTTTTTCTGAATAAATAGTTATTAATAAAACTCTGTTACTAACTTAACTTTTTAGATCAGAAATAATAACTTTGCATTTATTTCAAAAAAGCTTTTGGAAGGGAGGGAAAGCTTAATTAGCACCATCTTAATTAAAACAATTTTATTAGGAATGTCAACATCATTATAAAAAAATTTTGATAGGCACATAAATAGTTTATTAGATTTTAAATTGTTTTTAAATGCGCGAAAAAAATGATACAAGACTGTTGGACATCCCTCTGTAAGAAGAAGAGTCGTGCTTGCATTTGAAATCTATCGGGGCAAATACGCCTTCTAGATGATACTTCATTTCAGAAACGTTATTTATTGCGAGTTAAATTTCTTGGAAACAATCAACTGTGTTTACACATGACATTACATATATATTAAACTTTTTAACAGCTGGTTGCATTGACATACGGAGTAAACGTTATTCAGTGCTGCCAACACAAATGATTTTTTTTCTTTATTTTTGTTATTTATCTTGTAAAAGAGTATTTTATTAGATAAATTTTTTCTTTTTTCATTCTAGGTGAAGTGTCCCGAATGTCGTGCCGAGCATCGCATACCCTACAATGGCGTCCAGGCATTCCCAACCAATGTCACGTTACAACGTTTTCTCGAATTACATATCGAGATAACCGGTGAATTACCTGATCCAACATCGGGTAAGTTAAGACACGGTCTTTGTTGCAGTTATCATGTTTTCGCAGTTAAAGACTTTTACATTTTTATTCAAATAATAAATAATTGATTTAAAAATAACTGAAAGTGAAAGAAACAATATTTAAAAATAATTTTTATTAGAAAACCTGATATAAAAGGTATAACACGGTTCAAACATTAGGCACAGTTATCAGGCATTTGAATTCGTGTGATAATTAACATGTCAGGAACTCGACTTTTAATTAAGAAGAAGGAAACCAGCTGACTCCTAAAAGCCTTTACACATCAGCTTATAAGTTGCCCGTAAAGTGAAAAGCGGGTTTTCCTTTTAAGTTCTGTCTCATTTCCCGAAATTTAGCCTGAATTCAATATAAGGAAATATAAATTTTTTTTGGAATCGTGATAAATTTTTGTAATAATGATGACGAATGAGCGCTTTTTAGTTTATTAAGCGAAAATTAAATTCTACATAAAAACAGCTGATTCTCTCGTAAAACTAGTAATTGGAAAGTATTTGCTTTAGAACAGCACATCACAGTCGATTAAAATATATTAAGAGAAGCTTAACTGAGAAAAACTCTATTAAAAAAATTACTAAAATAATGGATTAAAAAATTCCCTGATAATTGAAAAGTAATTTATAAGTTTTCATTTAACTTTTAGGTCAAATAATGGAACGTTGTGGCGTCTGTTCAGAAAAGGCCTACCTACAGCCCTGTGCCCATTGTGAGAAAAAAATTTGCGATGATTGCAAAAGCGCTCATATGGACATTTTGCGACGTGAAATAACACGTTTCAATTCACAGGTATTTAAAAGAAAATTTGGAATTATCACATTCGCATTAAAAATAAAAAACGAATCGCATTTTTTCATAAATTTCACAGATTCGCCGCAGTTTGCATCGTCTGCAAGATTCGTTAGCAATGATTGAAAAGAACATGGTTAGTTTACAAACAAATTGCGTTAGTACGTCGGATGAAATAGATGAAATTTATCGTCGCATTACTAAAGCTATTAAGGATCGTTCTGATCATTTGAAAAGTGAAATCGATCGCTACCTCACCACAGAATTGCGAAATTTGAATAATTTGAAAGAGAATCTTGATACTGAGATCAATAACATCAGTAGCAATTGTGATATGGTTGACAAGTACATGAATGATACGGTTGAATGGGATGATTGCGAATTAATGGACACGAAGGAGATCTTCTTGAAAACGGTGGAATTTTTGAGGCATTTTGAGTATGAAAATTCCGATTACACTCGCCGTGTACGTTTCTTAGTCTCAATTGATCCCAATCAATTGGTGATGAACCTGTCAACATTTGGTGACTTGAATATAACGCCCCATGCAGCAGTGGGGTCGGCCAGCAGCTCCCATCTGGCACCGCCCTCATCACTACAACCAGGATTGATGCGTTCCAAGAGTGACCATCGTTTGGCGACCCAGTTTCGCCAGCAAGAGGAACGTATTGGTTATAATGATGAGCCAGTGCTGGGTGGTCGCCGTTTCGGTGAGCGTCCGGTGCGCATCAATAATGACCGTTATGGCGATAGCAGTTCCAGCCGGTATAGCCGTGGGGGAGGTGGCGATTACGATTATGATAACGATTACGATAATGATCAATCGACTCGCTCGGGAAAATCACGTTTCCGTTCACGATTCGTGCGTTCTCACCAAAACGATGATTCCGACAACGAACAGCAACAACTGCAACGTAATCAAGAAGAGAAGAAGCTCAAGGATAAAGTACGTGATGGCGAGGATGCGTCACGTGGCCAACTAAGTGGCATTATTCGTTTGAGTGATTGTGCCCGCGTCATACAACGCTTAGCAGATATCGGTAAAGAGAAAAAAGAGAAAAAGGTGGATACAGCGGCTCAAGCAGCTGTACAGGCTGCTATACAAGCCCAAAAAGCATCAATGCAACGACCGAAGCAACAACCTCAGCGACAAGTATCTGAAGATGACGAAATCAGTCGCATTAAACGCCAAAACAAAAATGCGCCCAGTTCATCAACAGCAGCGACGGCAGCTCTCTCAACGAATGCAGAATCAACAGACCGACCGGCTACTGATCGTGTGAGTGCATTAAAACGCAATAGTGTTGCCCCTGGGGCAAGTACAGACGAAAGCGAAAATAGTTCTCATAATGCATCTCCAGTCCGCAGGACTCCACCCAGTATAGAGGTGAGTGTGATTGAAACAAATGAAGAAGGAAATAATCCCAGTAGTAGCATTAATAGTAACAAAAAAGTAAATGTAAAGCATGAACGTGAAAAGGAGGGGGAAGAAGTAAAAGTGGGCTATGATGAAGATGATGAGTCAGAAGAGGGCACGGTAGATGAAAATGAACGGCAACATAATGTTGCCACAAATAGCATAGAAACTAGCAATAACATTCAAATAAATCAACAATTAAGTAACGAACATACCATAAGTAATGACAGTGACACTGATGAAGAGGAGAGTGAAGCAGAAACCGAGACAGAGACAGATACAGAAGAAGAAACAGAAACAGAGTATGAAACAGACAATATAGAAGATGAAGAAGAAGAAAGGTTGGCAGAAGTAGGTTGTAGTAACGTACAGTCAATAGAAACGAGCTCACCAAAAATAATTGAAATTAATAACAATTTATCAATAAAGGATGCGAATAATATAAATGCCAGTTCCTCAAGAATTCCTCAGCAGGAAGCGCTATCAACTGAAAGTGCTATAGCAGAAGATGTAGACAATGAAACTGACGAAGAAGAAAGTGGTGAGGGAGAAGAAACTAATGAAGAGGAAACTGACGAAGATTAAATTGGAATTTGTTGGTATTTTTAACCATACGTACAATATATTCAGTTAAGGGGATTGATTTGACAGCAAAGGAGAACACCAAGTTCAAGTTTTTAGCGCTAATGCTTCTTACATTGCTTGCAAAACTTGCTTTTTTTGTATCATTCATTTTTTTTTTTGGAAATTCTGTACGCTTTAAGGGGTTGAGACACTGTCCAACACAGACGTAATATTTGTTGAATATGGCAACTTTGCTGAAGAAATAAATAGTGTGACCTAAAAATGTCAGATTCTTATGGCAACCAAAAGTTTATGAAAATTTTCATACTTTACTATAAACAGTGTTGCACCAGCAATCCCATTTTGACGCGATTTTTTAAAATAGGAGGGTATCACTATCAGATTTTCGTACGAATGAATCGTACACTCTGTGGGATATCGAAACATTATCTTTAATCACTATAAATTTTGTCAATGTCTTGCCAAATTTTGTGAAATAATTCTGAGCACAACCCTTTTCGTGCCCAAATTGCTGCTGATAACACTTTTTTCCAAATGTTGTTTTAACCAACAGCTGATCAAATTCCTCAACTGAGCTTTCAAAAATTGCCAAACTGCAAATAGAGAAATTTCACCAACAGCTGATGAACTCTACTAAGTTTAATTTAATTTGAAATTATATGTCAGCTGTCGTGTTAGAAACTGCCCAAAGAACAAAGAAGACTCAGCGATTTTGAGCTTGCGAATAAAGTATTCCAATATACTCATGAATAGTACTTATGAATTCCATAACTTTCGGACATCAAAATAAAATGTCATGTATAAAAAAATTCCATAAAATTTTTTAATATAAAAAATTCCATAAAATTTTTTAAAGGGCAGGCGTTTAAACTACTAAGTATTTTAATAAGTCTTAAATTCTTTTCATTTAAAAGCCATGCGAAACGAACTCACTTTGTGAAAAGCCTTCGTATTTCTTAGTTATACTTTTAGTTACAAAAATTTTTTTTCGCAGTAATAATGTATGCGGATTACATTATGTAATTTGAAAATGTAATCTGGCAAGTCCATTTATATAGTCAAGTGCGCTGTCGGTATTCACTGTCCGATACATCGTACGATTCATGCACATAAAAATCTGATGTGATTTTATCGAGATATGATGTTTAAAACAAAAAGGCAGGCGTTATAAGACAGGCTTTCCTAATCGCATTGGGACGATCATATTATCATAAATGGTATTGCTTTGCAAATCATCTGGCTGGTGTTATTTTTGACAGTCGAGGTTCCCCTAATAGTTTTCTATACAAATTTCGATACATTTTTAAATTTGTGCATCAATAAAGAGCAAAAAGTTGAGCATTGCTAAAAAAAAATTCAAAATTCCTTTGAATAGCTCTAAAGGTTGGGCTGTTAAAATTAACAACACAAAAGTAACCGAAAGTTGTTAAACGACGCGGAAAAGTGTTAAAAAGGTTGACAGCGTCAATTTCATTTAAAGCCCCTGACTGGCGTTAAAAAGTTTTTGTATCACATTATAAAATATCGATTTTCTTCATGTAATTTAATATCTTATTGTTCTTTTCATTTCCTCCAAAAGGGAATAAGGATAATGTAGTTCAAGGTTTAGGCAAGTAATTGCGTTAATGACTTTTGTTTGTGTAGTTTTTTCTAAAAGATGTGAAAAGTTGTTTAAGAAAAATATATCGTCAGGTTTAGGCAACTAATCGGGTTAACGTTTAAAGTTGTCGATGAAAAGTTGTTTATATTTAATAAATCCTTTAAAACAAATATTAGAGTTGCATTCGGTCTGCATCGACAACAAATTGCTTATTTCAATTGATATTAATTTATTTTCTGATTGTTGCTGCAGTATTCATTATCCGATTGACAGATATGGAGATAGATAAATTTTTCATACACACCTCGCCCTCTTCAACATCTACCACAAAACGACCATCATACGACAGTGTAAACACTAGGCTCTTCCTCTTCTTTTTATGCCTTTTAAATAAAACAAAAATATAAAATATATGTGTTTTCCACTTTACCTTAATCTCTCTGACAATTTTTTGTCCATTTATAAAAATCCTTAAAATGACAATTTATTTCCTCATGTCAATGTCAAAATGTTGTCACAAAAACAAAAAAAAAAAAACAATAAAAACAAACACAAAAAATAAATTAAAAAGGAGCCGATTTTTTTAAATAGTTTCTGCTGGTGTATCCGTAATAAATTATTGTGTTTCTGCTAACATTATTGTTTTATTTATATTTAATTTAATAGTTTAATATGTTTTGTGCTCTTCTTTGTTTCAATTCACATCTAATCCCCTGTTTGGAGTTCTTTTAAATTACTTTTTAACAATAATTTATTTTACTTAATCTGTTTTTAAGAACCACACCAAACTAATATAAAACTAAAATACATAATTAAATAAAAATGCTCACAAATAACTTTAAATTTCGATATCTGAAGATTAAGTTTGAATTGGATTTCTCATTATACTTCAGTTACACTTCAAACTCACTGTAATTGCCGGTTAATCTGATTGGCCATCATGTAGCGGGGGCGGTATTTTAAGAAAGCAGTGATCAACTTAAAGCTTAATTTACTTTGTTTTTAATATTTAAAAATCAGGTTGTATTTATGTTGGCCTTTTCAACTTTTCCATTAACATTTTAATTTTATTATTTGCTGAGAAGTAAGGAAATATTTTTATGATTTTTTGTCCTGCAGTAACTGAATTATATCAAACAGAACCTTATTTCAATAAACCCGAAAAAGCTCAAAATTATACTGAACACAATACCATGATAGCAAAATTTCAAATTTAGCACAAAACTATCCGATATCGTATACATTGATAAGACTCCCTATTTAATATAAAATTATCAAGTCCAAAAACCTAAGAAAAAAAAAGTATATTTAACGTCACTAAAAATTCAGTACTAATTGGGTAATTTTACGAGGAAGGTATTTAAGGGAATGTGCTTAACTACCTCGTCAGGGGAATCATGACAATTCTAGCAATTTTTTAACTTACTTTCAAAACAAAATTTCGAAATAAAATTTATAAAATAAATAATATTGAAATAAAATTATAAGCATAATTAAATAGAAAATTAAATTTGAAAATTGACAAATCAATATAACCACTCGCATCATGTGAGATAAAAAGTTGAGAATATATAACTTTCGGTAAACCCCCTTTTTAAGTAACATGTACGTACATTTGCTTATATACCACAAGTCACGGAATAATTTTAAACTTGCAAGGTAGCAAAAATATGTGCATCCAATACATTTGGTTTATTAAGAGATTTTTGTTAAAGGCCTTTTATTACTATCCCACACAGTACTAACATATATCAAATTTGGCATGTATTATATAAAAGTATTATAGTGTAAGCCAAAACCCTATTATTTTTTTGACAGTCAAATACTACTTACTTTTGTAAGTGATATTCTGCTGGAAATATTCTTTGGAAAAGAATACTAGAATATAAAATTATAGATTTTGTGTCTGATCATGGTTGACTTTATTTTATTATTATTTTTAATGTATATACCAAAAGTGGTAATATATGTCCGTATTATGGTTCACAACACGTAAGTGTTGTGTTGTAGAGCCGACAACACAATACTTATAATTTTTCTGATTATGGTTTACAACATCTAGATGCTATGTATTTCACAGGGTTATTCTTCAAAATATGCATCTGATAACAACACTTAAAAACAACTCGTTGTAAACCATAATCGCAATTTCAAAAATACAACAACAAATTTACAACTGTTGTGAACCATAATAGGGGCCATATTAATTTTTTTATCCTTGAAAATATACATTTTTAATCCAACTTTCTTACAGCGCCAAATAGAAAAAATTACTTTACTTGTATGTAACAAATATAAAACATATGTTTTCGTAATACATTTAAAATATGGTGTAACACGATATACGCCATTTTTATTCGATTTCATCAAGTATAAGACATATTAGGTATACACTTTCGTGTGAATGAGTTGTACGTTTTTGTGGGATAGTGAAATCAGGCCTTAAGCATTGAGCCCATAAACTGACAGTTTAGTGAGAGAGGTAAATAAAAGCATAAGGGAATTATGCGTTTTATATACAAATGAGGTTAACTGCATTGCCAATTACAGTGATTTTTAACGGTTTTACTTATACAAAATAATAACAGAAAATTTTAATATCCACTGTAACTTAATCAATTAAAATGATTTTGATTTTTTATTAAAGGACGTCAGAAAGCCATATAATTAAAAAAAAAATATATTAAATGTGAAATAGAATAAAAATGGGCCTCAACCTTAATTGACCTTCTTAATAAATATACAATATATTTAATGAAAATATTTTATTTATTTAGCTTGTCATAATTATAAATTCAAATCCATCAAACTTATTTATATTAATGCCAATTTACTTAAACACAAAAAGTGTCATTTAAATAATTATGTAGCATTCATACATAAATATAAAAGGAAAATAAAAGAAATATAAAAAAAAATTTTTTAAATATAAAGAAAATTACTTTTTGCTTTGTTTTATGACAATTTTTTACCTGACTGTACTTCTTTCTTCGCTAAGATATATTTTGTGGATTTTTTTTTATATTTTTAATCGCTTAATAAAATTTGTTTTTCACCATTTTTAAAACACCACAATTTCTATTGTTTTCGAATTAAGCTGAAGAAAATAAAAATAAGAGCAAACACGATTATAATAATAATTTTTTTGCGTGTCAGAATGAAAATCTTATCTGCTTTTTTTATTATTTATTGCTTTTGAAAGCATATATGAGTATAGTGAGTATATTGTCGAGCGTTAACATTTCTATTTTTAGAAAAAGGAAATAAATTTTCGACTTCCGCTTTAGAATCTTAATTTAAAGCTATTTGGATAATAACAGGCTTAAAATTTAATATGTTATTAATTTGACTTTTGTTCATAAAGCGTGTAATTTCTGATGATCCTTTAATAAAATAAAAAAATAACTTAATCATTGTTCTTATTAATTTTGTCTTCTCCCCTTCAATTATCCATCAATTATAACAAAAGAATTCATCTTGGCACGTAACACATATATAACGCCCACCTTCAAACGATTTCAAATAAACACATTCCTTATCGTTAAGAACATTCAGTCAGCTCTAACATTCACTTTGCTCCTGCCTCATATACAACAAAATGACTTTTTGTTTTCCAATTGTAGATTATTTAAGTATAATTATTGATTATCAACGAATTAATTTCATTCTACTCTATACAATTTTCATATCATTTTATTTCATTTCGTAGAACGGCCACATACACACGGCAATATATATGTTTATATAAAAACTGAAATAAATACGGATTATCTTAAGACAGAAGAGTAAGACCATTGTTAAATTCAACTCCTCTCTTTCTCTCTCTCTCTCTCTCTCTGTGCTATAGAGCCATCTCGAACGAAATATCTTTTCATAGAACAACAATAGGGTGAAGCATTAACGTGCAGAATGGATGAAAAGGCAAAATTTATACACTTGTCAATTTCTCGTTCTTTTTATGTCAAACATTCCACACATTGTGTCATTTCCATACAACTATTAACTCACTCACCAATTAAAGCGCATAGGCTAGATTTAAAATCAGTAGCAGATGATACAGTGCATCTTAATGTTCATAGTAAGAAAAAAAAAGAATGTGGAAAGTGCCTGAACATGTTGTAATCACTTTTAAAAATGTTATAACACAACAAATTATTTTATCATTAAAGCTGACTGTCACTTCTACTGTCAAAACGATTTAACAACTTCCATAGAATATTGTAAAAAAGATTGTGCCATTTTAAGACCATTCAATTACACTTTTTATCTGGACTTGCAATTTTTGTTGCAGCAATTCTGTATTTTTCAGATGAAATTAAATATTTTTAAGTTTTGGGCGGTGGGCGGTGGGCGGAGTTTCACGAACTTGAATTTAAAATTCTCACTCTTCTAACACTTGAAGTTCTCGTAGGTGTATTTAATGTTTTATATAAAAATATATGAATGTTGTACGAATAGAATTTCATAATGTAAACAGTAATACAATTCGAAATTGGCAATTGCTAGTTTGGACAGGGACTGACTTATCATTGTTTATCTGATGTCATCACCTTCACTTCTGTTCCTTTCCCAGCTTTCATATTATTCGACATTATTTCGAAAAGTACAAACCTTTCAGACAAATCATATACCATTAACTTTAACCAAAAATGTTTACAATAATAATAAAAATAAGAAAACATATGTATGCAAAACATATGGAAAAAACTGTTAGCCTGTCAACGATTCTGAAGAAGAATCTGATGGATCTCCTACTCCTACTCAACAGTCAAAACCAGCAGCACCAGTGCCAGCCCAAGTAGCAGCCGTTAAGAAGACAACACGTTCTGGTAGCAGTGACTCCAGTGCCTCTACTGAAAGCTCTGCCAGTTCAGCTGCCGCAGGCCAAGCACCCTCAGCTTCTAGATTTTCTACTGCCCGTGAAAGTCCAGCACGCCTAACAACTAGCCGACCTACAACCACAACAACTGCAAACTCTGGGGCTGCAGCTACTACAGAAAAGAAGCCCTTCGTAAGTCGTTTCTTACCCCAGCACAGTACACCAGCCGCCGACAAAAGCAAAGCCGAATCAGAATCCAGTAGTGAAGAAGAAGAATCCTCTACGGAAGAGTCTGAAGATGAAGTCGATGTTAAGCCTACAGCAAAGCCCTCTACGAAGCCATCCTCTAGTGCCGGCCCATCAAGTAGCACAACGACAACTTCGTATCGTGATCGTCTCGACTCGAGACGTAGTTCGCGTGATGACACTACAACGAAAACCTCCTCTACTTATGCCACTCCCTCTGGCAGTAGCTCAAGCAGTGGTTACGGAACAACTTCCTCGGCCCGCCAGAGAGCTGCCCCTGCCTCCAATCCCGACCCAGAAGACCGTTATAGTGGCAGCACTGCCACCGGCAGCAGGTATTTAATACAATTTTACAATTTCCTTACTTCATTTATAAATTTATTTACGTAGCGAATTCAAACCGTAATAATTATATTAATTACTTAGTTCAGCTCTATTAAGCCCCTTTTTTATTAAACCTTCCGCTTAAAATAATCTTTAAATATCCATAAATTAATAAACATTCAATATTGTTTTTTATGTTTTCCCTTATTTTTTGCCCACTACTATGAATTATTCCGCAATGAATTGTATTGTATTGTTGAATGTGTAATTATCGCAGTTGATTATCATGAATATTAAAATGCACGAATGCCGCTTAATAGAAATTAAGAATGAATATTTATATATTAAAAGAGAATACATGTAAGGGAAGCAAAGCTCATACATAATAAAATAAGAAACTGTAACGAAAATTCAAAAATGTTTAATATCAGAAAAACAAAGTTAAATTCAAAAGGCTCTTCATTTTATATGTTGGAAAGTGTAAAAAAAAAAAATATTTCTGCTCAACTTGCCAATATTTTCATAAAAAAAAAGTTACACAGAACCAATTACTTTAATGGAAAATTAATAATTAATATTTAATCGTAGTTAAAGTTTCATCTGTAGAAGTTATAAAAAGCAGTTATGAGGGCCAGTGAAGAGGGCGCACAAAGTGTGAATGTGTCGCTTGAGACATATTCATAAATTTCCCATTTTGTCAGAGACTTGATAAAATAAAATACTACTCGTTAAATAAAATATTCAATAATATTGGCTCAGTAGGATACGAGACAAAACTAATTTGTTTTGCTTAAAAATTTTAAGAATTTTTTTTTTTTTTTTTTGTTGGAAAGTGTTTGTTAAGTTTGTTAGTGATAGTACATTTAATAAAGTGTCAGGTTATATAAAAAAAAGTAAATAATTTAATTAATTATTTTGAAGTGCTATAATTTAAATACTTGTTAATTTAGAAATAAAATAAAATAATTAATGTCATTCAAAGCGGTCTATCACTTGGCTCAAGGCTCGGTGAAGAATGCAGCAAACTGTGCGTCAACGCCAGAACTGCAGGGCACATAAGCATCGATATTTTGAACACATATCGCAGTCTAGGCCGGTCATTATAGCCAGGAGCATAATAAGTACTTTAAACTAACTTTGCAAATTCAGCAGCCTTCTAGATTATTAAAAAATATATCTTTTAACCCACACACACACACACACAAATACACACACACGCAAAAGGAACACATTTATTACCATCCTTTTTTACATGTGTTTTATTATCTCAAACTATTCAAAGAGATTCTGGCTGTATGCTAAGCTCTCGCTTGTTAGTTGTTGTAATTAAGGAAAAAGCATGCAATTAATAAAAATTAATAAGAAATATTTTTTTATTTGCTTTTGCTTGTTGTGTGGTGAAGCTAGTCGGAAGCTAGTTTGAATCTAGTTTCAAGCTGGCGCTTGAAAACATTTTCATGCTCTGACCTCATTCTCAATAGTCGTGGACCAGCCAAACCACAAAACAAAACAAAATCAATAACAACAAATAGGCGAATAATCTAAATATGGAGAAATTTCATTAAACAAATATTTTTTGTTTTGGAATGCCCATCAATAAAAGTGAATCAAACTAGAATTAGTAAAATGGTATCGCTGTGTTGCTGAACAGCAGACAGAAATCATGACAAATGTTATGACACTTATTCACATTTATTTCGAATATAAAGCAAGTTTTCTTTAACTTATAGCACACAAGTTATGCCATTTCACTAATTCGAGCTTATTTAAAAATGACAATAATAAAACTGTGTTTGTTGTATTTATTTTGATATCGTTGACAGCTACTCATTTGTTAAATTATAAATAATTGTTATATAAATAATAAGAAAACTTTGTTTAAATATATATTTTTCTGGTTGTATTTATAGCAGCCTCACATATCTGCGTAATATAGGATTTAACATTTTGGCACTTGTGTTCCTTGTTCGTGTCGTTTTGCGCATACTCGTCAAATTTTTAACATTTTCATAAATAAAATTAAATCAGACAAGTAACAAAAAAAAAAAAAAAAAAAAAAAAAAAAAAAAAAAAAAAACAAGTAAATAAAATATAAAAAGAAAAAAAAAACTTGAAACACTCACAAAAAACAAAAGAAAAATTATTTAAAATAATCATTTATAATTAAAACATACAACAGACATTAACATAAATCAGCACAAAAAGCTCACTGCCTCTTAAAAAAGTTGTTGGTTTTTTAGTTTTCTAACTTTATAAAATAAACAAGCATACCCGTAAAAGGAGAACAGCAATAGTCTATTTCACACAAATTTCATTACGAAACTGTCAATACGTCATATTTCACATATTTATTGCCATCAATCAAAAACAAAACAAAAATTCAAAGTATTTAATTAAATATCTCAAATCAAGCAAATCATAAGCTGAAGCGTCTAGGTAAATAAATTTAAAAAACCAATTAAATAATATTTTATATTAAAAAAAAAAAAAAAAACAAATTACTTTTCTTGTTTCGTATTTCTTTGGCTTTAACAGGCATTAACAATATTTTAAGATTTGATTTATTTTAAATGCAAACTTGGCATTTTGTGGAAACTTCTCATGAAATAAATATAAGGAGTATGAATTCCGATAAAGTTGTACGACATCTTTCCTATTTAATTAATAAACATATATATAAATATGGTTAGAGGTCGCAAGAAAACTGCAGCAAATCATTTTGTATACTAATTGTTTGCTGTGTTGCTTGTTTTTGTAAATGTAAAATTTTACATTCTCAGTTACTATTTGAGAATTGTAGTATTTGCTGTAAAGCCTCTAAATGTGAGAAACTTTCAACACAAATTATTCACAGTTTACCGGCGAGTTTACCTACAACATCAACGATACGCTGCCTCATACATTGGCTTCAGTCTCAACCAAAAAAAAAAAAAAATACTTTTTTTCATATCCTTAATAAATACAACCTTTGCATTTTACACACTTTCGGCGAAACTTTTTTTCAGCCAAAAATTACCTTTTAAGAGAAAATTTTTACAAAAGTTGTCCCTGCGACAGGGACGGGCTCAGTTGTAAAAATTCTGTTTTAATAAAATACCATTGAAGGTGTGTAATATTATTTTTTATACAGACCGAATTCAGGATTCATAGAAAATTGTTACTTTTAATCTACAATTTAAATGCAATACTACGAAAAGAGTTTTATTTTACAGTCAGCAGCATAAAAGAAACAACTCTAAACAGCATCAACTTTAAATTTATCACCAAATAAATAAATCAAAGCAATAAAAAGTAAAAGAATTCATTTATTATTAAAAAAAAAAAACATTAATAATAATAATAAATAAATACATAAAAAGCGGAAATTGTAAAAAAATCCCCTAAAAGTATGCTTTCATTTATTTCGCAACAAATGCCAAACGTATGAGAATTAATTTTCTTTAATTATTGCTAATACGCAGCTGGTCGCAAATGGAAAAAAAACTACGTAGCACGTCGGCTCACTGCTTTAGAACTTTTTGCCAAACTTTTTTTTTAATTTCACATTTGTGAATTAATTATAAATACATTTTGCGGAAATTTTGCTTTTTCTCAATTGCTTTTGGTTTGCAAACAAAGTTTTACTTAAACTTGCATAAACTCTACAAATAAAAAAGCTCATCAATCATCATTGTCGTATTAGTAACCATTAAATTTGTATGCGTGGCAGCGTCAAAAAATCACACAAATTAAATTTTGTATCACGTACATGTACACGTAGTTCACATGAAGCATTTCAATACTTCAATACACACACAAGGCCACTTCACTATAAAAAGTACATGTATATTTTGAGTACATGCCGATAAAGCAGTGCTTGTTTGGTATACATACTATAGCCGAGATGTTACAGTATCATTACATAAATTATTTCAATTAACAGGATACATGTAACAAAAAATAAAAAAGTCTTAGAAACATAATATTGTTGCGTTTACAGTCTTTAAATAAACATATCATACGCTCGTTAAAGGCAATTAAATACGAGATGCCGGTTGTCTTTCGAATGTTTCTAAACTTTATTCAAATATGTAACTATAAAGTAGGTAGCGCTCTTTTAGCAGATGCACTTATTTTAATTACCACGCCTGTACTAAATTAGGAATTACAAAATCTACTCTTGTAACTCTCTAAGACGCCTCTTCTGCTTATTTCGTTATTGTGAAAGAGTGCCAAAGTTATTACCGAAGTGCGGTAATAACACTAAACGCTTTTGGTATGATACAAATACAGTTGTTAACACAATTTACCTTCTAAATTCTTAGGTGGGGCAGCTAAGTTAAAGAAAACTTGGCATTATTAGAAGAATATTCATAAAATAATTAAAATATCTACATGGCCGGTAATCAATGCCATTATCAAATTGACTGTGGATTCCCAAGCCAACATAAACTTATTGTGCAGAATTTAATGGCTTTTTATGTTCAACACTGTATAAGAAATTATTATCATTACTTGAATTTAACTCAGCGATGCATTTTCCATCACTAGCTCAATGATGGGATTTCCCACAGTGATCGCAAAAGACATGCTGAGGGATGCTTACTCATATTTTGAATCCCATAGGTTAATGCTTTTGCTCCAACCTTTTGTAAACCTCTCTGAGACTCAATGGCAGCCAATGCAAATTGCAACAACTACAACCTCTACAATGAAAACTCTGCACTATAAGCCACTTTGTAGTGTTTTTAAGCTATTATATGTGTACAACAACAACAATAATAAAAAGTACAGAATGTCTAGGAAATGCAAGCAGGCAATAATGATTAATGTGCAGTGGCGTAGCAAAATTTTAAATTTTACGAAAATAGTCTGTAATTCTAATTAGTAATGTAGTACAGTCGTGGCAAATGAAATATGTGCATCTGTTAAAAAAGTTTTATTTAGCTTATAATTACATATAAAGAGTTTTTTTAAATAAAGTTTCGGATTTGTAAACATACATAAGAGAAAGCGGTGTCTCTTATTTAATTGCATTTAACGAGTACAAAAAAAAAATAAATTTAAACGTTTTTGCAAAAACGGTAAATGTCACAATTGTATATTTAGAAGAGGTTTTTGGTTCAAGGCCGTGATTCATAATCCTATACTGTCATATGATTCATCCACTCAAAATCTTTCATTCAAATTCATCTGTCATTTAAATTGCATCAATCAATTCCGTGGGAGATGTCATGCTCTGATCGCATGGCAAATCGTACGACTGGACACTGATGCATTTGTAGGATACACTATTAGCTTTTTCTAAAACTCTTTTTGTGCTTTAATTTGTGATTGGCAGAAAAAAATTTGTATCGTACATCGTGAACTTTCCTTATATTTATTAGCCCAAAATGATTTTTTTTCACAAAAATGCTTTGCATTGTGCATTTGAATGTTTACATTAATTTTAATTATAATTATTATTTCCTTATTTTCATCTTTTCTTTAATTTCTTTACCTTTTTTGTCGTAATTCATATCAAATGGAATGTCGTGTATTTTGTGTCGTTGTTGATACAGTCTACCTTTTAGTGTACCCTATATCAGTAGACCCAGGTCGAGATACCGAAGGCGGCTTGTGGATGTTTTACGTGACGCTTAACCAAAATTATTTCAATTAAATTTTTTTATTTTTCCAAGAATGTGGGCATACCCATTTTGAAGATGTTGTGGCTTCTACTTAAATCTTTTTTTTTCTTTGTTTACACTAATAAAACTAATTGTGTTTTGTTAAGTAACTTGTTTATGTTTGTATATTTTGTGTTTGCTAACAATTTTTGTGAAATGATTTTGCAATCGTGTATGAAATTTATACAAATTAGGAGCACAAGATCCAGGAATCTTAATTTATTCCATTAATTACTTTGAACACATCAAGACTTACAGACACACACACGTGCAATACACTTATATCACAATGCATTAATTGCACAATTGAAATACTATAGAGGTCTGAGAAAATTGCAATAGGTAGTTAAGATTGTCAGCAACATTTTAGATCATTAAAACGCCAATTTTTTCTACTGTGTAGAGTTACCGTAATACTATTTAATGACAAAAAAAAAACATTTTGCTTGTTATGCTTTTTTGTCTCCAATAAGCTAATAATCTTGAAGAGGCCTCAAACATTTCGATTGGTGGTTGCTTTTCATGGTAAGCAAAAGGAATTTTATCGTCACTAACTGAGGTAGTAAGTGAATCAAGCCGAAATGGCTGAGGTTGTGGGTTCAAGCCCCAGCTCCGGCAGTCGTTGAAAAATCCTACTGAATTTTCATTTTTTTTTTAAAACTTTTAAGTAACGAAGGCAATTTATCTTCAGTATTCCATTTATACGTTTACTTTGTACTCTCTCAAGTGACCATAATTTTAAAAAATGTATATACCAAATATAGCCAAAATACCGTTAAGCCAAAAAAAAAAAAAACTAAAATGGGCCAACAAGGAGCTGATTTAATATCCGTTAAAAAAGTATTGATTGTGGCAACGTTTTCTGGAGCCCCTATAGTAAATAGAGTAGATATATGAGTGATTTTCTATTAGTTATACATGGTGGCAAATACATGAATTTGAACTGCTGCTCTATTGTACAAGCTAATCCGTTGAAAGACTACAAAGAGACTCTCCGACAATACTCTATCCCAATACCTCTTTGCCTTTAGTATTTAAAACAGATTCTCAACTTATAAATTGAATACTTTGCATGATGTTAAATTATAGAAAATTTTTCATTATGTCTGAAAGGGGTATCAAGTTTAAGCAACAGATTTATATAAGTGGGGCGGCCTGAAAAGTCTCCAAATAAACATAAAAAATAAAACTGGAAATTTAAAATAAAATAATAACAAATCTTATTTAAAACCAGCGAGTCTGTTCGCAAATAAATTTAATTTTTTAAAAAAAATTTTAATTTAAATTTATTAGAATTTTTTTTTGGTCAATGTGTGAAAGAGGCTTTCGACACCCAATTTTATATTTTACGAATATTTTCTTAAAGTATTTTTTGCACAAAAATGAATAGTTTTTTTTTTCAAATAATGAAAGTATTTTTTTAATAGCTTTTTATTTGCCGGTGCTTTACTTAGCGAAATAATAAAAGGGGTGCAGGCAAATAAAAAATAATATTAATAAGGGAGCTTTTCAAGAAAATCAGAACAGATATTTCTCTGGAGAATAGTATAAGGATACGAGTGATTTTCTATAGAAAAATAAATATATTAGTAATATATATATGTATTAGAAAATATTCCTATATGAACTACTGAAGAATAAGCAATTAATGCCTTTAAACTCGTATCGAACTGCTGCTCTACTGTACAAGCTAACCCTTAAAAATTAAAATATGAAAAACCAGAGTCAGATCAAATAAATATGAATATCATGGACTTGCTGGAATATGGTTTAGGTTTTCAGTGCAAATAATTAAACGTTTCTTAATATTCCAAATTGTTTCGAAACTTTTCACAAGCTTTTGTGATATCTAACGGGAAATTCTATTGATGGCATTGCTTTTGAAAAAACCAAATACTTTACGCTGCTTAAAAACAAATCCGATTTAAAAAAACACATTTAAATATTTAAAGAAATATTTCAGAAAGTGTCAGAAAAAAGTTCTATCAATTTTCAAAGCAACCTCTGCCCTTCTCCTCCTTAATTTTCGTTATTCGAATTTTCATTTCATCCTTATTTGTTTGCGACAAATAATTCGCTTTATTCAATTTAGTCATCGACAAATAAGCAAACTGCTATGTGACAGCTACAAGATGTACAAAAGAGAAAAAAAGAGAGAAAAAAAAGGAAAAATGTTTTTATTTTTCTAATTTTCCTTCCAACGTCTCCGTGAATTTATGACGAACGTATTCGTTTTCGGTATTCTATTTATTATTGTGTTTTAAGATAAGAACAGTTAGACATACTTGTATTCGTTTTCCCTTTACTTATTTAATCACTGAACTGTACTTTAAATGCTCATGTTGTAAGATTTAATTCCAAAATTGTCATTAAGCAGATACAGAGTTGAGTTTGCAATTGATGTTCTATAGTATTTTGCTGAAAGCAGAATGAAAATGTACAACTGGGTTGGTGTATTTCTATGAGCAACAGAAAAGGTTTCAAGGATCTCTTTGTATTATAAATTAACAGTTCTAATTGAATTTGTTTTGTTTGCTCATTCTCGTTGATGTGGCCATGTTGTTTTTGCTAACGACTTATTTGGCAAGAATTAGGATGGTTAAGGAAAGGTGTCCAACTGCTGTAAGAATTTTGTTTCGTAAAAACAAACGTAATTGAGAGTACTTTATCAATCAATTAGTTGAAAAGAATTAGGTTTTACAGTAGAGCAGCAGTTCAAATTCGAGGCTTGGCATACCATAAGTAATTAAATTTAACCAAATATAAAAGCGTCGTTGGCTGAACTAGTGAGTTCGTAAAACTACAAATGGCCAAAGTGGGGTGGAACCAATAGAAGGCGAATACTGGCAGTTCCAACAAATTGTTTTTCTTATTTAATAATGTGGTTATGGGGATCAAACCCCAACTCTGGTGGTGTAGAAAAATTCTCTTGAATTTTGCGCTTGGACTTTAATATATTTGTTGTGAATTGTTGCTCGCATGTTTAAGTCATGAAAATGATTTAGCACGTCCTTCGCGGGACTTTTGTTGTAGTATTTGATCGGCCTTCAAACATCCACATGTAGAATACGTCATATGTCTACTTTTACACTCTCCCAACTGACAACAAAGTTAAATAATGTATATTCAATACGTGCCCGTTACTACTAACGTTAGGCAATTATTACAAGTACTTGCGTTAAAAACAGCTGATTTAAAATCCGTTAACAAGATATTGACTATTGAGAAAATGAAGAGAAACTCTGGAATACTACTCCATCCCACACCACCTCTTCACTACCAGGATTTATAATAACACCTTTTTATGATAAAACGAGTCGTTCATTTCATTGAACCATAAACAATGTTCAGTTTGACAGTTTGACAGTTAGCCAAGAAAGTAGATTTTGACAGATACTGCATAACAAAGAATCCCACTAAAAAATTTGGTTTGAACTTCAGATATTTGAAGTTAATTTTGAACTAAAATGGGAATGGAAAGGGGGGTTTTCTAAAGATTTTATAAATTACAGAGCTGTACCTGCATAATTTTAATGACTTATTTATTTTTTATCTATTTTTTTTACAAAGACCATATTAGTGAAATTGTTTCTGGATACACGATTTTTGCATTAAACCATTCAGAACTGATAAATTTTTCTCAGCCACTCAAATTTATTAGTGTGTACCCCTCTTAAAGTTGTAATTTGCTTACTGAGAAGGGACACTATTTTTGTTATTTTAGTTTTTATATCAGCCCTGCCAAATGCAGCTCACTAACCGAAATAGTTTCCGATTTTTAGTTGTAACCTGCTTGTTAAATTTGAACAGAAAATATTCATATAGAGCACCCCTTTTAAATGCGAATATATTTGACAGCAAGTTCCACTGTTCTCACTGCTGAGAAATTATAAAAAGTATATTCGAAAAAGATCTATATGAAATCTATAACTAATACTTTTCTGTAATAAGAACATGACCCAACTGGAAACATCACCTCATTAGATAAGGAAATAAATTCTACCGTAACGAAGGATGCGACGCTTATCTCGCAAATCTACGAAAAATAAAACTACAAGTGTTTCAACAACTTCAAATTTAGATACAATTAAATGTAACAATAATATGTTTTCTTAGTAACTTAACGTGTTTTAAATATTTTTGAAAAGTAAGAAGAAGCTTAACTGTCATTAGTTAAGTTTCGTTAACAACCTTCTTTATCACAAGTTTCTTTTGATAGACCTAAAGAAATCAATAACTGGGAACACAAATGATGGTTAGCCCTCCTTACATTACATATTGTACTCAATTTATGGAACCATTTCAAAGAAACTTATTATTTAGAAATTAAATACTTGAAATAAAAAAATTAAACTCTATTTCCGCGTAAAGAGACTTTAAGTTTTCTACTTTAGCAATATGTCTGAAGGGGCTATTATAGTAGTTGTTTGATACAAACTGACAAACTCAATCGAGTTCTACGTATAGGCAGCATATACTTAATATTAGTTAAATATTGTTGAGCCCCTTGATGTATGCTTCACTTTATACAATAAAAAGCTTGAGGCAATATTTGCGTTTAATTCAGTATAATTGATACATTGTATTTAATCTATGAAACAATTTTAGAGAAACTCATTACTTATAAGTTTAATACTTTATATAAAAAATTGAAACACACTATTTCCGCCTAAAAAGACTTTAGGTTTTGTAATTTAGCAATATGTCTGAACGGGGTATTATAGTAGTTGTTTGATAGAAACTGACACACTCAATCGAGTTCTACGTATAGGCAGCGTATACTTAATATTAATTAACATATTGTTGAGCCCCTTGATGTATGCTTCACTTCATATAATAATCAGCTTGAGGCATTATTTACGTTTAATTAAGTATATTTTGTTTAATTTTATGTTATTTTGCATTTAATTGTTTCATGTATTCGTACACTTAGTTATTAACGCTCATACACAAGCCCAACTAAACTTAAAGCTTTCTTAAATTTTATAACGATAGTGAGAAAAATATGTTACCAGGAAGATGCCGTTTGCAAGTTATGCTTGATTTTTGGATTAAAATGGAATGAAGAAATAGAAAAAATATATTTTCTTATATTTATGTTTATATGCAATTATTTTTAAAAATTTATTTTAAAAAAGATATTTTTTAATAGTAATAAAAATGTATAGAAATGATAAAACGAAATGAAATCAAAAAAAAAAAAAAATTATTTTAGCTACACAAGCCGCTTTCTAAATAAAAGCAAAAGCAACGCAATTGTATCACAGCCATCCTTATCCACGCCTAACGCGTCATTTGATGAGGATGCGAATGGCACCGGCGATGATTCGGATTCGCGTTATGGCACCGGCCGCTCACGTTACTTGGCTATGAAGGAGCGCCGCAATCGTTTGGCGCGCAGTCGTTCCTCCCATCAATTTGGAAACGATGACGACGACCTAGACGAACCCGTATCGCCAACAACAGCATCACCATCTGCTTATTTAGCTTCAAGGTGTGAGATTGACAAAAACAGATTTACACATTTTACTAATCCTAAAAGAGCACTGCATTTTATTTTTTACATATTGTAATCAAAACCGGTACTTTTTTTTACTCTTTTAGGGGTCGTACTTTTTTTTAAAAGCTTTGAGTATTTGCTGTAAATTTGGCAAATCCAACTAAACTTGCAGGAAAAAAAAATACGTGTGTCTACTTGTCGTGTTTTTTATTGTTTTAATTGAAGGCGCAAATGCGCCCACGGAAACGCTTCTCTCTTGTGAACAAAATTTGTTTAAATGTTTCGTGTAATGGCGCCTCATTTTATTATTCATTTGATGTGTTTTTTTTTTTCATTCATTACAGTTTTGTAAAAAGAAGCAATCATTTCATATTTCTAAATTATTGTTATTTCTCTCACTGTATTCACTCTTCATTTAATGCGTTTTCTGTTCATCACTTGTAAAAATTAATCGTTTCCTTTAATTTGAAATTCACTTAATAATAAACGCGTAGTTTGTTGTGGTTTCTTATACTTTCAAATTAACACACGCAAATTGTTTTAATTTTCCTTTTATTTACTTTAAAATTCGAATAATTAATTTTTTTTTTATATGAAGTTAATGCTGGATTTTATTTACCCATCGAAAGATTAAAAATATAAATTAAGAATTTATTACGTATTTACAGATATTTCGTGGTTTATTGTTTTTGGATTTATTAGAAATTTTTATGTGGAAAGAAAAATATTGTCGAACGTTTTTTTTCCGGAGCCTGAGGCAGAAAAATGGTTTTCACAATTCTCGTATTTATTAAGTTAGGGTTGCCACATTTTTTCTTAAAAAAATATTGGAAGAGATGTGTAAAGAATATTCGGAAAAATTTTCAAGGTCAAACTGGAGAGAGACTAGATATTTAAAAGGCATTTAAGGCCCCTGTTTCTTTCTCTAATCCCCATTAAAGTTGCTTTAAAAATTTTTCAAAATCATTTCAAAACTGTGTTGCCAAGCAAGAATTCCTTACTCTTATTAAGCGCTTAAAAGTTTTCAGAAATATAAAAACGCAAAAATCTAAAACCCCCTAAAAGGATTTCAGTGGAAACTGATAGGCTTGTGTACATTTCTTCGTGAAATTTCTTCACCCCAAAAATTTCTCTGCAAAAAGAAAACCAAAAAAAAATAAATCCAAAAACAAATGGCGCCGCTGTAATAGAAAGCAACCTTGTAAATCCATAAATTGTAATAATTTGTTGACTTTTTTTCTATTTCCACTGTTTAATAGATATAGTGGTTATGGAGGTACCGATTTGGCGCGCAGCCGCTCATCACATGCCCTAAAGTCACGTGATAGCTCTCCTATCACCACACGTAGTGGTGCTGGCACTTCCTCAATAACCAATGATAATAAAGATGGGGAAGCTTTAAGCTCTTGGGCCCGTTATTTGAAAAATAAATATGGCAATAAGAGCACCAAAGATACACCAACGGGGAGCGCACGTGATGGCCTAGGCAGCAGTAGCACTTCTTCGGCTTTGCCATCAACATCTAGCCATAGCGCAAGTGGCAGCGGCAGTAGTCGTAGCCACCTTGCCAATGACGTGTCACGTCGTCTTAGTCTGGGTCTGCCCTTGAGGCAGGTCAACGAACTGGTTTCATCTGATGATGATGGTTCAAAAAACGGGCTAGGCTCCCCTACCTCCCCTACGGTAGCAGCAGCAGCTCACGGTATAACCGGAGTAGCAGGTACTTCCCCTAGACAATTGTACTTGCGCAAGCGTCAACAGCTGTTCCAATTGGGGGGCCGGGGGAGCGAACCCGGTTCTTTTACTTGGCCCCGCGGCTTAGCCGTTGGTCCAGATAATAGCATTGTCGTCGCCGACTCATCAAATCATCGGGTGCAGGTATTCGATTCGAACGGCATTTTTGTTAAGCAATTTGGCGAATATGGCAACGGTGAAGGTGAATTTGATTGCCTGGCTGGTGTAGCGGTTAATCGTATTGGCCAATATATAATAGCAGATCGGTAAGTATATAACAATGATAAATACTTCATTTCATTCTTTTACTTTTATTACAACGAAATTGAAAATATAACGAAATTTATTATACTTTATAAAATTCTCATATACTTTCTGAGAGTTTTAATACAATTATGTATATAAAGAACATCTAAACCGATAATGAGCCGTAACAGAATGGAAGCCTATAAATATAATAATTAAATTATCTAGATCTCTTAGAAAAAAATTAAAAAGTTTAATTCATGGAAAATGTTAAAAAATAATTTTTTCACACAACTTGTAACACTTTATCTACTCCAGAAAGAGGGTTTCTTTTTTTGGAAAACTTTCAGGGCAAAGCAGGTGGGAATATCGTAAAGAAAACAATTAAGCATCATTTAAAACCAAAAGTTTGAAAAAGGTTTCAAAGTACACGAAAAGGAAAACGTGCTTTAAAGCAGGCCGTAATTAGGAAAAATGAAGAGAAAATTGTTTTAAATGAGAATAACTTTGAATAAATTAGGAAAATTGTTAAGGAACAAGTGCCATAGCTTGGTGCTCAGTGTATTACGCACGGCCTGCAAAACTTGAAACTTCAAACATTAATAATAATCTATTTAAATGCGGCAAGATTTTGATCAACAACGTCCTTGTTAGCGAAAATTGTAAAAGTGTTACATTTTCGGTCGTTTGAAAATGCTTTCATGCAAATGTATTTTGCCCACAAACAAATATTTTGTGTGATTGTATTGTTTTTTTAATGTATTTTTGGCGAACACTTTTGGCTGCCACTATCCGCTGCGATGCATATTAATTTATATGAAGTGGCTTATTAAAAATATCAAAGAAACGTAAAAAATATTTACAGTCTATCCTACAATGCCGATCGATATCTTAAGCAATCGGCATCGAACCCTTCGATATCATGCTCTTAAGCGACCCCCCCAAAAAATTAACTTGAACACCCAAGTAAGTCTTTATATCATTATAAAAAAAAATATATTGCCACATCAAATATATCACAAAGTAATCGCTGATATGACAGTAAAAAATCGCTAAAACTTCTTTAGATTCCCTAAAACACTTTCTCCAAGCGCTACCGCGCATTACCGGAAGCAAATAAATGGCAGCAAACACAGACACGCGGAATATTTAATTGCACATGCATGCGTGGGAATGCACATTCATGGTTTTGCGCACAAACTTTTCACAATCACGTACATAAAAATTATTCTTTTTTGTTTAAAGAATGTGCCATATTTAACCTGACGACGGTATATAAAGAGAATACCAAAATACTGGGGCGATATAATTAATATAGAAATGGTTTGGGCAAGTGGTTTTCAAGTGGTCAATTGAAGAATTCCCATAACGCTTGCTAAACGTGTGCGCATATCATTTTGCAACTTCATTATGTTTGCTGGGTAGTCACAGCCAATTTTTAGTTAATTATTCTTATTTGCAAATAATAAAAAAAAAAATTTTTTTATATGTTTAACTGCACGTTTTTTTATATATAAAAATAACAGTTCAAAAATTAGAAAAATTCCGAAAATCGAATTCTTTTAAGACCAAAATGTTTCTAATTAAGGAACGTCTACTGTGTTCAGTAGCAATAAAAATTTTCATTTATTTTACATAAATTAAATTAAAATGAAAAATATTATCTCACTGTATGTAGAAATGTATGTAGAAATGTAATATAAGTGCACCTAAATTCAATTCAAAGAAAGAAATTATTCAATATTTCACATTTCATCTCATCAACACGTACTTGAATTATTTATTTAAAATTGAAATGTCTTTGCACCGCGATGATAATTGAAATCATTTGGCTTTTCTTCAACAGCTACAATCATCGCATACAAGTGCTTGATCCGCAAGGACGTTTTCTAAGGGCATTTGGTTCACAAGGCACCGCAGATGGTAAATTCAATTATCCATGGGGTGTGACCACAGATGCACTGGGTTTCATCTATGTTTGTGACAAAGAAAACCACAGAGTACAGGTAAGCGCATTTTAAATGCCCACTAACCAAAATTCTAAAGCATTTTGGTTTTCCATATTATTGAGCGATTACTGAGAGTGAATTTCTATGCACATCCACGCATACATATTTACGTATGCCACAGCTTCGGTGTACGACTTAGAAATCATCATTCAGCAATACTTACATACTGCCTTACAAAGAAAACCCTACGAATATCTTTCACTGCCATCCCTGTTGGAAAAGAGGGCTCAAGTAGCCCGACCTATTACTTTTATCGTTAATGGCAAAATAGTCTGCTTCTTTTTCCTGCTTTTTCTTTATTATATCAATGGCTTAATTAAAAACTTTGATTCCAATTTCTCTAAAAGAACTTTAAGTGCAGTAGTGCAATTCACAGACTACTTTTAACGATAATAGTATCGATAAAATAAATGTTATGAAAATATTCGATTCTCTAAAGATATTCGTTGTCGATGGCATTAGGCCGACAGCAAAAGTCGCTCTGTTATTTTAGACGATGTTAAGAAAGCTTTTCTAAGGTATTACGATGGCTTTCGCATATATGGCTCACCAAAATATGGCAGCTGTATGGGCCGGTGATCTACGATATAGGAAGTTTTTTTTACAACTATAACAAAATAAATGCATCAATTTAATAGATGTCATAAAATTAACACTAACTTTTTTGTGGTTTTAACCACTATGTGCTTTTTGTATAAGCCGCTCTGTTATTTTAGGCGATGGGAAGAAAGCTTTTCTAAGGTATTACGAAGGCTTTCGCATATATGGCACACCGAAACATGGCAGCTATATAATTCGTTGATGTGGGATGATAGTACTGATTTACAGTGGAAAATTGTAACGATGTTGCCATTAGTATGTTAGTCGAAAATCGTTACTGAAACCGAATATAATTGTCGCTAAATTTAGCAATATATAAATTTTTAGAAGTTACTAAACACAAATTGATTTTTGTACCACTAAGGTATATTTGTTGTAATTCAGTAATTTTTAAATATTTCTTTTTATTTATTTAAAGAATTAAATGCCAATAATATTTGCAGTAAATGTTTCAACGATAAAAATTTTTGGAATTCTTCCGATGTTAAATGCAAGCGAGAGAACTTTTAAGCGGACTAATCTTTTACATTTAATACAATCGAAGAGAAAAATATTTTTATATGCCGCTTAGCAAGCGAAAATTCTTTTGTTTCACTTATATCTTCCTGTATAATTTACATAATTCCTCACATTTGAAAGTTAGTCAATCACTTCGGTGTTACGACAAAGCACTATACTTGTGGCTAACTTAAGCGCTTGCCAAAAGGGCTGACAGTTCAGTAACTTGTTAATGGTATATCAGTGATAATAAATCATTGTCTGGCTCAATATAATAGCTTAACAGTGCTGATGTCATCATCCATCAATATTGACTTGTAAAGTTTCATCATTGACATTTCTCACCGGGTTGCAAAAGGAAACTTCAAAAATGCAAACAGCCAATAAGAAACGCTCTCATAAATATTTGACAGTTTGAATGAAAATCTAATCAAATATTGCTGATTGTGCATCAACAAAATTACAATTACTTTTTCTAATTACTCATTTGTCTCAAGAAAAGTTTTTTTTAAATATGCAAGGCGCAAGACAGTGAAGGAAGTCAATGATTAAAATTGAAAGGAATGAAACAAAACAAAAAAAAAAAAAATTAAATGAATAATTAATTACAACTTATTTGTAAAATATTTCTATCGAGTCTTACTTTGTTTTATATATTAATTTTTTCTTATCTAATAATCATAAAAAATAAGTTTTAGTGTATTTAAAAAGGTTATTCTAAACTTGCTAATAATGTAAATTTAAAAAAAAAAATTATCTGGCAACACTGCGCGAATTAGCAGGTACAGAGGAAGAGAAAAAATCAGTAGCACTCAGATATTTGAAATCACAGTATAATTAAAAATTTCTTAAGTTTAATGTACATCGTCAAATCCGATGTCCGATGGAAATAAAAATTATTATACACCTGACCCTGCTTTAACACCAAACTTTTGAATATTGTTTTTTTTTTTTTTTTTTTTTTTTTTTTTTTAATTTAGCCTTTTGATGGTATAATGGTTAGTATACCCGCCTGTTACGCAGGTGTTAGGGGTTCAATTCGTCGGGGAGCCAGAAGCCAAAGGCTTTAGTAGCCAGTGCTTCTATACATATTGCAATTATGTATATTCATATAATTGTAATATTTGATCATGCTGAAGCAGATCGTCAGGAAAACCTTTAACCAAAAACTTCTTAATTCAACTTTATTTAAAGGAAATATTGCGCCATTCTTTGCTTGGAACTCATGTAGAGTATTAAAAAAGTATTCTCTGTCATTTTTTTTTTTCGACTTTAAGAACTTGTAACCCTGCTCAGAAATCCTGTCCAACTTAAAAGAAAATTGAGACACAAATGCAAATTGCAATTTCCAATTTCAATATTGAATTTTTTTTTTTTGAAATTGTTTCATTTATTATGTGAAGTGGTCGATGTAACACCTCTAGAGGCCTATTTAGTGAACGAAAAAACTTTTTTAGTTGGCACTATTGAATGAAATGTAAAATAAAATGTCAAACACAAAAGCAGAAATCCTTTTTTGAGGACCAATGGAGTATGTCATGGCCTTATAATAAAAATTGACTCCATTTAAATTTAAGCCTGAAGACGGTATTACAACTTTCCTACGAGGGAAGAACGTTCGTTATGAAACAACATGAAAACTCGTCAAGTGAAGAATTTGTTAGACTTGCATATCCTTATTTTATTTTTTTTTATTTTATTTTTATTTAATTTTTTTTCTTTTCTTTTTTTTTGTTTTTCATTTTATTATGCTCGCATTATGTGCGGTTACCTGAAATAAATTGAATTTTTCATTTTCATTTCATTTACATACACATTGGCATTGTGTTATAGAAATTTATTTTATTTGTCTGCTTTTCTTTTTTAAGGTTTTCCAATCGGATGGTTCATTTGTTGGTAAATTTGGCAATTGCGGTCGCGGTGAGGGACAACTTGAACATCCACATTATATTGCTGTTTCGAATACGAATCGTGTTATTGTTTCCGATTCGAATAATCACAGAATTCAGGTAATTTTACAGTTCAATGAATGAAGCAAACATTTTTGTTCTACTTTTTCTTTGCAAATGTGGTTAATAAGGATATTTCATATAAGGATATTTCATATATAGATACATATAATAATATTATGGCAACTGCAATTTAATTTGATTGCAGTGTTCTGATTTTTATTGAATTTGTGTTACAGGTTTTTGCTCATAATGAGACAAATGAAATAAAATAATATTAGGGGGGCCCAAAAGCGTTTTATAAATAATGTAAAATTAATTTTTTTTTTTTGAAACATTTTTTTTATGCTTCTGCCCTATTCGGATATAAACCTAAATTTATTTAATAATATTTAAATAATTTATTTATATAATTATTAGCTTTTAGCTAATTACACATAAATTGGGCAATAAATTACTTCTGAATTTTACATACAATTAAGAATATAATTGAATAATTTGCAGATTTTTTAAAATTTTAGGAAAAATCTGCCATTCAACTTATTTGTATTTATAAATATTTATTTCTAAATTTCTCCACCAACGTGAAAACTTGCTCGGCCTCAGTACTCTTCATTTGCCGTTTGTATCGGCCTAACCAATTTCATATAATTTATTACAATTGAAGTATAGTTGGTTCGAATCAGTGCCATTGTACTTTTATATATCGGACTAAAGACCTAGTCACAACGAATACTTCATACGTATACTTTGTACTCTTTCAGCTGAAAAATAGCTTAACTATTATTATTATTTAATCAAGCATGTTTACAGGCGATACGTCCCCGTTAACTCAAAATACTATACTAAAGTTGGGTATATCGTAACTTTTTGTATACGTTCTGCATTTTGAGAAGTATCATTTGATTCTGTACTCCGTTGAATAAAAGTTTATTTATTAACTTAACTTTTATGTGACAAAGTATTGATTGATTCGGCAATGAAGTCTTCCGTTTTTGAAGATTCAATCCGTCAAAATTTCAAGCTCAGAGCTTCAGAGAGTATAAAGTATACGTTACTTGAGAGAGTACCAAGTGTACGTATGAAGTATTCCGTGTGACAAGGCCTTAACTGAGATTCAATACGTCACATTTTAAACGCAGAGGTTCAGAGAGTATAAAGTATGCGTGTGAAGTATTCCGTGTGATAAGCATTTAACTGAAATTCGATCCTTCAATATTTCAAACGCAGAGGTTTAAAGAGTACAAAGTATATGTCTGAAGTATTCCGTGTGACAAGGCCTTAACTGAGATTCAGCCCGTCAACACTTCAAACGCAGAGGTTCAGAGAGTATAAAGTATACGTTACTTAAGAGAGTACAAAGTATAAGTATGAGGTATTCCTTGTTACAAGGCCCTCACTGAGATTCACTCCGTCAAGATTTCAAACGCAGACGTTCAGAGAGTATAAAGTATACGTTACTTAAGAGAGTACAAAGTATAAGTATGAAGTATTTCTTGTTACAAGGCCCTCACTGAGATTCACTCCGTCAAGATTTCAAACGCAGACGTTCAGAGAGTATAAAGTATACGTTACTTGAGAGAGTACAAAGTACAAAGTATAAGTATGAAGTATTCCTTATGACAAGGCCCTCACTGGGATTCAATCCGTCAAGATTTCAAACTCAGACGTTCAGAGAGTACAAATTATACCTTAGTTGAGAGAGTACAAAGTATACGTATGAAGTATTCCATGTGACAAGGTCTTAACTGAGATTCAATCCGTCAATATTTCAAACGTAGAAGATCAGAGAGTACAAAGTATATGGCTGAAGTATTTCGAGTGTAAGGCTTTAACTGAGATTCAATACGTCAGCATTTTAAACGCAGAGGTTCAGAGAGTACAAAGCATACGTATGAAGTATTCCATATGATAAGCATTGAACTGAAATTCGATCCATCAACATTTTAAACACAGAGCATGTGTGAATGCTGAAAACAGCACAAAACGTTATTCTCGCCGTCTGTGTTCGATAATTGACTTAAAGTTAAATTGGTTATTTCATATGGGAATAGTAACTATTGTTTCACATAAATTGCCTCAATTGAAATTGATGTCTGAACGGGGTATTCGCACATAAGCTCAGATGAACAATTTCTCCTACTGTCTCTGAAAAACATCGTACAAGAAGGACAACAATTTCCACACTAGTTAGTAGAATATTTTTTCGCACAATATTTTTTCCTTCAGTGAACTAACTTCATCAATATTGACTTCGTCATCAGGTCGGCTGAAGGGTTTCAATGCCTATTTTATGAAATTGATGAGGCAATTTAAAATAAATTGCACATTTTGAAAATGAATTTTTTTGTTTGATAAACTAATACATAATTTATGCGTACATTGGGAAAAATTGTAATGAAGGGGCTCAACATGATATTGAATTGCCTGCTAAAAACACATGAAGCAATAAAAGCAAGAATTTCATTAAAACAAAAATGTAAATACGATAATAATATTATAAATTGATAGAAATACGCAGTCCTGTAAAATATAAAGATACGCAGCCCTGCAAAATATAAAGATAGACAATCCTCTTTTTAAATGAAAACAATTTAACAGTTGCGAAAGTTAATAGTTTAAACGAGTACCCCTCGTATATCTTTTGATATAGTTATTTGATTTTAACTTGAAGAAGAATTAAATTTTTTTTTCTGAAAATAAATTGTTTTTTATAATTGTACTGCGAATTTATGTGCTCGTCCTTTAGAAGTGGCATTGGCGCTTTAAATTGGTTCTTTGATTTTTTTTCCCCAGATAATAAATACTGAATGTAAAATTGCTGGTTCATTTAATTTTAATTAGCAACACTTTTGAATTAAAAAAAAAATTAATTAATCATTAAAATTGCCAAGTGTGAATAGCTACCAATAGAAATATATTTTTCGTGAAGTCAATTTCACCAATTTAATATTATGTTTGAATTCTACGACAATAATCGACTTACTGCGATATTTTCGTTCTCGTTACGAGGCGTATAAAACTGAAAAGGTACGAGTATATCACAAATTTGATCAAAGAAATAGCCTTATTTATTTTGGAGGATGTATCAAATATAAGAAAAGTTTTTTTTAAATAAAAAGAATCGGAAAGAAAATTTAATGAAATTTATTATTATCCGCGGTATTCCCACAGATTCATCGATATTTGTTTTTGTTTGCGAATCTAGTCTAGATGAAAAGGTCGTTAGTGATAGAACCAAACTCAGCACTAGACCAGAAAATAGGAAAATTAAAATATATCAATATCGAGAAAAATGTGTTTGTTTTCAATATTAATAATTCTCAATCGGTTGTTGGTAATATGAGCATACATAATAATGTTTGGTATTATTTTTGAAGACTGTTGGGTTGAAGGTCTACTGCCGACTTTGGTTTTACTACCAGCTAATTGCAGGCATACCGACTAGCTTAACCACAAAATCAGCAAAAGCAATTGACAGTAGTAAGTAAAGCTTGAAAAAACCTAATACCAAATTTTGAATTAAATATTTTGCAATTATTTCCAAATTGTTGAAAATCAACAAATATAAACCGATAAAGTTACCTCTTACTTTAATTATTACTTCCATATTTTTTGTCATGAATTCTACTCAGAGTCCGTAGACGAGGTTGCCGGTAATTTCTTGCTAATTATTTTGGATTTTCATCGGCGCAAACTAACTTTTAAACTTTTATATATTTCGCAGATATTCGATGTTAATGGCAAAGTTCTATCCACTTTCGGCGGTGAAGGCTCAGATGATGGCCAATTTAAATTTCCCAGGTGAATTTAATTACAGCAAAGAAATTACCAATGCGAGTTTAAAACAAGAAAAAATTATCTTTGCAGAGGTGTGGCTGTAGATGATCAGGGTTATATATTTGTGGCCGATTCCGGCAACAATCGCATACAGATTTTCAATCCAGATGGCAGTTTCTTGAAGACTTTCGGCTCCTGGGGTTCTGGTGACTCTGAATTCAAAGGACTCGAGGGTGTGGCCATCATGTCCAATGGCAATATATTGGTATGCGATCGAGAAAATCATCGCGTCCAAGTATTTTAAATTCTCACTTGGATAAAAGGACTTCAAACGAATTAACGTCTCCGCCTCATAACTATTTCATTGTTTTTCTTTAATTCATTTTTGCTTGTTACACAATTTCAATTAATTAAGAAAATCTTTCTTATAAGCTTTTTTTTACTTTATCAACGACGAAAAGAAAAATAATATTTAAAAAAAAAAATTGTTTTAGTATTCTTTGTTACACTTTTTAGCTCCAAACCATATAAGAATCCCTCCAATATTCATTGTAATTGTTTTATTATTTTCTAGTCTACTTAACCTATAAAAAAATTATTAATTTATACAGATAATTGTTGAGTTATTTGTACACAAATTAAAAAATAAAACTTGAGAAAATGCAAGCAAACTTGCAAACAAAATGTGGTTTCAAAATTAAATGACGTCGAATGCAAAAAAGGATGTGGGTGGGTGGGAACATCAAACGATTGTTTGGAGTTGTGGGAGTCAATAATGTTATATCTGTAAAAAATAACAAATTCCAACTTTAACAGTAGGGGGTCAATTTTTAAAAACGTGCATAAGAATATAGCTTATGTAAAAGAGGGGGAAATGAAACCATGACAGGGAGTTGGTTCCATACATGATTGGTTTGGTAAAGAATAAATTTATTGTGTTATGAGTCGTGCGATTCATGTGACGAATCCAATAAAAGGATTTATCTGCGGGCAGCAAACCGCATTCCCTTGTAGTTAAAACAACAAAACACACTACGCTATCTGTCGATATTTACCAAGCCAAGCGGTTTCGCCACAACCTCTCCTCACCTATCTAAGCTTAGGCAGCTCTGAATACTCATATGAATAAATGGAAATAAGAAATCATCGCATTTAAATACTTCTACGTGGACATGAAAAAATCTAAGCCGAAAAACTAAAATTAGCTAAATTCGGATCGTAGTTTCTTACCTTCCTCGGTCATAAAAATCACTCATGGATTTCTCTGTAAGTATTTTAATATTGGCTGTGTACATTTACCAGCAAACATTTTACATTGCTGATAATTTACAAATGAGCACAGAAACATTTTTTTTGCTTCTTGTGGAGCCGAACTTATTCCATAAAAAAAAACTACCAAAAACCACTATGACACTAAAGGAGCTGGAAAACCACTCTGTCTTTTCTCCTACGAGAGGTATGTGATAACCTCTGAGTTCTACTCTTAGAAATATAAAGCCAATGAAAAATGCCAAAAAGTATTCCTTCTTTGTTTTATTTACTGTCTTTTTATTAATAAAGAAAAGAATCATGTGTGAAACACAATCAGCTGATTGTGCCACTAACAAGTGAAAATCCTTATTGGTGTTTTTCCTTATTCTTCAGTTTTTTTTAGCGAATGCCAGAATAAATTAAAAATAAATTTATTTGACATTTTAAACGCTTATTCATTTAAAAATTACAGAACGGTATACGGTCAGTGTAATCATTTTCTGGGTGTATATTTGCCATACAGTACCACTCAAAAGTATTTCTTTTTCTTTACTACAATGAAATTCATTTTGTTTCCATTTATAACTTGTTATTGAAAGAATCTTATCCTGTTATATAAACTTATATCATATTTTTAAAATAAAATATCATTGGAGAATTTTTTTTTGCTATGGAAAAAAGGTTGACTTCCTCTCTATACATTTACTCCTACACCCAAACATGCATGGATAAAAGTGATGGCACACAAAGTAAACTTTCTGATGTAACAGCTGTCATAGCAAATTACATTTATACAAGTAAGCACGTGTCGGCGCAAATGTTTACGTGTCGGCAATGATTTCGCAGTTATAGAGCAGACAATTCAATTTGAAATGTTTGCAGGACAACAACGACAAACTAAGCCAAGTCAAAGGAAACAGCAAAACTATAAACATTGAATATTGATATACAGAGAATTAAACTATTTTCGTTTAAATCACAACTTGTATAAAAAAAAGGAAAATCTATATATTTGAACGAGTCAGGATAATATAAGGATAATTGATAGTTTGACCACATTCAACATACATGTATAAAGGAAGAAAATGGGTTTATTCGAAAGGTATTGAGACTAATAAGAAAATCATTTTTATTCAATTACTTTTACATACTATCCATGACGGCTGGCTTGGAAAACTTCCGATAGCGCCTAAAGCATACAAACTTTTAGCACTAGTGACTCCCATCAAGACGAATTTTTAGTTAACATGAAAACGTCGCATGAAGAAACACTTGTCAATATGTATTTCAAGATATTTTAGAGCAACTCCGGTCATGTCAAAAAAATGATAACCCAATCACCTTATTTAAGCCGGATAGAGCATTTGTGGACTCATTTGGGAGAAAATTTAAAAAACTACAGCTTTTACAAGCAAACTAAGCCAACAAAAACCTGTAAATTAGCAATGTGTCAAAATTGATGCAAAAATGTGTCAAAAATTGTTATTGGCGAATTCAATTAGACGAATTAGCAGATGATGGTCATCTGTTGATGCTGTATTGGCCAATTTGTTGTTGGTATGTTTTTTTAAGGTACCTGTACCTGCACACTATGCAATGAGTTTGCGCAATCTCGCCAATTTCATTGCAAATTTCATTGTTTGAGTTGATTGCATTTTTTCCATCAAAATATTAGAAGTGAATAAAAAATGCAATGCGGAAACTAAAAAAAAAAACTATTAAAACAAAAATTATTAAAAAGTCAAAAAACGAATATTTTGAGCGAAAAAATATTCGAATAATCGCCATCTATTGTTCTTGAAATTTCAATGCTACTAAAGAAAAAGATTTGACAGATCTGGATTGCAAATTCCTAAATCGTCTTATTGAATTCGACTCGTAGAACATCAGTTTCACCCATATGTCAAGGATCAAGGCAGCTATCGCTATCTTCATTTCATCTCTAAATTTCTCTTGCAGAGATGAGAATATTCGGTTCAATTTGCCACAAGAACTGCATAATAATCTTCAGAATATTACAAACGTTTACATTTACGGGGAGTTAAATTTTCGGATTCCTCTAGTATATTAAAGGAAGACACAATGAAAGAATATATTAATTAAAACTGTTTCCAGCAACTTGCACACAGTGAAAACAAAAGTTGTAAAAATTCGGAATTTTATTTCCCATTTCAGCATAACGCAGGTGTTTATAATTACGGAGAGTTACAATTTCCTGGTTCCTGCAGTACATTAAAGGAAAACACAGTGAAAACTTTAATAAGAGAACTGATAATTGCTTTATCGCCATTCTGCCGATTTATTCATTCTTATCTGTTTAATTATTTTTTGTTGTATTGCTTACAAATATTTTTTTTTACTTTTTAAATAATTCTCAATTAGTTTTTGAAAATATTTTTCAAGACTGATGAGTCTCCTTGTAGCATTATATGGACCAGCCTACCATAAAAGTAATTAAAAATGAATGAACAATGTCAATAATAACAAAACATTTCATTAAATACTTAAAACAAATTAAATAAATACAAGTTTTCTCTCCTTCCAATTGAATAAAATACACACTTGCAATATTTCATGGGCCCACAAACTTCCGAACAGCAGCACAAATTACCTTTGGCATCAAATAAATGTTTCTAATACAAGTTTTACTTGCAGAGTCTTTAACAAAAGTTGATGTTCGATATTTAATGACTTCAAAAGTTCAAAGTGTTAATTGGACTCATGGGATGGTATCCTGTACGAGTATGCTGTTCTTTAAGCTCGCAAATGTGCTTGTCAACAAGAAAATGTTTCAATTTTGTGTGAACGGTAAACAAGAGATTTCTTGGGATTTTGATTATGTTTGGAGTACATGAATAATTTAATTATTTACAGGATTTACTATGAGAAGTGGGATTGAATAATTTTTCCTTTTATTTAAATATTCTGGGAAACTTGACGTAAAAAAATTGATTAATATTAAATTTTATAGATTTAAAATTGATAACTGTCTTCGGTTTTTTTACGGTTGTGTGTATGTAATTGGATTGTTAGTCATGTGTATGCTTATCAGTAGTTTTCCTCCAGCAATTAAAAAGCTTTTGAATAAATTAAAGCTAGAGCTTGTCCTTCGAGATTGAAAGAAAATTTTATCTTAATATGAATGATACTTTGAAACGTATAGAGTGCATTAAACGTTTTAAAAATATCAATGTTTACCGAAGAGATGAATTGTTAAAAAAAAAAAGAAAAAAAAAACAAAATTAAATAAATAAATAATTAATTTCACTTCGAGAACGATAAATTATGTATTCTGCACACACTGTTGACTTTAATATTCGCTCTATTCGTCCATCAGCCTTTTCGAATATTCGCACATGCACGTACATGTGAGTGTGTGTATGTAAACAGAAGGCCCCATAGACAAGCAAATGATGCAAATCAAACTTACGTACAAACAGTATTGAAAACGCATTTTCCTTCAGAGCTTAAAAATAAACCATTCATTATTGAAGTACCAGAAACTGCATGTGCTCTGGCGGTTGGACACTATTAATCTTAGCATGTACTTGGAACGGTGGCTGGTATACAGTTTCATTATTGCAAATGTGAAATATGCATTGAGAAGTTTTAAAAAAATTTCCAAAGAGCTTTAATCGAGCAAAGCATCGACCTCAGTGTTGCTCTTTTAATTTAATTGTAAAGCATGTTTGTGCCCCTCACTGTAAGTATACAAATATTTCTCCCGTGTAAGCTATGAACTTTGAACTTTAAAAACAAAAATTCATTTTTAAATAATAAAAAACTTCTGTGTTGTCACAAAAAAAAAAAAAAAAAACGTTCCGTGGAAACTTTTAAATGTTCCTGCTTAAAATGAAAATAATAAATTACCATAAAAATGATCGCCATTTGGTTTTGTCAGTTTATACAAACAGCTGTTTTTGGTGTCATTTGATGTTTGCAACGCCATTGTTTAGCGTTAAAAACTTTTTTGGCCTCATTTAAGTTACCATAATATGTTAACTACGCTGTTAGTAAGAATTAGGAGCAAAAGCGCTTTTAAAGCTTTTTTTTAGTGTTGAAGTAATTAAAATGACATTAACAGTCTATTTTCAATGATGGCAGGCCACAGCCAGCTGGATTATTATTTCACTTAGAAGTTAGAACGAAATCCGTTCATTTATAAATTGTGGAAATTAACATTTCTTTCATCTCTTAAATGACACTCTAAACAACATTTTTATTCAGATTATGAATTTGTGAATCAAGATTTAATATAATTTTATCTACTAACTTTTAGCTTAAGCGAATGTTGATTAAAATCGTTAAAACCTGAGATAATTAAATTTTTATAAGTGTGCAGTAAACGTGCATAGTTTATTCACTAAGTACAGTGGAACTTTGTTAAATAGAATTTCACAGCTGAAAACTCTTGCCCTCACTTTTAGCAAACGTTAAAATTACCTACTCCCTTGGTGAGGCTTACAGTAAACTTCTGCAGTTTATTCACTAAGTACAGTGGAGCTTCATTAAATAGAATTTCACATCTTAAAACCCTTGCCCTCACTTTTAGCAAACGTTAAAATTACCTACTCCCTTGGTGAGGCTTACAGTAAACTTCTGCAGTTTATTCAATAAGTACAGTGGAGCTTCATTAAATAGAATTTCACATCTGAAAACACTTACCCTCACTTTTAGCAAATTTTCCAAACGTTAAAATTACCTACTCCCTTGGTGAGGCTTCCAGTAAACTTCTGCATTTTATTCACTATGTACAGTGGAGCTTCATTAAATAGAATTTAACATCTGAAAACACTTGCGCTCAAAACTTGCGAAATATTTAAATTGTCCACTCCCTGATTGAGGCATACAGTAAGCTTCCACAGTTTATTCACTAAGTACAGTGGCACATGTTGCTGACACATTGCAATTTATTCGAAAATAAATTTGCCATCTTAATATGACTGCAAATGTGTTGAATTTACGGAAAAATTTAATCTTTAGATTCTTCGCTGTTGCAGTGTAATTTATTCATTGAGTACAGTGAGACTTCGTTAAATTTAATAAATATTGCGAAAGAAATAATGCCAATTTAAGATGTCAACGTTCCATTACTAGACGTTAAAGTTTTTTATTCCCTCGATGGTGTATTATTGCCAAAGCTAAAGAGGAAAATACGAGCAACAGCTTGACTTCACACTCTCCAATTTTATTGTTCAGCTGCCACATATATTATATCTTGTTTGATGTGTATTGATACGTTGGATTTGTTGATAATCATGGAAATAAATTATTTGCTTTGTATTATACAAAATCCAATGAAAGTCTTATTATGGATTTAGTATTTAACTATTGAACCCGTGTGTTTCTATGTATTTTCCCTTAGGTTTATGGAAGTTGGATTTACGCAAGAAGAGAGAGGAATAGACGTTATAAGCTGGTTTTTGATGCCATTTCATTAAGAGTTTTTACTTCAGCGATGAAACATTGGTGCAGCGTAAAAGCGAAGTCGGGCGTATATACGCACTAAATAAAATCCACTACCGTATCCATTTATGCAGAAAATTTTGTTTAGAAGAGGTTATTAAATTTCAGTTGGCAACAATGCATTATTTGGCAAATCATTTAACAGCTGTTAATTCCTTTATGCGGATAGAATTTTCATTATGGTTTGAATTTTCATTCAAAACTTTGTTCTCGGTTATGGAGGGCAAGTTTTGTTAAACGAATACGTAGGTTAGTAGGCTGGCCACATGTGGATTGAGAGTAATCCACAACCTTTTGTCGAGAGAGAGAGAGAGAAAATTACTATTTGACGTGCTTCATCATATGTCTTCAAAAACGATGAAGCTCACTATGTTACTGGCCATGGACTGGCAAAAGGACATTTGATTAAAAAGCCAGTCTTGATAGACGAACAATTTCTCGCAATGGCCCAAACTAAAATGAAATGAGTTGGCAACATTGATTTTTTTTCTTGCCTTGTGTCAAGTCATGTGCCTACGGCGAACAGCTTGTGGACAGCTGTGGTTATACACATCCATATTTGTTAAATAATTTCATAAAACTGTCTGTTCTATTCATTTTTTTCAACTTGTAGCTCTGAAAAACCACCCTACAGTAGGCACAGCTTGCATTTCCTCGCATTGGTTTGCATTAAAAAGTACTGATTCGCATAAGTTTTTCTGGATAAGCGTATACACGAGAGTTTTGGAACTTCCATTTGATAGTGTCCTATGAAATTTTTATCTTTCTATGCACACTGTAGTTGAGTTTCTCCATGAGAGTATGAGCTAGAGTATCCATGTATTTAAAGTTTTATTAACATATTGCGAAATATGAGGACTGTCACATTTAGTTGCTCTCATGGCGAGATTTCGTAGCTCCGTTGGCAACAATTGAATTGCAATGGCAACTTTTAGAATAAACTTTTTGCTTTATTGCAGTAAATTGGTTTGTATTGTCAAAAAATTGTGTGGAATAACTTGTTTTTTACTGCTTCGACTTGTTTATTTTGCGATTTGTAAAATTCTGGAGGTACGTGACGTTAAAGTTTCAATGTTTACATTGGCTGTTAAAAAGTTTTTTTTTTATTGTTGTATTTGCAGTGAAAAACATTTTTTTTAATTATGATGAAGAGGATTTTGTTTAGTGTTTAAAAGTTTTGACACCAACTCATAATGGAGTTGAATGAAACAAAATTTGGATTCACACCGAATATGAACTTTTACAATATATTTCTTTTTTTTTTGCATTTACTCGGAGTGATAGAATTTTTAAGTACTATTACGTGCATTCGTAACAGTTGGAACGCAACCATTTTATATTTCAGTTTTCTTATACTAAATTGGGGCAAGCCATAAAAGCTTTCGTCTAACGGGAATGGCCAAATAAAGTAAACAATTGACAGATGTTGCGATTGCGACAGCTGTTTAACTAGAAATACTTTATAGTATGGAGTGGATCAGATTGCCTTCCGACCTAAATTCTTTATTACTGAAGGGCTTAAACGACTTTGTCATTTACTTTGAATATATGCAGTTAGAAGGTAATCAAGATCTATAATATTGTTTTAATATTTAATAACATGCAAAAAATGGTGTTATTCGTTTATAACCAACGATATGTTTATCGTTCGTATTCGGAGGAAAGCATTCTGACAATCTGAGTTGTGAAGAATATAAAATCGTTTATAGAAAATGTAATTTGTAACTCTAAATGAAGAAAACCAAAGTTCAATCCAACTTACGAAGTAATTAGGTTTACACCATTTCCCAAAGCAAAATTTTTTAACTAAAATAAAACGCCGTTTATTTAAAAAGGTCCTAAGATTTTTAATTATTAAACGGCGTTTATTTAAAAAAGAGCTAACATTTTTAATCATTATAGCTAATGAACCCCTTTATATTTAAAATATTCAATATTAGGTATACACCATTTCCAAAAGCAAAACTTTTTAACTAAAATAAAACGCCGTTTATTTAAAAAGGACATAACATTTTTAATCAATAAAACTAATAAACCCCTTTATATTGAAAATATTAAATATTAGGTGTACACCATTTCCAAAAGCCAAATTTTTTAACTAAAATAAAACGCTGTTAATTTAAAAAGGACCTAACATTTTTAATTATTAAACGGCGTTTATTTAAAAAAGAACTAGCATTTTTAATCATTATAACTAATGAACCCCTTTATATTTAAAATATTCAATATTAGGTGTACACCATTTCCAAAAGCCAAATTTTTTAACTAAAATAAAACGCTGTTAATTTAAAAAGGACCTAACATTTTTAATCAATAAAACTAATAAACCCCTTTATATTGAAAATATTAAATATTAGGTGTACACCATTTCCAAAAGCAAAATTTTTTAACTAAAATAAAACGCCGTTAATTTAAAAAGGACCTAAGATTTTTAATTATTAAACGGCGTTTATTTAAAAAAGAACTAACATTTTTAATCATTATAGCTAATGAACCCCTTTATATTTAAAATATTCAATATTAGGTGTACACCATTTCCAAAAGCAAAATTTTTTAACTAAAATAAAACGCCGTTTATTTAAAAAGGACCTAACATTTTTAATCAATAAAACTAATAAACCCCTTTATATTGAAAATATTAAATATTAGGTGTACACCATTTCCAAAAGAAAAATTTTTTAACTAAAATAAAACGCTGTTTATTTAAAAAAAAGACCTAAAATTTTAATCATTAGAACTAATGAATCCCTTTATATTTAAAATATCATAAAAGATCAATTTTAAGATAATTATAAGTAAAATTATGAAATACATGATATAATAATAAAAACTGGTTACATGTTAAAATTTAAGTATCATGGCAAGATATAAGAAATATCGAAAGAATGATCCACCAAAGAGAAGTTGATCATTCTCGAAAAGAAGGAAGGTGTAGCGTATTTGACTGGGTCGTCCATTTAATACCGGAGTCTACACTCATACAGTCTAAGTAAGTTAGTTGGTACGAATTAATAATTAAGAACGGCAAATTGTAAGGAAAGGCGCATAAGCGGCAACAAAAAATGTCAAAACAAGTTTATAAACTTAATAAAGCGATAATTGAAAATTTTCTTATTTGCATTAAACATATTCTTAGTGTTAGGAAATATTTCCTAAAACGCAAGAACATCTTTTGTTTGCATGAGTGATATTAACATATTTAGTTTAAGTAAAATTTTACCGAAACTTTGAATATTTTATATCCTTCTTTGCACATCCTTTTTGAGTGCATGTATTTATATAAAAAATATTTTAATTTGGTCTCAGGGTCCATTAAATATGGCTGTTAATATTGTGTGCTTTTCACTTAGCTGTTATGAGCCTGAAGGCAACCCATTATTTAACAATAATAAAAAGTAAAAGGCCATTTGTGGACAGCCAAGTGTCCTGGGATTTGAAAATAGAAACCCATTAACTGCCTATTCCTACAATTGTTACTTTTTTTGTATATGAATATGGGGGTACGTATGCATGTATTTCCTTCGCATTTTGTGAGAAAGTGCACACATACATGGTTACATGAAATTTTTTTAATTTTTCAGATGTCAAACACACATGTCCTGTTCACCAACACAAAAGCTTTCCTTGCTTTTTCAACATTATCACAACACAAACATATAAAAAGGCGCAAACAAGTTTACTACTGTTAAGGATTTGAAATAAGTTTGAAACAAAGCTGTCAATTTTGTGCGAGGGGCTTCTCTTTAAAAAATCAACTCAATGAATTGAAGAAAATGAAGGCAAATCAATTGGGTTTACAGTGATGAAAATTAAAAAATAATAAACGAACAAGTTGTGACAAAATTTTATTGAAATTTCTTTATGAACACTTGCTACCCATTCCAAACTATATTTTCTCGTCCTTTTTCCAGTCGTTACCAAAAATAGTTTTCTGCCACTAAACATTTAATTTCGTTTACACACAGTTGCCTTAAAATTTGTGTAAACGAACGAACTGAAATTACACACTTCAATAAACTTGAAAGTGTGAAGAGTATTTACAGTTCAATCGGAGTGTGAAGGTGGCACAATTCGGACGAATGGCGAAATTTTGTATTAAACACATTCGCTACAGCCGTCTGTCGATAGCAAGTTGTGTAAAATAGACGATTTCAGCTAGACCGATGAGGTTGCACTGATGGAATGCTGCCAATATGAAAATAAAAGTAAAGTATGAGTGTTATGGCCACAATTCACTATCTTACCCACTCAAAAGATCTGTCAAATAGGCTATATGTGCTGAAAAAATAGGATAGTGTAATCTAAAAATGCCTATGTGTGACAGATTTTTTTCACAAGTGATACGATTGAAAATTTTTGAAAATTATTGAGATTTTTATAAAAATATTTATAAAACGATCATTCCTATGCGATCAGAGTTGCATATGCTTCATGTGACTTAAAAAAAGTTGGTTTGGATCGTATTTGTATGAGAGAGCGGCATATATAATGCCGTTTTCATGCGTTTTTTTAAAATAGGATGGAAACATAACAGATTTTCATATGAATGAATTTTACGACTCTCCCATGAAACAAATGCCAGATACCTTTGGTCATTTCATCAAGAGCTCTGACAATCACTGATATGTAATACCTTTTCAGCCCCAGAGTTCCATAGTTTAATTACTTACTCCTTGTGATTATAAATATTTTGTTAATGAATGTTAAATCAGCTGCTTTTATTGGACTTCTAAAACAAACCGAGTGGCCACTACAATGACACTTGTCAAAGTACTGAACTGGTGCAAAAAGTTAAAAGTTGCCAGACTTTAGTCCAGTACTTTAAGTTAAAGGATACGCATTATATGCTAACCGGTACAATATGAATATAAATGAAGTATTCCATATGAAGTATTTCATGTGACCTTAAATATGCCAACGGCAATTAAAACTTGTGCAAACAGTTAAAAGTTGCCAGACTTTAGTCCAGTACTTTAAGTTCAAGGATACGCATTACATGCTAACCGGTACGATATGAATATACATGAAGTATTCCATATGAAGTATTTCATGTGACCTTAAATATGCCAACCGCAATTAACACATGTGATGTTGAGAAAAATTCACGAGCAATGATTATTTTAGCCTGGCAGATGCGCGAAGCGGACTTACGACCTTAGCAATTCTAATCGGCGAAAGTTACATGTTTAGTTAACGACAATCTCTATTTCAATATGCTATCTCATAAAAACGACGATATTAGTTTTAACACGAAACAAGTCCTTTGAAAACGGTACACATGTAAATCCCTGCCTTCGACACGAACACTTACGAACATAATACAGTGTAACCTTGTTGTTTTTGTCATAAAGTTCTTAAATCTTTCAGCATAAAAAAAAATGTATATAAAGATGCTGCCTTTTTCTTTGATCAGGAACATAAATTAATATACATCATGCACTCTACACCACACCCTACAGATTAGTAGAGGAGGAGTAAAACGAATGTCGGTAATCAAGTGTTCGCTAAAGAAAGTGTGATGATTTTCGTTATCTCGAAATGTGAGTTGCTGTATTACGTGCACTCGTTTGTTTAACGATTTAAGTAAAATGCTAATTTATCTTAGAGCGGTTGTATCAAGTTTGCTTATGTTGTGAAAAGTTATGCAGAAGGAGAGGAGAAATAAATAATTTTCCAGTGTGCTGCTTAATGTCGAAAACAATTTGGTAAAATGACTGTTTGGCTTCTGCTGATTATTTTTCGCAAGCTGTAGAACTTTTGGCTAAATAAACGCTATAAAACATTAAGTATTTAATGCTGTTACCGTAATGCATTGTAAAGAATTACCAATCAAATTATTGAAAAACAGATAATATTATAATTTATAAAAGTTGGAAAGTTATCGATGAAATTTTATGAAGAATAAAGAGATTCATTTATTACTTCACTTATGTGGGAACGATATTTACTTAAAGAATATAAAGTAAAGTTAAAAATTAAATTTGCCGAAAGAAAATTGACACGTGATTACATTTAGAAAATTTTTATTTCAGTTGAGCAAGTAGAGTTGGGAAAGGTGGTTTGGGTGATAGTGATTAAATTAAAATTGAGTCCTTGCTAGAGATATCCAACATATTTAGCACCATCGTTAATTCTAACATGAATCTTTTTCTCGCTCTCAGTTCCCAGGAATATAAATCATAGTTAATTGGAAGAGATTTATAAAGCTAAAAATCAAGCAATCTGAACTTGAACAAGTTCTACTGAGCCGAATACTACATAGCCTTCTCTAAGAAAATATTCTACAAAAAGGTTCCTACCTATACAATTTAAACTTACCAGCAAGATTTGGTTACGAGGCAAGTGTTTTTTGGGGGTGATAAATTTTTACCTATACCTGTATAATATATATTTTTTTGGCAATATTTATTTTATTTGTTTCCCGATTTTGGTGGTTTTCATAGAAAATACTTTTTAGAAAAGCCTGCGCAGAGGAGTCTTTAAATTTTTAATTTTAAGTAAAATTTAATCTCAATTTACACCGCCACAAACACATCGAGGACAGACAGAGGAACAGACGGACAAAGCTCAATCAAGTTCTCAGGGCAGTGGCATTACATGACTCCATACAAAAAGCTGATCCAGGTCATTATTTTTTAATAATCAACATGTAAAATATATTTCATAGCAAAGAAAATTCAAAATATTCTTAAAAAGGAATCTGCCAAAATGAAGGAAACAAATTATTCATTAAATGCATTTTAATTAATTATTTAATTATATTATTTAATTTTATTCACACATGAATGGTTTTTAATTTATAAACCATTTTAAGTTATGCGTTAATTTAATATCATTATTAAATTATTTAAATTTTACAGAGCCCCTAATTTGGTTTAATCCAGAGCTGGATTTCGAAATATCTAAGAAGTCATTGATTCCAAACATTTACCCAGCCAAAAAATTACATTGGAATATAATTGAAAAATTAAATTGATCAAACTTAAGGCAAAATAATTAAAAATAATTCTTAAATAAATTAATATTTTTGAAGCTGGTGACCAAAGTTATCTCGGCAGTCAAGTATAAATTCTTAATGATTTCAAAGAGCCGAGAGCTATAAGTATTCCTTCTTTTTACAAGAAAAGATTTCAAACACGACTTGTTCGCATAAGAATTCAATAATAATTATTTAAAAAAATTAACTACCGAAATCTATGCATCATATGATGAAAGAAAGAAGATGGTGAAAGAAAGAATTCATCTTGTTGTGGGGTAATAAATCATGATCTACGAGATAGAACCCAATGATGAACATGTAGCGAAGATTTAAATTATTTTGGAACGATTATAAAGACCGAGAGAAAACAACAGGTAAATGAGCAACTTCTAATAGGGCTTTAATTCACTTGTATTTGCTATTGACACTGAAATTTTTCCGCCTTCATCTAAATTAACTGGGAGCTTACTAAAGAATCACTTGATTTTCCAGAATTTCAACCACTCAAACACATTTTAAAGCATACCTAACAAAAGACGAGAGTTCACTACAATTTTTTTTTGTGCCGGAAAAATGCACGAAATTTGTTGCGAAAAAGTTTAGTGGAGACTGCCAACATTTGGGAATTGTTTGACGTATAACAAGGAAGCTCTCAAAGGAATAATAGAGAAAGGATTGCCTTTCATTGAAATTATTATATATTGCATTTAATCACGGCTACATTGCTGCATGACTACCGTAGTAAGTGGCGCAAACTCAGGCTAGTTGCTATTTTTATTTTATATGCTACAACGCATGACAAAAAACAAGTAAAGTAAGCGATTTCATAATTATGTGTACTATTTTATTCAACAGCAGACAACAATACAAAATTAATATTTTAACTGAATTAACAATTTAGAAACGCATTTTTACATTATTGTATCTTGTAATTATAATTTCAATAAATTACTCGTATTTATATTTCTCAAATGCGATTTTTTGGTGGTGGCAACATTGTCATACGTAAAGCCAGCTAGTAAAGTAAATTGCTACGATGCAATTTTTATAATAATCATATAGCTGACTGCGGAGATACAACAGCAGCATACGACTACGTGTACGGTGGTATGGGGGGCGTATTTAATTCTTAACTGAAATTTAGAAAAGTTACGATTTTCCTCTCACATGGCTGATAAAAATGCCATGAGTGGAAAATTTTTTTCGAATTATGCCTTTATAATAAGAGGAATGGCAAAGAGGAAGAGCCCAACTCAGAATTATGGTATGTGACTGGTTATCAGCCCACTGTATGCCAATGAAAGGATATAAATAAACATTTCCATTCCATGTGACATATTTCAAAACATTTAATAATTTGTAATTTCTGGAATATTTTAAAACTTTGAGCAAAATATGGTATGTATAAGCACATATAAGTTTTAGCTTTTCACGAGTACATTGTTGTAGAAACGATACTCGCATGTTGCAAATGTCACGGATATTAAAATGGCAAACTGTAGCATTGATAAGGAATTTTCTAAAATGAAAATATACAACAGGTACGTATACAACAGGTACGTATGCGAGTACGTAAATGCTATAAAAAGGAAGCCGAAAATAACAATGTTAGACATGCATGTATTTTATAATACACTTGTGTTCCACTTATGTCACTTATGTAGCAACAAATGCATGCAACAAGCAGAGCATGGACTTTAAAGGCAGCCATTAATCTTTAAGGAGCTAAGCAAGAATGACTGAGAAGCTTTCAAAGCCACCGGAACAAATATACCATCGTAAAAAACGTGCAATAAATTCATTTTAACAGAACCACTTACGAGCATACTGGCACAGTCGCAACTACGGCATGAGCTGCCAGTGCATAAATACGGGTGTCCACCGGGAAGGTATGCCACTTTGTTTGGCATCCTTTTCGGTAAACATTAGTCTTGACTGCTCATATTTGCCAGTCGTGAAGCAGAGACGTGGCAATTTTATTGCTGAAAAATATTCGGAAGCCAATGTGTTTTAATCGTTACCAAATGTTCTACCAAAATCAACTATCGACTACTGTGACGATGAGAAAGTCACTTGAAACTTTTGCAAGAAACAATGCGCCAATAAGACGCACTATTTATCGTGTAGTGAATGATTTCGAAAAAAGCTGGACTGTAGCTGATAGGCGCAAGCATGGACCGCAATCTACTGCACGATCGGCTCAAGCAAGCGTTCTAAACAATTCATCAACTTTAATTCGACGGTGTGCACAGGAACTTGATCATTAAAGACGCCATTTTCCACAAGGACTTGCATATGTTTCCATTTTTTCTAAGAGACTATTTACACCGTCGTACATATGACAATAGGAGTTTACAGGTCAGCCATGACAACTCTGATTTTCATGAAATACAATCAAAATAAGTGACGAGTCACATTTGCATTTCATTAGATATAAACAGAATAAACAGAATAGTCAGTTCTAGGCAATGCGAAACCCCAAATTATACATCCATCAAAAGTGACAGTCTGGTCAGTTTGAAACTGAAAAGGGCGTAACGGTAACTGTTAATGGGTAGCGAAATATTTTTTTTTTAAACTAACTAACTTAACCTGCAAAGCTTTCGGCTTGACGGCCAGAAAACACCCTGGGTCTACGCAGGAATCGAACCTGCGAGCTTCGATTTAGTAGGCTGCGATTTATTCATAGCTTACGGAGGCACCCCCAATCGTAATATGATTGAAAACTTTTTAATGCCGCAACCGCATGCATTGAGCCTGATTAATGTCTGGTTTCAACAAGATGGTGCCATATCGTATACCAGCTGGATTATAATAGAATTACTGCATGACCTCTTTTCATCACAGATGATGTTGTTTCGCCTCCATGGTAGCCTGTTTTCACTACTCCAAACATCTTTTTTGTGAGGATATCTGAGAAGCAAAATTAATGCAAACAAACCAGAAACGCCTGAGCAATCCAAACAGAGTATACGTGATAAAATTGGCGAAATACAGAGTGAAATGTATGAAAGAGCTCGCATTTGTGAGGCTAACAAAGGCGGACATATCTGATCTTAGATACACAAATGCCGACACTAAATAACACATTTATCAATATGAGGAGAACCATTATTTTGCATTCAATCAGAAATTTAAAAAAAAAAAAAACAACGAAGTATACCTACCCAACGGACACCCTGTATATTAGCGATAAGGAAAACTAAGAAGCACGTATAGACCGCAACACTTATGTACGTGCACACTCTGACATAAATGATTATCCATCCGCATTTATAACATTATAAGTTTAGATATACATACATACTCATGCATATTTATTCACATGCATGTATCACACATACATAAATACATGCTCATATCAGCCAAAAGTTGTTTACGTGAACCGAGCCACAATCAATGCCACAATACATTGCAAACATTAGAAACATTTGCCCCACAACTTTTAAGAGAGTCTTTCAAATGTTGCTATGCATGTGTGTACGTACATACATATATAATATATATTAATGGATATACATTAGTGACCATTTTTGCGTCTTCTTTAGATTTTTGCAATTTTGTAGATGTATTGTTATTTGAAATACTTTATTGCTGCTTCGATTTGTGTCATTAATATGAAGAAGCGGGGAATTCCCGTTTAAATCTGACTTACTTAGGAATGCCTTACTTTGACATAATTTTAAAATTAATCATTTTTGTTACGTTTTCGTTATAATTTTTAGACGTTCCCCATAACATGTTATATTCTCGCTATTAAAAATTATTTATCGATGATTATTTTATTAATCTTTTACAATACTTTTTATTTTATAACGATAAAAATTAATTATTTTATTTTTGAAAAATTATTTTATTATATCTTTTAAATTGAAATTAATAATAATATTCCGTAGTTGCACAGTAACATTATAAACAGAATCAGTTCGACAGCTGACATATGGAAGTTTACATTATGCAACAACCTTCCTACACAAATATTGCCGGATTGCAAAATCAATTTTTGTTTTGAATTTTAAAAGCGATTAAATGATAAATAAATCAATACAAAATATATGTACTCGTATACATTGTTTTAATGTTAATAACCATATATGTCATGTGGAAGTCTGATATTATGCTTTGCATTATGTCTCGGTTCGTGTTGCGCATCTGCACTCACAATTAGTATTGTAAAACGAGGTATTGGTGTGCCATATCAGCAGTGCACAGAACAAAATTAAAAACTTGTATATACATACACCCACAAGGGAACTTATTTGCCAGTTTCATCCTTCACAATGTTAGGAATGTATATTAGTAGTCTTCAGTATTCATGTCAGTAGTCAGGCACAGCAGTGAATTTTCGGCTGACCACTCCGAAAGCCATACATGACGGCAATTGTGCTGACTGAAATGATTTCGAGAAAAATCAGACAGCATTTAACTATATAAAGTAGAAAGTGATGGAATGATATTGATAACCACATCACAGTTAGCCATGAAAAATATGGCTCGTAAAATGAGAGAGTAAACTAACATGAGGATTATTGGCTCAATTTGATATTTATTAAGGAAAAATGCCACTAATAATCAGTTTTGTCTAAGCAGGAACGATTTAGAATGTTCTGCAACAATTTCATTTAAAGCTTTCATCATATCATGAATTATTGTTGTAAGGCATGCCCATGTCGTTTGGCAATTAAGAAAATTCATAGTTTCTACTCACGTAAAACATACGAAAAAACATTTATACTGCCTGTTCAATGATGTGAAACGTCATCAGAGGCCTACTATAGAGCACTTATATTATACTTATTACAGCTTTTCCTTAGGAAGCTTTTAAATAAGTAATTAAGTAAAAACGTTGCTGGCTGGGAAGCTCAAATCGATAAATCGAAATCGATAATTTATTGGTTAATTTAAAGTAATAATTTTTAAATATGGGCATTTTCACATCAGCCCACACGACACCAGCACGGCACCGATATGCTTCTCACCAACATGTCGTTGCCGACAACGACACAGTACCGATATGTCGGCGTGTAAAAGCATGGCGCATCCACTGATGTCGTTGCCGTTGTCGTGTTGGTATCATGTCGACTGAGGTGAAAACGCCCTATCGCTTTTAAAGATCCGCCTTTAACAGCAATTAAAATTCGCGCCTTTCGTGCATATTTCAATCTCAGAGGGCAGGAACTAGCCTATCTTATAGAGCCTGGTTTATTGTAGGAAGAGATCGCAACAGAGTAAAGTATATATATATAAAGTATGAATACATAAAAAATATATATATAACAATGAATAGCTTTTCGTCCATATTTCAAACCCAGGGGGCAGGAACTAGCCTATCCTCTAGAGCCTGGTTTATTGTAGGAAGAGATGGCAACAAGAGATGGAGTAAAGCATTTATATATATATATATAAAGAGTAACTATTACTATACTATTGTACTATTCATTGTTTTACATTGCCGATGAGGAACTGCTAACGCAGGTCGGCGAAGGAGGGTACAATTTTCTCCCATGAATATTATCTTTGATATAAATTGTTCTTCCAATTGATGCAGTCTTTGTAAAATGTGTCCAAAATATAATATAATCGAAAAAATAAGTTTAGCCTTTTTATGACGATTTCTAAGCTTCGTATATTCGAATAGACGCTTAAATTTATGACATTTAAATTGTATTTAAATACAATGTCAGTATGACAGTTAAAAAAATAAATTCTGCCAGTATTATCAAATTCCTAAAGCTTGTGATATACAAAATAATATTTATGATATACAATTCACAGTCACAAGCGTATTTTAATGGCCACATTTAAATGTAATTTCAGTACCGGGTAACAAACTGACGTTTACACTTAACTAGGAGTTGCATACAACTTTAAATGACTTTTAAATACGGAGTTAAAACGTGGACATGAAGCCAGAATAATTAAATATGTTTTGTGATCTATATCTGGTAAGTGTTATTTGTGGCCGCTGGCCTTGCCTTTGTCATTTGAGCAATTCCAGCAATAATTAAAGCATGAATTATGAAAATCAGGCGAAGAGAATTAAGAGAATTTTTTTCTATGACCGCTGAAAGCGTAGTGATTGAATCTGATACCCATGACGAACTTAGTAGTTCAGCCAACGATACACTCGTTATAGAGTTTGATTTAGTGTCGCCAATAAAATTGTTTATCTGCCTAAAATAAGTTTGCAGTTGCGGCTAAAGTTTGCTCTATTTGTTCCCCTCTCTGTTGAATAGCATAATATCATGAGTTCTTCAGCCAACTCTTTATTTTCATTTCCGGTTGCAATAATTTTATTTACTGCATTTCTTTAAATCACTACTACATAAACATGCATATTTATTAGGAATTGGAGTGTACCTGCTTCCATAAATAATTTATAAATCTGCATTGCTTAACACATGGAATGTGCAAGTCTGTTGCAACAAACTCGGAATGTTGTTTCCGTTCAATTGTCAAAGTCATCGCAGTACAATTTGATACGTTTTGTAAATGCTAAAATATTTTTCTAAAACATTTAAAAGTTTTCTTACACACGAGCAAAGCAATAAAATCAAATGCCAAGCCAATACTACAAAAGTTGGTAAATATATGTTGTTATTCAGGCAGGCAAGCCCTTTTATTCACATTCTATTAATGCAAACAATATCAGGTATCCTGTTGATTTGATTGTGGCTTTTCTAGAGCAGAAAGCATGTACTGTATGTGTTCAGGGGGTCGAGGTTGCATTTTCGCTCTATTTTTATTTATTTTAAAGTGTGTCCATTACATTGCGGTGTGCAAAAATTAAGTGGGGCATGTGCATTGTTGAGATTGCGATTACGATATAAGAACTTGTAAGTTTATTAACTGCAAAGTGCAGTAGAGCGTGGGTTCATTTCCCGCCTTGGCCAGTCACAAAATAGCATATTGCTCTTGAATATTGCTCAGGTGTTTTGACATTTCCCATAATAACTGTAGATGATGTAATTAAGTAATGCAGGGATAGTAGCGGGTCACTAAATGATTACCAGCAAACCATTTACAGCGATCGGTCTTGGCTCTTCTGGACGATTTGATTGGGTTGCTTGAGCTTTGGCAGCAATTTCATAGGCATACAGTGGTGATTCGTCAAGGGTTATAACCTTTTTGATTAACTCTGGATAGTTCAACAGCTCCTGAGCAATATCGCGGAAACGTTGGCTTTGCTCAATATTTAGCAATTTTGGAACCATCTTCTCTGCCTCACCCTTTATGCCTAAAACATTCGTAAAAATAGCTTGGCATGAGTTATACGATATGCCAACATCATCCGCACCCTCTCTAATAGTGTTTCGACGATTATACAAAATTATTTTCTTTACTGCTGCAATGTTTTCATCGATTGACCAGACCGAGCATTGTCATTGACATCTACTCGGTCATCCTTAAACCGGTTACAACCCTATTGAACTTGCATTTTCCTTATAGTGGAGTTACCAATCGTCGCAGTCAATATTCCAAATGTCCTTGCACATTTAATTTCATTTCTTACACAAGACTTAATAAAGTTTCTTTGATCCATTTTTTCGAATAGTACAAAATCGAAAAGCATTTCAAAACTCAACTCATTTATATGTCAAAAATAAAATGGCAATATAAAATAAGTGATATTGCCAACATATATATCAGATATATGTACTAATATAACAGAAAGATAATCCGGGATACGTAACTCACGAAATGTGAATATAAAGTTTTTTTTTTTGATCACACCCCGCATAACGTCGCTATTAAGTAGATCGATATTTAATACTTTTACATATTAAAAATGTTTACAAGTAACGAAAAACTTTAAAAAAATTATTAAGAAAAAAAAACGTTCATCTCATTAAATTGAAATGACGTTTTACAAGACTTTGGCAATGTAAATGGCGTCTAAATTAAATCAGCTCCTCAAGTAATTTGTTTAATTCAGTTCGTTCGTTTACTATCTGCCCAGCCGTAATTATAATAGTTTTATGGAAAGGATTTCCGTTTTACATTTATTATATAAATTTAGTTTCCTGTTTACTGATTCGCTGCGTATGGACGTCAATGTGTTAACTTTAAGCAAACATGATATTTTACTGAAATACTTCAAGCCTTGAATTCGAGAATTTTTAAATTTTTTCTTCTGTGTTTTTTTATTTGTTTTTTATTTTTATAACAAATAAATGTGTGCGGTTGGGAGGGCGTGTGTACACATACTTTTTGGGGGAGTGAAATAAAAATTGTTAGTGCTTTTCCAACATTTAGCATGAAGAATATTTAATAGAATTTGTTATGTGTATGTGTGTAGGGATGTGTGTAGGGATGTGTGTAAGTATAAGTGTATGAATTCGTCACTGTGGTTGTTCCAGTAGATGCACAATATTTCAAGTTTCTGCTTGATAAGTTTTGCCAGGATAATTTTTAGTAATTTTTGTTTCCTTTTTTCCATTTTTTTTTGGTTTTTTTTTTCTTTAGAACTTATTTTTCGGCTTTTTTTTCTAAGTTCTATTATTTAAAGTGCTGAAGAACAACTCGACTGATTTATTTAGTGTTGAAAGAGAGAGAAGAATAAAATTGAGTTAAATTTTCAAACAATAAATGGCATAAAAGCTTCGGATATATATTTTATTAGCAAGATTTAAAAAATGACTTTAAAAGGCGTCGTCGATTTTCTTCAACAAGCAATTAATTTAAGTAGAAAATTATAATAGTTAGAAATTGTTTGATTTGAGAAATAAAGAAAGAAAGTAAAACTTTTCGTTCAAATCAATTAAGTTGTTGAACTTTTCTATTGTATTCAATTACAAATTCATAAAACAAATTTGTAAAACATTTTGATTGTGTCATGACGCAATATTTATGAAAAGGGGGAACTTTTTAAAATTAATTTCACACATGAGAGCTTGTGCAGTTTTCTACAACAGATGCACTCAATTTTCCGTAATGAATTACTGAAATGAAACTAATTTATAAGCTGATATAACTTTTTTACATTAAAATTTATATACAAATTGTATTGTAAATAAACTAAGGTTTTTAATTAGGGTGGTCCTAATTTAAAAAAAAAAAGTTTTTGTTTAAAGTGGTAATTGGCTCGTTAATGGTTCCAGTTGGCTTCTGAATTCACTTCAAGCTTGTTAGCTAATGTTCCTTGCTAATATTACATTATTAATGTTCCTAATATTAAACAAATTCATATAATAATTTCTATCCAAAATAAATTACTTTTTGGCATGAAACCAATAGAAAGTAATAATTTACTTAAAAAGGAGATATAAGAGAAAATACTACGCCAAATAGTATGGAGTTATTTTGGATTTAATATGTTATAAAAATAGATTAAAGTATGGCCCTTTAGCGGTTTTTGCCAGTGGGGACAACACTTATGTTAATTCTTCTTGTGGAAAACAAGATGGAGTTATTTTTTTATGGATTTAATATGATATAAAATATTATAAAGTATGGTCCTTTAGCGTTTTTTGTCAGTAGTGACAACAGTTATGTTACAAAAAATCGCTAAAGCTTTTCTAATGATCTGCATTAGTTCACAGTCTAACGGCCGTAAAAGTATGCTGTTGTATGTCTCAGTTGTCAACGCAAATTTTCTCAATTCTTCTAAAAGTTCCCGAAAATTGATTTCGAATCAAAATGAATAATTTTGAAATATTCAGTTTGAATTTATATCAAGTACACTTATGTTCTGTTCACATGGTTCTAATGTGGTTTAAGAGAACATAATACCGGAATACAACCAAATAGTTTATAGTACATCTCGTAAATTTGAAAACAAAAATATATTATTGGATCAAATGGATAAAGTTAAGCTATTCATAATGTTCAAGAAATATTGGAAGGAAACGCTTTTCTTAAATAAAACAGTAGATCTGGAGATCGAAATAAGACTTAAAACAGATCGAAGAAAATTAAGATATGAATTTTATAGTTAAATTTAAAAATAGTCTTTTATGATAAGAGTGTCTCAGAAGAAAGTTTACGTTATTGCGTACAGAAATATGAGATAAATTTTATGTGAAAGAACAGCTAGAGAACATGTTTCCAGCATGATATGGAAGCCTGACTCAAGTTCAATACATTCTTGCCAAGACCATGTAAAATTTTATCTGGAGATCGAATGGCCAGGGGAGGATTTATATAAATTGCTCTCCTCACAGGCCTGATTTAACGCCTGTAAACTATGTTGAGAGTGTAAATATAAGTTATCTGCTAAAAGCTTGCGGAATCACCATACGCTATTAAATCCCAAGCATTACGCAGTAGATGGCCCGATCATCATTATAATTTTTATTGTTCGCATTATTCTTCTACACGGCGTATTTTTTTGTGTCATCCACTTGCACTTTGAAGTACTTTGCCATCATCTTCAGGTTCTTTCTTTTCATTCCATTTTCTAAAAACTACGTTCCATTATGTTTTTTTTGCTTTTACCCTATTGTTTATCTACTCTTTTCCACTTGCACATGTGCCTGCCTTCAGGCTGTGGTTAGTAAACAGCAACTGCAGCATCTCTGGCCACAATTCAACACTGCAACCAAAGTTGGGTTGGTATAAAAAAGTGACAAGATAAAAATAGTGTGTTGAAGGAATGGAACATCAACGACTAACTAGTTGCTTATCTTTCCACAAATTACATATACAGTTGAAATGCGATTATTCGCATGAGATGGAATGGGATGGGATTTAGAATTAATAATGGATAAGCGCGATTCATCACATGCAAAGCTTTTGGCTTGCTCGCAGGAAAACACCCAGCGTCTAGGCAGCAATCGAACCCGCTACCTCCGGTTCAGTAGGCTGAGCATTATTCACTCGCCTACGCAGCCACGCAGGAATATATGTGTGATTAAAAGTAGATATTTAAAAATAATGGCAGCATGCATATAATTGGGAATTTAAAAATGAAAATGTGGCAACTTTGAACGCATTCAAAAGTTGGCATATGTGAAAAGAAACGCAAGTCTGAAACAGTTTTTCAGCATTAATATCAACCGAAATGTATCAATTTCTATTTTAAATTCAGCGCAAAAGACTTTAGTTCGGTGTGGAGATGATAAGAAAAAGTACTCAAACATTGTAAGGCGTACATGTATACCAAGCCAAGCCTATTGTGAATTGGTAGTGTATCGTAAATAAAGAGCAAGAAACTGCCATTTGACAATTATTTGACTTCTTTGACATTTGGAGACTATTAAAGACTTATCCGTCAAATTAAAAAATTACTACTATTGCTTAATCACCTCTGATTAATCCAGATCAAAAAGTTTTACTATTTTATTTTCCGTATTGATATCAACATGAGTTAATAGCACTTACGCTGGACCGATTAGTGGCCAAATTGCAATTTGCTAAATATTCAAAACATATATATTTACATAACTTCATTTCAAATTTTTTATAATTACACTTATTTTAAAACTCTTAAATTAAAACTCTTTAAATTCGACGTAAATGTTAAAAAGTAAACAAATTACAATTTCTCTTGAAGCTTTAAAAATACTTCAGTTTAAAAAAAATGTGGCAACGCTGCCGCGGTAAAAAATATTTTTGTAAGATATTCAATTAAATTTTACTTTATTTACCAAACGGGCGAGCTAATAAGTTACCAAAAAAGTTATAAAACAATTAAATAAAATGCTTGAGTGCAACAACCCACTAATACAGCCGCATTTGAGAAAAACTGGTTAACAAAAATTCTCTTATGCTGTGACGTAATTCATTAGTGCACTTAAGCTTGATAAAAATTAAAACTCTTTCAATTCGACGTAAATGTTAAAAAGTAAACAATTTACAATTTCTCTTGAAGCTTTAAAAATACTTCAGTTCAGCAAAGAAAATTTTCCTTAAAATTCCTGAATAAAAATGTTACGTACTTTAGATCGGCTACGTAATGATATTGTTTACTTAAGAACAACCCAAAGAGAGAAAAAAGCTGCCTAAAATTATACGAGTATATCTTGCAAGACTTTGAAAAGGAATGCCACTTTAGCAGAACACGGCGAAAAAAATGGCCGAGCATTTTATCAACCATTTTATATATAATCCATTGTGATAGCATACAACGCATTTCATTTCTTTTTCATTTGACAGCATGGAAAGTGGACATAGGACTGCATATAAAAAATTATTTAGCACATATACTCACGCATATGAGCTCCAAACTTAAGGAGTATAACGTAGGCTTTATGGCAATAACAAATTGCTACCACGTAAAATTGTAAAATCAACAGAATTTCATTATTAAATGCAAATTTTGTAGAAAAAGTTTCAAAAAAATTAGTAAAAAATTTCAAAATTAATGGGAAGTATATCCATGTAAGCACTCATTATTTACACTCTTTTAAATTTTTGCTCATTTTAGTCGGTATGAGAATACGAGCCGGCTCTGTGCATCTTTCTGAGCATCCTACTATTCCATCTACGTAATACGTACGCATGCAAATTATAGAGAATCTCTGCAGAAGTTTCCTGATGGCGGGGCACTGCACCTAATGAAAAAACCAGACCGTCCAACTTTAAGACGAGAAGAAATTTACGAAACTCTCACCAAAATTTCTGTTGCTAAAAGCTGTTCTGTTTGTGGTGGTTCGTATCAAATAACACGATCTTGGTTATATTCTCTACCCACACATTTAACGTCATCAAGCTTAAGTGCACTAATGAATTACGTAACAGCATAAGAGAATTTTTGGTAACCAGTTGTTCTCAAATGCGGCTGTATTAGTGGTTTGTTGCACTCAAGCATTTTATTTAATTGTTTTATAACTTTTTTGGTAACTTATTAGCTCGCACGTTTGGTAAATAAAGTAAAATTTAATTGAATATCTTAAAAAAATATTTTTTACAGCGGCAGCGTTGCCACATTTTTTTTTAAATTGCAAATAAATATAAAATTATTTTCATGTTAAAAAATTGCAAATATAATAAATAATTTAAATAAAAATAATTTAATTCTATCAAAATCCAGTGAAAGTATAGTTTGATATTATTCAGGAACATCTTATTTTGTTTTTTAGAGTTGAAGGCATTTTTTTATAAAAAAAAAAAGTTTTTTATTTTCGATATCTTGTCACCGCTTTGAGTAACTTTTCCAGGAATAATTAAATGTGACAAGAGTAAAAAATATATGTAAATGCAAATATCATATATGGGGGAAGGATCCATGACTATTTGTCTTTGTATGGAACAAATACGAATAAAAGCCAACTGATATCGCGAAAAAATTAATTTTTATGCATTCTTGAATAAAAAGTAATATTCTGTTGGTTATTGTGTTTAAATAATATTAATTATTTTTATTATTTTATTTTTTATTTTTTATTTTTTTTTTATTTATTTTTTATTATTTATTTTTTTATATTTATTTTTTATTATTTATATTTTATTATTTATTTTTTATTATTTTTACTTAAATTTTTTTTTATTTCATACAGAAACGTCTTTAAAGAGAAATCGTATGGAAAAGGTTTTTGGAAACAAAATCCTCGAAATTACAAAAATAGTTTTCAATTCACAATCTCCACTCAAAATAATAAAATACGTCAAAAACATCATATAATGCTCAATATTAATAATTGAGACACGTTCATACAAGTCCTCACACAGGACATTCATCTATACATTCATATGTGTAGGAGTATGTCGGTGTGTATGAATATAAAATTAATTGCATCCATTTTAGTAGCAGCTTCAATACGACATTTCAACTCAAAAGGTACTCGCTGTCAATCCTTGAGGCAAAGTGTTTTCAAGGCTTCATACAAGTCCACTTAAAACATGAGTACTTATTTTTTTTTTTTTTGGTTTTGCTTTCATTTATTTATTTCTAAAATGTTATAAAATAAATTGTACATTTTATTATGCATGTTATCGAAAACAATAACGAGACCCGATTTAGCAAAATATGACCAAAATTAGAAAAAATATAAACTAATCTTAAAAAAAATGTCGTTTTGCAACATGCAAAAGAGTTCATTCACAAAATAAAAATTTTTATATGTCGGTTTTTTTTTGGATAGTAATGCCTTGAACAATTGAACAACAAGGAGCGGAACACGATATGCGTAATGTGGAATACGCCTTATAATAAGAAAAAGATAGTTTTGACAATTGCATCGCCGATTCAGCTGTCACCAGTTTAAGCCCATTTTCATTTTTATAAGAGACAACAGTAAAGTGATGAAACTTCATTTAAAACTGAAATAACATAACAATATCGTTAATATCGTTAACCAATTAATAATCCTGAAACTTGTTTTAAATGTTTTATTTTCTCTAATGTCATATTAGAGTCAACTCTGCATGCTGCCACAGCGACTTTCCAGATAATTAAAAGTTTTCTACAAAACGACAATTAGTGTTGCCGGAATATGTAGTTGTGCAGTCTGCAGCGTTGGATGTCTTAAATGATTTAGACAAAAAATTGACGAATTTTTTTTTTTAGTTTTAAGTCTAAAAAAATGTTTAAAAAAATTTTATTTATAAAAATGTTTAATTTAAAATTAAAGATGACAAAAGACTACTAATAATAAAGGAGATGACGCATTGAACATATAAGTTTTTAGATCACAACTGGTTTAAAACAGCTGACTGTCACTTAAGAAGAGATTACTTGTGGTCAGCTTATAAATAGTGGGTAAATTACTATAAACATATGAGAAACTATAAGATAACTTAAATTATTAATACTTTTGTTTTATTGCGGCCATTATTAAATAATAGTGACGTATATGCTCGACTGACGTATACAAAAAGGGAATATATAATTTCGATCAAATTATTAAGGGAATTTATTAGGGGAAGTTATTAGGGGGTAATTTTTAAACACATATTATCAATTATTTTATTTATTTATTCATCTTTCCAGAAAATCTTGATTTCTGATAATGTGTACAATATTATTTAAATTGCACTATTAAAAATGTACACAAATTGATTATTTTGGAGAATTTCATCGCATGCTAAATCATACATTCAGGAAAACCTTCACCCAAAAGCTTCTTAGAACAACGCAATATTTATTTAACTTCCAATTAAAGACAAATAGCAAGTTTCTTAAATCAAATTTGTATCGATAAGAAAACCATCAGTTTACATGCACTCAATTTGACAGTTATTTTTCAGCTCCAATATAAAATAAAGAAGTAAGAAAAAAGAAATGGAAAAGAAAATTTTAAATAATTTTATTCTGTTGAGGATTTTTCACCTTAATGAAGTTTTTGGAATTTAAAGTTATTTAAATCTACAGTAATTGTAATTAAAGACTCGTTGAGAGCAATCAGCTGATATTCAGAAATAATCAATTTAAATGTATTTCTAATATTTTGCCGAATATTAATTCTTAGGAATAGAGTGCAACTAACTAAATTTATTCACGTCGTGTTTCATTTTTCAATTGAATATCGTTAATCATTTTTCTTGTATTCTTTTAATTTTGCAAAGTTTTGAAAACTTATATGTTCATATATTGAATACGAGGAAAGACTTTTTGTTTTCATTGGAAACATTTTTTTTATGGTGTTACAACGTTATTTTCCAACCAGCGCGCACATTCACATGCACTCACATGTTATATATTGATTTACATATCTTTAGTCTTATTTAGAAAGGCTTTAAATGGCATTTTTTTGCCAATATTAGATATGAATTGAATATTTCTGGGTATCAGCTGATTTATTAAAACAACTTTAAATTCAAAAACAGCATCGGACTTAAAAATTCTAAACAAAATAAATTTATTTAAAAGATTCTTTTTCATTTGTTCTTTCTTCCTTAATTTATTTTCAATTTCAGCTGAAGAAAAAATGCGAGTTAGGGCCTTTCCACTTGAGACCAACGTAACTGTGTGTGTAACTGTATAGCTTGGTGTGGCTTTAACATGTCCGTACATGACAAGGGACTTGAAAAAGAGAAAAAAAAGTTGTTTTATTTTGCGAAACATCAGCAGAAATGTGTGTTTAGGAAGCAAACACGAAATAATATGAAAATGTGATACTGCTGCACTGTTGAAAAGATTTTTTTAATTGTTGTTTTACTTGTTAAAATGAAGTTTAAATGAAAATAAATGGTCGAAAGTGGTTTCAAAATAAAGTTTTCTGTAAAGAATAAAAATAACAAATAATTTAAAAACAGACTAGTTTAACATTTTTGCTCAATTTGGGGAAAATATGGTTTTATTATTCTTCAGAAAAATGTGGGAAATTTTTATAAAAAGAAAATTGCCAAGAAAGTGTCAAAATAAATGTAAAATGATAAACAAACGAGTTAAAGCTATTAATTTGAAAAATAATAAAGAATATAAAATATATGTCAAGTTCACTGCCAAAAAAGGAATAGAACATATACATATGTATATGTATGTAGGGGTATGCCAATTAACAAAAACCAAGTCATCGGTTTTAAATTACTTTGCTTAGCCATGGGCATTAAAAAGTTCCAACTAACATTGGCCATGACGTTCTTCCACGTGCAATTACAAAAATGTATGAAAATGATTAACGTTGCCAGGGTTACATGTCCTTGTAAACTATTTGCTGTTTTTCATCCCAGCAGTACAATTTCCTTCTATGCTTTTGCCTATCGCAACAATTTGAAACACTTGGCACCAGGTGTGAAGCACTAAGCATTGATTTTCTGTTTCCATGTTGTAAAAATAAAATGCATTGAAAGCAAACATTGTAAGTTAGGCGGGAGTCTAGTTTTGTGTTTACTGCGGAAAAGTTGTTAATTTATTATAATGCGATGCCAAACTCGATAAACATTTTCATTTGAAATGAAGCAGCATTATGTGAATGTCCTTATAAACACAATTAAGGATGAGCAACATGACGAAAGCATACCCATACGAATACTTTCAGGGCTTCCGTTTTGGTCACTTCTAAACAAAATTTAAAATTTTTTTTCAATGTTTTTGCTTAATACAATACACATATGAACATACGAATATTTTTTATACTGAACTTTTAAAACAACTTTATAATTCATCAATTATTATTTATTTAAAAAAAATAAAGGAAGTTTCTTTACTTATTTATTCCATCAGAGTTGCAAATCAACCTCTAAAATATATACGAGGTGTGATCATGTCTAATTTCCGCATCATTTTTTTTTTTTTTTTTTGTTATGTTGGTACACATGTATTGTATATGTATTGGCAATATCAGCCGTTTTTGATTGTCAGTTGGTTTTTGACAGATAAAAAACTTTGTCGTGTTTTGGAGTGCTCTCCGATTTTTACTATTTTTTTAATAAATTTTATGCAAAAGCAACATCGTATGGGCATTGCTCAGGAGCTGTTGAAAGTCGTCAATTACGATCATGGATGTAACCGAATGCAACTGTCCAGAAGAGCCAAGACCGAAAAAACACGTATAATTCGGTCAAATGTGAAGAATTTGGTTAGTGGTTTCTTCGATTGCAATGACTTGGTGCATAATGAATTCTTGCCAGCAGGTTGTACGGTTTGACGTTATGCGACGTTACGGTGAAGCAATTCGTCAGAAACGCACAGAGTGATAACGGAACAGCTCACACATCGATGTGTGAGCTGTCACTTTTTGGCCACAAAGAAAACTCTAATGCTGACTCAACCACTCTATTCACCGGACTTGGCCCTCGCTGAGTTTTTCCTCTTCCCAAAATTGAAGACATCGATGAAAGGAAAGCATTGTGCTGCAATGCCAATAAGCGAGTTTCAGAACTTTTTCTGCGATTGGAAAAAAAGGCTGGCATAAGAGTATTATATCTGAGGCAGATTTATTGATGAATAAATAGTTAATAATATCTTGAGTCTGAGCTTTTTCTTATAGTATTGCAGCAAACAAATCAAATAAAATGTTTTCTACAGTAGTAATTGTAATAGTTTTAAATGTGGTATTGAAGTAAGAAGAAGAAGATAAAACCACTTCTGAACATTCTACGAGTTCTTATGTCAACCAATTTAAATCAGCTTCCTACCAGCAGGCGAAGATACAATTTTACATGTTTACTAATCCTTTAATGGTTTGTGGTTTGCATTCATACTTATGACGTCAAATTGTAATGTTAATTATCAACTACTGATTATATCTTGCGAAGCAAACAGATAATACAAATATTTACATACTTAAAAGAAATAAAACCAAATACATGCAAACATACACACAAACACACACTGTATATAGGGATGTAAATGAATGAGTGTATGTATGTTAATATTTTAAGCCAAAAAGTATTTTCCTGATGTAGAATAGAGGTACAGATTCTTACATACACATGTACATGAGAATTAAGCAAACGTTAACTTGTCCTAACGGTAAAAATATGCAAATTCCTACCGAATGTAGAAATCACTTTTCTGTAAAATCTTCAGCAATATAAAACAGAAGCATTATATTACAATTTCTTCGGCTACAAAATAGCTAAAAGAAAAATATGTACATATATTTAATTAATTATTTCCATATTTTTATTTTAGATGAGTATACAAGTCAGCTGGCCGTCATACTCTTTTTCTAATTTTATAAGAAATACGAAAACATTGCAAGTAGATTCTACCTCTATTTAAGATTCTAAACCAGTTCAGCGTTTTCAATATTTAAACATTTTTTAATATGTGTGTATACAAATAATTATTATTAAAATTTGTATGTAATTAAGAGCAAAAAACTCACCTTTTTAATTTAACTGCTTTATAGTTTATTAAACACTATTTTATTAAATTCCCGTACCGGCTGCAGTTTATTGAAAATAATTCAAACACTTGCAACACTTCTTCCAACACTTTTAATATCACAAAAAAAAGAGAGAAAAACAACCTGCAAGTTTGCTTGTAAACACACAAAACACAACTATACAATTTACTCTTAAAATTTGTTTTCTCTCATTTCTTATTTCTTTTCTCTCACATTGAAATTCCATGAGCATGACAACAATAAAGAAAAGTTACAAACAATTTGTTCACCAAACAAACGTAATGGTCGCTTCAAGCGCCGTGTATGCCATAGAATATGTAGTTGCCACTTATTCAATGTTATAAGAATATATTCTGTGTCTTTCGCCAAGCTTGCCGCACCGATTGTGTTTGGTAAAATGGAGAGTAGCATACATTTCCAATATATATTTTTTACAAAAAAAAAAACATGAAAAGTGCAAATACTTAGAACATCAACAACAAAAGAGATTGAGAATTTGCATTAATTCTCAGTTTATAGAAAAATTATAATTTTAATATTATTTTATGGTAATTTGTACTACATTTTTGCTTTCCCACAATATTTAACAAATTTTCTTGTTTTTCCAAACCGAAAAGAACAATTTTAAGTTTGTTTCTTATAATTACTTAGTCCTCACAAATATGTTGGCGTTTCTCAGGTCGAAAAGGAACTATTTGCCCTGTACAAATCGAGAGGCTTGGTTTCGTGTTCTTTTTACAAAGTGTTGCCAGACATTTTTCAAAACAATAAAAATAAAAAATGTTTAGTTTCTCAAGCAGATGAATTAGCAGTCTGGCCACTGAACATTTTCTTCACATCAATAGAAAAATATAAATAAATGTTTTTTTTATTAGCTAGTAAAAAGGGGCACACACTTTTTTCTCATTTGTATTCTTTTCTCGTTAAATATAAAATGAAATTTTTATCGGGCGGGTAAAACATTTTGGAAATGCATTCTTTAAATACATCTTTATGGTAGAAAAGAAAACGCCATTATAGAACTCAGCATTCAAGATGATCAATGTTGAACTGCAATTAAATATAGCTTAAATGAATTTATTTCAGGAATGGCACTCTTCAGTATTCCGTGAGATGACAATTAAGTACCACTTTTCGTATAGATGCAATAAATCTTTTAGTTTTGCTAATAATTTGATGTTTGCGTAATTTTTAATTTATTTAAATAATAATTGTAATGAAATGAACACATTAAGGCATCACTTATGTTTGACATACAAACATTTTGTGTATGTGTGGATGGATTGGGATATACATTTTATATACTGTTGAATTATAAATACTTACGCAAAGAAACATCTTGATTTCGCTACTAATATTAACAAATAAAAAGATTAAAATTTTAAATCTTTAAAAAATGTAAAAAAATTAAAAATTAGGATGAATACCATATTCCCATTCGATCCGTGGGGAGCCAATCTTATACAAAAATCTATTGTGTGCAGCACAGTATATGCATGCATGTCTAGAAAGGGAATTTAAGAACTCTTTAGGTTTCGGAATTTTTAGTTTTAATATTGACATGAATTGTCCAATTTAATACTCGTAATTAAAGATTTAATCAAAAGCAAAGCAAAATTTGCTTGAGGTGGAATTTTAAATTTTAATGTAATCACTGCCACTATTCAATCCACCCTATTAAATTCTCATGTCACTTTCTTTTCTGTAACACTTGATTATTGCGAGTAAGAAAGGCGCTTTCTGACGAACTTTTACATCAGTCTGAATGACAGTGGCCGACCGGTTCATCTGCATGAGAATTTTATTAGTAATACAAGATAGAAATATTGCTGGAATAAAATGTTTTTAGACGCCCGAATTATGTGTTTCATAGGATTAATAAAATTTTTGATAGCTTTTTGCTTTAACTCCGTCAGTACGGCCACTTCATACAGGCTTGAATATGAGCCTCAAGGAATGCAAAAAGTATCGTAAAAAAGTATCTAAAGGCGGTAAGACGTTGCTTTTTGTAGGCAAGTTCTTGCATCGTGTAAACGATGCCAAAGCGAAAATGTTAATTCAGAGTTGTCTTCGCTCTCAATGGGGAAAATATTTGTGTAGCCCTGCAATTAGAAATGAACTTCCACACTACAAACATTTCTCTGATAAACAATTGTCTATGAACTTGGCGAACAGATATATATTCACGATCAATTCCCGATAACATAGTCCGGTGTCCAAACAGTGTTATCGATAAAAAAAACATACTTTATACACACCCTATTATGAATAATATTTTTTTTAGTAATAACACTTTTATTGCTTATTTAAATAACAAAGGGAGAACCAAATCGTAAAAATAATTTTGAGGCCAATGGAAGGATCATTTGGTACTTACAAAGTTTTTAAACCGCTTTCTCCGTTATTATAATTCAAAATAACTCTAAATTATTAAGAATTTCACTATTATTTTTTTAAAAATTAATTTTAAAAATTCTTGCATTTTTGGTTTAAATAATGTAGACTTTTATCTCTTGGTTTATTTAATTGAACTCTTATTTTATTTTGATTCTATACAATAGTTGTAATAATTAAATTTAAACTACACAGACATATTTTTTGTTTGTTACATTTTAAAATTTTTGATTATGTTATTAAACAATACTAAACATTTATTGATCCATTCAAATTCACCTGACTGCTGCAGTAGAGATTTTCATAATAATATTTTCATGAAAAAAGAAAAAATTTTTTACAAAATATGCTTAACAATAAACTAAATTTTAACTTATTGGTATAACGATTTAAAAATTTTGAAATGTTTTTTAATGCATCTGCATAATTATCTTATATATTTTCAAATTAAGCCAACGGTACGTTGCCACGTTCTATACACATACGTTGATACCTTTACTGCCGTTTTTTATATTTAAAATTTTTTATTATGGCACTTTCACGAAATATTTATTATAAATTAGCAACATTGGCAAAATTGGAATTAAGAATTAATACAAAACTATACATACAATCAACACAAGATAGACCCACATTTAGCTTCTAATAAAATGAATATCGAAAAGTTTCGAATAACTGCAGTGCATACGAAAATAAGTATCTTCGCTTATGAGTAACGCGCTAACATTTAATTTTGCCTAAAAATGATTTGTAAACACGTTGTTACAGCAACACGATATAATTACATACATATAATAACCATTGTAATAAATTGAAGATACAATTGTAATAAATTTTTTCGTTAAGATTGTCCAAATTTTCAGCCTTAATTGCTTTGATTTCTGTTTCTACACACAGTTTTGTTAATTATAAGACTTTTAAACATATGAATAGCAACATAATACGGCTTTAGTAAAAAAAAGAAGAAGAATTTCGCCCCATCTGTAAATAAAATAAAAACGTATTTCTTTTATAAATATTAAATATTATAAATTTTCAAGTTTTTTCGAACATAAAAGATATTAAACACAAGAAAAAAAACTTTTAAAAAAAACTTGTAATAAAATTTAAAAAAAAATATATTTTAAGTAATGTAAAGTATAAAATAAATTTTATACTTTAAAAAAATAAAGTAAAATAAAAATAAATAAAATAAAATAAAAGTAAATGGAGGAAAAAATAATTCATTTTTAAACGCCAAAATTTCCATTATTGTAAATCATTCTCCGAAAATGTTCAGCAAAGACTTTCGAGATATTGGATTTTAAAAATAAATAATAAATCATATCATTGTTTATGTAGCCGAGTGTAGTTGTTGTTATGTTATCTTATAGCGCAAACAGACGACAGCGTTAATTCGCATTACCAACCCTAATTTAAACTGACTTATGAATTAACCCTCATCACAGAGTGTATTATATTGAAGTAAACCCCACGATGGCATAGTGATTAGTATACCCGCCTGTTACGCAGGTGTCAGGGTTCAATTCCCCTGGGAGCCAGAAGCCAAAGGCCTCAGTAGCCAGTGCTTCTATACATATTGCAATCATATTCATATAATTGTAATATTTGGTAAATAAAATAAATAAATATTGAAGTAAATGCAGGTTGCATTTATACTGAATTTAACTATTTCAATATGGCAAGACTGTAAACAATCAATCAGCTGACGGCAAATTGTTTAAAATGTAAACTTTTTTACAGAATTCCTCCTTTAATTGAATTTCAAACTTGAAAATTCAATAAATGCAAAAAACTTGACTAAAATTAAAAATGATGCTCGATTAGATGATTCCGTTCTTCTGGACGTCGCCCTTTAATGGAATTCCAAATTTCTTTAAGTTGAACTCCAGTTTATATTATTTTTTCAAGCTGATTTTTTGTCTTAGAATACGAGCATATTTTTGGAGGAAAAAATGATTTATTTTTTAAGCTCAGCGAAGACTTTAATTCAAACTGACTCGTGAATTACACCCCATCCCAAAGTGTGTTAGATTGAAGAAAATGCATAAATGCAGGTTGCATTTATACTAAATGTAACTATCTCTATATGGCAACACTGTCAACCATTAATCAGCTGTCGGAAAAGTGTTTAAAATGTAAACTTTTTTAATTCCTATTAAATCTACTAATTTCAACAGTAGCCTTTGCCTTAATTCAGAGGGTACACTGCGGTTCCAACTTGTAGCAACACGTACAGTTTATGAGCCGCATGTGTACGAGTGTAAATATTTTTTACATTTCGGATTAGTTTCGGCAAAAGTAATTTCAGCTTTCCTTCAAATAAATGCTGATTTTTCAATACTGCTAATCGTATTTTCTGCCTTCTATACATTTAATCACAATGTAAATGCAAAACAAAAATTAGAAAAAAAAACAAACAGCTGTTTACTAAATGCCAAAACTCTCGTAAGACACGGTAACGTTTCAATTCAAATTACTTACCGATCGTTATAAGTTCGTCAATAGCAGTATGAGTATGTAGTATCGTTTGTACCAGTAGGCAGTAGAAAAATTTCACACACACACTAAATAAAACTATGGAATATTGTCGTTTTGTTACAGACGAAAGAAAAGTAAAACGACAACAATAATAATTGCAACTGATAGCGAATATCGTTAAAACTTTTTCTAAGCAGAAAATTTTATAAATTTTCGTTGTATTTTTAATTATTTTACTGATGCGATTATTTTGTGAAAAGTTGCTGAATCGCACTGCTGTTTTTGGCTGCATTTGATTGCAGTTTCTATTCCTTTTATTATATTTTTTAATATATTTCTATTCCTTTTTAATATATGCATCAACAGAGGTTGCCAGACCAGACCACTAATATTGACGGCCACAACTGCCACTTCACATATAATTGTGAAAGTGATAGATTTACAGAGTTGCCATTGGAGTTGTTAATAACGCCACTCGAAATATTTTACAGTTGGGAAACTGAATTTGTACATTTAAAATATGATAACATCATATACACAAGTTCGAGGTGTGATCAAAAACAACTGATTTTTTTTTAATATTTTCCAAAAGTAGTTATTTGTTTATCAATAACTATCCTGTCCCCATCAAAAAAATCCACCGGAGTGTTTTCCACTTTTGATGCTTTACTTTCATTGGTGTCTTCAGTTTTGAGAAAAGGAAAAAATAATTTAGGAATTAGCAATTTTGGAACAATCTTCCATGCCGCACGTTTCATACTTAAAACATCCATAGAAATTGGTTTCCCAACATCATCAGCAACAGCATTCACTAATAGTGATTTGACGATATTTAAACAGAAATAAAAATTTAAGGCATATTTATGTATTGCTACTTTCAAATAAAAAGGCCCTAACTGCCATTTTTTTAATAGAAAGGTCCATTGTAATAAAAAAAAAAATTTTTTATTGCAAAAAAAAACGCGAGTTAGGGCCTTTCTACTCGATAGAATTCTATTTACTATAGAACTTATGTATTTTTCTGATTGCTGTCACTGTAGTAATTCCATAACTAGTAATCAGCTTTTGAGAGTTTTAACAGTTTGTGCTCCAATAGAGTATTTTTATATGTGGTGGGGTATTAAAACCCGATTTTTTTGGTAAATACGTTTTTTTTTTTTGAATAAAACAAATCTTTAAAATATTTAATATTGTTTCAGCTGAACTATTTCATAAATTCCTTAAGTACATCAGATAGTAATAAATAACAGCTGTTACGTTTAGGCAGAAGGCGCCAAATACAGTCCAAAAAAAATTTTGTAAATTTGAATGCGCTCCATCGTCTTTATCACTAACCATTTCCCATATTCATTTACGTCAAGTAATGCATGGTAATTTTTCTTCGACAGTAGCATTATTTATTTGTATAACGGGGATAAGATTTTGGGAATACGCATAGTGAAAGATGGTATAAAGTTATAGAAAAAATGTGGCATCCTTACTGACAAATATTAGTAATGCCATTTTGCCGCGCACTTGGTATAAATAATGAAAACGAAATACATAGTTGTCTCTTATTTTTAATAACAATTGATGAATTCATTTATGATGTAAACGTTTATTGTTTACGCAAGAACTATTTAATTATCTTACCGTAAATATTTAACATCACGCACAGCTGGTGTATTCGTGGCCAACCATTGCAATGCTGGGCTCCGTGGCCCTTTTCAGCTAAGATCATATGTGGCCAGTGCGACGCTTGCATTTGTTAGCTACATATGCTTTACCGAACAACAAACGCTGAAAGGCACGACGAAACTCTGGATTAAAAATAGTATAAATGATAGGATTAAGCGTGGAATTAAAGTATCCCAGCCAGAGGAACAAAGAAGCAACAGCTGCATTAATTTCACAGCTTTTGCACAGTGACAGCATAAGCGCCATAACAAAAAAGGGCAGCCAACAGACAACAAAAGCTCCTGTTATGATGGCTAAAGTTTGTGCTGCTTTGCGTTCTCGCTTTGCTTCGATCTGTTGGCGACGTTTGGCCAATTTTTGATGGGGATTCATGGTGCGCAGCAGCGAGGGAAATAGTGGTTGTTTGCTGTTAAACGTTTCCAGTTGTGGTGTTGCTGAGGTCAGTACGATGGCGGTGACATGCTGTTGTAATGTTGATGTTGTTGCAGCAACCTGCTGGGACACTGTGCAAATCTGTGATGGCTGGGGTGTACGTTGCTAGTAAGCAGCAGCACGATTGCACAAACACATTTTAATAAAAGTAGAGCAAATAAAAGATAAAATCGGGAGAGGAAAGAAAAACAACTAATTTTAATTGTGTTTATGTGCAGTAAAATAATTAAATTTTAGCAGAATAAAAAATTATTACTGGCATAGAGAATAGATTTCAAATAGTAATTTGTGGACAATAATATGAATAAAAAAATTTTTTTTCTTTTTTAGCATAATAGTTCTTACCTCATCTGCCATACTGGTGGTATTTTCATCCGAGATGTTGGTCAAATCAGTACCAGCGTGACTCTTGCTATCAATGTTGCTGGTACTAAATTCAGTTTCTTCTCTTATATTGCGATTTGAGGTGTTTATTGGATTATCGCCCATATTGGCATTATTATACTTGTCGGTGGAAATATCTTTGCTGAAGCAAATTTTAATGCGTCTCTTCTTCCGGTTCTCCTGGAAGCCCTTAAAAAATACAAACAACATCCCACCAAGCCATTGTTTCAAAACGTATTCCGTACATTATTTTGTAATGAGTTGTTTTTAAAGTGGAAAAGCTTTTATCTTTTTAAATCCGATTTATAAAATCTTCCTTGCGATGGCGTAGCTTTATATGATATATTAAGTAAAAACATTTCAAATTATCATACATACAAACATGCATATTTATGGCTCTGATGTGTATAGGGTGCCGCAAATTAAGGTAAAGATTGTGGTTGGTAACACAAGCTTTTCCCCGAGATAATGATTGGTTGATACTGTTGTGGCCAAAATGTGGTTTCAACAAGACGTTGCCACTTGCCATACAGGCAGTTAAATAATTTAATTATTTCGGCAGTCAGATCGTGCGATTAAGCGGCATTAGGTTTCTGTTGATGGAGCTTTTTAAAATCATGGGTCTTTTTTAATAAGGCCTTAAGCAGCCTTAACGAAATAGAAGCTCATTTATGAAAAGTGGTCGCATATAATATCGAGAAATGGGTGCGTAAGCGGATGCAGAGAAGTGGAGATCATTTACAAGATGTCTTGTTCCATAAATAACACTTTGTATAAAATTGTATAAAAAAATAAATAAATATTTCATATTTAATTTTTATCTTAAGCTTATTTTGTGGCACCCTATATAGTTGTACATATATCTCATATTAAAGACGTAAATTGTGAGGTAGAAAAAATGAGATTGTTAATATTCAAAAGTGCAAAATTCCTTTTTATTTGACAACGATGCGAGGGCAGTGGGACAAGCCACTTTATACCGACAGCAGTACAGTATCGGCATATTTATTGAACGTGTATCGCAGAATGTCCTATGAAAGACAAGCCAGCGATTGAACCTTTTGCATACTCCGTGGTAAATTAAATATTTTTAACACAGCTGGATCCCAAAATTTATTAAAAAATAAAAAAAATTTGGAAATTATTTAATTTTTTCTTCTAAATTGCAAGATAATAAAATAAATAAAATATCAAGTAAATGAAGTACAATATTATTGATAAATTTTGTGGCAATGGTGGCGAATTCATAGAAGGTTACCTTAAAAGCACAGATGGCTTTTAATGCATAGGTATTGCCTCCAAGAAAATATTTAGTGAAAACATTTAGTATATAAAAAATGTTTGTAAGTTTTGGAAATTTTAGCAATTTTTTTTTATTTTTTTGTTTTTATTTAATTTCCTTATTTTGGATATACTTCAAAAATCAAAGGAATTTGAATTGAGACAATTTCTTTGATCTTTTAAATTATTGCATAGATAGTTATTATTCAAATTATTTAAAAAATCACCTGCTGTAAACTTGTTTGTATTCGCTTTTGTATCACTAATATATATATATATATATATATATATATATATGTATAGTTGGTTTCAAGTAGAAAGGCCCTAAATCGCATTTATTTTGGCATAGATATTTTCGATATATGAACTGAAAAAAAAAAAATAAATGCGATTTAGGACCTTTCGATTTAACATCCACGATTTAATCAGTAATAAGATTCAACAACTTTAACGACTTCTAAACACTTAAATTTGTCGACTATAGCAACGGTTTTGCTATTCAGTGTAATTTAAGCTTTTAATTCAAATTCTATTGAAAAAATATAATATAAAATTTATAACGAAAACTTGCAAATCAAACCGAAAATTTAATTTCCGTTGGCAAAGTATTGATTATGCCAACCCTTTGCGCCACCATCTTGGTGTTAGTTAGTTTAGAAAGTACAAGATATGAATATGAAGTATTCTATGTTATGAGGGCTTTATGCTATCATATGGCTTTATTGTGAAACTTTACGAAAACACAAAAGAGAAAGAAAAAAAATATTTCAACTTTTTCTCTTTCATTTTATTCTGTTTAAAAATATATAATTCCTTTACAACAGAATGTAGGTAAATGGCGCCGTCATTCATTGTTTATTAAAAAAAAGCAATTATAAAATTGTTATCGTTTAGTTACCGATAAACATAATAACAGCTGTAGTGCATCCGATTTTCCTGTGAATGAATCGTATGGCTGTGTAGGATAGTAAAGCATGGCCTGTAATGTCTAATGTTCTTTATTGTATGGCAACATTGCAAGGATATCGAAAGCATGCACAGGGTTGCATTAAAATGCTGGAATAAGTGATTATTTTAATTAATTAAGTTATTAACTTCTAGGCAATTCAGTGATGCTTCTAAAATGTGATTGGCATTACAAGCACCGATTTTCAAATTTATCCTCTAAAACATGTCTTATGAGAATCGAGCAATTTCTTTATGTGATTTTAATTTTAGACAATTCACTCTTCTATTGCAAAAATGAAAGCTTTGGGCGGTCTTGTTGAGCTTAACTCACTAATATTGATAATAATACAATATAAAACTGCAGAGACGCAGAGATGGAAAACACCTCTTATTGATATGTTCTCTGTAAGCAAATCAGCTGATTGGTTTTCGCCTCAAAAAACGGTTTAACGTTTATTTACTCCATTATTTCGTTACAAATTTGTTGCGTTGCTTTTGACAGTATGAATGTTTCGACTTTTTAATTGTTACAGAATTTCTAATACTTTTTAATATATACTTTGTAACGGCGTAAGCCAGTGTAAATACGACTTATTTATAATCTAAAATAAAAAGTATAAAATTTAAATCAATTTTTGTGTCAAACTTTAAATAAAAGAGATAATAAAATTATACATTAAATAGTAACAGAGAGGAAAATAGAGAAAAAATTTTTCTTACCACTTCTTTTGCGGCCGCCTTTTCATTATATCTCAAACGTTGCGTGCGGCGTTGTATACGTTTGCGTGCTATTTTATAGATTTTCCAGTAGAGTAATAAAATCATTAGTAATGGCATATAAAACGAGCAACAAGTGGCAAAAATCTAGTGCAATTTATTGTGCCACAGAAAAGGGATAAGCAAAAGGAAAATATAAGGAAAAGGATAACAAATTACTAAAATTAATGATCTATTCCTTCGTCTATTTAATTTAAGATTTCATTATTAAGGACTTTAATTTTTTTCACTTAATACCTGATAAAGGACATCCTGTGAAACCATACATTTTTGCTGCTCAATGCGTTCCATATACTCGGGGTCCTTCCAACCAAATTGTGGTGCTAAGGAAACAATTACGGCAAAAAACCAAACGGAAAATATCATACAAAATATACGTCGTGGTGTGCGTAAATTATGATAATCAATATTTGTTATGGTCCAGTATCTGAAAGTATAATTATAAACTTGTGAGTTGTATAAAGAATTTTCTATCTCTGTTCTAAGGATTCATTTGGCCAATTGAAATTGTATTCAGAAAAGGCGAATGTCGTTTGTCTTAAATACTGGCATGTGTCATCGGAAATAATGCCCTAATCCTCATTTTTTTTTCATTGATGATTTTTCATTGATTCAATAAGCCTTTCAGAGCCTGGAAGCTCTGTGGGATAAATAGTGGTATCACTTTACAAATCTCACTCAGTGGACTATTAAAGTTATTCACTAATGCAAGTTGCGGAAATTTATCCTACGAAATTGTCTTTATACAAACAACTATTTTATTTGAAAACAAAGAAAGATTTTAATTAAAAACAAGCAGTATGAGTGTGTTTATATGGTAGTGTGTATGTGTAATTACAATACGAGACAGGGTTGTATTCTTCCATACTCTTGGCAGCAGTTGAGACACCACTACAACCACAGAAATTGACTAATGAGTGCGGCTTATGGGCTAGTGTAGCATAGTTTCAGAACAATATTGCAAATAGTGAACTTCAGCTAGCTGCCAATAGCCTTACTGTTATGTATGATTGACGTAAAGAAACTTTTGATAAAAGAGTAACTTTTCTAGAATAATGCAAAGTCACTTGTCTACGTCTGTGATCGAATAAAGTCGTAATGTTTCTCAAAGTTAGTAGTCCAAATTGCGCCTTGTATTTAAAATTTCAAGGTAAAGGATGCTTATACGGTAGTGTGTATGTGTAATTACAATACGAGACAGGGTTGTATTCTTCCATACTCTTGGCAGCAGTTGAGACACCACTACAACCATAGAAATTGACTGCTGAGTGCGGCTTATGGGCTAGTGTAGCATAGTTTCAGAACAATATTGCAAATAGTGAACCTCAGCTAGCTGCCAATAGCCTTACTGTTATGTATGATTGACGTAAAGAAACTTTTGATAAAAGAGTAACTTTTCTAGAATAATGCAAAGTCACTTGTCTACGTCTGTGATCGAATAAACTCGTAACGTTTCTCAAAGTTAGTACTCCAAATTGCGCCTTGTATTTAAAATTTCTATATAAAATTATCCATTGAATAAAACCCAAAACCCGAAACCCGCTTCATATTGCTTTCTTACGATTTAAAGTTCTGCAACTCTAAAAAGGAACACCCTATACATCATCTTTTATATAGTAATATTATATTGTTTACTTTAGTGTGGCCATTGCAAAAAGTTTATTGTTAATATTTATCTCTCGCATTCCCCTCACACAGATGCACATGCTGTAAGATTAAATGGCCTCGAATATGTCAATGTAGCCTGGCATTAAATTTCATGCAAAACTATTTTTCACGTAGTTTAATACGAGTTATAAAAAGCGTAAATATCTCGTTTCATTTCCTTTTCTATCTTCTCGTGTTTTTTGTTTCTTATATATTTAATATTCCTTAATATACAAGAGCATGAAAATTGTGCTTACGGTTATTTAAATTTTTACAATGTGCCTTGTTATAATAGAGCTGTGCGCACTTGTATCTGCATGTGTAGGTGTATTTTATATATATGTGGTGGAGGCGTGGACGAGGATTTGTATACCTGGGCCAACAAGGTTACTACAACGCAATAACCGAGGTTTGATCAAAAAATAACCATCATTTCCAAATTACGTAATACTTATGGATGTTCGATTTTCCATAATTTTTTTTTCTGTTATATATGTTGGCAATATCAGCCATTTTGGATTGTCAGTTTGTTTTTGACAGATAAAAATATTAGTTGTGTTTTAATGTGCTCCTCGATTTTTTACTATCTTTTAACAAATTTTGAGCAGAAACACTGTCGCATGGGAGCTGTTGAAGGTAATCAAGTACGATCCAGATTTACTCAAAAGGGTAATAAATGGTGATGAATTATGGGTGTATGTCTATGACATTGAAAGCAAAGCCCAATCATTCCAACGGAAGCCTACAGAAGAGCAAAGAGCGAAAAAAAAACATCAAGTTCGGTCAAATTAGAGGGTTTTGCTTCGAATGCAATGCTGTGATGCCACCAGGACGTACGAATAATAATCACTCCTCAAACACCAGACTCGGCCCTCGCTGACTTTTTCCTCTCCCTATAGCTGAAGCATCACTGAAAGAAAAACGCTTTGCTACGATTTAGGAGATAAAAGAGGAATCGAAACCGCAGCTGTTTCAGAAGTGTTTCGAAGATAGGAAAAAATCCTGTCATAAGTGTATTATATCTGAAGTATGATTACTTTGAAAACGTTGAGATAGTTATTGCAAATAGCGGTTAATTTTTGTTCACACCTCGTTCACCATTCTAGTTGGCATGCTAAAGACTGTGCAGGTTTTATTTAACATTAACATGACCCAGAGTGTGTTTTAGCCTGTTTATGTAGCCAAGTGTTTCGAATATGCTGTGCTTATGAAAACGTCTGTTGTTTGTTTTGGAGCGCACAAACCGGGGGCCATATAAATCAAAGGTGTATGTCGTATAATTTAGCTTCAGCATTTACATTTATTTTGCTCAAAAATTTAATTTGCCTACTTCGGCTTTCCTCACTTACCTGTCTGTTGCTATTGCCACTAAATGCAAAATTGAAGCCGTACAGCATAAGACATCGCAAGAGGTCCAAATGTCACATAATTCTGGTCCCAAAATCCAGCCTTCACTTATCTGTAACAGCATTTGAATTTGAACTAAATTAAATTCTCTTGTTTTAATTTATTTGATAAACAACCACTAATTTTGTAATACAAGACCGCGTTTACATTATGAATTATTTGCCATAATGCCGATTCTATTTACAATAAAATCCTTCTAAAGCTTTTCATAACTGTACGAGTACTTTTCTTTTTTCAGAAAAAGCGGGTTTTTGAAATCTACAGTTACAATTTGATATAGCCGGAATTTGTGTTCTTATAAAGAATATAAAATTTTCAGTGTAAAATTTAAGAAGACTTGAAATGGAATATAATAGTGGAAATCAATATAATCATTTAGGACCCGCTGAATTGCAAATAGATCAGTTACACGGTGTACTTTTGAGTTTCTTTACAGAGTAGAAGATTTAAATTTTATTAGTTTGCGTGTCAGCAATATGGCGATTTCAACTGCTTTCACTAATTCAAAGTGTAGATTAAAAGGACATTTATTAGTCAACGTCCTTTTTAAATATACGATTTTAGCATAAGATTTTTACTCCTTCTTATTGGCTAAAACGTTTGCGAAATAGCAGGCGAGCTGCATTGTCCTCTTTGTCTTGGCTTACTTCTCTACTTTCATTGCCACAAAACAATATGTCGCATTCAAAGGACAGGGCACTGATTACATAGTGTGAATACGGCCCTTTTTATGCGTTGTTTTTTTTTTAAATTAATTAAATTTTGGAATTATTACTTTAAGCTTCTCTACTGTAACAATCAATAGAATGACTGAGAATTAATAAAACGATACGACCAATCAAAGCAAACTAATTAATTGATTTTAGAATAACAAGAGAGAGTTCCAAGAGATACGTGTATGTGTATAGCGAGTCCCAGTGTCTTATTTTGTTCCAACGTAAAGGACAGGTTGGGGGAATGACATGTTTTTCTTTTTTATCTTGTATAGTCATGGAGAAAAATGCGTTTAGCATATTTTTATATAGCACTGCAAGGATACGTTGCTTGAAAACAATACAGCTTCAATCTCTTGTCCGGCTCCAAATTATCTTGGCTGCCATCGAATTGCATTGGAGCGGTTTTCTATTATGCAAATTTTTATCTATCTATAACTTTTGAATAGTTCTTTTCCTATTTCTTGCTGAAATGCTCCACTAAATAATCTGAAATTTAAAATATTAAACATTATGATCCTGCAAGTACTTTGTAAACTGGAAGCACTTTACCAAAATTGCACCTTTTGAAATCAATTTTGTTTTTATCAACTTCCAACTCTGAGTTGCTTTTGCTTTTTCTTTTTCCAATATTTTTACACCTTTTTTATTTTTTTAATTACTGCATATATGTTTGCAGTTGTTTGTACTTACCTCGTATACGGCACCCAGCGGCATTACAAGGCAGGCAACAAATAAATCTGCAACTGCTAGCGATACCACCAAATAATTACCAACATTTTGTAAGTTTCGCTCCAATATTATTGCCGCAATAACAAAAACATTTCCTGTCGTTTTGATAATTTTTTTCCATTTTATGGGCGTTAATGGAAAAATGTTTGAAGGAATTGATTTCGTAAAAAGAAAATCGTAGCATGAATCAACATATTGGAAGAGAAGAAAATATTATCCCATTCAGAATTGATTTTATAGCAAAGTAATGAGAAAAGCAAAAATTAAACATAAAAAAAAATTAAATTCTTTAAAAAAATTTTTAAAACGAAGAGGGGGTTGACAGACTAGGTTCCCAATAACGTACTAGTCCTTCGTGTGGCTAAGCTTTGTTAGGAAACCAAGCGAGCATTTGCATAATAAGCCGTCATACAGACTTACTTTTTAGGAGGGGAAGTTCCTACAGAAAGGATTTTTTATCCACAGGACTTAAACGTTCTAGCGCCAGAACTAAATGGCATAGTAACGGTCAATCATTAATACTCGTACAATGCGATGTAAATAAGATCATGGCTATTGAGCTTAGAAATATAACGCTCTAATAAAATTGTAGCACAATGAAAGCTCGTGTTGGAGCAGAAATGAAACTGTTTTTTATAATTCCAACAAAAAAATTATGATGGAAAGGTGCAGATATATTGTCATGGAATCAAGTAAAATTAAAGTTCGAGCATTTGATTGTTCTCCAAATGCAATTTGATACAAAAAGTCAATAACAATAAAGTTCTCTAGATAAAATGATAATTTCCATGCAATCAGAGTTGCATTTACTTCAAGCTTATAAGAAAAATATTGTTTTCATAGTATCTGTACAATAGAATCCTCTTTTTGATAAGATTTTTTTGAAATGGGCTGGAGACTCATCAACTTTTTGTGTGAATATTTGTAAAACTGTGTGGTATACCGAATCATTGATTTTGGCTATCAAAAGAATGGCTTGTACTTGGCAACAATAAGTGGCTTCAAAGTTAAAATGTGCTTAACTTGTGCTTGCTAATAAAAACTATCTTGCATGACCACTTAAGAGCCCCAAATATTGGTGGAACGCATTGAGCAATAACACCTGCTTTTTTAAATGTCAAGTTGCCAGGTTGCCAGATTACTAGGTTGCATGTTACTGTATATTATTTTATTAGCAAGTAATTGGTAATCATTTTGTTCTCGGTATCTTAAGAGGGCGTAAGTTTTATACAGGATCATGTCCTTCTTGTGACTTTTTGAGCAACTGCTTGTATGATAGCTGTGGCATATAAGCAACATTTGATTTTCTTGAAATCCCATATCGCTCATACGCACTCATCGTTCACGACCCAGTGCGAGCGACAAAAACTATAAGTGGTTAGCAAGACACATTGACAGATATTGAAACTGCAACATTGATTTTACTTAGTTTGAATAACAAAAAAAAAAAAAAGCCAATAACAATTGGCATCACTGTTAAATTATCGTCTAAATTAAAATGAAACGAAACCATGAATGTAAATTATTTGCATAAGAATATAAATCTTAAATAGTTTTCCTTGCCGATTTGTCTCCTGTTATCTACTCTGTATTGCAGGCCTGGCAGTAGAAAGTGTTTGGTCATGCACATATTCTACAGGCTGTCTTGTACTCTTAAATTTCCATTTGCTACCACAAATGATTAGGTTTGCTGCAGTTACTTATTTTATTAGAATATTAGAAAAAAGCAAAAGTTAGTTTAGAGATTCCTCGAGATTTTGGTTTAAACCTGCTTTTTACCCTAAACGGGTTTTATCATTATTTCATTAAGTAAATGCATTAAAATTAGTTATTATATTTCGCTGGTCAGCAAAGGTAACTCGAGAGTCTCTTTCGGAACTAATATTTTCTTGCGAAATCGCCTGTGAATTAAGTTAAGATGGTGCCTTAGCAAGGCGTTACAAATGAGTAATGCAATTCTCGCTGGGATATCTATTTGCCAGCAAAAAATTCATGGGGCGTGTATAAGGTTGTACCTTTCTGATACAGTGGTTTCTTCTTTGCTTGCAGCCAAAGAGAGTGTGCAGTTCTGGCACCAAGAAATTGTTTAACATAAAGACAAACGTCACCTGTCGTTTCAGACCCCATATACTTTTATTTACTGTTACGATTTTTGGTTACCCGATTCCAATCAATGTTTTCGTACACGAAATTGTATGGTGTGATATTTTTAACAAACATAAAAAAAAATTTTTTTTTATTTGCTTATTCGATTATATGTACCTAATAAATTTTTTCAATTTAAACGCCTAAAAACATTTAGAAAAAACAAAACTTTTTGTGTAGTTATTACTTTTTGTTTAAAAATGAACAAACTTTAACACATTTGCCCCACCACACTACCGACTACAAAAAGCTAAAAATAATATACAACTTTATTAATTTCACATTAACACGGCAACATCACCGCAAAAAATAATTAATAACACTTAATTTCAAAATAATTAAGTAGAAGGCTACGTGATACAAACTACAACTAACGGTATTTGAATTTTTGTAGTTTTGTAGCCTGCTGTCGAAAATGTTTGAAATGCTTCAGTCTGCCAGATGGAAATAACAAATAAATCAAAAAACAAAAAAAAAACAAAAACATTAATTCCCTATTGAGGAACAAGTTTGTGCATGATTCACTGAGCAGATGTGATTGCGTGTCTCTCGCACAGACTGTATTTTTACATGTCACTGTATTTTTTCCTTTATTTACATGGTAAAAATTCATAATTTGCGCTTATACAATACATGTAAAAATATTTGCCATTTAATATTTATTGAATTTTTCAAATTGCATCTGCACAAACACGTGCAGCTGCAGGGAGACGATAAATTCTTCTTCATTTTCACACTGACAAACATTATTTGCAATATGGCGGGTGACACTTTTCAATTAATTGCACTATGGTACTGTTTTTATAGAGAAGCAATATCCCAGCGAGCAAATTGCTAGAAGCAGGTAGAATACCACATATCCTAGTTACAGCTGGGATATTCTTAGCCAAAGGACTGGTTCGTGTCATAGGTCACAACACATCTTGTCCTCTCCATACATTTTTAGATGGCGTGCAAGTCTTTACTTCATTTTGTTTCGCTTGGGCGAAGAAAGATTTTTCATATATTTCCTCTTTAATTAAATAGCAAAGCGAAACTGATTTTTGGTAAAATTTTGTATCTTCTGATAGGTGATAACCTCGGAAGAGAACGACAAGTAAAAAGTAATGAGGAGCTTTTTTGTGTGTGTTTTTTTTTTGGTGGGGCGTATTTTCTTCATGTTATTCACATAAATAATTAAGCAGATGATAATTGACAGCTGGTGGTTGTAAAAGACAGAATTGTCAGGCCCACGATGTGATACCTTGCCTTCGCGTCTGCTACAGCAATTATTGTCATTCAAATGGCTTTCATGGGTGTGTTGGTATTGTCTGATCACACTTATCAAAAAAAAATTTTTTTTTCATGTTTGTTAAATATATCACACTATACAATTTCGTGTAAATGAAACTTTACAGAGAAATTTTATAGCAATATGTAGTGGTAACGCTTATTTCGCCAAATATTTTCCAAATGTGACCCCCTTTTTAACACGCGTTGCCTGAATTAAGATTTCGAAATAAAAATCTTATATTCTGATGCATTAAAATATTTATAAAATGTTAACTGGGTAACCCACACTGCTTATGGATGCATGCATGAACACACATACGTTACGTATGTAATCAATATTTTAGCTCTTTGCAGAACGCATTTCATTACGACTGCTCTCATGTTTACTCTCACTGTTTGCTTGTCTACATGAAAAACTCATTTGACATTTGAATGTTAATTCAAGTTAAACGGATTATAAAACGTAACACTGGTAACGTAAACATTTTCACATACAATTACGTTTACAAAAATATGTCACAATAAAAATGGTAGTTGTCAGATCTAATTCTCATACCGCAGGCTTGCCCATTTAAATTAGTAGCTAAATTAGCTTATGATGCTCACCGCCGTGGTCTCTGTATTCGAATGTTGTGGTCGTGGAAAACCCTCCTGGGGGAAAATATTTATATTTTATATTTCGAATAGACATTTATGTTGTACATTTTAATCTTTAAGTATTTATGGGGATTGTCAAGCCTTAAATTTGTTTCCAAGTTGCAAGAGGGTTACCATGTTGGTATTTTCTCTAGGCTAAATGTATCTCGTAAAAAAATTGAGCCAGAGAAATATTTTTATAATTTCTCTATAAATTTATCACTTTCCGAAAATTCTCACATGTAAAATTTCTTTTACGTGTATTTAAAAAGGTTTTGTGTTTTAGTTGACTATAAAAACAGCTGATAAATTAAAAATTTATTTGTAAAAATTCTTTTGCAAGCATTTAAAATGAGAGGGGTTGACCAACCTTCCTGTGCTTAATACAAACTGTTTAAAAGTTGCTAAATTTACTGAATAACCGGTGCTACTGATCATGTTATATTGTCACCTAATTGTCAAAGGGACCCTTTGTGCAACCCTTTTGCAAATCTGTTTCTTGTCATAATTTAGTCACCAACACAAGCCTACGATTTGTCAAATGCGACATGTCTGCAGGAAAAGTGTGATGGTGAGTCCTTAAAATTCATTTCTATGGCTTACGATTTGCAAGAGGTTATAAAAATGTTTATAAAATGATAATTTCCATGCAATCAGAGTTGCATTTACTTCAAGTTTATAAGAAAAATGTTGTTTTTATAATATCTGTACAATAGAATCCTCTTTCTGATAAGATTTTTTGAAATGGGCTGGAGACTCATCAGCTTTTCGTGTGAATAATCATACCACTGTGTGGTATACCGAATCATTGATTTTGGCTATCAAAAGAATGGCTTGTACTTCGCAACAATAAGTGGCTTCAAAGTTAAAATGTGCTTAACTTCTGCTTGCTAATAAAAACTATTTTGCATGACCACTTAAGAGCCCCAAATATTGGTGGAACGCATTGAGCAATAACACCTGATTTTCTACATGTCAAGTTGCCAGGTTGCCAGATTACTAGGTTGCATGTTACTGTATATTATTTTATTAGCAAGTAATTGGTAATCATTTTTTTCTTGGAATATCTTAAGCAGGCGTAGGTTTTATGCAGGATCATGTCCTGCTTGTGACGTTTTTGAGCAACTGCTTTGTGGCATATAAGCGACATTTGATTTTCTTGAAATCCCATATCGCTCATACGCACTCATCGTTCACGACCCAGTGCGAGCTACAAAAATGTAGGAACTATAAGTGGATAGCAAGACACATTGACAGATATTGACAACTGCAACATTGATTTTACTCAGTATGTAATGAAATGGCGGCTAGGAAGTGTTTCTAAAGAAATCACAACCAGGCTGCCATACAGCTGTATATTTCTGAATGGGCTTCCCCCATATAACCAGATCGCCTCAAGTGTTTATTTTAAAGTTGTCCTGTGATAGTAAATGGGTCAGTAAATATTTTTTTTTTAATCCCCTTTATAATAAAAAGTGCGTAATTATGATTGGTCACGCAAAGGCTTTGAGGGGTGGCATATTTTGTCCTTTTTATTATTGAAAATACATTTCCTGGCATTTAAAGTTATTACAAATTTCTATCGTTATTAAAATTGTAAGGAGAGACGTATTTTTAAAGGTCGACTAATTATAAAATCAAATTTAAAATATAAAATTCATTAATAATAAAATATTTAGTTGAAACAAAATTTTTTATGCAATAAAAAAAAACCAGAAAATAATCAGAACTGAGTTTTATAGCCAAACAAATGACACTTTTCGTAAATGAATTGCGCAATCAAGTTGAAAAACATGTCGACAAGGTGATGTTTCAACCTTTTAATCAATATTTTATTCAATTTCGGAGCCTTTAATATAATCTGAATAAATTTAGTTTAGTTGAATGAATTATATTTTCAGCTTCAATGGCAAGTGAAACGTCTACGTTGGAGTTCGTATAGTAAAGCACAGTGCGTAGAAACTTTTGCGTTTCTATTTTAGTAACGCAAAAACTAGACAACAAACTAGTTTTACGTTAATGCAAAATTAATGGATTGTTAGCGTTTGAAGAACACAATCAAATTTGGGTCGCTCTTGAAAATTATATTGGAAATTCATCTGATGGTTCATTGCAAAACTGTGTACGGCACGAACCCCACCATGTGGGGTTCGTCTATACCCGTATGATGTTGTTTATATGTTGGGCGGGTCAAACACTTTATTTTTCAGAATAATGAACTTGGATTTTTTAAATGATGATCGTAAAATGATTGTGGTAATGATTTTCTATATGGGATTATGGATGAAAATGATCTGAATAGGAATGGTTTTCTTAGAGGATTGGAAAAAACGCTGGCTTTAGTGTCATAATATATATGAGCGGGATTACTTTAAAGTGGGCAAGATTGTTGTTGATGAATGAATAAATACTTTTGGATTAATTTGAAAATAACGGCTACTTTTTGATCACACCTCGTATAGTTTCTGTAACCCTACTATATTTCACAATATGGTAGTCATAAGTAGCTTGTACACCCATAACTTTTAATCTTTTTTCTTTTTTTTTTGTCTTATCCCACTTGTATTGGGTTTTCATTGCTTTTCGATACTTCACCTGCATTGAGGCAATGCCTTAATGTGCTGAAAGCACTAACAACCAATAATTGCCAAAAAAGCTAGAGACATTAATTCTAAACTTGCATTCAAAAAAATGACAAGTTGTAATCAAGGCTGTTTATGCTCTTAAATCTTTTGCCAATTTATCTGTCAGACCATTAATTTTCTTATTGCCGAACTTGCGAAGGAAACTTTAACCAAATATTGTAATATTAATTAAATTGCTTTAAAACAAAAATATATCTCAACTAAATATTGAATGAATTATTGTTTCTTTTTAATTATTATAAAAAAGATAATGGGAATGGAAAATAAATATAAATAGAAATATATACATAAATAATAATAAACAAAAAGCAAAGTTAAATATTGAAAGGATTTCAATGAAAATGAAGAGATGCAAATGGTAAGCAGCAATATAATTTCAGATTACAATAATAAAATGAAGTGTTTGTAGTCGTATTAGTTACCAATTATTGTGATAAGTATTATTAAGCCCAAAACAATTGACAAGCCAATCATTTTCAATAATACAGCAACATCTTGAGGCATTGGCAGCACTTCATGGCCGCCAAGGTCATTGGCCGTAAGCCCAACATCTCTACTGCTATCATTTTCATTCGTTTCGTTACTTATAAGACCACTTTGATTGAAGATTATAAAATTTAAATTATTATTAAAGTTGCTGTTGCCGCTGTCACCAATGCCACTGTCATTAACTAAAGCCTGTGCCGCGTTGCCCATATTGCCATAACCACCGGCTGTATTGCTGACGCCACCAGCTCCACCGCTGACAAAATTATTTGCTTCTTGTGTAGACAATGATGTTTCCTCATAATCTGTGAGCAGAAAACTGTCGTTGATTAAATAGCCATAAGTATGCAAGTCAACAATGTCACGTTCATTAAAATACTGCCGCACATCCAAAAAGGCTGCCGTTGTCGCCACTGTTAGAACGTCAGTTGTGGATTTTAAATTAATATTAACATTGGCCAGCATTATAATACTTTTCCTGCTTTCTTTTCTTCTTCTGCTGCTGCTTCTTGTTTTTGTTTTGTTTTCGGTCTAAAATAGTCAATTTTGCTGTTTTTTTCTAATTGTGGTGTTGGGGCATAGCTTTAGAAATCCTTTAGCTTTGCTGGCACGGCGTCTGCGGTTTACTTCCTGCTATACTTTACGTGAGGCATTATTACATTTTTGGTAAATATTCGGCTTCAAGATTCTTTCTCGCTGAGGTATATAAAGTTTAGGAATTGTAATTTTATTAAATATTATTTTGTTTATTAGGAAGTTCATGTGTTGGTTCTTTCAATTATTACATAATTATTTTGAACATGTTAATAAAACATTTATTGGTTTCTCATTTAAATACGTTAAAAAATAAATTTGCTATGCGTACAAATATACTATTTAAATATACTGTACGACAGTCTAAAATAAGCGTTTCGTAGTTCTCGTTGTTATTAAAAGCTGAAGAGAAATGAAGAATAGTTGAAGAAACGTTAACATCAAATAAGTAAGAAATTTGTAAATATTTAGAAAATTTAATAATAAAAAATAATATTTATTATTATTATGTGTAATTTTATTTAATAGCTTTAAATAATTATATATAAATAAAAAGAAATATTACTTAAAATGTTGCCAGTGTTGTGGAATAAAATTTAGTTAAACGCTGTGTTGTGTTGATTAAAGTTCGATTATTCGATTAAGTTATTTAAAGAAGTTGTGACAGTGAATTGGGTTTTTAAAAACCAACGACATAATCTGTATATAATTCTATACAGAATGCTGAACCAACCGAGATTCTACTGTGGTGAATGCTTTAGTTTTCGCAATACTTTTGAAACTTTTACTAGACGCTCATGAGCCCCCTCCGAAGTTTCTTTTAACTCTCTCAAATCGCCGCTCCTTATTTTTCCCTAAATAAAAAAGAGCCTTTTTATTAAATCCACAAAACGTACTTTGTATGGGTGAGCATAATATTCGTATTCCTCTATTTTTCCATTTTTATGGTGTCTCAAAAGGGAATTTATAATTTTCATGGCGATAAAATAAAAAAGGAAAACCTCCAGCCAACGAAATGTTTATTAATTATCAAAATAGTGTATTCGGAATTTTGTTCTTAAACGGATGATGAAATTTCCAAAATCCCCTTCTTAATGGCTGCGATTTCATAGCGGATATATTTTTTTAAATACGCCAGATAAATTGGTTTATTGTTATAAACTTTGTATTTCAGGCAACACCATAGAATAAAGTCGATTGGAAGTACTTATGAGCTGCATTTTATCACTTACATTCCAGATAATTTTGCCTGTTAACATTTCACCTGCTCTTGGGGAGGGCGAATTATACATGTGTGAGTGTAGCTTGTTTTAGACAAGCTAGGCACTTCTGCCACCATGAACTTTTAAGTTTAATCAAGTTTATTGTTTCCATATGCCGTCAACTTATAAAATGTAAATTTTTTTTGGTTTACCCTGTAAAATTGCTGAGATTAAAAAAAAACAAAAATGGGGCTTCCAATAATTTTACGATTGTGAGTTAACATTCAGCAGGTTTTCCTCTTTATATGTCAATTGCTTTTTTATTTGTACACAATAAATAAATAAATGAAAAAAATTAAAAGTATGCCCACACACATACGAAATGCCATCCGTATGGCTGATGACAGTGAAGAAGCAAAATATCGAAATAAAAACAAAGTTCATATTTTTTGGGTGTATATTCATGCATACAGTGAACGCACAGAAAGATGAAGTATTATTTACATTTTCCAATTTGTTCTCGTTTTAGATGATTTTTTTTGCCATTTTTTTATTTTTCTATACATTTTAATATGTATGGGAGCAGAGTTGGTACATTTTGCTAGAGAGCTTCCAAGACGCCTTATTGAATTTTGTAATAAGTATTTATTGATATAGAAATCACACCAACTTGTGAAAGTTCCTTTCCAATACGAATATAATTTTTTTTTTTATTGGATTGAAATGAGAATGGAGAACATACGGTAGAGTAACTAGAATCCTAATGGGTCAGCTAGACCTGCTCAGCTTCAGCAAAAAGGAAATGTTTAGGGGGAAGACATCTCCAATGGCACACTCTAACCAAAAAGCTTATTTGTATTGCATCGAGTTAGCAGATATGCATAAACTTAAGCTACATGCCTTGATGACGAATTGCCTTAGCCACTGCCGTGGCTTTGGCCCAAGTGAAGTACCCTTACATTGGAACTGATTTGACAGCGGTTGTAATTTAACTCAGAGAAAAATATTTTTTACTCATAAGAAATAATTTTTACTCTTTTTAATCTGTATAATTCTGATTCTTTTCTATATACCTTAACTTAAGAAGAAGATAGTTATAAATTTAAATGTTGAAGAATATATATTATTAAAATATATTATACATACAAGTTATAAACATTTTATAGCACAGATATTCTTCTGTCACAAGAACTACAGCAATACTGGTTATGTACAAGCACCTGTTTGCAACAAAGCAATAATAAACTTTTCTCTTGGGGCGACTCAAAAAAAATTAAATATTCCTACAAAATTACTTTCTAAAGCTCCAGCTAAATAGCCTGCCTGCCTTTCAAAATCTTGAAACTTTGTACGAGTTTTTTTTTTTTTTTTTTAATAGCCAATGTGAAAGCAGAAATGTTCTTGCTTTATGGCCGTTGAAGGTAATGAATGTTTACATTTCCGTGAATTCACGTTACACACATCCGTACATACAATATGTACATATTAATATGTGCCTGTGTATGTGCTCAAAATAAACACAAGCCATTGGCTTGGAAAAATATGTTGAAAGGCGTCAACGGATTGCTACGAATAAATATTTTATTGCTGATCATTGGAGTGGGCTAATATTTTTCCCAAGAACTGACGTGCCCCTTGAATTCATAAATTACATTTTCAATATGAGACAAATAAAAAGAAAAGCAAAAGTAATGCAAGAATAAATTCTTTAAAGATCTTTCAAACAAATGAAATAACGCTAAGAAAATGTTCCACACAAAAACAACAAAAAAAAAAAAACTAAAAAAAAAAACTAAAAAAAAAACTAAAAAAAACAATTCCAACAACCAGACCGCTAAATTTGAACATTTGAAAAGTAAGTGAGTAAGTAAGTTTGTAAGTGTAAGTGAGTATGAGTTTATTGCTCCAACGGCTGTTACCCTCTCTATTATTTCGTAATTATTTTTCCCCTCCCAAATATAATTGGCTTATATAAAACTTAGTTTCATTAATGCCTTTATATTATTTATTTATGGAAATTCAGTAAATTTCCATAAATAATTGTATAAGAAAAGCAGTTCTTCGGCCCCTCCTTCTCATTTGATGAAATGATATTCTGGCAAAAATATTTACAAATTAGTTTAAGAACAAGTGGAAATTGCCACATAATACTTTTAAATCATTTAAAATATTTTCAGACACGCAAAAATTTGGAAGCGGATGTGAAATTCATGTTATCGGAAGTTTTTCTTTATACAAGGTAATGTGATACGAATATTACTTCGGCACCAACATTTTATTGCAATTTGTCAATTACACAATGGATAACGATGAAGAAATCAACAGGCCACTTATTTATTTATTTATTTATTTATTTATTTATTTATTAATTGATTAATATCAAGTCTAGGAGGCCAATTAATTCTGACACAAAACAGTCAAAAGAATTGCTCAAAATTGTCGTTAGGAAGTAACATTCATTGAAGGCAGAAATAAGGCATAGGGGAGTATGAAAAAGATTTTAATCAACTCCCCAAGTCGCTTCCTGATGGCCTCGATTTCGTGACGAATATTTTCTTACTCACAGAAAAAGTCAATTGAAAATATAATTCCGCCCATTAAAATTGCCGGAGGCATGTGTATTGGCCATGTGTGAGTGGGGTTGTAGTCATACAAGTTTTCTTTAAAAATTACTTAATTATTATTGTCGCCTGTATAATTAGATTCCTTTGTGCGATAATGAAGTACAGCCTTCAGTGGTCAGGAGGAATGTTTCTACTTGGCACCATCGAAATTAAAATGTCAAAAAACAGTACAAGAAATTAACCTTTTTAGTTTGGTACAAAATGAGGGCCCCAAATGAATTGTGAAAATTTAAAATCATCTCTGAATAGGGTAAAAACAGAACATTTCTGGTTTATACTTTTATAAATGTTAATTGATTTATGACGTCATTTGAAAGCCACCCAATATAATAAATTTTAATTTTTCTTTCCATATATTCTTCACTAGTAAGTGTTTATGAAAATAATTTTTTTTCTAAATTGTAGTACGAGGGTTGTTTGGAAAGAAGACGAACATTTATTCAAATCATTAAGAAAATTTATTTCCCCCACGAGAAGATTATGCGAGGAGTAAAGAATTTGATAAAAATCTGAAGATAAAAGAAACTAAAATAAAATTATGGACATAAGAAAAGCAAGCTTGCCTAGACTTTTCTTTCTAATTATGCCAAATTATAAATATTTTGTTAATAAAAAAATGTTAGTCGTACCATTTAGGTAAAATTATAAAGTAGTTGCAGCTCCTCAACAGATTGAAAAGTACATACAAACGTCAAAATAAACCAGTGGCGCTGTCAAAAGTAAAGTAAATTCATAACAAGTTTATGGTAAAATGAGAACAACAACAGTATATGAAAGAGTAGAGCGACTTTCGACAACTTGACGCTGAAACTAAACGAGAGACAAGTCACCCATCCGCGAGTACATAAAAATACAAAAAGTAACGTATGCATGTAGAAAAATGTAGAGTAGGAAATGTATCTTTTACGGGAACTATTGCTAACAATGTAAAAATTATTATCACTTAGCAACTGTTAATTTTAAACGATAGCGAAAATCGGTAACAAGTTTATCTTTATTTTTGTAGTTTTTATTTTACCGTTGCAATTTTCTTAAAAAATGTTTTTGGTTGGAACTAGACGCCACGCTTTAATTCCAAAATAAATCACCTTTTCTTACAATAGTCGCATCTATTTTATCCAACTCTCCTGGTGCCATAAGAATAAAATTGTACATTTTAAACTGAAATTTGGATATGAAATTTTCTAACATTTAACTTTTTGCACAAATTTTAAGTTACTAATAATCGTAATTTTTTGAGATTACAAACTCTTAAACGTTTACTGATTTATATATTTGGCTCATTACACGATATTTAAGCCGAAAAAGGAGAAATTATCTTCCACTGACTTATTAGGGTTAAGAAGAGGAGTGCCATAAATTAGGAAAAGTGTTTCATAGAAACATTTTTTTGGTTAAAATTGCTCGCAACCAAAATGGTCTCACCTGATCCCATTTACTGATGAAGTTCTGCCGTTTTTTTCCTTAAAGCTTCCTTGACGTGCAAGCGGTCCTCTTCACATTAAATGTATCTATCTTTTTGTCTAAACAATTTTGTATCTTTTTTACATTTTAAATTAGATAGACAATTGAAAAAGTATGTCTTTAGTTCCCCCACTTTTTTTTCTCACGCTAAACTATAAGAATCCCCTACAATTTAAGTGCACAAAGTATACAAGCCTTTTCTAAAGAAAGTTAATTTTTTTACGAGATCAGGACATTTATTTACTCAGATCATAAAATTTTCGTATGTAATATTTTCTTCTTAAACAGTCGCAGCAATTGGTACTGTAAGGATACTATTTTACATCAAAATCTTGATAATCAGTCATCTAAATAGATTTTAATTTTTTTTGAGGCTCCTAGTATTTTCTTTTCAAAATGGAGTAAATAATAAATATTCACCTGTTCCCGTTTTTATGCAGGTGACAGCAATCACTTCTGTCACATCCACTTCTGTGAGATATTCTGGCGAACGATTGTGTAGGGTATTGAATCAATCAGAGCCTTTGTACTCGTAGATACCAAATACATTTACAGCATTTATTACATATTTAAGATATTCTCAACTTAGTTAAGCTGTAAACCGTAATTGGGCCATTAATCTTTTGTCTGCAATATTTTTTTTTTTTTTTGCTGCATCCTCTAACAGTTTATGCTGCCTTTAAACATACTTTTATTTACATGAAATACTTTCTCACTTGCCTAATGTTGTTGTTCTTGTGTCAGTGTACGTTAACCGGCTTACGAGTATTTACAATTGTTTTTCAATATTTTAATGTGTGTGTGAACACACAAAGAGCCAGTAAAGAATTGTGTGTTGTTGGAACATACGTAATCATATGCCGAGATTTATTAGTGTATGGGTGTGTGAACAGAAAAAAATGAGTACTTTTTTATGGCTGTTATTCTCTCATGTTTTTTTATTTCATTTTTATTTAGTGCTCCATAATAATGAAAGTGCCTCTATGACAGTTATTATTGTTGTTGTGCAGCTGAATGTTTACGAGAGTAATAATGAGCAATAAGATGATGATAATGGTGTTGATTCTGACTATTATAATTAGGATAGAGATAATGATGCTGATAATGATCATTTAGCTTCTTTTAGCCGAATTGAGAAGTACTTCACTTACTTGTTAGTGTTGCTTGTGGGTTGCTGCTGTTAATTTTTCTTTTTGTTTTAAAATCCCATTTTTGTTCGTTCGTTTTTTTTTTCAATGTTTTTAAGGTTTGGTCCAATGCTCAAGATGGAGATATAAAATATTATTTTGTTGTTAGTATGGATGCGTGTATGTTGCCGTATATAAGTTATTGTTTCATTTTTATTATGTTGAATAAAATTTTAAAAGCTCTTCATTATTAGTATTTGTTACATCGAAATGTAAATTTTTTTTATTTTTATTTTTAAGGGTTTAAAGGTCTCCTGGTAAAATGTGTAAACATCAATTCCTTATTGGGTTTAAAAAACATGTGGTGGATTCCTGACTGAATTTCTGATAATGTGACTTAATATTATTTACATATTTTACATTTATTGCATTTTTATTACTTCTTATATAACCACAAAAGAAAATGTAGAAATCGCCTTTAAGTGTTGAATAATTTTCTATAAAGAATTTGTTACCACTTCACCATTTATTGTAATTGTATATAATCCCTTGCTGTGCATACTACATACATATATATACATAAATACATCCATACATATATATTTAAACCGGTTTCATGCGTAAATTCTCTTTTTGTCAACGCTTTCTTTTGTTAAATATATACTCGCCCGTCAGCATTTAATAGTATTTAATACAATTTATTCATATACTTTTTTTATTTGCAAATTTATTTATTTGTGTGTGTTATTATTTTGTGTTTTTCATTTATTTATTTATTTTTTTTTTATTTTATTTAATTTTATGGCATTAATTATTTTTCGTTTAAAATCCTTTCAACACTCACACATGTTTAATATTGTTGGTTAATGCTCGGCTACAGACTGCCGTCTAATTCACCTCTTCACGTTTCGCTTAAATGACAAACTATTGTTTATGGAAATTCAACAAGAATTGTCAAACATTTTCTGGCAGCTGACTGCAAGTATAAGTTCTTTGCAGCGCATGCGCCTGTTTTATTTAGTGTAGAGTTTTACTTGGGAATACCAGCAAGCTTTTAAGAGAAATGGTTTGTCTTCTAATTTCTCTTTATTCAGTTCACTAGAACTTTCGAAACTTGCGTTAAGCTTTAAACTAAAGAAATGCTAAGTGTTTCTGTTTTATTTATGAAAGAAAAATATAAGCAGAAAAATATCTTTATCTGTTGAATGATGTTAAGCAGATTAAAGGACAGCCACAAGGATTTAACTAGATTTATTCGAGAAATACTACTAGGATTCTATGGTAGCAAATTTAGGGACGCAATCAGCAATGAAATCCAAATATCAATTAATAAATATTAAATCGTATATATAAAAACTATTTAGCTATTTTGATTTTACTTGCAGAAATGCCTTAAGAAAATTTTTCTAGTTAATTTTTAAGCGAACTTCAGTTTTTATATGTACATACATAGTATGTATATTCATTATACATATATTTCATATCTTTTATGGATTGAAATCTCTAATCAGCGGGTGAGGGTAATAAATATTTTCTATCGCATTTTCTATACAATTGAAAACATTTTTGGAAAGTCCGTGTTGTGTAATTTTATGAATTAGGGGAACCCCAAAATAGTATAGATATGCGTTTGAAAATTTTTTGCAAAGTTATTGTTGTGAAATTTTATGAATTAGGGGAATCACAAAATAGTATAGCTATGCGTTTGAGAATTATATCTCTGAATTATAGTGTTTATTTGCTTGTTAAGTGCGGTTCCAGAGGTCGAATTAAGCTTCATGATGTTATTATCAAGATCAAATTAAGAAAAATTAGCATGTAGGAATATTTTTAATGAAATATATCATAAAAATCATAAGCACTCGTAAAAAATTTTAGTCTTTCTTTTGCTGTTAAAGCCAATAGAATTATTCAAATTGAAATTCTTTTATACTGGTTTTAATGGTGCGTTCTCTGTCTGCTCAAAACAGATTTCACTGTATATTACCAATAATTAAAAAATATTTAATTAATCGATTACTTTCAATTTAAAATATAAATCATGCCAATTTAAATGAGTAAACGGATTACTTCTAGACTAAAACACAATTCGTTACAGCGACAATTTTCTGAGTGTATGAGTTTCTGGTGGTGACAAAGAAAATTACAAAATTCTTTCATTTTAAATGCTTGTAATATTGCAAACTTAAGGCAATAAATATGTTTGTATAGCAAATGCCACTTGTAATATGCAGAGCATATTAGTTTGGGTTTCAAAGCTTTTTAATATGCTTGTGTACTTATATGTAATTAATTTTGCAACTAAATTTCGACTGATAGAATAGCAAATATAACAGTTAATAATATAGATAACTAAACTGTGAGTTTCATACTTCCATGTAAGGAACGGCGGTCATTGGTTGATATAAATAAGTTGCCAAGTGCTGAGTCCTTTGTGCTTTGAAAAAGCTTATTTACTCTTTAGATTTTACTTAATAATAATACATTTTCAATAATACAGTCTTAATAAAGCATTAAGAAAATTTATAAAAATTCAATATTTTTTTTATCATTTTAGTAAACATGTGAACAGATTCATTGAATTTGGCCCAGTTTTACAGACAGAACTGTTTGTAAAGGATATCATTTCCGTACGAAATAGTACACTGGCTAGAGTTGGACGACATTTGTATAGATAAGCTTAAATGCTTGTTAGTGGAACATTAGGAGTCAAAGGTGTGAACCAATTTGTCAAATAACTGCTACTTGAAAAATTGTTTTGCTTTACTTGTTACACGAAAATATATGATGCCTCGCTGTTTGTATATGCACACACACATGTACGTGAGTATGTATAGAAAGTAACAGCCAACCAATAATAGATATTGCTATTTCTTTTCTTAACTCTCCTTCCATGTTGTGCTTTACAGTGCAGCCACAATAAAATTAATGTAATAAAAATGGTGTTTTAATGGCTCCTCTAAGATGTAGACTTTATATAACATATTTGAAAAGTAAAATTTGGGGAATACCCGAAAAAATGAAGAAATTATAATGGGAGAGGGATGGCTGGAAACAAGTCGAGCCTTTATTTGATTTAAATGTGTGCAGGGAACTTTTAATTCTTAATTTAAGCTGCGTCCTCATGCAGTTATCAGGGGGGTTAATTTTTAGGTTTTTGTGGTTAAATTTCCGTGCACAAAGTGCTCATTGTGGAAACCTTTTTCTTTTGCAGGTTAATGCCTGTGGGAAAAGTTAACACAAGACGGATTCTCTGTAAGTCATGAATTCTTGCCACAAGGTCATGCGGATAATAATGATGCCTCAACCAACTTATTCCCCAGACTTGGTCCACGCTGATCTCTCCTTTCTCTTCTTTTGCTACGATTGAACAAAGAAAAGATCGGATCGGAAAAGAAAGGATCGAAGCAGGATTTTGGCGATACCAAAAAGCGCGTTTCATTGAAGGGAACAAGAAAGGATTGATGAGTAAATAAATACTTTTGGAAAAAATGAAAAACACCTGTTTTTTTGATCACACCTCGTATATCCAATTTTGGTTTTACTAACTGTAAATTTTGTAGCGAGAAGAAGCGCAAACGGGTTACATCATGAACACACACAATAAAAATTTCAGCAACTAAAGTTGCGTAATGTAACAGCACTTTATTTAAGTGTTTCGAGGATTGGAAAAAACGCTGACATAAGTTTATTATATATGAAGAAATAAATAATGAAGAAATAAATAATTGGAAATAACGGTAATTTCTTGCTTAAAATGTATAAAATTTGCCATAATGAAAATGAAAAGGCATATTATTTTGGAAATTTTTCTTATGATGGAGATAGGACTATATTGCAGCAAACGAACGCTTTTATGTCTAGCATTTTTTTTTTGGTTTTGTTTACCTTTGGTCTTTGTTATTGCTTTTGTTTACTTGTTTTTTAGCATTTTCCCTTTCGAAATAAGTTTGTGGTGCGTTTGCAATTTTCTGTAAAAACCAACACTCTAACTGAAATTAAATTTGTATAAAAAATTGTAAAATTTCTTGCATTGCAACATTGCCAAAGCAAAGTCAAATTTTTCCTTCCTAGAATTATTTGTCAAATTGTGAGCCTCTGCTCTCATTCATTTCTATTTCGTGTTTCCTTCAAATGTATTTTGATTTATCTTTATGCCAGATTTTTAAGTTGAAAGTAAGTGAAAATGTGGCTGCTTTACAAAGGCGGAATTTTATTTAAATTTTGCATCATGCCTGAATGAGCTTTTATGCACTTAATAAATTCATTTATACAAAAATTGCAATCAGCAAACCCGTAGCACTTTATTTCATTTGGAAATTTTTTATTTAGTTTCAAAATATTACAAACATTTCATGGTGAAGGTTTACTCAGGCGGATAAAACTGGTAACGAAGTTTCTTTTTTACCTTTTTTTACGTCATCGGTGAGCGATGTAAATGTAAGTTTTTTATTTTATAAAGCGCGAAATATACTTGTGGGAATACATATAAAGCTTAATATCACAATGGGAAAACTATAATTTAAATATAAAAACTATTCCACAATTGATGGTTGTTCAGTAAAATGAAGCAAAATCGTTTTCAAACTCGTCAAAACCGAAAGATGGCCAAAGAAAAAAATAATATGAAACAAATCATGCGATTTTTAATTAATTTGCAATATTTTTAATGTACATTCTTACAAATGCAATATTTTTGTAAATATCTTTAATAAATAATATATGCTGAACAGTTAAAATAAAATTGCCAGATGTGTCAAGAAGGCGCTTAAAGAATTTTTCTCTATAAAGAAAGTTAAAAAGCTTCAAAAATATTCAATACGTGCCAAAATATCATCAACGCTAATACGATGTTATTCTCATCAAAAATGTATAGGTAAATGTATGCAAATGGCCATGTAAATGTATGTAAATGTCCTTTTAGTTGACGCGTGTTGAAGTTTGTAACAAAAATTCGAATTCGTTTCGTATCGATCCACATCATTTGAAAGCTTCGAAAGTTTGTTAAAAGACTTTTGTATTGCGTTATTTTTATCTTGTGGCACACTCTGTTTAATTACCTCACTAAAATGTATATGGAATTTTTCGCCACTTACACGGGCAAGGCATTTAAGTGAAATATGCATAACTACCTCATGAAAGCAATTAAACGATTTTTTTTATTTTCCCAAAAAAAAAAAACTTTTAGTTTTCTTTTGAAAATATTTACCAGTAAGTGTTTTGATAAAAAAAATATTTTATTGAACAAATAGAAGTAAAATCGCATCACATAAGATTGTACGTGAAACTCAAGAGAACAATTTCAAGTAACTTTTTGTTTTACTTGCGTGTACGTACGTAACGTAAGTCTCTCAGAACGAGCCTCTACGTTTGGATATTGCAAGTTTTATATATCATAGTTTTTCTTATTCATAAACAATATATATCGATTATTTAAATGAAATTAAATGGTTAATTATGCCAAGATAATTAAAAAAATAAAAAATCCTATAACGAGTGCCGGCAACCTTTACTGTACACCTATACCCCGCTTTACACGGTAGATACGTAACTGAGAAAAACGTGTAAATCGAAAATAAAAAATTTTCAAGTCAAAACCGCGCAAATCGAAAAGCTTGCAGAAAATCCATAATTTTACTATTTAACAGTTGTGTTTTTTTTTTCAAAACTTTGCAACATCTACTACTCTATCTCCCTTTCGTAAGCGATCCAAAATTTCGATTTTAGTTTCTAAAGAAATAACTTTTCTATTAACTTTAATTTTAATTTATATTAATTTACAATAATATAAATTATGCACTCACTTTTAATTTACGAATATGGAAAATTAAATCTTTCTAAAACTGTGAAACTTGCACTCAAATACATTTTTCCGTAGATAAAATTTTAATTTTATGCGAAGAAATACAGACTTAGTGTGCATGTGCAGCAAGTCAGCACAAAAGCTCGGGATTCCCCGTGAGATGTGTACACAAGGCACGTGTTCAAACACAGTACCATTTAGTAGAGGGCGATAAAAACAAAACAAAAACTTATTTGGAAAACTGTGTAAAAGCGAAAACGTGTAAAACAAGTACCGTGTAAATCGGGGTATAGCTGTATTTACAACAACTAAATTGGAACCTTTAAAGAAACCTTTAAAGCGATTTGAGTAAATCTTGTTACTTGCTTAATCAACTCAAATGAAAATCTGATGTGACTCTATCTTATTTTGAAAAAATCGCATGAAAATAGCATTGTAAGTGCCACACTTTCCCACAAATATGGCGTAGTAAATTTTTTTTTGTTAGAGACTAAAAGTAAATGCAACTCTGATCACATTCAAATTATGATTTTTTTGAACATTTTCATAAACTTTCGCAAATCGTATGAGCTGTTAAAAAATCTGTCATGGAGATGGATTTTTAGGTCACACTCTGCCATTTTTTCACTACAGATGCCATATTTAACAGATCGGCTTATTTTATAGGATAATGAATCATGTCCTTTACCATTAGTAAAGGCCCCTAAACGAACTTGGCGCTGCTAATAGAATTCATTAGTTGATTGTTCACGTCGCCTTAAACTTTTATTTCATCACCCTTTACACTTTCGAACAATTCCTCTTCTAGTTGTCGTTTTCCTGTAAAAATTACGTACGAGTGTATGTGTGCACACAAGTCCACACGTATGCATGTTGAGGTTTTTTTATGTTTTCATTTCCGCAATAATAATGAAAAATATGTGTACTTATTAAAATAACAATAATTCGGTTAAAAATTTATTGTTATGAATTGCCAAATAAATTTTTGTTAAAGTTGCACGACACGAAAAAGGAATAGAAGATATATTTCATTTGAAATGATTCGCTATATTGGATATTTATGATTGCTGAAAACTTAAATAAGTGATGGAAAATATAAAATTATTTCTTGGTACTATTTAAATGGTACTATTTTCACTTTTTATAATACTTTATTTTGGTATGACTTTATTTTTGGTCACAAAATAAAATTTTTACTTGTTAACGATATTTGAATAATAATGGTTATTACTTGAGCTGATTTCAAAAAAATTTTTTTGAATAGAAAGTGATTTTGTTTGTTGGGTAATGAGCTGGTCGGTAGGTTTTTGGCTGGTAATATGAAGTTAGTAGCGCCAATAATACCCTATTGGGGTACAAACTCTAATAATGAACTCTTAGATGAGACGCCCTGTTTAATACCCTGCTCAGACACACAAATTTTCTAACTCTGTAAAAGTTTATCATATAAATTGTTGAAATTTTTAAATATTCGATTTATTTTAAATGGTCTCACAGATTGAGTACATCTTCAATGCAACAGTTCTAAAAGTTTGTTCTTGGCAAGAGAGATAAACATGCAAAATCAAGGAGTCAAAAGCACTAGAAGCTGCTCTTACAATTTGACTATGTAAATTGGCTGAGAATTATATTGAATGTCATTTGAATTATTTGAAATATATTGTCTAACTGAACTGAATATTGTACAATATTGTAGCAACCACTTGCTTTAATTTACAATTTCTTGTTCCTGCCGCTGTAAAACATTCAACAAATTGATTACAATTTCAATAAAGTTTTAATGCTACAAAATTTCCCTCAAAATAAATTATTTTCCTAAGTGGTTGTTGTACTATTGATTGCTGTTGTCCTTTGATTTTAATACGATAAACATCATTTAAAATGTTGACATCAAAATTTACATTATAAAACATTTTTTAAATCATTTTAAACAATTTACCAAAATGAAATGTCCAAATTTCCTTTACACACTTAAGATCAACTAAAATTTTGTAGTTGAAATTTTAAATCCATTAAATAAATGAAAATTTACATTGACATTAGAAATTCTTAACCCATTTCAGGCCACACAAAATATATATAATACAAATGCAATAATGAATAAATGGAATAATAGAATAATAAATAATAAAAAAAGAGATAAAATATAAAATAATAATAATAAAAGTAATAATAACAGAAAAACAGCAGAAAACAAATTTTTCAGACCTTTTCAGATCGGACAGTGGGCAAAATATCTATTTTTATACCTAAAACTCCAATAAAGAATCAACTATTTTTTTTATTTGCTGGCCCCATATCTGTGTTTTTTTGGGGTCTTCATTTAACGGCTACCTGTAATCCTGAAGATTTATTACAACTCTCAAAGGACGGCTCATCGATTTCACAAATAGTTATAGAAAATGCAAAAACTTCAATTGCTATTATAAAGTGAGAGAGACAGGTATTTCGAAACATAATGATATGCTGTCTCTTTTATATGAACATGGCCAAACGATGACATTTTTCCGTATCTTTCATAACTTTTCATACCATCAGCTGGTTCTTCACGCTTACCTGGTAAGTGATTTCACCTTGACGTGAGGGCAGCTGGTTGAAAAATTATGCCAGCGAAAACGATTTCCAGTGCCACTAATTTCTAAAAATTGCATCGTTTGGCCAACACAATTTTAAGGCAGTTTGTGAATCCATAAACATTTCACCGTTTGTGAAAACTTATATTCATACATTATTTACATATGTATGTGTATATGTATGTGTACACATGTATGTGTTTATGGGGACATAATTCTGATGGCATTTATTTTTAATTGATGACAAATGCAGTGGTATTAAATTTAAATTGAAAAGCAAATGGTTTGTCGCGTACCACTTGCTGAATACAGTGATACTCGCTTATAATGAACTCTCCGTTTCGTTGTTTTTTCCTACAAAAATTGTTCGTTGTATTCAATTAATTTCTAACAAATTTATTCATTTCCATTCAAGTAAATTTCATATATTAGAGAATACTTTGGAATCCCCTACTTTGTTACGAAAGGCTTTGTATTCAAAGATGTCCTGCTGGTGAGCACTTCACAGCTGGCTGAAAATTAAGGCCAAGAAGAAGTATTTGTCTCTGCCACTGGTTCATGCCTTCACAGATATTCCTATGCGTAAAGCCTCAATGATAGCATTATTGCTATTCCTGCATACACTTTCAGTTTACATTTTAACATTTTCAATCAGCTGGCACTGATGGCAAAATGCCAATCGTAATAAAATTTCTTCAAAACTCCGAAAAAGATAGAAATTAATTGTCTGTGTTTTGAAAAAACAAAATTTTGCATGTGATAAGAGAAGTCGTACATATTAATGTGAATACTTTAGAGTGGTTTACATTGTGTTTTCATTGCTATACGGTTATTGTAGATTCTCCGAAGTTCATTGTAAGTAAGTTTTACTGTTCGATGTTTATTCTCTGTTTTCTGTTTATTTTAAAAATCATTTTATTTAGAGGCAAACATTCTGTTGCCAAAACAAATCCATTGCAGATATTGCACACAATTATTATAATGAATGTGTCTTTGAAATTACTGCTTTTATAGAAAAAAGCTTAAAAGTCCCAGGGGAAGATCTTCATTTAAAAAAAAAACAGGTCTCGTGTTCTCTTTGGAGAGAAAAGCTAAGACATAAATTTTTTCTCAATTGCCCTTAACAATTTTTTGCTATTAAAAGTGCTGCCTTCTTGGCTGCCTGCTCACCTGACCACATCCAAGCAAAAATATCATGACTTCGATTTTAAGCAAATATATATATTTTTTTTTGAAGCTTTTACCACTTATATTTTCATATGCAGTAGGCACGGCATAGAGAGAACTAATGCTAGTAAGAAGTTTCCACTCAATCGAGATAGGAAAACGGAATATTCAAAGAGTTAAAATCTTTCATTAGCTAAATACTCATATGTATGTATAATCAGCTCGAAGTTACACTCTATATAGTACCCATTCGCTCAAGCAGTTGCTTCTATATCGCTCTCATAAGATTCTTCATATAATGGCTTAGATGCACTATCCTATACAGTCGTACGATTTGTCAAATGTAGCCTCTCTGCTGGCTATATAGGATAGGCTGACCTAGAAATGTCAGGTTTTTATAACAAGCAAAAGTTTATAAAAATTTTCATAAAATGCAATTTTCATACGATTAGAGTTTCGTTTACTTCAATATTTGTATGATAGTGTAGCGCCAGGCACTCCATCAGATTTTCGTATGAATGAATCGTACGACTGTGTAGAGTAGCGAAACACTGCCTTAAGTAAATAGTAAAATGCAAAGAAATTTTCAAAAAATGCAAAATTTATAAAAATCAAGGTTTATTTCATAGTGTAAACACAGCTTTAGAATGTTGTGCACTTAACAAAAGTATTAATATAGTTTTCTTTTTCTTTTTTTAGAACTTAAAGGATATGCTTACATGGACTTGCACTAGACAAGGGAAAGAGGCAGATAGAGATAGAAAAAAAGAGAGAGAGAGAGGAAGGTGGAGATCATAAAGGCACTGTTCCTTTTAATGTTACATTTTTTAGAATTATTAAATGAAATTTCTTCAAATTCATAATATTTGCAAAAAGTGAACTTATAAAAATGTGATATGCATCCTGTCACTGCAATTATGTTCTGATTACTATAAATTTCTGTGCAATATTTTTAAATTATTTTGATAAGATGAACTGGCCAAAAGAACTGCAGGAAGTCAATTTTCCCTTTGACAAATGTGCAATCAGTAAGTTCGGAAACTTTGCCTTGTTATTTAACTTTTCCCAAGTTTCTATTAAATACAAGATATTTCTCTTATATTATCTCTGTGTTTTGAATGTAGAAAATTTATCATGTATGTTCCTCGTCTCTTTGTGTGTGTTCCAGCTTGGTTTTTCAACAATAAACAAGAAGTATGTTTGTTTTTTAATAAGCTGTTTTATATTCGTTGTACGATATTTGTAAAATTGTCTGTGACACTGGCCGTAGTGAAGTGATGAAGTGGAAGCAAGAAGTTATTAGGAGCTCTCACTTTGTATTACCAAGTTAATAAGTTCGTTGCTATAAATTATTGCTAATTCTTGTAAATTGCTGTTTACATTATGCAACTTTAGTTGCTGAAATTTTTATTGTGTATGTTCATGATGTAACCCGTTTGCGCTTCTTCTCGCTACAAAATTTACAGTTAGTAAAACCAAAATTGGATATACGAGGTGTGATCAAAAAAACAGGTATTTTTCATTTTTTCCAAAAGTATATATTTACCCATCAATAAATATCTTGTCCCCTTCAAAACACTTTTGAAACACGCTTTTTGATATCACCAACAGTTCCTGTTTCGATTCTGCTTTTATCTTCTCAGTCGTATGAAAACGCTTTTCTTTCCTCGAAAGAATTTATGACGTGGTTTTTTCAGTCTTGGCTCTCCTGCACGCTTTCCATTGAAATGCTTGGCCTTTGGTTTCAAAGTCATAGCCATGCACCAGTTATGTACTCTTTAAGCAAATCTGGATAATCGTTGACGACACTCAGCTGCTCCTGAGCGATGTCTATCCGAAATTGTTTTTACTCAAAATTTAGCAAAACATCAGAGAGCACAACCAACCTTTTTATCTATGAAAAACAACTTCACAACCCAAAATATCTGATATAGCCAACATATATAACAGACTTGTCTACCAACATAACAGAAAAAAATGCGTAGTTTACTAAATGTGAAAATAGACTGTTATTTTTGATCACACCTCGTATGTATGTGATTTTACAGTAATATGATTTCAAAAAGGCATATTTTGCTTGAAAAAAATCTTCAAACATTTTAATTTAAGTGGCGAAAAGCTTATCCTTCTCTTTGCAAGATGTCTTAAATCCTTTTTGTTTTAGATCCTTTTGGTTTTAGATCCTTTTAATACCTCTACGGCAAACTTTTAGTTGCAACATTTGATGTTGCTATAGAATTTTTTTAAGAAAGATATTTATTAATCAATTTTTAATTATAATTCTTTGTAAAAAGTTGAAAATACTTGATTTTTGCAAGTGGAATGTTTTACTCCTTCATTCATCGGCTTGACTCAGTGATGATGATTATAAATCGTTTTTGATGTTCCCATAAAACCTGAATGGCTTCCAAAAGTTATTGGCTTTAATGCTGTCTTTACAGGATAAGTTTTTCCTTTCTTATAAAATATTTCCTAAAATATGTATCGGTTTCATCGAACCCTTTTCTGCATGTTAAGTTAGAAAAATTATTAAATCGAATATATTTAAATAAAGTATAATTTAAGGTTTGAAATATAAATTATATTCACATTTTTTATTTTAAAAATTTTCTTTTTACCAAAAAAGGGTTGGAATGGATCTTTTACATTATTTTTTATTTAAAATTTTTGCCTGTTCACTTTCCAATATCTTTAAACGTGAAATGTATTTCAATATATTTTTAAATATAACAATTTAATATTAATATTAAATAAAAAAAAACAAAAATTATTTAAATGAAATTGAAAGGAAATGAAATAAATTATTTAACGTTTACAAAATAAGATAATTTGCGACTATGCGTTACGATATATTTGCATGTTTTTATACACCCGCCACCAGCAGATCCTTAACACAAAAAATATCGTTAAGAGTTTAATGAATAAGTTTTGATTTTTATTACATTTTTTTTTGCTTCGGACTACAAAGTTGTGAAAAATTTATAAATGAATTTTTAAAATGTTTACTTGAATCGCATTTAAACTTCACTGTAGGCTGCAAGTGAAAACGAATCGCGCTGGTAACACTTTAAATGTTACCACTAAAATGCAATTGCCGGAAATCCTTAAATTTGTGATTAAATATTTGGCGCTGTTTTATTATAATTTTCTTGTAATAGTTATGCTATTTATAAATAATTATTTTTATTTTATATATGTGTAAAGAAACCTCTGTCAGTTATATAGTTTTTTAAGTCCTGCTAAAGGTGAATCAGCCATCAATACTGCCATTAGCACAGCTGATTTATTCTGTGCTTATAAATAAAAGCACAAACAAGAAGAAATGAATAGTCAAAAATAATTAAGAGGGTCAGACATGTTCGAACATGTTTAAAATTAGAATGGACTGGAAATGAACCAATTTATTATCAAATGATAAAAGTTTATTTTTATAGTACAGGGGAAGCACGATTGTGGGACTTCACGGTTAGCGGAGGTTGCCGGATGAAGAATTCAAAGTTCTATATAGCCAACTAATAGATGAGTTTTTATTTTAAAGGCTGATATACAAATTTTTTACTTGTCTTTCTAAAAAGTAAAGCTTCCTCTTGTTCTGAAATTCCAGGATTATATAAAATGTATTGCATGGGGGGCTATAAAAGAAAATTTTATAAAAATACTTCTTAGTTGACTGTCATCTTTTAATACAGGTAAAGTTAATTCCCAGCAGCGGTTTAAAAATCTTAAAAATGCGACCATTTTCAAACCAATTTTTAAAATTTTATTCTTAAAGTTGGCCAACTCTGGAACTCTATATTCTTCAGCCAACAATTCTTTTTTTACATTTCTTAATAAATCACGTATACATTTTTTCTTAAAGAATAGAATTTCAAAAATTTTGCTTAGAAAAATCGCCAGAAATATAATTAGAGTTTCGATAAATTGAAATTTTAAACCGAATCGGTATACTGTCTTTAATTGAGACAACTTTTCATGACGATTTATTATGCGAATGCGCCATCGCCACAAACTACATCATGCATCTAATAATATGCAGTTTATACCACTCAAATTTATATATTATTTCTTACTTAAATTGATGCTCATGTAAAGCAGTTAATATGGCAACACTGTTTATAATTTCATGAAAATGTTTTTTTGAAAACAAAAACATGCCACAGATTTGAAGCCACCGCAGAAAGCAAGTGCTTCGATACTATACAACTCCCTTCTTCCGATGAGAATTACACTATGGGGCATTTCAGACTGAAATTTGGACATAAAATTTTAAAATTTTTAATGTTTAGCGCAAACTGCACATTCGAGAAATTCGCTTAGGGCAAATGGCCATATGTTTGCATTTACTAATTTAATGTATTTTGCATATTACAAAGTTTTAATGGAACAAGGTTTACATGTATAAAATAATAGGAACGCCTGGGGGATCCACGCAAAATTGATGTGCAGCACAGTTAATGGCGGTAGCAAACTATGGCAAGGATAATATGGGGAGTACGAAGCACAACAAGCTACATGACGGATTATATATACATACATAACTAACTAGTTAACTAGTTAATAGAGGCCCTCATAATCGCAATTCAACTGTATAGACAAATTATAAATGCCTGCCCTGGATGAGCCACATTTCCCAACTCATTTCCAATTATTCCTAAGCTCATATTGCCCGTACCACAATAATACTTGTTTGCATAAACCTTTTGCGTTTCTAAGACCCCCCACAAAGAAATATTTATTTCTACACCGTAATAAAAAGATAAATATCTCACTTTGAGAAAAATCTGCAACAATTTGTATCTGAAGGAAATCAATTAAGCAAAAAAGGTTTTCAATGTACGTGTTAGAAGAACATCAAACACTTTTTTGGCGCATTAAATCTAAAATGAAGACGTTTATTTTTACTGAATTTTTTAAAATAATCATCATCATTTTCGTGGAATGCTCGTCTAAAATTTACAAAAGGATACTTTAAGCAGCGAACAGATTAAAAGTTATGAAGCGATAAGAATTGTATCGCAGTAACCATGAGGTTTATAAATTGAATATTTTATTCTTAGATGACATTCATTAATATTATTAAAGTTTAATAAAGTTTTTGATTTTGCTTTTTAATAAAAAAATTATTTATAAATTTGGTCAGTGCTTTATTGTACGTTTTAGGAAAAGACGCGCAACCTCGAAAGACGTACAAAAGAGGGGGCATAAAAGAAGATTATAAAATGGTAAATGAAAAATGTTATTACATTTCATTTTGTAATCAACCTCATTTGGTGTCAATTTTTATCACATAAAGAGATTTGAAATTCTTTTTAGCCATTTTGACGATACGGCAAGCCTTTTAAGCTAAGCGGAGAGGATAAATAACGAAACTAATATTGTCCCAAAATTTATTTTTTTTTTTTGTTCATATTTATTACATATTTATTATGAAAAGTTGTTACACATTCTGGCCCATTCAATTCTTGACTCGCAGTATGCTACATGGCCAAACGACAGGGAAATCCCCTGCCAAAAGTTTGACGTCTAGTCCAAAAAAAAAAAAATTTATTTATTAAGCCAGCGGAGAATATCTGGGAAGTTATTTAACTAAAATTATATCGCGTAGATGTAAAGCTTTACAATCAAGCCATTCATTCATCGGATGCGTAAATTTCCAATTATGCGATTTCGGAGCAAATATTTTTTAAACCACCCGACAAGTAGGTTTGTTAATGAAAGGAAAGGGAGGACAAGGAAAAGAAGACGCTTCTTGCTGGAAGTTTCTCAATTACCACATTAGGATATATCTCAATTTCGTTCGTAACTTCAGCCTATCACTAGATTTTTAAAGTTTCACAGGAATGCTCTCAAGAAACATATATATTTCCAAACATATATAATCAATTTTACGTATTTTTAATAAAATTATAAACGTAAATGAAAATAATAACGAATAGTGAATAATGCTTATTCACTTCACATTTTTTTTTCTCAATATCATATTTGACGGCTGGTTTTCTTGTTTGCCATGAAATGAAAGCGAGCTGTATGCAACCGCTCTATTATTGAAACTGCTTAAACTTTTTTACTGCTTCAAATTTCTTTACAACATTCAGCAAAGCCCATAATTCACTATCCTACATAGTCGTACTATTCATTCACTCAAAAATCTTATGCGATTTCAACTTATTTTAAAAAATCGCATGAAAATGGCGTTGCCACAATATCTGCCAAACCACATTATTCTTTGTTGATTGAAATAAATGCAACTCTGATTGTATGTTAATAGTAATATTAGGAAAATTTTCATAAATTTTTGCTTGTGCAAAAATGTTTTAACCATACATGCATTTTTAGGTCACTCTATCCTATTTTACCAGAAGACATGTCATGTAGCATCGAGCACAAAGTGGGTACTCCTTCAGTTTTGGTCAATTTCAAAAACCTCCATGTTCAGTTATTAAAAATTTTTACTAAATTTGAATACCGGCATACCAGTTTTGTAATCTCTGACAGCTTAACTTTCGGTGATAGTAGCTCGTATTGCTGCAGCATTTGGTTTTGACCGATAGTTATGTTGGAAAAGAGAAGGCATGTACATGTGCTCGTATATGGTCATACAAGAAAATGTCAAATTTCACAAGTTTTAAAATTCGTTTAACCAAAAATCTCTTATTTCCGGCACAGTGAATTGCCGGGGGAACACAGAATTCATTTATATCAAAAAGAAAGTATTTGCGAATCGATATCTGTATTGTTTTACTTGTAATGAACTAAGGGGATTACGGCGATATGAAAATTGAAAATTGGGCATGAGGTCTGGCCACCCTAACTGACGGAACTTCGCTTAATTAAAACAGTCATACATGGACTTAATCTTTATGTTACATATTTTTATACAGCCTAAATTTACATAGAAGTGGCAAACATTTTCCATATGTGTTAATTATACAGTGACTCACACAAGCATACACCCATAAGTGTATAATACGTAGAGGAGAAATGGAATAATGTCATACAACTTGATAAATTAATTATATTCGATATTATATTTTCTTTCTCGCTTTGCCCCCTTAGCTAATCATATTTCTACCTGCTTACCTGACACTCTACGCCCCTTTCTTAATACTGTAGCAAAGCTTACGATAAAATAAAGTTAATTTCCATTTTTGGTAGTATGACAATTGCGTTTAATTTTCGATTAACTTAATCTTCCCTACTAGTTTGTCGTATTTTATACTTTATGCTGTAATTTAACGCAAAAGTAAATATAATTGAATCGCATGCTCGACCTTTTGAAATTTTTGGCATAGTAACAATTTCAGAAGAAATAAAACTCACATATATGACTCACGGCTTGTGTAACTACACGCTCTTAAACACTTTTTTTATTACCGTGTGTTGTGTGTTCGTATGTAATTTCTGGTTTGTGGATGCTAAATAATTTTCTAGTTGTAGATACGTTAACAAAGTATTTGAATACATAAACTTTTAGGCTTATGGAAAGTGCGTTATATAAGTAGGCCGTCGGGTTAATAATTTTGACTTGAGGTTATACACTTTTAATGTTTTAGTTTGAAATTGCCAAAATTTTATTTTTAGTGAGTGGATGGGCCATCCTTTAAAGGAAAGCTTTTAACTTTTTATCTCAAAGCCAATTTTGAACTAAAGTGACGTTTATAATAATTAAAAAAAAAAAAAAAATAAATTAACAGAACGAAATAATTTTAAAAAAATTTTAAATTTCTTAATTTTTTTTCCATGAAAAAAAAGAAAAAAATTCAAATATCTTTAAACAATACAATGTGACCTTCAGTGTCAGAACTTTAAGATGAAATGAAAGATTCACTTTATTTTTAATATCAATATTTTTAGATAAAGCTTTTCCAGTTATCAATAATTTTATTGATAAATATATGAATTTCTTTATTTATTTTATTTCCTATTAATAATTTAATAAAAAAAAACGTTCTTTCCTGAACTAATACCTGCGCTAAGCAAAATTAGTTAAGAGGGTGGGTTCAATCCCTAGATACGGTATCCGTCACACTTCATACTTCCACTTTTGTTCGTGAAAATAAAATAATACAAAAATTCTCAACAAATTTTTCTTTTCTTAATTGATGAAGGATTAAGGTTGAATCGTACAGTATCCGTCATACGTCATACTGCTATTTTTGTTATTGAAAATAAGGTAATAGAATAATACAAAAATTCTCATAAAATTTTCTCGGTTCCTTATTGTTGTTGTAATGTTTAAGAGACGAAGGATTAAGGTCGAATCGTACAGTATCCGTCATACGTCATACTTCTACTTTTGTAATTGAAAATAAGGTAATAAAATAATACAAAAATTCTCATAAAATTTTCTCGGTTCTTAATTGTTACTGGATTGTTTAAGAGACGAAAGCTTAAGATCGAAAAGCTTAAAGTAAAGTTCGATTACTGGAAATAGTGACGTAAGTGAAGTATAATGGCAGATGTCAGTTGTTTCCTTATGATATTTATATAAATACTTTCATACTTCACTTTATAGGAAAGAAGCATACGTCAGACATGGCTTATGACGGATTCTGGCCACTTAACGATTTCAAGTTAATGATTAATCACGATGATAATGTACGATCCACCTCAAAACCTCGTAGCAGCGTTTTGTTAGTGAAGTAGTCTAAGCGATAAAATGAATGCGAAAAACTATTTTGAAAAGGAGTACTTTTACGCCGAAGGGGTTCTAAGACTGCTTTCTTTATACGTTGCTTCAGCACCAGTATGATTCTACGTTTCCATCACAGTGCATTTGCTTGAGATGCATTGTGTGGCATCATCCCATATAATCACGGCTTTGGTGGAAAATTTAAATAGATTCAGTCTCGTTGTCAAGGATAAAAAGAATAACTGAATGTTTTCCAGGAGAATTTAATAGTTTTAAATAAATGGTCTGCCAATCAAACAGATACCAAAAAGTTATCCAAAAATTATTTTTGGGAGGGTGGCAACTTAGAACGAATCGTGAACCATATGATATTAACGTGCGTCATGCCATCAAGCAGGAATCATTAAGAAATACTGAAAGTTAAATCAAAAAGGATATGTTGCTAAATCGTGAATAAATTGTTTGAAAATTTCACAAGTTCATAAAATAGGAATGATGGAAGAAGAAGAACGTTTGGCATCACAATGCAAGCGGTAACTTTTCATAAACAGTAACGTTTGGCTAAAGAAAGGACAGTGTCTTCTCTAAGCCAGAACTCTGGACAATGAAATGCACCAGGTTGGGCAAACCTTTATTATTTTCCTAACGGTTTTCTTCCCCTTTTTCCCCTCTTGTGTATGCATATTTTTAATTAGTTTTTATTAGTCATTGTCGTACAAAATAAACAATACTGAAAACAAGTAGTAAAGTGATGCTACAATTATGGCACACACTGCTGGCAAAGGTAAAAGAAAGGCGTGTGGCAAGCTTGCTAATAGGATAACGCAAAAGTGTTATAGCTGCCTTATAATAATCCTAAAGTGATTTTATTAAAAAAATCACGTTTCCAAAAAAAAAAAAAAGAGAAGAAAAGTATTAAAGCACAAAATCCTTTTTTCTGCAAACTTTTATTGTGCCAGGACTATTTTAGTATATACATGGAATAACGCATTACTTGACCAAACAGTTTCATTACATTACGCACGAAATCTAAAAAAAAGATTATAATTTCACTTTGTTGTTATGTTGGAAATAATAAAATGCTTAAAATTAATAAGTAAAGAAAAAGTATTTACTACGGGGAAATGTAATTCTCGTATACGTGCTTATTTCCTGAACAAACTGTACTATTAAATTAACCCAAATGCTAAGCAAAATAATATTTTTGGAATGACTTTAATACAACATCTCAATATATATTCACATGGATTTATTTCTGCTTAAATGTTTTTACATATGTGCAATAGTGGCAACTGTACGGTGACAAATATACGACATAGAACATACAAATATTGCTTAAACGAATCTAAATGAGTGCAAAAATTAATATTGAAATGTATAAGCAGAGTGGAAAAATTTCTTGGTCAGGCAATATTAAAAGTTGGAATTAAATTTTTTTATAAATATTTTTAATGCAGCCGGTGGTTATAAGGTCCGTTCACCTCATAGTGATTTTTATCAATACAAAAAAATAATTTTTTTTTTATGGCTTTTCCTGAACCAGATATTGTTATTGAAGAATTTATTAATTAATTTAAAAAATTCCTTTTTATTAGAATATATAGATGATTTATTTTTTTTTTTTTTATAAGAAAAAAGTGAAAGAGATTTTTAATCCTTTTCAGGCAGATATTAAATTTACAGTTGAAAAGGAATTGAATTCAAAACCTTTCATATTCAGACAGCTTAATATTAAGAAGAGATAAAAATTTATTAATTAATTTGAAGAATCATACGATTATTTTTATAGACATCCTTAAATAATGATAAGAAATACAGCTAAGAATCCTTTGTAGAAAGGATTTTATTGGTCAGTGCTATTGACTTTCTTCTTCTTTAATGTATTTTGTGAAAATAATTTTCCTAATCGTAAGAAAATATAGTTATAGAAATGTATCTGAATCCAAGATTTTTAAATCGTTGTCATATGTAGCACAAGTATCTGGCAGATAAGAAGAGCTGGTATAACTACTATAGAAATCAAAATTAAAAATTATTAAGAAATTAAATAGATTTTTGTGGGATAAACAAATTTATTGGATTAAACGGATTTTGTAAAGTATCTCCAGTTAAGCGAGTTGCTTATTTCATTCAGCCTGCATACAATATTTTTGGCTTCTGCTGATCTTAAAGAAATATCTATTTTAGACTGTTTTGCAGGGCAAACTTTGCTACTTTTGTTGCAGCAATTTTGATTATCTCGTGAGAGAGAGAGAAATAGAGTTATAAAAATTATATGCAACAAAAGTTGCAACTGTGCAATAGAAAAAAAACAGTAATTCCAGCTAACTGCCTTATGGGAATGCGCTCACATAGACAGGCTTCGTTTCGTAACAATACCTGCACAGGCATATACAGTAACGGTACAAATTCAAAAATGGGGTTTTTGGCAAAATAAATCTATTTTGCAAAATACAAGTTCATTCCCCTAAACCGTTTTTATTTCATTCAAGATTAAAGATCAAAATTGTACAGGGAACCGATGAGGGTTAAACGAACACAATTTATTTAATAGATAAACTTTAATAAAAAAAAAAAACTGGTACAAAACGCATAATTTGTCTTGCACAATCAAGAATTTTTGTGTTTTTTCAACTTTGGCGGCATGATAAGAAAATGTAATATAAATATATTGTTAAAGATACGAGTCGCATTAAGTAATTGAATATAAAACTCTATACGAAATCCAGCCCCAGGTAATTCAATATGACTTGAAAGCCATATTTTGCTACTCAGCTTAATAATGAACAAGCTTAATAATTGTACAAACATACAGAAATCTGAAACGTCATGCTGTTGCTTGCCAAGCATATCCCTTAAGGATTGAACCATTTTTGTTCATAAATTATTCGGCATGCAACAAGCCATACAAGTGTGTGTGTGTGTGCTCGTCTGCCGCAAGCCAAGTAATAAAATTTACGACGATTTGCAAATGTAATATGTAATAATAATGTAATAAATGTATTGTTATTACAATTCAGTGGAAGCGTTAAATAAAATTATTTAAATTTTTTTTTTTGTATACAAAAAAAATTAGCTTTTTTATGCCAAGAAACTGGAGTAGACTCGTATTGTGTACAACCCGCAATTGCTTTTCGGATTGTCTGAAGTAAATTATTTTTTTTGCAACTTTGTATTACAATTAATAATATATGTATATATATACATATATGTATATATATATTTTTTATTACGGTGCGAAAATTAATGTGGAAGACATTATTAAAAGCAACGCACTAAACGAGAATTAAACGGCTGCTTTTTATTTTATTATTTTGTATTTGCTTTATATAGTTAGGATATTAATGCATTTAATGCTGGACGAGATTTTATGTAGACTTGCTGTATAAACAGTATGCAAAGGGGAGGTGAATATAACTTGCAATGATATTCTTAATTACCCTCAGCTGCACATATTTCTTATCGCATAGGCGACAATCACCCCACCCCAGCAGGTGACGCGATTGAACTATTGCACGACTACAAATTATGTTTGCATTTATGATCTGTCTTCTACACTGTCCTTCGCCAATCTGTGCAAAAACCAGACATCTTGCCAAAGAATTAGTGATTTGCATTCTCAAATGCAGGGTGTTTCAAAAAAAGTTTATATTTTGTAAGACTTACTAGCAAACTACGAGGGTGGGCTGAAAATTTTCAGCCTGACGAAAAAAAAATCAATTTATAATGTGATTCGACAAGCCCCTAGAATTACTCATTAACAACATTTATGACATTCCTTCTTAATCTCTAAGCAATTTTTTAAGGTTAGGAAGCAGATAATAGTCGTTGGCGTAAAGTCTGGTGAGTATGGCGGTTTGGGTAAGAATACGAACTTCAGTTCGTTAATTTTAGCCATTGCAATGGTGAAACAGAATTTTTTCCTCTGCTAAGTGTGGTCGTTTATTCCTCACACGTTCTTCAAACGTTGCAATAACTCTACACAGTAACGACCATTAACGGTACCCTACGGTTGTACCCTACTCCAGATAATCAATAAAGATAATTCCTTTGGCAACCCAAAACACGATCGCCATAAATTTATTTTCCGATAAAATTGTTTTTGTCTTCTTAAGCGTTGGTTCAGCCGGTCCAATCCATCCATTGTTTCGATTGTTGTCTACTTTCAAAAGTTCTAATGTTGAGTCAAAGTTTCATCTGCAGTTATAAAGCGATGCAAAAATTCGCTGGGTTAGAACAAAATTTTCGATTGGAATAGTTTCCGGCTTAATTTTTGATAGATCGTTAACAAACACAGAGCTTCTACAAGCTCCCATATTCATGTAAACTAATGCGAACACCTTCAGTTGATATCCTAGTTGTCTCAGCTTTCGCAATCATTCTGAATCTGCGGTCTTCTGTCACCACTTTAGGAATTTTTCCAATCATTTTCCTGAACTTGTTTCTTTGGAAGTGCCCGTTAGATTTTGCCTAACTTCGGAAACCCACTGTTTAACTATTGAATATGCCAGTATGGCATGTTGCACTTCTTTAATTTGGAATAGCCTTAGGCTTTTTAAATAGAAATATTTCTTGACTGCGTCATTCTCTGATTTCTCCACTTTCGCTTAAGGAATCTAAACGTCGTCGATTAGAAAATTTTGGCATAAGCTACTGAAATTTGCCTACAAGCATTACCTCTAGGTTAGGCCGGAAACTTTTCATTCTACCCTCGCATATCAATATCTCAATATCCTTATACTGCTTATACCCTTGGCTGCAATTAGTATATGGTGCATCCACAAATGACCAACTTGCTCGAAAATCCATGCGATAGCAACATTAGATTTTTTTTTTTAAATTCACATATACAATTCAGATTGTCTGAAATCTTTTTAAATATAAAAGATTATTTTAATTTTTTTAATATTTGAATGTTAAAGAAGGTGAGTGTTATTTTCTCAAAGCATATTTTACTCGGAATATTTATCTTTACGCACATTTCGTTACCCATAAGGTGGCGGAAGGTGGTGACTAGACTAAAGACTGGACAGGATATTAGGTGAATTTTTTTTTTTTTTTTTTTTGTTACATTCCCCTTTTCTTACTTCTCTCCAACGAATCTCTTACCATTCACCTTCTAAAGGAAATAACCTTTTAACTCTTAAGAGTATAGAAAACAAAAAATTCTTCATTTATTTTCCCGAAACTAAATAAAATCTGTTACAAAAAATGTCACGTTCACATCATAAACTTGACTTTATTATGCGTATTTTTAGAGATTTTTCTTATCGCCTTTTAGTCCTACGAGACTTTTTCTTATATCCAAGTTATGAAAGTAATAATTTTTATTTATCGTTGATTAAAGGCAAATTGTTGTCACAGTTGTTACAGCATTTTAGTAGAATAAACAAAGAAAATATGGTTGGCAGTACGAGCGCAGAATAGTCATAAAGCTCTATTATTTCTTAGTAAATCGGCATTTCTTAAAGTGTCCTTTCAAAAGAAAAGTGTGTATACCTCGAGTAGTTAATCCTACTTGCAGCGTTAAAAGACTTTAATACAAATTCCCTTAAATAGTATTTAAGGAAGGAAAAAGGATTTTAACAGAAATCACATTGAGCAATAAGAAAGGCAAAGGAATCTTCAACTCCTTCACTGAACTCCTTGTCCAACAGGGAGCAAAGCAGTAATCACTTAGTAATCTGTTTATAAAGACAATCCTTTTCTAACATTCACTCCTGTCATGAATGAAAAGCGAGCAGTTTATTCCTATAGGCTTTTCCGTTTCCTTTCCCTAGGAAACAAATGCTCCACAGTGAATTTTAAGGACGGCTTTGTGCACACCATTACTATGCAGAGAATGTAAAATTACAAGGCAGAATATGTAAATATGTAATGAACAGGAAATTAAATTGAAGTTCTTTAACAAATTTAAATTTTATTTGCATTGAAGGTATTCAATACTTCCTGTGCTGTTTGTTGCAACTCCTCCGTTGGTAATTACTTTGCATTAATTACTTTGCATTGAATTGTGAGCACCATTATTAAGCTGCATATTTGGAAAGGCTTCCAAGAGGGTTCTCAAATACAAGTCAGCTATACGATAAATACAGCTTAATATTTTTGATCCACTTAGGAAGATATAATTTGTTACAAGTAACCAAAAACCAAAATTGATATGGTTTGTGTGATATAGAAAGGTCACAAAAAAGTCCGACCGCTAACATTGTAAGTATTATTATTTATTGTTTACAGATGCCAGCTGTTCTAATACCAGAGTTGCAAATGCAATACTTTTTGAATAACAAGCCAGTAGGTATTTAGCTTAGCATAAATACGATTTCACTACAAATGCCAATGTGTTACGTATTACTTATAACTTCCTAAGTGGATTAAAAATATTAAGGTGTATTTTTCGTATAGCTGATCTCTTGGAAGCCTTTCCAAATATCCAGCTTAACTCCGTCATTAAAACTATTTTATTTCAAAACTCTAGAGAGTTAAGCCTTCAGAAAAATATGTAGAAAAACTTATGTAATGTGTAGCCTTCTAAAACACAATATAACGCAACGAAATTTTTCATTCTCGATTTTGCACCGTATACTGAGTACCGCTACTGCATACTTGATATGATTCCTTATTGCATAGCAATTCACTTTTATGAGTATCAGCTCTAAAAAGCTTATAATAATTTGATTTTTCCAAATGGCGGCGAAAGTATTTTTTCATTTTCTATGACATGGTCCTTTCCAGGACATACAATTAAAAAATTCAACTAATTATTATTTTCTGTTTAATATGCAGTATGTGGTATTGATTATATTCTCTTAATTCTGATCTTTCGCGTATTTCTGTAATATTACGAACTGCCATGTAGGAAATGAACTGCGAGTACATGCCTTGCATTTACTCAAAGTGATGTTAGAACTCCTCAAGAATGATAGTGTGAAGTTTTTGGTTTTTGGTTTTTGGTTACTTATAAGAAATCATATCTTCCTAAGTGGATCAAAAATATTAAGCTGTATTTATCGTATAGCTGACTTGTATTTGAGAACCCTTTTGGAAGCCTTTCCAAATATGCAGCTTAACTCCGTCATTGAAAATATTTTACTTCAAAACTCTAGAGAGTTAAGCCTTGAGAAAAAAATATGTGGATAAAAATATGTACTGCAAAATTATATTGCCAAAGAAAGCTTTAGGTATCTATTGAACACATTGGCGCTGAAGGTTTATTCTGTATTTAAAACCGGATGACCTTTTTATTTTTTACTTTCAGGAATTGTCTCATATATTCTCAGACAGCCTGTCAAAGAAATGTAAACTTTTTTTGAGACACCATATACATAAATTACATACAAGAATTATACTTACGTGATAAAGTGAACACGTAAGTTGAGCGTGGTGGTTATTTTTTTTTGATAAAGGACACGTTTAAGGACATACGAAGTAGTTTTGAAAATATCACCCTTTACCAAAGTTTGGACTGCTATGGTCAAAAATAGCTGCTAAGAAGATCTTTGCTTTGTAAACGTACACGGATATAAAAATCTTTTTCTTAACGTTTTTGCTTGTAACACCGCCTCAGTATGGTTGGCAGAAATCCAACTAACCGTATTGTGTGTCATCTCTTTTTGATTGCTCTGATTTCAGCATTTACATTTTTGGTTGCACTTAATTAAGAATTTTTGAATAGACAATTGGCTGATTTTAGTTAGAATTTGTACGCACATGGACCTAAATGGCCAAGTGCCAACACCGTATACACATACAACTTTTTATATTGTATTACACGTTGTGAAATCGAAAACAATTTCGTTTTTTTTCTTCGTTTTCTTTTTAAGTGTTTTTACTTTTTCTTAGGCCGTTGAGAATTTCTTATCTCTGTCCGCTGCCATCAATTGCTATAAATTCCAAAAGTAGAAACTATTCCAATAACCGTACTGTATGAGAATTTATTGGATTTTTAAGGCCAAATGGGGAAAGTTTGAACCAATCAAACTAATGATCCACAGTTACATAATGGCGAACTTTTATCGGCCGAAACATTAAACAAATTGATGTATGACGGGTGTATATGTATGTATGTAGGTAAGTGTGCATGTATGTATATTCGTATATAAACATAATATTATTTATTATATATAAGCAAGCATGTGCGAAAGGTTAAGCTGAATAGCTTTGTAGTCTTCTTACACTCGAAGAAAATTTCTGTTCACGTTTATTAGAATATTGTGCTTTAACTGTAGAAAAAAAAACATATTTTGAAGTTCATGAAAGCTTCCACTGAAGAATAATTATATATATTTTTTTATAAAAAGTGCGCCATTTTACTTAAAAAGTTCAATTTGGTGTTCGTTTCTTTGAAAAAAATATTTTGCGCTGAAAATGGCTAATCTGTTTTATTTTGTACATGATCCTCTAATGATCTGAAGGCGTTCATTGCGATAGGCTACCAACTACTCTTACAACGTGCATAAAATAGAAAACACGTCCGTATAAGGTAATGATTATTTTCCCGTCTACACAACCACAATCAAATCGACAGTAGTTGCAGTTTGTCGAGTTGTGATCAATAACGATCACTTACTTTTCATAGTTTAATAAAAATTAGCGTATAAGGCGATTTCGAAAGTACACATATTATTTTATTTAAAAACGAATTAATAAACCATATATTTATTTTTATATTTTTGTATGTTTTAAGATTATTTTAAATTATTAAATGAAAATTAATTTTCATTAAAAGTTTAATTTTTTTTTGGTGTATAATTGAACATTTGTATTATTTTTATATCCTATTAAAAAGGAGTCTCCTTTTATTATCTATTAATATTTTACGTATCACATGGCGTCAAGCCATAGTTCTACACCTGCTTTGATTTCCCGTGCAAATTGCTCGAAATGTAAAAGATTTTGGTTCAGTAAAATTTTTGGTTTTTATAAAATATCGTAAAGCAGATTAAAACTTTATAAATGAAGTTGTTTCTCAACTGTTAAATATAAAATGTTTTTTGTTTTCAAATGCAACTTACAACACGGTGTGAAAGCACTGCAGAGTACTGAAATTTATTGATAAACTAGTACCCTGTTTACACATAAATTTAAACAAGTGCTTCGACAAGACATTCTCAATTTAGATTTTAGTTAGTTGTCAAACACAAATCAAGCGAGCAACTCTTTTACTACCTTTGACAATTAAATTTTCTCGCCTGACAGTGCTGCCAAGTACACTACCTTTCTTGCTAAAAGAAAAGTCTATATTATTGACTATCCTACAGGTTCGTACGACACATTCGGTCGAAAATCTGATGTGATTCCATCTTATTTTTAAAAATCGCTTCAAAAAATGTACCCAGTCCACACTATCCTATAAATATGGCATAAACAAATTTTTTCTTTGCTGATTGAAGTAAATGCAACTCTGATTGCATAAAAATTGCCACTTTATGGAAATTTTCATAAACTTTTGCAGATTGTACGTGTTGTCTAAAATAAATCTGTTACATAGACGCATTTTTAGGCCACATTATCCCATTTTTCCAGCACACATGTCATATTTGACATATCGTGCAATTGTGTAGGATAATGAATCATTTCTTGAAGCAAAGCTAGAAAGTATAGCATTAGTAGGTTTACTCAACTTATAAAGCAAATTATGGAAATTTAAGCTGAGAAACACTTAAAACATGCATTACCATGGCATTACTTACGACACACAGCTATTGAAAATCCAATATTCCTGTCAGTGGCTTTCAACTAAAATCTTTCGCAACATCTGCACAACTTCCTAATAATACTATGTTGTAGGCGGTGTAGCCTTCAGCATCAATTTGGAACACAATATCTTTTCTCGCAGTGTATAAATTAGACAAAAAAAAAACACACCCTTCTAAAATTAAGTTAAGTCACATTTAAAGTTTGACTGAAGAAAATGAGTTTCTAAAACTTTATAAGATTTGGTGTGAGTGTTCAATTTTTCTGTTTTATTGGGCCATCGTAGTGCGATTAGAATTAATATTTGCCATTATTCGTTTGTGGGGATTCGAAGGTGTGTATAAAGGATATGATTGTTAGAACCACACCAGTGCCCAGAAGCATTTGATTAATATCCTTCTAATTTTCAGAATTCTTTTTGTTTTATATTTTTATGCTTGTATCTTTATTTCCTGTCATTTATTGCGGTAGCATGTAGACTTCTGTGTGTGTGTCTGTGTGAGCATGAACCTGTTTATGTACATTTATATTTTCACAGGATAGAAGTTATTTTTGGGCGGACATTATGTTGTAGTTTGGGATGAAGGGAATCTCTTAAATAAATTGCCAACAAATAGTACAGATAAACATAAATAACAACAGTTGCTTTTTTTTTAGGAAACGAAAAGATATCATTAGCTGAAACGCAACATTATGTTGGAAATAAAAAACAAGATGGAAAAATAAACTCTGTAGCAGGATTTTTTAAAATACTTTCCCATAGCAACGGGTACTGTGCAATAATTAAGGCAAACAATTTTGATTTCTTTTTCTCAAGGTACATATGTGATTTTGAATTTCAGCTAACGATATGTGCAAAACTTTACTGCCATAAATATAGAATAGTATTTTAATATATAAAACATTCTAGAGCTACAACTTTTTCATTAGTGATTTTGATTGAGTGGGCAGGCCCCAGTAATGGTTTTGTTACAAAGTTCTGGAATATGTTGACCGATTTATAAATGGAGCGGCAGCAAAACTTCTCGCAAGGTGCTTCTTCACATTCACGCTAGTATGCAACAATTTTTATTTTATTAAAAAAAAAAAATTTTTCAAACATTTGCAATTTCTTTTTGGTTTTTCTTTTGCCATGCCATAAAGGTCATAACATTTACATATACTCGTACAGTGGGCCACAAGCTAATTTATACAGTTCCTGTTATACTTTTCCAAACTCCGTAACAGCAGAACTTGGTATCGCTTAAAAGATAAAATATTTTTCTTTTTTAAGGAAGAATATTTTATTCGAAAATTTTATACTTTTAAGGGTCAAAAATAAAAGTAATCCTTTTCTGGAGTCCCACAGCCTTTTTTGCTGCAGCTGCTATTGACGTTTGAAAGCTCAAATTTGTAACCAGTATTTGCTATAACTATTATATGGTTTGTTTGCCATTACTCACTCTCTTTGATAGATTTGATGTGGTTTGACAAGCAGATACTATACGTGTTTTTTTTTAAAGTTAGCGAAATGTTCTTCCACTTCGACTTTAGTGTGACCTTCAAATTATTTGTTTTTGAAATTTTGTGTTTAACGATTTTTGTTTCTAATATTGTTCGGAAATTCTCAATAGCATTAAGATATGACAACTGAAATGGTGGAGTCATCAAATGTTTGGAAGTTTTTGTTAAACAATTTTGCACAATAAACCCTTTTCCCTTCGGATCTTTTTCTTAGCAAAATTGAGCATCCGTAACAATAATTTCAGCTTCAGGATCTGAAAATTACAAAATTTGTTGACGATTGTGTCTATAAACTTAAATTTTCCGGATGCAGCAGCGGCCTGCTAGCCAAAAGAAATCCAAAATCATAAAATCCATTTCAAACGGAAATTCCAAGAAAGATTCCACTGAAAACCGGGTAAAAAGGAAAACTGGTCGTATCTTCTTGTCAAAGGATTTGAAACCTGTCAAAGCGAGTAAAGGCGAACACAGCGTTTTTCAGCTTTTTCCTCTTGATCTCTTTATTTGGTTCCTGTCAAACATACGACATGCCATCTGAAACAAATGATGTCAAATAAAGAGGTCAAGGGGTCACTTTTACATATATTAATACACAATGTTTGCTTGGACCTAAGGCTGAATTCTATTTTCAGAAAATCCTCTCGTAAGAAAGCAACTTGACCTCCATATGGCAGCAGTTGAAGAACTTTTTGTCTTAGCCAACCATATCCTTATCCTTTCCTTACATCACATTCGATAAGAGAATGCAGTTTTTCAAGCTTCCATACCTTCCCAATTTAAATAAATGCTCATGCATGTGCAATTGTAATTTGGTCTCAAGGCGTGCTCTTAATTTCAGATCAACACTCGTAATAAATTTTATTTTATTGTTACATTAATCTTCTTGAAGCCAGTGCTCATATTTGATTGCCAAAAAATAAATGTTATGCTACTCAGAAATATTTCTTTATTAAAATAATTTATTGTCCACTACTCGTATACAGATTTATTTGCTTTTGACACAGCAGTGTTCATTACATCAGCCCCCCAACATCTTGATATTTTGTGCTCGTTTATTTAGTCGTCCCTTAGACATCCCCCATGGAATATAATTACTTGGTAGCTGCCTTTGTATCTCCGCTTAAATACAGTGCGTAACATGAGTTGGTGCTGCTATTAAGAAAATATTTTCTAACACAATTTCTTAGCGGATCTAAAAATCATTTGTTTATACAAAAGAACCCAACAAAGTGACTGCGAAATTTTTAAACAATTTTTTGCTGCTGCGAAGCTGTCCAAAAGGATACGAGTAGGGTAAAAAAATATTTTAATTTGTATATAAAGATCAAATTATTAATTTATATCTCGAGCCGAGCAAAGCTGTCAGAGCAAACAGCATAACAGGAAAATCCTTCCTAAAATTCGTAATTTTAATAGCATTCCCTTTGTCGCCAATAAATTTTGGACTGTTCCAAGGCGAATACTATTGATAGAAATTATAAATGAAAGCAATAGCCAGAGCGTGTCCTGATGAACCCTAGAACTATCAGCTTTCGCCTGGCACTTTCCTCAGCGAAGGCAAATATAAGCAAACTTGGAAAGTTCAATCTCTTGTTAGGGATTGATAACGCTGAAAGGAGGGGAGATCCCACTGAGCCGAGTAATTGTCTTGCGTCCTTGCACAATAGAGACCTGCATTCTACAAAAAGCCATCTTTATAAAGTTTCAAATAACGGCAAACCACTAATCAAAATCGCAAAATTAAGTATTTGTCGAAAAGTTTTATGTAGCTTGTATGTAGTTTTGTAGTAAGTACCGTTAAATTATATATTTTTCTGATACATCAGTTAACTGATATATACTACAATTAATGGGCAGCCTTAACAGAATTTAGGATTGCATTAACTGAAAACTAAAATATATACAAAATAAAAAACTAATAAAAAAAAAATATATGATAAATGTGATAGAAATGTGAGCGTATATAAAATTGGCCACCCCGGACAATTGTTGGTTGGTTAGAACCATGGTTGGCCCGATGTTGGGACGTTTCATTTTGCCCTTCACTCTCTTCAACATGGTTGCTTTTAAAGCAGATTTTAAGACTACAATATCGCCGGAGCATTGCACCCAAGGTTTGCCAGCCACTTATACAAGTAAATCCAAATGTAAATGCATTTTTATATGGCCATACTGGGGTATGTGGTTGGCATAACAAATGCCTGTTTGTATTTGTCCCAAATCTGCAAAATCAACAATTTCCAAAAGAACACCGTAAGGATTGGATGGAGAAAAACGGTCGATTCTGGTCTGGACATCACTGATTATCACCACTTTCCCAACTTCAGATGTTCAGCACAACAGTGCCATCACTCGGTGCCACTTCTACTTCTTTGCCATCCAACTTCAACGAATTAAATCACTGAATATAATGCGTATGTTAAAACTGCCCACGAAAAATAAAAAATTCCAAATTCCACTTTTATTTTTAATCTTATAAAAGAAGAAGAATTCTGTTATTCATATTTTGTTAAGTAATATGTGCCCATTTTAATGTTCCAACACGTTCTGCCCGAAACTTTCTGCCGCTATCCCCATATATGTTTCCAAAATCAACTATGCCAGCTGGGAGCCATTAATAAGCATTTTGTTCTGATTTCAGCATGTGTGAAAAGTTTAATGATTATGCTGAGGCCGTTGACTCTGCTCGACGTAAAATATTAGTTTTCTTCCATATAATTAATATTGTTTGTTAGCAGATTTCATAATAGTCTGTGGGGACCTCGTAGATGTAGAATAAATAGACAGAGCACTGACAAGCTCCACAGCAATAAATTGAAAATGTTCAGCACACCCAACTACCTGCACAGCCTACTTCCTGCTAAGGAGCACGAATCGCAGATGAGCTTCAGATTATGTTAACTAAGAACAAAATATTTACAGTTATATATAAATAGTTGTGAAATGTTGATAAGTGCTAAAGCAATCTCATTAGTGCCAACTTATCTCGATTTAATTTTAAAATTAATTGCTTTTAGTGAGAGTATATTTTCGAATCCAAAAGATGAAACTATAAAAACTGTGCAGAATAAACAACTTATTTGTGGCATATTTGTGCTGTGATTTATGTTGTGCCCTTGTTATACTTTAAGTTATGCTTTCCCCACCTTGTATCTTATTATTATATTTAATACTATTATTTTGTAATCTATACGAGGTCATTTACAAACAAGCTCTGATTTCCTCATCTCAGTTTTATAAATTTTTCCTTTTAAAAGAGGAATTTATTATCATTCCAACTAATTCTTTTATTCATCTCGTAAAATTCACTGTCACTTATGCATTATTAATATTCCCCGAGTATCAATGGAACTTCTGGCATCACTGATAATTATTCTCTTTGTGTTCTTTAGGAATATGATTAATTGTTATGGCAGCTGAAGTTCAATTTCCTACCAATCCATAAATATTGTGTTCTTTCTCCTGAACTTTTTCAAATAAATTCTTTTTCGCTATGCGTTTTAGTAACGGAATAAAAACAATTAAGTGCTGGGGCGGGGGGAAATTGCACAAAGGGATCCTCAATATTGACTTTTGACATTTTAAGAAGTTTTTTATGTTATAAAGTGTTTCCCACTCTCTTCTGCAGCTTCAAAAGTTATTGCAAGATCTGTGTAGGGTCTCATTCTTAGCAATATCTGAAATACTCACATTCGAGTCCACAACAATGTACAGCCTACTTCCTTTATAAACCACAGCCTACTAAACCGGAGGTCTCGGGTTCAATTCCTACCCGGATCGCGTATGTTTTCTTTCGGACAAGCCGAAAGGTTTGCAGGTTGTTTAATTGCTTAAAAAAACCTGATGATTTGCTGTTCTGAAAGTCTCAGGAGCTAAAAAAAAATAAGAATCTTTAAATCGTTCGCCAATGATATACTGTGTTCAAGACATGAAAAAACAAATTAACTCAGCTGATATAATACGAATTTTGCTTTTAGGTAGCTCTCGTAAAAGCATAAATACAAAAGATTTTATTTCAATTTCGATTCTAGAATTGTTGCTTTTAAATTTGAAGCCAAATCGCGGATTAGCTTGAGTTTGACAGTTAAATAAAAAAAATTTTAAAATATCAAAATATGTTCCTCTCTTTCGTTGAACGAGTACTTTGCAATCCTCCCACGTACACAACTATAATGAACCCCTTTTCATTTTATAAATACACTTGAAATTATCTGTAAGTAAAATTAATTAATGATGGCATTTAAAATACGAGGTGTGATTAAAAAATTATTTTCCTAAATTATTTATGGAAAGTAATTCTTCTCAGATATAATACACTTATGCCAGTGTCAAATTATAGGAAGTCTTTTGGTTCATTTTCTTTTCGAAGTAGTAAAGCTTTATTTTGTAGAACTTGTTTGGTGGAAGATTCAAGATAGCTTCGGTAAAAAATTGGCAATGTTGTGAGAATTATACTCAGGATTTCTGACCTTCTTTTAAAAAAATTATATAAGAAAAGAACGAAAAGGTTTTTGCGAAAATAATTTTTGGACATGACAAATGTTGAAATAAGTCGTTCTTTTTTTTAATATAATATAATATAATATATATAATATAATATAATATAATATAATATAATATAATATAATATAATATAATATAATATAATATAATATAATATAATTTAACATAGTATAGACATTCAGAAATAAAGCTTTCAAACTCTTATCCAAATAAATTTACTGCACTAAATACTTTGTGAAAAAAATTATTACTTTACTATAATAATTTTTTGAGTGTGGTTATTTTGAAAGAGTTCGCGCATACATCTGTGAAACCGACTGTATTGGGAAATGAGAAATTTCTAATGACCTAAATAAACTTCTGATTCTCTGATCTTTGCCTTTAATCTTTAACAAAAAAGCATTTGCAGGGAATTCCCCTTGTTTTTTTCCAAAAATGATTTCTTAGTTAAGTTCAGTATTTGGTATTATTAGTTTCTTAGAGTCAGTTACATAAATGTGGCTGAAGGGCCACTTTCAGTGTTAACAAGTTTGCAAAAATTAGAAATTTTAGAAAAGGATAAGAGCGGGGAAGCTTTTTAGCACCTGGCTGGAGCTTTAGCGTTTGTTTAACATAATTAGACTTTAATGGTTTATTTGCCTCCTTTTGTTTCTTTTATTAATTTTTACTCAGTTATACATTTTCCAAACCTTTTTAAATCTATTAAAATTAGTTTCCAAGATCATAAGGCAATAATATCAACCGACTGTTGATATTATTACATAAGTATATTCCAAAAAAAAAAAAAAATGAATTATTAAATTGTTTCTGCTGTCAATTCATTAAAAACATTTTGCAAATTTATTTAAATCTTTTGGTTTTGCAATTCTCCAAATATTATTTATTTCACTCAAAGTTTGAGTTCCTTAGAAATAAAAGCAGCATTTTGTTGACGAATCCTTTATACTTTATTTTCCATATTTCTTCCCCCCCACACCCGCAGTGTTATTTTTCTTACGAAAAATTTTCAACACGTAGAAGGAAAATTGTTGATAATTTCCATGATGTTGATGCTCTTCAATGCATTATGAAACAAGTTATGATGTATAGTTTAAATTTAAAATGTGAACAGTAAAATGTGAGTGCTACACAGGCAACATGTGTGTGCGCATGTGTATGTGCGTAGTGTGTAGATACGTAGTGCAAACTGTTTAAATGCACTTTTGCTCTATTAGTAACATTATTGGAATCTTTACTTAGTATGAGTGCAAGTGTGTGTGATGTGCACATTAGGATATGAAATATTCAGAAATTGTTAAATACACCCGAAACCTGTGAGGCGAAATCGCAAGAATAGCTCTGTCAGTTCCGCTAAAGAGGCGTTATAAGCAATTTTAAGATTTTTAGTAACGTTGAATTATAAATAATTTTTTTTTTTTGCTTTTCGACACAATAAGTCTTTTTTTATTTCAAATATTTCCTTAATGAGTCTTTCAGTTACACTAAACCCAATACTTGAGTACTTGCTGTGAACTCGAGTGCTCTTTACTTGGCTTGCTACTAGACAGACTTACGTTTACAAGTCTCTTGGCTTATATATCAAATAATTTGATCAGTTTGATCTATTTTAAGTCATATTATAATAAACACATTTATATTTTCTTTAAAAAAGCGTACCCCAATATTTCTAGACCAAGTAAAACATGTTTTTTTATCCATTTGTTTATGACTTTTAAGTCATATATTTTTGTTATATATATTAGGCTTTTTCATATTATATTTTCCTTGTATTTATTATCTTACGAGGTGAATCAGTCCTTAACTATCCTCTCACTTAAAATAAATAGTCGTGACTTGCATTATATATTATTTGGTAGTGGCTGGTAAATTAATTACAATTCAGATTCTCGAGGTAGATAAGCTGAAAGTAAATCCTGTACACAAAAGAAAAATCTCTTATATGCTTCTATTATTTTTATTATCCACTACTATGAAGTTTGAGGACTAGACCGTATCTAAACTATCCATTTTTCCAAAATTTTTTTGGCCAATTTAAACTGTTCCATTTAAACTTTATGAATACAATTTTATCAATACAGTAGTGCTGTCAATTTAGCATTTTCCATCGTTATTAAGCGTGTAAATGATTAAATAGCATTTGTTATAAAAAGTACTACATCTTTAATTCAATTTGAAAGTACCACAAAGAGTTAAACAAGACAACGTTTGAGCTGAAGAGTTGGCACAAGCACCAATGGAACATATTCTTATCGTACGTCAAACCATTTTTGTATATAATGCAATATAATGCAACCCATTACAACAATAATGTAATAAAAGAATACAATAACGATTTTAGGTACCTTAACTATTTTTGTACCCTTAAATGGCCTAAAGGTGTGAAATAACATGGCAAAGACTTAAGTGTGTGCGTGCGTTTCTACTTGATAAAAATCCAATACTTTTGATATTGGACTTTGACGTCTAATTGTTTGATCGTCTCCAAATGTTATTGAGAATGAAAGTTGCAAACTGCGAATCGGTCATACAAATGCTGATTGACAACCTTATACGCACGTCTTCCCTCAAACAACAAATAGACGACATTCACACATATGCATAGATTGGTGTGTGTTTTGATCATCTCCAAGGCTCGTTAATAAAAAAATTTAAAAAAATTGGCCAGCAGTATTACAATTTTCCCCATTTTAGTAATTTAAGAAATAGAAAAATGCTGTTTAAATCCTGGCAAAATAAATATTTTTTAATAATAAAAAATTAATATTCCGGATTCTAGTCCATGAATATTTTTTGTATACACAATTTAAAAAATTATTTTTTCTATTTTTAGTTTGTTCATTAGGTTGCATATTAAATCTAAATATTAATCTATTCAGTCTATTTGCCTGTCCTTCGGGGTATAGGTGTATTTTGTGATGACTAATGATTGATGGATGATAAGAAGTGCTTTTATAAAAACTATAAGGATTTTCCATAAGCATGTGTTGAAATAAGAAATAATTTTTCTCATCCATTTTTCTTATACGAACTATGCAAAATTCACTTATTTTCACACATTGCAAGTATGCGAGTGTAGCATATGTGGCGTGTGTGGCTCGGGCATCCATATTTCAAGTGTGGAACTTTCTGTCTTTCTTTTATTTTAAATAAAAGTGTTTAGTTATTTTTAGTTATTTGTCGTTTAAATTGCACTTTATTGCCAAAAATTAATAATCAGAGTAAGGAGTTGTAGAGATAGTATAAACGCCACATATTAAAAGCCAAAAGAAACTGTAATGCTTCAATAGTTTTTTTAAATATTATTGATCCAATTAATTTTTTTTTATAAAATTCTATTGTTGTAGTCTCCTTCGTACAGTTGAGCGGCCTTAGAATCACGTCTAAGTTAGAGATAAATAAACTTTTCATAAAAAATTCTTTTTTTCATAATTATAATTATTATTATAATGGAAATATTTAGTAACACCATACGATTAAATTCTTAATTAATTAATTATTCAGAAATAATTAAAAATATATATATGTAAAGTTGTTTTTTTAAGTGATAAAATTAATTTCATTCTTTAAATAAAATACTTTAATTAAAAATCCAAGAACGAGCAAACAGAAACAATACAAAATACTACGAGATCTGCAAGTTTCCCCAATTGCAGCAGACATTGCGATAGGAAAGTTTTTATATTGTTGTATAGAAAAGCTTTATATGCAAAACAAAACTTATCATAACATAATATAATATAATATAATATAATATAATATAATATAATATAATATAATATAATATAATATAACACAATATAATATAATATAATATAATATAATACAATATAATATAATATAATATAATGCAATATAATATAATATAATATAATATAATATAATATAATATAATATAATATAATATAATATAATATATATAATATAATATAATATAATATAATATAATATAATATAATATAATATAATATAATATAATATAATATAATATAATATAATATAATATAATATAATATAATATAATATAATATAATATAATATAATATAATATAATATAATATAATATAATATAATATAATATAATATAATATAATATAATATAATATAATATAATATAATATAATATAATATAATATAATATAATATAATATAATATAATATAATATAATATAATATAATATAATATAATATAATATAATATAATATAATATAATATAATATAATATAATATAATATAATATAATATAATATAATATAATATAATATAATATAATATAATATAATATAATATAATATAATATAATATAATATAATATAATATAATATAATATAATATAATATAATATAATATAATATAATATAATATAATATAATATAATATAATATAATAGAATATAAGAATTATTAATTATTATTCTAAACACTCAGAAGAACTGAAATAGTGCTGCGAAGAATTTTGTTGACCGTGTATGAAAAATCAGTGATACCATTTTTTTTTGTTTTTGTTTTTAAGAAAAATAATTATTAAATTTTTTAATACAAAATTTACTTCCATACACACACATAAATATTTCTGTTAAATTTAATAATTCGGGAGATATCGATATACAAATAAAAAATTTCTTAATTTTCTTAAAAAAATAAAAATTAGAGAAATATTTTCAATATATAGTATTTTTGTTTTGATTTTTTTTATTAAAAAATTATTCTTTTCCCTGGCAATTTTAGTTATATGATAAATTGATTGAACAAGAAGCAAAGATCTGAATATATTATTGGGTTTCTCTGCCTTGTAAATTTAATACATCCTGCGGCGCGTTAGTCTTCTTGTTTTCAATAATCGTATCGGTAAACTTTGTCGTCGTCCTTCTTTAATTTCAATTACAAACCTTTCAATCGAAGATTTTAAAGTTTCCTTTCGAGTTGAAAAGTTGATTTTAAATATTTCATTAATTTTTAATTAAAATAGTTGATAAGCAGAGGGCGCAGGTAAAAAAAGTTTCCCGTACTAAACTTATTTGATGTAGTTGATTAATTACAATTTCTTGCAATTAATTACTTGTGCCATTAACTCGACTCAGTACACTTGCGCTGGCTGTCATTTTCGTTTATCCTTTTTCGGTTTTTTTTGTTTTCTTTTGTTTTTTTTTTTTATTTTATTTTATTTTATTTAAAAAAATTGCTTAAATAATAGGTTTGCTCATTAAAATTTCTAAGCTGACGGCCAGAGTAGATGAGAGGAATTGAAGGTAATAATTCAGCAGTAAAACTAATTAAGTAGTTGATATAAGAAGCAAAAAATACTCGTAAAAATACTATTGCCAGTAAGAAAATTAACGATTTGCATTATTTCAGCTCCTTCTGCTGATAACAATCAAAGAGTGCTTACAAGCATTTACAGTTCTCAATTACTAATTTATCACCCGAATATTTTGATAAAATGTTCGTCCTTGAAGTTTTTATTTGCAAAGGGATATGTAACGAGCTTGTGAGGCAGGCAACAATTGCAAGTAGTGACTAAGACGAAGCGAATAATTTACAAATTAAACAAATGCAGCTTTCATTGCCATTCTTATTTATTTGTTATTCTTTAATAACTCTTTATACACGGTTGTAATCATTTTACTTGTATTAAATCTTTGCTAAAAACTTGTGGCCGCTTTATACCCCTTTATGCAATGTTTCCGCCGCCTTCACGTGCAATTTACAAAAATTATTTTATTTAATGTTTTAATTAAGAATTCTTTCTCTGTGCGCTTAAGCATAATATTACGAAACGTAATGCAGAGTACGGTTTTTATAATTTCACTTTTTTTTACACTCTGTCAAGGAAATTAATCTCAATATTTTTCAACACCTGTTCATTTTAATGAAATTTTATTTTGCACTGTCATAAAATAACAACAGGAAGAACGCCGTGTTTGTTTCACAAAAAATATTTTTATTGTTACTCTCTTCTGTTTTCTTACACCTTTCCTTATAAATACCTTTCTCTCTTTAGACAGTGGGAAGTAAAAAAAAATATACCCCCACGCGATTATGAATTTCTGTAGAGAATTGTTTTCCTTCCCAAATAATTGTTTGAGGGGCTTTAGAAGGGAGAACCCTCTTAAATGGCGAAGAATAGCCAAGTGGTAATACATGAATAAAAGAGAGAGTATCAGCTGTTTATTGTTTACATTGCTTTTTACGCGCATGCACGGCTATTTGTAGTTTAAATATATGAACACTCCCTTGCAGGATATTAAAAAAAAAATATTAATAAATTTTTAATTTATTCGGCTAAGTAATAATACTATTAATATAATTTTGATTATTTTCTTCAATATGATTTAATTCTTTCAGGGTTGTATTTCATCTCAACAGAGTAAATTTTTTCTCCAAGATCTTGTCTTTTTTTAACTGCTCTGTGGGGTTTTTTTACAACTTGATTTGTGCAGCTTCATATCTACTACAGCCTTTATAACACTCTTCACATAAACTTTCTCTGCATAAGACGTTCCATCAGAGGCATATCAGATGAAAACTCCAGTGCATCTATCTATGCTTGCAAGGGAATTTTTCGTGTACCGGACCATCATTGATGACAATAAATGTTGTAATTGAGATTTATTTCAATTGTTGACCAGAAAATTCTAAGTAATATAAATTTTTTATATTTTTCTGCTACAAGAGGGAATCCCCTCGAAGTGATTTTCACCTGGATTTTGAACTCAATCAAAGTTTCTTGTATTAAAATTCTTTTCATACGAAAACCACAATTCTTATGGGTGTGCATGTGCAGGTAGCACTGCATAAGCCAAAGAGGGTTGCAAGAAAATTTACGTACTCCGAAAATGCAGATATAAAAAAAAGGCAAAAGTATAAGGTTTCAGATAATACAGTTAAGCAGGTGAAGTACACCACCACACCAATATGGTCATATTTCACTATCCTAAACAGTCATACGAATTGCCAAATATAGCATCTCTGCTAAAAAAATTGATAGTGGTGCCTGGCAGATTTTTATAACAAGCAGAAGTTTATGAAAATTTTTAAAAAATTAAAATTTTCATGCGATCAGAGTTGATTTTATTACAATTAGCATACGATTGCGGTTTTGTATGATAGTGTGGCACGACCAACGTTATTTTGATACGATTTTTGAAAATAGGAGGGCATCACTAACAGATATCCTTGTGAATGAATCATACTTTTAATCCCTTTCATTTTTTCATATTCGTAATACGTTCGTTTTACCAGCTAAATTTTTTGCGTTTTTATTACCGGGTAATTCTTATACACAACTGGTCTGATATATTGGCAAAGTCTTATTTTGGATGGAAGATAATGTTTTAGTGAAAAAGTCATAAACGTTTTTTAATTGAAATTTCATGCACAAAAATTTTTTGCGCAGATATTTCACTTTGTGGTTGGCAAGCCAGTTTTGGTTTTGCTTGAATTTTGTGCTTCTAGGCCCACTGTGTATTGCATGCGTCTGGAAGTTTTCATCTGTTAGCTTGGGAAATTGTTTATGCGTATTTATAAGACGGTGTATTTAATGCGTACGTATGTGTGTGTATGTGTTTGTTCGTGTATGTATATATATGCGTGTAAAACATTTTCCCTCAAGAGCTGTTTTAACAAGTACAAATTAATGACTCTACAGAAAGTTTGTGCTGAATATGCAACAGTAATAAATTATATGAAACATTAATATTATCTTGAAAGTTTTGAACTACGCCTAGAAATTGTATGGAATTTAAAAGTGAAATGTAGAGCAGAACCTTTTTTTTCTAGAGGCGTATTTGATTTCAAATTCAGCAAGTCAGCCTGTTTGGGATAGTTGTGATACCTTCAGCGGAAACATCGCATTTGATGTAGAAGTATCCTGAAAGTATCCTGAAAGTATCCCTTGTGTTGGCTTAATATGTGACATATTTTCCTGTTTGCAAAACAAAAAACATTATTATAAAGAAAAGTAGAAACAATAAAAAAGAAATGACCCAAATTTGTTTTTAGGGGAGAGGGCAAAATTAAATTAAATATTAATTTAAGGAAAGGATTTGAAATTGTTCAACTGATTAAGAGCTTCAAATGAATTTGTAACTTATTACTGCTCCTTATCAATTATTGCTTCTTAATATTTATAAAAAAGGTAGCGCCAAATGCCTCGCTTGGAGCATAACGTATCTCCCTCTTTGGAATATGGTTTTAATTTGGCAAATGGCGGTAAATTTCATTTAGAGCACATCCTGCAGCTTTTGTTGCGGAAGTCGTGCAATATTGTTATTGTCCAAGTGTGGACGAGGACTATATGAATTGTAAATGTTTACGGTATTTTCTTTAATTTATCTCCAGTTTATGCACGTTTTCTCAAAAAAAAAAAAAATATTCTATGCAATATTGAAAAAGTTGGATTTTAAAGTTTTTCCTCTTTTAAAATACGAAGATGGACAGATGGACAAGATTAATTAATTTTTTTTTTGTTATTGGGATGTAGCACATAGAGACCTTATGGGGTCGCTCATTAGTATTATAAAATTTACAAACGGAATCACAAACTCATTTATAAATTTCTTTTCTTCTTGTGTCGAGAAAAAGTCAAAACAAATCAAAAAAGGACGAAAGATTTTTTATAGTTGATAGAACATCTCAATAAAAGCGAGTCGTAGCGAAGAAGTTATATTAAGAAATTAGAAAAAAAGACTAGAAGTTATAAAGAATTGTTAATTCGCTTAACTACAGTTAAGTTTTTATAATTTCAATTTCCAGATATTTTAAAAAGGAATTTTTTCAAAGAGAAAAAACCGTTTGCGAGCTGACTTAAAAATCACTTAAAAAATTAAAGCATAGGCGAATATCCCCAATTTCATTCCCTCTGCTTACATCATACTTATATATTTATTTTTATTCAATATAAAATGCAGAAAGCGTAAGAGGCGTACTGTTATCAAACTCAATCGGCATTTTAGAAGGAGAGATAAGTCGTGTGCGGTATAATGAATTATGTGGCAAAACTTAGAAATTCCTTCATACAGGGTACTTGATGGCTACAAGGGATCATAACATGGTAGTTACAACATATCGCTACTGGTTCTCAAAATGGATCACCAAATACGCTTCTTGGGGGGCTATTCCCCGCTTTATACATCATACTGCTGCCCTAACCTACTCCCCCATTAATACAGAGCTCATGGGGTTGCCTCTTATGTATACAGCTAATCACAGCTGAGCGATAGTCCTGCGAATGTACTTTTCCGTACGTTCTATTTTGTTTATTGTGTGCTCATATTCATATGAGCACATATTACATATGTGCCCATTTTTAATATTTTTTTTCTTTTACCTTTCAACATACAGATATACATATATATTATAATATATAATATCGAACTTTATCTAAAAGCCAAAACATCATCATCTCAGCTGATTTATGTCATTCAGCAAATCAGATGACTTATATCATTAGGGGCATTCATAGATTCTACGAAAAATATTTTTTGGTTTTCTTTTTACTGCTTATTAAATAAACAAATAAAAAAAACAATAATAAAAAAATAATCACATATAAAATTTGTTTATATTGTATTTCAAAAATAGAAGAGGAAGAAGTAAAATGGGAAAAATAAAAATATTCTAAAGAAAACTCATTAGGCATGATATTTATTCGAATATTTTAAGAGAATTTATTTCGCACTGATCTTAATAAAGATGTTCTCACCAAACAATTTCAATATAAATTCCTTTATACCACGTATTTCCCGTACACCTTATTGATCTTCTATGTGAAACTTTCGATACTGCAGACCCCATTGCCGATGACAACAGTAATTTTCATTCATATTTATGCAATAACAGGTGCCCAATGTGGTTTACTAGACGAGTGGTACATTCAGTCAAAATTTTTTGTTGGCATCTGAATGGATAGCGCTGGAAATCCGAGAATTTAGAAACGGATCTCGTGCTTCATCTGCCACTATGACTGATGTAAACTTCAGCGCCTTAGGTTCTTAAGATGGTGTCAGAGATAATTCCTTTTATCTCAGCAGCGCAATGTTTATCACCTATTTCGATATACTTCCTCGTGTGCAACATTTGATGCGTACCCTGTTTAGACGCATACGAGTATGTGCATTGCGTAAACGTATTTGAAATAATTCAGGGCTTGCACGTGACATTCTCAGTTGAGCTTTTAGTAAAGCGTACGAAAGTCTACAACAGCCACAAAATAACTTTGAACATTTTAGATTTTTTGATATTTGATAAACATTCAGTGTTGCCAAGTAGAAATTTTTTTTTTAATCCAAACTAAAAAAAAACTTTGAAGGGTTGCATTGGAAACTTCAGCCAATTTATCAGACAATATAAAGTAAAATTCCAATTTATAAATTTAATACTTTCAATGGTGAACTAAAGCACAATGAGCTATAAAAAAGGAAAACAATTTAAGTTGCATAGTTTGGCTGTTTGTCTGAACAGCTCTTTAATCTGTAAGATTTGTCAGATTATTGCTTATAAGGCGATAACGTTGAGGAGCTCAAAAAGGATTGGTCAAATGCTATATAATTTTCAGTAGCTGGGAAATTATAAGCATTTGACGAAATTCTAAAGGTATTTTCCGATGTCTGTCAAACATGTGTATAGCGCAACCTAGACAGCCGGTATGGGTTGTATACGAATAGCATAACATGAAGGCATTAATGCCGGCATTATTATTCATACGAAAGGCAATAAAGTCTCTGATACAAATTGTGGCCATTTGCCACCTTCGAAATGGATTGTAAAGGCGAAACGCAATTCAAATGTCATACAAATGTCATTATGTTTTGATGTACACACACATACATATGTTTTGCAGGCCAGACTTAATGGTCTTTCCTATTTTGTGATCTTCTTAAACTTCTTAAATCTTAAATATGACAAATTTGTGTACAAATTAAATTGGAATCGTATACTTTAATAATTATTTTTATTTCAGTGAAACGGAACGCTTATTTGACAGGGAGAATTATAAAATCCTTTAAGAAGACAAGTTTTGTTTAAGGAAAATAAATAAATATCGATTGGATTTATTCGAATGAATCTGTCAAAGGGGTAAAAAGTTTTTTTTTCGTTTCTAATTTCAAAGCATTGGAGCAATATCTGGAAATTGTTGTACGATTGCCGAGCTTTTGAAAGTTCAGCTGATAACAAAAATCTTATACAAATTAATTTAAATGGATTTTTTAATTAATTTAGAATTAATTCAGAAAAATGGTTTACAACCTGGAAAGTTTCAAAACTCAATTTGAATGCTTTACTATCAAACAATTTTGTTTTCACTTTCTTCTGTTAAAAAGTTAAATGCAAATTTACTTTCTAAAACTAAAACCCCACTTATCATTTTCTTAACTTACACTTCCAAACCATTTCTAATGGCTTCGAGCAGGTAAAAACTTTCCAAATGAAAATGTTCAACTAACGATAGCTGCTGGAAAAATTTATAAAAATAAAACTTTGGCATAATTTTCCATATTTAATAAAGTTTATACTAACAAATACAACTAACAAATTTCTATTGCAAAAGAATTTCATAATATTTTTTTTATTTATTGCAAAGTAGTTCCCCTTTTAGGCATAATAACTCGAGATGTGTAGGTGTTTGTGCTGCTTCTGCAACAACAATTCTAGTAATTTTTATTTTTATTTCTATTTTTTTTTATATGTATATACTTTTATATCTCGCTTTTAGGTTGCAGGGGTAGTGGTAGTGGTAGTGGTATCTGGTATCTGGTAGGTGGTACTTCTATTTTGTTTGCCACTTTTAAAACCGAAAGGTGAAAACGTTAAATTGTTTATGAAATTTTTGCAAGCAGAGTTAAAAGTGCGGTAAGGAGTGGCTAAAAGAATAAAAGCGGAAAAATAAAGGCTTCCGGTTTTTTTTCTTTTAATGAATTTAAATACATAATAAATTTTTTTTAAAGTTTTCCTTTTGTAAATGGCATAATAAAAAAGTGTAATTCCATATAAAAAAAAAGAATTAAAAGGGGTCTCTCCTGAAAATGAAAGTCATTTTAAAACATTGCACAATGGCACCTTTCAGGTTTTTGGTTAACGAAATTATAGCTTCTCTCTAAGAAAATGCATTTAGCGGTTATGCAACCCATACACGATACAACCGTTGGTACAACTTGAGCAGGTTGTAATCAAGATTGTAACGTGTGTGGACCAGTTGTATGAAGTTGTGTCTCGGTTGTATGAAAAATCAAAATTTTTTGATTTTTTGGCAAGTTGTGCCAACGCGTTGCAACGTGTGTGAGCTAGTCATGCGATCCTACATCATTCTCATTTTAATTTTGCGAGATAAAGACGTGTCGTCGGTTAATTTGGTTTTTGAAAGCAAAGAAAACTAACGGGAATACTAAATAAAAATGGAAGACATAGCTGAAATGATACTAGAGCACAGTTCTACGATGAATTATTTAATGATAGCCAATATTAGTAAATTATATGCAATTAAAAACAGTTCATTGAAGTTTTATTTTTTAAAGTTTATTAAAAATCTTTTAGATTAAACAAAATTTGAATGTCAATATATATTTAATTTATTTAAAGAGCTTTCAATTATTTTATTGCTTCAAAAAATTTAAGCCTAATTTGTTTTGCTTCGTAGGATGCGTTCTTATTATTTGTTGGTTCCAGCTGTAAATTGTTTGCAAAATGAAATTGTACGAAGAGGTTTTATCGTCTGTGGGCACAACACACAACTTGATTACTAAGCGAGTTGTACCAACGGTTGTATCGTGTATGGGTTGCATTAGGACTACAGTGTGTCAAAAATTGCCATTAAAATTTAATATCTTTTAGCTTTTATTCTCCTTTTAAGGAGCATAAACACATTCAAAGCAACCAGCGGCATGGCGGAAAATGCCATGACCTGTTGTCGCCTTGAGATTATCAAAAGCCTAATTTTATATAAAATAATAAAATTAATGAATGGCTGGCATTGAAAACCTCAAGTGCTTCACATTTACGGCTCACTATCTTATATAGACGCGTGGTTTAAATATGGCATCTCTGCTGAAGAAATAGAATAGTCCGGCTTAAATTTCTCAGATTTTTATGACGAGCTACAATAGATTATGCAAATCTTCATAAAATCGCAATTTTCATGCAACGCCAGTTAATGCAAAGCTTTACAAAGTATTACGCACTATCAGATTTTCATGTGAATGAATCGTACGACTGTCTAGGATAGTGAAGCATGACCTTAATGTCGTATTGCCAAGCCTTGATAATGTAAAGCTTTTCAAAGTGTTACGCAGACTGAGAGCATTAATTTTAATTTTGATACTTTGCATCCCTATCTGATCGTTTTATATATGTTGTAGAAGTCTGCTAATACATATAAAGTGTGGAGCTAATTATTGAAAGGCAACAACTGATGGGAAATAAAGTTACTGCATATTAAAAGTGGCAGCAAATTCTCAAAATATTCTTTGTAGCTGCAGCTGCATACAGTATTTTTAATTTTTGTTTTGTTCAGCAAGTTCTTGACGATGTAACGTGAGTTTGTCATATGGCCTCCGGAAATCCTAACCCTATATTAAGCTCTCATCTTGCGGGACACAGAATATTCCTTGAACGATCTCAACAATACAAAGGTGTGATTGTTGATAGTATCTCTGGGGATCTGTTTGGCAATTAATTCTCTGAGCCCAATTAAAAATTCCTACTGGCGGGAAATTGCCACTATGTCCAAGAACTGGTATTGTTCTATATAAGCCACTTGGCACACTTCTGGTTGGTAAGCAATCAAGTCGTTGTTGCCTAATACCATTTTTATGGCCACTTACTTAGCATATGCGGAGAAGCCACACAGTCTATGATTGACAACAGCTGACCTTATTCCATGTGACAATGGCGACTTTAGCGCCGCCTTTCTTGTCAAACATACCACACCAAAGCATAAAGTTCTTTCTTCTGTAAGATAGTATTTTCTTGTGGAAAAGGCCATGAATATTCTAATAGGCTATATGTACAGGCTTAGATTTTTACATGTTCCGATATATTTTCATGATGTCAAGGTTATTCCGATTTTGTCCGATTATTGAAACTTTCTTTTCAAATTAGTTTTCTTATTTTCCCAAAAAAAGGAACTTTATTTCAAAGAAATATTGATACCAGAAATATTTTTAAATCAATAATTCTTTTTTTTTTTTGTGTTCTGTCATTTGAAAAGTGTTGCGATGCGATTTGATACGTCAACTCCTTCAGCAAAAAAATCGTATTTGACAGAGCAACATTAAAAATCGTCGTTTATATCTTTACAGGATATTTTAAAACAAATTTTTGTTAATTATTTCTAAATTTTTTTTACCCCTCCCTCTTCTTTAATCACATGGCCGCCTTTGTGAGTTTTGAAGGAATAAAACTTTCGTTAAGTGTTTAATGCAATTAAAGCTTGAAAATCATTATTTATAATTTATTGCTCTTCATTTGCTTAATATTCAGTTTGAATCTGTCTGGTTGTTAGTCTTGTTGCCCAGTTGAAAAATACATTGTCGCAAGTAGTTGTCAGGATGTCTTGCTTGTAATCGGCTTCTTAGTGTCATAGAAGGACATGACTACGAACGAATTTCAACAGTCAACAACATCAAGTGTTAGTTGCGTGTTCTTAAATATGATTATCATAATTATTTCGAGAATTTGCTGCAAATTGTGTTTACATGATTTTTATTTTAACGTCGTCTTGTTGTCAGCAGGGCTTTAAGAACAATACAAATGCAACAAAGGGGCATTGCATTGAGGGGCAAGGACAGGGAAAACTTGTAAATTTTACATTCTATTTTGTAAATATTATTTTCAACTTATTTGTAAATGTATAAGAATTTACTTGGCGTACAGCGATAAATCAATTCGAGATGGCGATTGTAGTACGACATTAAGTTATCCTGAAGCGAAAATTTGAATTTGCGAATGTCTTATAGTGAGTAGATGCTGGAGGGGGTACGGCTAACAGTGGCTTATCGAAGTTGTTCAATAGAGAGCCTGCAAAAAGGTCAGTGTTATTGATGTGCCTCTGGAGCAGTTATTTCCGCAATATAATTATTGAAGACACTTGCTTAGCACAAATTACCTTCAATAATTTTATATCTGCGATAGTGATTGGAAAGTGTGACAAGAATGCATTTACGAAGGCTCTATGGTGCAGTAGTCTTTAGCAGTCTTTAGATACGAGTGAAGACAAAATTGCCGCTGAACTTTTCCCACTCTAAGGCCATTAAACAGGATTAATAAGTTAATGAAACGCAGAGGGGCAGTTGTCTTATAATCGATAACAACAGGCCTTCTAACATACCAGTATAATTTCTTTTTCACCTCTGTAGGCAAGTGAATAATTCACAGCATACTAAACCGGACAGCGAGGGTTCGATCCCTGCCTACATCCTGGGAGTTTTCCTGCGTACAGTAAAAGCTATATTAGAAGACATATTAGAATATTTGAAATTAATTTTTTCCCGTTTCCGGTTGCGAAACAAATATTAAATATTTTTTATTTGAGGAATAAATAAAAGCGGAGGAACACAAGAACCAAAGAATTTCATCTACTCTTAATAATCCCCGTTTAGAAATAAAAAATTTTAATGCAACTGTAGAACTTTTACAATATCTTTCTTCTTCTCTACACGTTGCATTGCCAAACAAAACTTTGTACCCCAAAGCTGTGGAGTTAATAAGAACGTAACAACCAAGTTGTGTGGAACCATAGCTATTGACCTTAAGCGATTTATGCAATCCTTTTATCATAATTATTCCATTTTTTTGTCTATCCCATTTCATTTTATTTCCATTTTTTTATTTCCTTTTTAACTGCATTTAATTTATCTATATCTTTCTTATTAACAATAATTAAATTATTTTGCAACAACATCTCCAGCATTTGTTACGAGATGCAGCTAATTGGTCTGTCTGACCGCGAAAACCATAGGTCGAGTGGAGAAGAAAAGTTTGTTACAAAATAGCACAAAAATAAATATGCAAGAAGGGAAAAGGAAGAATAATTCAACATTAAATGTCACACTGTAACAAGGCCGTAACTTGTGCAACTCGCTTCTTCTTAAATGTATTTCCGAATTTCTCAATGGTAAGCTGCAATAAAGTCGCAAGGCAGAACCTACGCCATTAGAAGTGAACGAAAATACAATATTTGTGTTAAGTTTTCAGCAGCGTAATAGTGGTATTCATTATGCCGTGCATTTTTTATGGCAACTGTTTAGCTCTAGTCACATAGAATACTTCATACGTGTACTCAACTACTGTCTCAACTAACAATTAAGTTAAGCTCTTTATGCAAGGTTTCGCTATCCTAGATAGTCGCACGATCTATTCACACGAAAATGTAATGGTGATACCCTCCTATTTATAAAATCGCTTGTTGAAGTATGTTTGATTGCATTTTACGAAAAATTACGGAAATTTTTGCAAATCGTACGGTTTGTCAAAAAAATGTGGCATACAGATTTATTTTTAAGTCACACTGTCCTATTTTTCAGCACACATGCCACATTTGACAGATCATAGCATTGTGTAGGATAGCGGATGATGGCCTTTAGATGTTTGGTAAGTAAATTATATGAAGAAAATCTGAAAAGTGGACCGACGGAAAATAAACTGGTGGCATGACGCAGTTGCCAGCGTGAAATAAAAAACCAAATCTGACACTTTTAGGCCCTACTGTCAACTTTCCTCAGCCGTCATCCTATATTTGTAGGATAGTGAAACATGGACTTTACAAGCAATACGTCCCATTTAACTCAAAGTACTGTACAAAATTTGTGAAACTTTTATTTTTGATACACGTTCAGTACTTTAATTTTAAAAGTCATTCTTGTATCTTGATTTTGTATGTTAAAACAGCTGATTTTATTTTCCTTAAAAAAGCTCGGAATGCTTTGGAGTACCAAATTTGTATACCTTTCCAAAGAAATAAAAGTTACAAAAAGAAAAAAAAAATAAGAAAGATAATATTGTAAGTTTTTATATATATTATTAACAAATATCAGCTGTTTCAATACCCTAGAATTATATGCAAATAACGTTATTGGTATAGTATGGCCTTGTGTAAATAGGATTTAAATGCGATGGTAAATTTCTATATTTCATTGTGGGAATTTATGAAAGCAGTAATCACATTATTATTCAGTAACAATACTGAATACCACTACTGTTTTTTGGGCCAAAACTATACGTATGTTTGCATGTACGTGAATAAATTGTTGGTCGGTAGCAATCCACTTGACTGCCTTGTTAGCTTCTTCTCGGTCTGCCTTGTATGCCTTAATATCCTCGAGTCGTAACAGCTGTAAATACAAAATGTAAGCAGCAAACAACTAAGTGAAAGTTTTATATAAATTTATGCGCAACTTGACATTAAAACCCTTAAAAGAAACACAAACTGTATTAAAATATTCGCACAGTTGATTGTTTTCGGCTTAAGTATTTTTATCTCTGAATGGGCTTGATAAAATAATTTTAATCTCTGACATTTCCCTCAGAAACCAGAAGGCAACTTGCCATAAAATAAGCAAGCAAAACCAGTGGTTGCGATGATAACTTTTTTTATGAAGTTTTAAGAAAAACTTGAAAATTTGTAATATTTCCTTCAAAACGGCAAGTCAGTAGTACTCATTAGTTCGTATACGTATCCTTCCTTCAGTATGAAATCACTAAATGTGAAATTCGTATGCAGTCTTTATTTCTCTATACGGCCATCATGCTGGCCATGAACGCCCATTAACCTAAGGAAAAGCATTGTGCCAGAGTGGGTTCAGTAGACAGATGGTGGAACAGTAGATTAACATAGCAATACGCTGCTGGTGTCAAAGTATTGTTAATCACTGTTAATTTTCGCTAAGAGATCACTAACAACAGTTAATACAACAAAAATTGAAACACTTTAGAAGAATTATAGAAATTTTTTTTTTGTAACTGCTGCAGCTGGGAATCAAACCAGGTCAGGCTGTCAATAGCAGTTGGTACTAATTTTGATTTTAGTACTTTAAATATCTACAGCTGTTGTGCACGAACTTTTTTACTCTGTAACATATGTATGTCGGCTCAGCAGATCACTCCTGAGTACAGCGCAGGTGTAAACATTGCGAATTCTTATTAACCCTCTTCAGGCATGCAGTGAATTGCGTGATTCAATGACTTGCTCAATTTAAGCGTAAACTGGGCCGTAGTTTATCGTACACAGTATTTAGCTAATAAATTGGAAATTTATTTCAAATTGTCTTATGAAAGCAGCAAGGCAACCCGTATGGAAGTGCGTTTAGCGTTCAAAAGAACATGACTCTGGCACGAGTGACGTGAGAAGTATATTATCTTCTTTAAGTAAAGTAATTAAATAAAATCGCAAATGCAACCGATGTGAAAATTTGTTTCTCGCTTGACAACTATGAATGACAAGAAAATTTGAATATTAACAACTATAGACGAAGGTGTTCACGTAAAGGTTTAGTTCAGAATGTCATATGGGAACATTTAACTTTCTTGAAAGAATTTTTATACAGACTAATAAATTTTTAACATTTTAATTTTCACAGTAATTAGATTTTTACTCGAAAGAGTGACAGCGGCCAGTTTACTTAACTTGTGATACTTTAGAAAATAAATTGGATAACAATTTAAGCACACATGCTGCCCTTCGTCCATCCCCTGTATTGTAACATCGAGTTGAAACCATAAAATGTATTGAAAACAGCATTAAACTTTTCCCACAAAACCTAAACTTAAACAGACGCGAAGGCTTTTATGAGCTAAGCAATTGGATGCCATCTATCCCGGATATCATAGAATATAGAAGTCCCAATTATTTAATAGCTGACTTTAACGATCTTTCAAAATAAATTTAATTTATGCCACATTTTAAAATCAATTCGATAACAATTCAGCCATAAATTGAGTATTGCTATCCACGAGGAGCCTCTTCAACTTGCTCAACTTAGAAAATGTATTCAAGTTTTTATGTCCTTTAAATTGATTATATAAAAATTTATGCATGGGAAAGGCATTGAACTTCAAAATTGCTTCAATCAAAATTACAAATAAAATTATAATTTTGTTTTCACAAAAGAAAACCTTAAAGCAGAAAACATTCCCCCCTTGTTCGCAATAATTCGACATTGTCTGAAAATAAATTTAAATTTGCTGAAACAGATGCACGAAATAATACAATTTGCAGGACAACTGTTGGAGCACCACTCACGCATACAAAATTAAAATGTTTAAACAAACGAAAGTAATTGTGAAGGAAAAAAATAATATAAGATAGAAATAATATATAAAATAAAATACTAACGAGCAACTAGTTGTGACACTTGTGAGCAAAATTATAGCATTATTGTTTGCATTTTTGTTATTCTTCCTTTTAGATTTTAGCAAAAAAATTCAGAAAATTTTTTTTTACAAAATAAACAAGAAATGCGCATCCGGAATGACTTCGGTGGTCTGTTAAAGTCAAAAATTAAGTATTTGTAACTTCTTAGATTCTACCAGGATATCCAGGATAGAAGGGATTGACATTCTAAGCAAAGCATTCCAAATACTGGGTTTCATGGAAAAAGCTTAATGCTTATTTTCGTCTAATGGATTTTTTTTTTGTAATAAAACAAAACAAATTTGTCAGCCATTTATTCAAAGTTGAAGAGCGAGGGGTCAGGGGACGAAGCAGAGTATATATATGCTTAGATCAGCATTATGAGCGTTGCCAATTGATTGCAAGTCTGATTTTAAGTCTTCCTATAGTCATACCTTATTTAAAATCAATATTCGACTACAAGAAGAGAATTCTACAGAATGTTTTTATAACTGGCGGATACACGAATTCAAATCAAGAACTCAGCAATTTTTTCTTGATTCATTTTATAGCTCAGCCCCAAAAGCTTTTAAGCAAGAATTTCTGCTTCCGGCTGCTGGCCTTGTTTAGACATTTTTACATTGTCATTTGTATAGTCAATTTAAACTCAATCCTATATCATATTGTATTGGCCGGAACACTAGATGGGGTTTTGAAGTTTCATATATGCTGTCAACGATCTTGCAATCTATAGTGTCGGTAAGTGCATCCTTAAAAAATCTCTCTATATTTAAAATTATTTCGTTTTTCGCCAGTTTTAAAAACTGCTGTTAGTGCTACTCTCCTTTTTGAATATCTTGCTGTTCCTACTCTTCAATAACTGGAGCGGATTATTTAGTGGTACTCCCGGCTTGCTGAGGGGTACACAATTTTAAAAGTATTTGCTACAACTGCACCCTTTTTTCTCTCCTTATCATCTCTTCCCTTCGATAGCTTGTTTTCCTTAGCCACAACCTGTGAAATTTAGTCGCATTACACTCTCTAGGGATTTCTGGCTGATGTCTGTCATTCTGAGTGACCAACGGAAAGAGGTTTCGTACTCAATCTAGCTATCTCTTGCTCAAAGATCCTGAATTGCATTTTATTCCAATTTTTATTTCTATTTTTATTTCATCTTATTATTTATTATTTTTATTTATCATATTCCATGTTTCGCATTGCCAACTATCAACATGACACTGTCAATAGTTGAAGCCACAAATTGAGTTACATGACGTCAATGAGCAATTCAAACTTTCGAAACTTTTTTATTCTGAACTGTAACTTGACATAAATGAAGCATTATTGACTGTTCTCTATTATACATTTAAGTATTAATTTGAACAAATTCAAAACGTAAATGTAAAATAAAGGAAAAAAAAAAATAAAATAATTTACATGCACACATTCATACACACAACTCAGATTGTCAATTATTGTCGTTACATTTTAAAAGTCGCAAAACAGAACTCGTAACGTTTTCAGTATTTTGTTGCAAGAATTTATGACACACATATAAAAATTTTGAATTTATGCTCCTTCAGCAACATACGCAACTTTTTGTTTTGTATTAAAATTATTATTGCAAATTATTATGCAGATGCGAACAAGAGCTGTGTGTTTATTTGCTGTAACAAATCATTCATTTATATCAGCAGCGGCGTAATTGTCAACCATCATGCTCGTCATGAACAGCAACAGACAGCATCATCATCCTCAACTAGTGGAAGGAGTCACATAATGGTGTGTTTAGTTTCACTGTGAGGACTAAGTTTTCTCAACTTTGGAAACTTTTCACATTTTTTTTTCTTTTTTTTTTTCACAAATATACGCACATATACATATACACTTTTAACTTTTAACTTGCTCAAGTGTTGGCAGTATCAATAAAAAGTTAAACAAAATTTACAGGGTCTTTCAACTTTTGGCGAGGGGGAATGAAAAATTGTCATGAGGTTTTCACTAAAGAAACTACTGGTTACTTTTTTCTTCTTTTTTTTTTTTTTTTTTTTTTTTGAATAAGCTCAAGTATTAAAAAAATATGTGCAGATATCAAAGGATCCGCTAAGGAGCACTTTAGTTTGGAACCTTATTAATTTTTATGTAATACTGCCCCACTGTACTGGCCAGAAAAATCGCATTAAGCATTATAACTCTCTAAGCGGAAGTAAAAAACGGTTTCTAGGCAGAAAGCTGGCATTTAATAGAGTTGAAAACCGTAGACTGACGTAGACTATCGTGTTCAATTAAACTGAATAAATTCATTAACATGGCGATACCAGAACTACAAATAGCTTTCATTCTGTAGTGGTATTCAGTAACTCGTAAGCTTTTTGTCGGCAGTTAATTTCCAAACTATAAAATATTAGCCTCAGGCAACAATTCATACATTTTAAATGACATTCATGTTTATTTTAAAAACGGGAAACCTTACAAGCAAACATGGCAAACAAAAGCGCTGCTTCACATACAATTAACTGGTTGAAAACATCACTTTCTAGGACCTCCTTGCAAAATTTAAATATTTCTCTAACTATTTGCTTTTTGGTAGACTTTACTGATGCTAAGTGTCGCTCAATCTCACATTTCTGTGCTCGACTGTTAACTGGCGAAATTCATGACAAACAAGCGAAAATGTTCGACAGTGGCCAGCCGCAGGTACAGTGATTTCCTTGTTCAGTACAATTTCGAAAAATTTTACATTCTTTTGGGGGGAAAAAAAGAAAAAAACATTAACATATGTACAATTCTCAGGTAAACTTTAAGCTTACTTTGTATTTAAAATTTTCGCACTTGTAAAAAAAAAATTTGTATTTTTTTATTAATTTAGCTCAACGATTTGTGCGTTGCCTAAAAAAATTATATATAGTTTTTCAACTAATGAAGAGTCTTAAAGAATCTGTTGCTAAAATAAATACCACAGAAGCCATAAGGGCTTAGTTATATTAATTATCAAAAACTAACACCAGATATCGTTAAAATACCTCTGTAAACTAAAAACACAGATTTCTCAATCCTTTTTTTACATGGCCGTCGATGAGGGTGTTAAAAGCGTTGCGCAATCGCACTACAGTGTTACGATTTCGTTCACTATGGAAACTTCTTTTGTTATTTTTATTGAAAATGTTTTTTTTTTAAAACAAAAAATTAATAAAACTAATTAATTTTATTAATTTTAAGTAATTTTATTTTAATTTTTGCCTTCCATACCAGCAGCATTTTTTGTTAATTTTGCAAAAACTTATTTGCAGGCAAGATAAGCATACATTTTAATAAATCGAAATACAAAAAAATTTAAAACTACTCCGACATTTAATATAGAAGTAAATCGTACTTCTGTAACTACAATTTTTTATAACTACAAACAGTTTTGTACAATTAACACTTAACGGTATTTTTAGTGTTAAGGATTTGCCAATGTGCTGAGGATATAAAAATATGCAAATATATTTTCACACATAAACACATATTATTTTATTTTAAAAAAATAATATAAAAAATAAACACATTGCATTTAATTTCAATTTCATTAAATTTAAAAAAAATATATTTTTTTTAATTAATTTTAATTTAATTTAATAGGTTTTTTTTCATTTTTTTATAAAGTGCCAAATTATGCATATCACGGTAAAAATTATATTTTTTTAACCTTTAACTTATTCTTTTTATTTTATTTTTTTTTTTTTTTTGGAGTTCATACTTTGAGAGATTTTTTTCATATTTTTTCTGTTAACTAATCCGATCTGTGTGAAACTCAAATTATTTAGTCTGAATTCTCAAACATCATCATCTTCCTTATAAATTCGATCATTTTTTTTTTTTTTATTTTTTTCTTTATTCACTTAATAGTTTTATTAGAAAGAACTTTTATTTACGATTTTTGTTAAATTACTTGTCATTAAAGCGAGTTCAAATCCTAATTTTTCATCAACGCATTCCTCACCAAACACCCTGTTTTCTGCTTTAAAGTACATCTCTATGTATGACTTTATACTTTTTTTCATTTGTCTACAACAGCAGTAGCTGATCTTGATGATGATTATAATAAAGTTTTATGAAAATTGTATAATATTTTATTACTTTGATATAATACAAAAACTACAAGTGAAAAAAGGAACGATGATAACAAACACAGCCACGGTGCTCATTTCAATTTAGTCATACGCGCTTATGGGGGTCGTTGATATCAGATGTCCTTTGTTGAACCCATACATGCGTACACTCATGCATTCATATACCAAATGATATTTGCGAATTTTTCTTTTAAATATTTCTTTTCCCCCCTCTCTCTCTCTCTCTCTCTTATTTAACATTATTAGTTTTCACTGACAAAGAGAGAAGCGTTTTTTTGGGGAAGATATTGAGTCAATTTTCATTATGTATTTCATTTCTCATTCGTTTTTATTTGCTTTTTAAAATTGTTTAAACATTATATTTCATTTTACTCATTTCAATTTACTTTATTTGATATATTTTATTGCAATTATGTATTATGCTCACGCCTGGCCAAAAAGGTACAAGTCACTTGCTTTGCAAGAGCAAATCTTTGGGAGGACTTCACGTTGAAGTCTTAGATGTTTTTGCTAATTATATTATATTGAATATGGAAAATATCGCGTTTAAGTATCTGCAGTTACCAGGGGGAACTCTTACGGGGTATTGTTGAGTATTTTTAGTTCTATGGAAAATTTATTTAAAATCACAGTTTGCACGCGATTTATTGCAGCACCAAAACTTAAAGCGATCTTGCGAAAAATATGAAATATGAAAACTACTCCACGTGTATTTTGTGGAGGAGATATTGGCAAAAATGCTGTAAAAAACAAGGCTCAAACCAAAACTCTTATAAATAAAATATGCCTAAAAATATGCAATACTTAAAAAAAATCCTTAAAACATTAATAATCCACTTAAATTATTTTTTCGATTTAAAGTCTATAAATTTCATCTAATTTCTTTCTATTGGATTGTTATCATGTCAAAGCAATGTTTGCTGGGTTTGGCTGCCTCCATAGGCGAATGAATAACGTGCAGCCTACTAAACCGGAGAAAGCGGGTTCGATGCCTGCTTAGGCCCTCTCTGATTTCCAGCGGTCAAACCAAAAGCTTTCCAGGTTAAGTTAGTTTAAAAAAAAAATAAATAAATTAATAAGTATTCCGTAGGGTTCAGTGTTGCCATCTCATTTATATGACTTTTTTCTGCATGACTTTCCTCTTGAGCTTAATAATTCTACGGGGAATACTTTTCCCACAAGCGTCTCTTCTTTATTCTTATGCTAAATACTTTCTAGAAGCACTTCAACGTCCTTCAATACACCTTTAAAACTATGATATATTCTACACTCCTTTGACGAAATAAAGTTCAACTGCAGGAAGGGCAATGCCATTTCTTTGCGATTGTGCCTTGATCTTTTTGATATGTGATGGGCTGTCGTAAGCACCTTCGCATCTGCTGGCATTCGGAATAGTTAATGTGTGTAAATAGCTTAGCATTGAAAATATACTCCTATAAACATATTTGTGTAGACTGAGGCAGACCCTCTTCACATGTTGCACTTATATCTCTTTAGCAATAAGTCGCAATCACTGGACTGTTCAAATTATCTATCCCGAGTCTCTATTTGCAAAGTAGACTTCGTATTAGATCAATTCCAAAGCTAACAACAAACATCTTATAAGTCTGCTGATGGGATGAGTTCAAAATACAGTAAAGCGAAAAAGTAATCGGCCAGAAATTTTAGAACTTAACTATTGGACTTTATAACAAATTTGGTGTGGTTTAATGTTGTAGCTACGAAAATTTCAATTAAATCTTGTTTAAATGTTTTTGATTTAAAAAAAGTTTTTTAAGGCAAAGCGTATTAGATTTTCGTTGCCTGCATATTTCGAGATATTAAAGTACTTGAAAGAGAATAAATGAATAAGAATGTTTTCTATGTGATAAACGGACTTGGAAACTGTAATTTTAACATTTACTAATATCTATTTTTAAATCTTGCGTGATCAAAATTTTGCTTATTTAGCTGATCCGCTTATTACTTGTCATGTATATCCATACAAGGTGTTACCCTTAATTACCCTCTTTACAGTGTTTTTCGTAACATCAATTTTGATCAATTTTAATTTAAGTAAAATAAGAAAATTTGTTATAAAATGCTCTAAATTTCAAGCTTTAGCACTAGCAGTCTTACTTGCCCAGGAAATTTCCAATGAACAGCTGATCAATTCCTTCAAATTACGGTAATCAAATACAGTACCAGCTGATTTGGAAAGAACTAATAGAGAGCCTCAGGGAGTTGCTTCCACCGAAAAGTTAACTCTCTTCTCTTCTGGTATTTCATTCACAATTGAAAATATCACAGATCAAGTTTGAACACAATAAATTGGACAGACTGTCTGAAATTAAACAAACTGTCAAATTTAAAAAAAAAAATTAGACGACGGTTTCAAGAATAACTGATGTCGGTCAAACATTACTTGGCTTCCATTAAATTTATTTTTCTATGCATAAAATTAATTTTTTTTTTATTTATCATTGTACTATTTATGCACTTTTGAAACCAAAATGACTTGTCGTCATTATTTTATGTTAAAAAATATTTAAATCAGGATAACTAGAACTTCATAAATTTAAATTATCATAAATTTTGGAGGGAATAAGAAAACCAATTTTTTTTTTTTTTTTTTTTTTGGTTGAACAATCTTTGTGAACGGAAAACAAGTTTAAAACTTTTATAGCAAAAGCAAAATAATTCCCAAAGCATACTTTCTTTAATATTCAATGGTTTTCATCTTCTTCAACTAAATGAAAGCAGACAAATAAAAATGAAAATAACAAATAAGCTATTTAATTCATATATATATCGAATCATTTCTACACTACAAATACAAAATAAACAACAAGAAAATCGTATTGGAACAACATTATAAATCATCAAAAAAAATTTTTTTCCATATTTACACTATTCGACATATTAATTTTGTATTCAAAATTACATTAGTGGTATTCACAGTTCAGGCAGGTAAAGTTGATTGACGTTTTTTACGTTTTAACTTTTGCATCAGTCCATCTTTTGTTTTAATTTTTCAGATTCTCTTTAATGTTTTCTCTGTTTTCAATAACTTCTGATTTTAATCTGATATCTTATAAATTGCAACGAATGCTTAAATGTCAAATGTGTCAGCTGTTTGACGTGTGTAAAAAAGTGCAGATGGTGCGGTGTAACTGCCATCAATTTATATTTTGTTGTACATTTTTAAACTTTTCTACGCCTAAAGGGGAGGGGGGGAAAGACGAATAAATTTTAATTATAAACTATATTAAATAAAAAATAAATTATAACTTTTTAACCATCATCCTTAAAATAATTAAAAAGTTCCAAATATTTAAGTTTAGGTAAACAAATGTAGCTTAAGTCCGCGCGTTAGTATGCTACGCAATCGTATGGTGCGTACCACATTATCATACATACATATATGATGCAAAAAAAATTTTTTTATTTGTGGCTCGAAGTAAATACCACTCTGATCGTATGATAATTGTCATTTTCTAAGAATTTTCATAAGATTTTGTAAATCATACGAATAGTTAAGAAATCCGCCACACTATCCTATACCAAAGATTTAAGTTTTTACTTACTATGCTACGCAATCATACTATCCATTCCACATTATCATACACACATATATAATGCAAACAAATTCTTTTATTTGTGGCTCGAAGTAAATACAACTCTGATCGCATGATAATTGTTATTTTGTGAGAATTTTCATAAGATTTTGTAAATCATACGAATAGTTAAGAAATCCGCCACACTATCCTATGCCAAACATTTAAGTTTAGGTAAATATATCATACTTAAGGCCGTGCCTTACTATGCTACGCAATCGTACTATGCATGCCACATTATCATACACACATATATAATGCAAACAAATTTTTTTATTTGTGGCTCGAAGTAAATGCAACTCTGATCGCTTATTTTCATAAGCTTTTGCAAAGCATACGAATTGTCAAGATAAGCGCACACTATCCTATTTCTCCATCACAGATGTCATGTTTGACAGATCGTATGATTGTGTAGGATATTGAATCATGAAAATTACTGTAGCATAATCATATAGTGAGAAGAATGTAGTTTGTGTCGTTTAAAGCACTGCTGCAACAAATACTACTGCGCTCTAAGAAATCCCCTCCCTTTTTTATTTTTCCTAAATAAATTTATATTGTCACAAATTTGAGCAAAAAAGGAATTTTGACATTAAAAAGTATGGAGTGAAATTATCAGTCTCAGGTGGTGCATGGATGTGGATAACCTACAACGGTTACATATCCGCTAGAGAGAGAGATACCTTACAAAAAGCAGCTAAACCTTTGCCTTCTATGGCCAAACGAATTTTAATTTTTACCTGAGACATTTCTTATAAGCTTTAAGCCCAAATATGAAATAACTGTAATTGTAACTTTTCATCACTTTTGCAACTTTTACGGTTGTTTAATATGTCAGGCTCAATAATGGTTTGCTGCTTATTTCTCTCTCCCTCTCTCTCTCACTCTCTCTCTTACACAAGTTATGAGAACACGTTTTGTGCTTTGCTGTGTTGAAATGGCGAATTACTACCGTAAGTATTCTTATCACACGCTGGCACTGGCACAAAAGGCATTAACTTTAGCATTTTATTGTTGAAAGTGTTTCAAAATAAATGCGACTGCTGATTAGTTTGTTTTGTGTGCCAAAATATCTTTAATGTGACTGTGATGGCTGAAAGCCAGAACGAATTCTTTTGATGTATTGATTTTACATCAGATGATTTTGCAGATGCTCATGAAAGGGAAAATTATTTAAGGATGAAAGTAATTTTAACATTTTTTGTAACTACATATTTAAACAATAAAAAACCAGATGAACTTTAAAAATTTATTTCATTGATCTTTCACAAGAAGCTCTTTGATATTTTATTTGTTCTTGAGCTTTTTATTTCACGCGGGTAACAGAGATATGCCGTCAGTGATGCGAATAGCTGGTAATTAACGACTTTGTTGTTGTTTGTTTTTCTACAGTGTTGATTCTCTAAATGGAATAGAGTTGGCTGTCGTATACACGTCCACTATTCACATTTTCTACGCAGAATTTGCCTAACGTACACCTAAGGGCCATCATTCGAACTGTCAAATATGTTATGTGTGCTGGAAAAATAGAATAGAAAATGCATCTGTCTGGCAGACAGTCAAATGACAAGTTTCATGCTGTCAGAGTTGATTTTACTTCAATCAGCAAAAAAAAAAAAAATTTTCTTTGCATCATATTTGTATGGTAGTATGGCACCAGTAACAATATTTTCATGTGATTTTCCAAAATAGGATGGAATCACATTACATTGTGTATACTAGTAAAGCATACCCATTACGAAAAACCTCAATTGTTTCATTTTTCCTTGCAGTTCTATCTCTTTCTGTTCTATAACAAATATTTTCTATTTTTCATTACATAGTTGATGGCTTCACAGGATAAGAGATTACAAAAATATTGGTTATGGAACAGAAGAAGGTAGCGAAACATTTTAACAACTAAAAATTAATATTTTTTGTGAAGCAAAAAGTTAGAAAACAGCTGATTTATAACAGAGCAGTATGCACAAACTAGTTCTGTCGTTGGAGTGGATCTACTATATACTACTTTAATGGCAAAACTTTTAGTTTGCAGGGCTTTGAGTTTTTAAATAGGGAGAAAGTATAGAAAACACAAAAGTTTTATTTTCTGGTTTACATATCCCGTATTGGATGCCGAATTTGTTCTGTGTAGTCACTCTTATTATTGTTACTAGTATTGTTAAAAATTCTCTATGTACAGTGACCGGACCTTTAGTGTGTTTCATAGAAGCTGTTCTACGCCACAGGTAAAATCTGTTCAAAGAGAGCCTGAACTCGTAGTGATTTCATACAAGCCTTCTCGATCGCAGCACAGATCAAGCACTTCGTCCATTGAACGATCTCAACAATAGAAATCCGAGACTCAGAATACTGTACTACGATGCTGTTACCATTCTAACAATGACCTTTGGCTTCTCTTGTAGGACAGCTTTTTATTGTCTGTGTGTGTCCTGGGGAAATTCACCGGTGGCGGGAATTTCATCTAGCCCCAACAAGCGGATTTTTTCCTTAATCTAATAGCAAAAATGCCAATTTAAAAATTTGTTCCAATGAAGGTAGGTCGCTTAAGACTGCCTTACCAACAATCAGACACTTTTTTGCTCAATATGTGTCTCACGGGCAGCCATCCAATGTGCTGCTTTTCGTTTAGAACAACAACTTAATTCAGACATGCCACATAGTATATGATGAACTTCGACTTTAATTCATACAACTGCAAAGCCTCTAAAGATGTCTGACTCTTTCAAAGTCTGCCAACTATACCATTAACTGGGAGGGGGAACGACATGAAAAATTTGTAATATTCAATTTCAGTATAAATTTTAATAACTTTGCAAAATTATTCAAAGAAAAAAATTTATCCAAAATATTCCACATCTTATTTAAAATTTATTGTAACAATTACAGATTATCTGATTTGCTGGTTGAGAATAACTTTTTTCCTTTAATAAAATTTAAACAGTAACTCCAGGTCGGACTAAGAACTTGTCCTCACTCTCCGTAAATCGTCTTTGTGAGCGTTAATGTGTAAAACTAAACTGTTTATGTGTTGTGTCGTTAGTATGTAATTTTGAATTTCGTTTCAGACCTTTCAATTTATTTTGTTGGAAAAGTTAAAGCATAAAATCTTTTACACCTGCATTTCATGAGACCACACACATTCACCTTCTCAAAGACATCTGAAGGACAAAATTAAGCTGTGAAAACAATAATAGCAGCCAAAGGAAAACTCCTTAATTCTAAATATTCGACATACGAGTTGGTGTGACAGAACTCCTTTCAAAAGAACTCGTGTACAGGTCTGGACATTTTTAAAAATATTTTAAGAGCTTAGGGCCATCCCTGCCATAGCTCTCCTCTCCTTATACTAATAATTTACTGATAAGTATAAAATGTATAGTATATGTAAATAAATAAATGTAAATAAAAATATTTTAAATTGAATTTTTTTACCATTGAGTATGTTGGCGCGCATCTGTATGTGAAAAATTTTATACAACTCGATCTGGCAACACTGTTCCCCATTAATACTTTCGATCGCAATCGGTCTAACCGCTCTATTTCCCCATTTTTGTAAATTCCTATACTTTTCTAATACAAAGAAATAAAACGAAATGTAATTGAAGCTTTTTTTTCAAACAACATTCTCGTAATAGCGTCAGCTGCCCGTTTTATAGCTTTGTGGCGTAACATTTTGATAGCAGGTAAACCTTCTAGCAATAATTGGAAACATCATCTTTATTTAATGAAAGTCAGTAGTTCGTAAAATAGCAAAGTCAAAATGTATTGCAAAACATAATCAGCTGATTTACACATATACACTGAAAATATGTTGCCAGTAGAATTAGAAGAAAATTAATAACAAATCAGTTCAAAAAGCTGTCAACTTATTTTTAAATTAAACTTAACGAAAATTTATTTTAACTTTCAGTATTCAAACTCTGCAAGTGAAATCTTAATACAAACAGCTGATTTATGATTTAAAATCAGCTGGAATTGAGTGTGTGTATTTTTATTTATACAAAAGTATTTGATGCGTTCACACATCGCTCCAGTTATCCTTCTTACTGGATGTGTTCATATATAGTTTTTGCTTTGGGTAAAATAAAAATATTAATGCAACTAAAACACATTTCTGCACGAATTTAAAATTCATTTCACTTCACTCAAAATGAACTCAATCTATTTAAAATATATTTTTTTTCTTGAAGCGGTCATAAATAGCTGATTGTGAAAGATTTCATTTGCATTTTTGTGCATTCAATTTTCTATTTTTAATTTTTAAATAGTTCAGTAAAAAATTATATTGAAATTCTTATTTCGTAGTGGTTACTTCTTTATGTCACTGTACTTTGAGCACCTCTGATCAAACAATTGTAAATAATTTTTTGGCAGTTTACCTTTAAATTTATTTACTACTTTCTTATATACACCATTCGAAATGACTCGTTATGGTTTCGTTATATTTAGAATTACGTAGTAGAACTGGATTGCCAAAAGTTACGAAGCTCTTCTGTTTTTACATCAGTTGATGCTCTGTAGAAGTTATAATTTTTTTTTTTCATTTTATGTTATTAAATTCTAAAGTATTATAAGATTTACTCAAGTTGGCGGCGACTGGTTTCCTTGTTAAAAATCTAAAAAGTACCAAATATTTTTATTCACTTCCAGAAAGTACTTTTTTTTTTTATTCTTAATTATTTCAAATTTATGAAAAAAAATTAAAGAGTACCAAATTTTTCAAAAAAGATTCTAAAAATATGTGTAAGTGAGGTATACTCATATAGAGTACTTTATACGTATACTTTGTACTTTTTCAACTGACAACTAATCAATACAATACATGTGAATCAATATGTGTCGGTTAACTTTAAGTGCTAAACTTGGACAACTTTAAATATAATACAAACGTGGACTACTTTGACAATCATCAGCTGTCATATACCATACACTTCTGATAAAACCAGCTGATTTAAAGTGCTTTAACAATGTATTGACTGTATTAACATTTTCCGCCGTCACGTTAATGCCTGTTGAGAGAATGTCCAGTATACATATGCCGTATTCTACGAAAACCGAGCAAATGTAATAATAATTTACGTATTTATTTTGAAAGATTAAAAATTATAATATAAATTTTTTATTTTTATTTTCTTGCCGTCATCGAAATAATTTCTAGAAAAAGGAGAATTCAATTTACTTACAAGTTTTATAACGAAAACCGTAATATTTTTCTTTGGCATTTTTAATAGAATCCATTTGGCAGAAAAATATAGAGGAAATGTACACACTGCTATTTGTTTACACTACTGTTGCATACTGAGTCTTGTGCACTGCACAGTGGTTTGCTTGTAAATCAAAAATGGAGGAGCTAGTAAAAAGCATTGTGGGCTGCAGTATTTTAGTAGCTACTAGGCAGTTTACAATATTTTGTAAGGCATTCTTTTTAAATGCATTGCATTTCAAAGCGATTGCAAAAACAAATCTGGGATTTTTTATATGGATATGGCAAGACAGGACTCATGCCACAAGATTTATCACGAATGAATTGAATGAATGTGTGTGTTTTAAAAATATTCATATGAATGTATGTATATATGTGTGCCAGAGGTCATGCCACTCCGCTTACTTTAAATCGTCAGAAGATGATGTTTAAACAAAAATCAAGCGTTTTTTTTGCGTGTGTTCAAGATATCAGATTTCTGAAGTGTAATGAATTTCCATTATCATTGGAATATTTTTATAATATTAATATTTGATACTCGTATTAGAATTGGTTTGACATGTTGTCAATTACAGTGGCGGACGAAAGTTTACGGCCTGACTATTTAATGTTACGATTTGATACATAAATGGCGATTATTTTCAGTCAACATCACTTCACATGACAACCAAACATGTTCTCAATTCTATGGATTTTTAATTCACATGCTAAGCCAGCCCGAGTAAAATAAACATTTTCTTAATTTTTTCTTCCTGAATAATATTATTAAAGAATGTAATAAAATAAATGTGTGTGGCGACTATTTTTATAGCACACCCATTTAAAGAAAACATTTTCATATTATTTTAGTTCGGTGGCAAACTACTGTGCTGTAGTGTTTTACTGCTCGTTGGTATATAATTTCCGTTTTCACTTTTTATTTCACAAGACGATACTTTTACATTATTAAACTACTTAAAATAAAACGACTTTATTTTTCGCTTGCTGCGTTTGCTTCCAGTATATTTCTTACACCTTCGCTTGATAAGTTTTATGCGAGTATTTTATTTTAACTGTTAAGTGTTAAGTGTTTGATTTGTGCTTTTGTTGGAAAAATTATATTTTGATTGTCGACATTAGAAACTGTTCTTGGAACGGAAAGCGCAATATACAAAGTATTTGTGGAATATTGCTGCGTTTATATTTTCTTTGAAACAATAATGCCAGAAGTTTGGATTTCAATTACTCCCCAAGTAATTCAAACGTTTTTTGTGATCTCCTTCGATTGCTTAAAGAGTTTCACTTAGAAATAAGAATTTATTTAATACTCTATAAAACGAATTGAAGTTGATGGCGAAAATATTAGAAAGTGTTGTCAATTATAATTTGTTTTCCAACACCAGACATCGGGGAATAGTTTCAGCTTAAGCAATGCATTGTGCTGCCATTATGGGAATTTTATTTAGTAGTAGAGAAGTTAAGGAGGGGAAGTGGCTTTTCATTCTAAAGCCCTCTTCTACATTGTTTGACTACGCCAATGCAACTATGCTGTTGAAGGCCTACGAAGGCTAGTGGTCAGCCTTCTGAACCGGAGGTCGCGGGTTCGATTCCTATCTAGACCCTAGGTGTTTTCCTGCGGCCAATCCAAAAGCTTTGCAGGTAGAGTTGGTTAAAAAAAAAATGTATACCCTCAGCCATGTAAAATGTACGAGGTCTGATCAAAAAATTATACTTTTTTTTTTTAAATTTCGTGAGTTTTTTAAAAAAAGAAATGTGTACTATCAGCCATGTAAAATGTACGAGGTCTGATCAAAAAATTACAGTTTTTTTTAAATTTCGTGAGTTTTTTAAAAAAAGAAATGTATACTATCAGCCATGTAAAATGTACGAGGTCTGATCAAAAAATTACATTTTTTTTTAAATTTCGTGACTTTTTTTTCATTGTCCTATTTTTTTCTGTTTTTTAATTATATATGTTAGCCATATCGGTTATTTTGGTTTATCGGTTTGTTTTCGACCGATAAAAAGGTTAGTCGTGTTTTGGTGTGCTCTTCGATTTATTACTATTTTTTACTAAATTTTGAGCAACAACAACGTCGTCAAAAAAGATCCAGATTGGCCCAAAAATATCAGAAGCCTAATTATCACAATGGAACCGTATAGAAAAGCCAAGACCGAAAAAAACGACTTCAAGCTCCGCTAAATGTTAAGGTTTTGCTCACTTTTTTCATCGATTGCAATGGCGTGGGGTATCATGAATTCTTCCCACAAGGTCGTACGGTCAACAAAGAATACTACCTTGAAGTTATGGACCGTGTGCGCGAAGCAATTCGCCAGAAATGCACAGAATTATTGAAATGCCAATGATGGTGATGATAATGCACCAGCTCACACATCGCAGCTTGCCCGTCAGCTTTCGGCCAAAAAGAAAACCGTAATCATGCCTCAACCAACGTACTGACCGGACTTGGCCTTCACTGACTTTTTCCCCTTCCCAAAACTGAAGAAACCCTGTGAAAGGAAACGGTTTTGCTATGATTAAGCAGATAAAAGAAAAATCGAAAGAGGAGCTATTGGCTATAGCAAAAACCACGTTTGAGTTGTGTTTCGAGGATTGGGAAAAACGCTGGCATAAATGTTTTATATATGAGGGGATTACTTTGAAGGTGACAAAATCGTTATTGATGAATAAATAAATAAAAAAAAATGTTTTTATGCTATTAACCGTTAGGTGAGCAGTTACCATGCCTCTATCTCTTAAATATTCCAATTTAGCCAGGAGCAGTTTTAATAATATTCGTGTGACTGGCGTAGGATGTGCCACACTATGAACCTGCACGGCGCAATTCAGCGTTCTGTCAGAGTTACTCTCATATTATTCCATAAAAACGTGTATTTTGTGTTGATGGAATTATTTACTGACGTCTGGTGTTGGAAAACAAATTATAATTGACAACACTTTTGGGATTTCTTAAATGCCTGCATTTAGATTCTCTAATATTTTAGCAAGCAACTTAAATTCATTTTATGTTTAATGTTTTAACTTTTATACGACAGGAGAGGGGCTTGCAAACCCCTCCGCTAACACATTACCAGTATTATGCCGGCATTTCTTAAAAAGCTGATACCCTTTGAATTTTGGAAAATTAAGCCACATTTATTTTTATTTCGCAAATCTCAATCTCAACCGCAAAAAAGCTAAATTCGTTGACAATTTATGCTTCAAGTTTAATTTTTATAGGCCGCCAGAGTCCAAATAAACAATTAGATATATTAAGGATTTAATTCAACTCGATATGCGAAAGCAGAAACCTTTTGTATCTGCATTTATTAATTTTATATGCTACTGTTTTAATTTTCTAACACAGTTGTGTGCCACACATTTCCCCAACCAGCAATAACTTTGACCAATAAAAAACACAGTATCTTGATTGTAAAAACAACAACAACAACAAAATTCAGGAATAATTGTGTAGGAAGGATGCCGATATGAAGATGAAATTTTCGTATCAGTTTTTCCCACATTTTTCCCAGTTTTTTTCATTCATTTATTTATACGTTTAAGCAATTTAATGTTATTAAAGTTTCTTGTTTAACCAACTCGTATGCATTGAAGAAAGCACACACACACACACCCACGTGCACACACACAAGGAAGAAAAATGTTTACACAACATATTAGACAGAAAGGATACTACTTTGTATTGCTTTGGGAATAATTTTAAAGATTTAATGGTTCAGCCAAGTTTGATGGCCGTAACAAAAAGCAACTATTCCGACAACTTGTCGATGACGTAATCGATATCTAAACTTAGCAAGTTTTTCACACGTGCAGAGACACAAGAAAGGCGATGACAATGTGAAGCCTGTATTCAAACTGACAACATCTGGCATCAACTATCAATTCTGCTGTCACGCCTTCAGACAGCAATAATTACGTATGTACGTAATTAATTGCTGGCAGAGCACACCCAGTTATTAATTCAATGTATGGAAAAGACGGCTTGTATACTTGCGAAAGTGGCGGTGAGTGTAGTTTGTGACCACTCTGTTAAAGAGTCCTGATTTGTATAAAGTGCAAGCGATTCCTTGATTTAGTAACATTTTTCCCTCATGATTTTCTCATCAAGGACTCGAAAATTATTTAAACTTTTCCTATACATCATTTTAATTGCAAATTTGTTATCGGGCTTCATTTTTATTTTCATATTTCAGATATCTTACGAGGCTGGTGTAAAAAGTTTCCGCGCTATTATGAAAAGTTTAGCCTTTTCAATTGCTGTAGAGTTGCAAATATGTTATCAATTTACTTTGTAGAACATATTTCAGATATCATATTTAGAAACGAGGGTTGAGTGAAAAATTTCCTGACTAACGTGTTATGGAAAATGCATTAATCTTTGAAAAATAAAAGGGGGAAAAACATAAAATGAGTTATTTTTTTATCAGGGGGGAAACTTTACACCTCACCCTCGTATATTTAACATAATGCCATTTGATTGAAACAAACTAAAATTGGAAAGAAAATTTTCCATTTCGTATGGGCAAATTTCAACAGCCTTCTTTCACTTATCAAGCAACACATTTAATATTTCAGCATTTACAGGATGAGCCTCTCATTTTGTTTCACTGAAAGTCCTTCGATTAGCTTAGTGTCATCACATATAACAAAAGAAATTGCCCTGTCACAAACATTCATACAAGCAGGCGCTGCCCTTGAACCTCTTCCTTTTCATTTTGAAACTCCATTTAAAACTTCTTGTTGTCTTTTGACCAGTTTGCTAAACGCAATCTTCTCTCTCGGAAAAGGATCTCGCTTCCCGCTTTAAACTTAATTGGTTGGCATCATTTCATTAAGGTATTTATTTTTGATTGGCAGCTGAAACTCGTTCACACTGTTTAACCGGCTGTTGTTCGCAATTCTAAAAGATTGTGTAAAATTTATGTTTTAGAGTAGTCAATGAAATAATGAAAGGATTCAGATTTCGCTTTATTAAGATTAGAAATCAACGTATGCGAGAGAGTTAATTAAAATTAACATAAACGGAATGTAATGAAGAGCATTTAAGTTTTCCTTGAATTTGTTCCCGCATATACTTCTTATCATGCAATTATTTTTTGTTACTTTTAGAAGCTTAGAAGTGACGTACGTACACAGATTAGAGAGATTAACTTTATCTGTCCAGCCTGTCTCCTTTAAATGGCAATTTGTTTGGCAATGAATGCCACGGCAACTGTCAAATTCTGTTGCACGGGCAAGATGTTACCGTGTGGACCGCATAATAGATCTATTAAAATTAAATTTATTATTTTACATAAAGGGATGTATGCACAGTACAAAGAGGAGAAGAAATTTGAAAACTAATTATCCTCTACAGCCAACGCTCAACAGACATTTTACATTGCTAAATGGAAAATTAAATAAAATATGTGCTTGAGGAAATATCAGGTAAGGACCACACAGATTTGTTGATGAGTACAAATCGAGACAAGAATTTTCTGTTTCGTCGGGTATGGAATTTTTGATAGGAAAAGATTTCCCAGCAGGTTTTTTTTTAAATTGAATTTTTTCCACTCTTTGAATTGAAAGCTTTCAGGAGCGGTAAAATTTATATTCGATGTTATAAAAGCAATAAAATTTTTATTAATTTTTTTTATCTTATTCATGTCACTCATATATAAAGTTTAAAAGTTTGCGATTCTCCTTTTTTTTATAAAGAGGAGTTTAGGGGGATACCCTACTCATACAGTGATTGGGAATACAGAGCAGTATTTAGCAAAACGGCTCCGTTATGGAGGAACAGCTGTTCGCCACCCTTGTTTTTATTAATTACCTTTGCTTCGCGTAAAGTTACACAAGAATCGAAGGACGATGTTTCTACACAGAGGTGTTGGCTGCCATCTATGCGCTTCTCATAGCATAACAGTTGAAAAAAAATGTAATGTAATTTAATGTGTATATATATATTATAGAATATAAGTATGTACGTATGTGCTATTCTATGGGTTCAAGCCATTCATTACAAGCCAAATTCAAAAAAGAAATATTATGGAAGTTTTTTAAAACGTTACCTTTTAAAAATTTTGCTCTCAAAAAAACAGACAAAATAGTTATATAAAATTTACTTTAATAGATTTAAAATTGCTTGAAGTAAGCAAAAAGTATACAGTTCATGCCCGTCAATGCGCATCATATTGTTAAACAAGATTTGTTCCTAAATCTTAAGAAATTTTTCTTAACCTTAATGAAAAAGTTTCCTAAAATTAAGAACAGGAATAAATATTTTGGCAAATGTTTGGCAAAACCAAAAAAAATTGCATTCACTCTCTTTAAATAAAGAAGAAAACAATTTTAAATACGAGGTGCGATCAAAAATGACAGTTATTTTCAAATTTCGTGAGTTATGTATGTTGGATTTCCGCATTTTTTTTCTGTTATGGTGGTACACATGTCTGCTATATATCTCGGCAATATCAGTCATTTTGACTTGTCAGTTTGTTTTTGACATATAAAAATCTTAGTCGAATTTTGTAGTGCTTTTCGATTTTTTACTATTCGAAAAAATGATTAAGTTTTGTGTATTAAATGAAATTAAATATGCAGAGACATTTGAATTGTTGACTACGGCGTTTGGCGAGTCTACTATGAGCAGACCATAAGTTTAATTGTGGTATAATTGGATTATAGAAGGCCGGGAGGATGCCAATGACAATGATTGTCTTGTTGTCTACCGATGAAAACATTGAGGCAGTGAAGAAAATGATTTTGGATAATCGTCGAATCACTATTAGAGAGGTTGCTGATGACGTTCGGCTCATGCCAAGTAATTTTTACGGATGTTTTGGGCATAAAAGGTGGGGCAGAGAAGATTGCTCTAAAATTTGTAAGTTTGAAGTAAAAACACAACGTGGCATGAACATCGCTTAGGGAGCTATTGAACGTCGTCGATGACGATCCAGATTTGCTCAAAAGGGTCATATTGGCGACGAATCTCTTACCAGTTCACACAACGATGTTTTTGGTCAAAAACGTATGACCCAACCTTGACTTCGACCCAGTAGAGCCAAGACCGAAATAGCATGCCGTTGGGTCCAATGTGAAGAATTTGCTTACTATTTTATTCGTTTGCAATGGCGTGGCGCATCATGGAGGTTGTACGAGGTTGTACGGTCATGATAACACAACAGCTCACACATCGATGCTTTTAGCCAAAACCAAAAACGTAATCATGCCCCACACCCGACTTGGACCCCACTGATTTTTTCATCTTCCCAGAAACTGAAGACAGCGATGAAAGGAAAGCGTTTTCCTGCGATTTGAGGAGATAAAAGAAAACCCGAAATCGGAGATGTTGGCGATTAAAAAAAAAACGCTGACATATCTGAGAGGGATTACTTGGAAGGGCCCAAGATAGTTGTTGATAATTAAATAAACTCTTTTGGGAAGAATTTAAAATAACGGGGGTTTTTTGAACACACCTCGTATTTCATTGTAACTTCTTAAATTTGCTTGTTATGCTGATATTTTTTAAGAAGAAAATTATTTAAATTCAAATAATTCAATTCCCCCTTCCTGCTGCCTTTTGGAATAGCAAAGTATTAAGCTAATATGCAATTGGTAATATTTCTGATAAAAGCAGCGGCCCTGTGCTTAAATACTTGGAATAAATTTAAACGATGTGTGATAATATAAAGGAAGCAGAGCTATTTAATACAAAACACTGCATCCTAAATCCTGCTCTGTAGAACTTGTTATAATTTTCATTTATAATGTTAAACTAGTCGCATCAGAATACGATTAACAGGCAGTGCAAGTACACAGATAACGCCTAGTCTTTTTCAAGCGATACTCTCTACAGTTGTTGGAATTAGAAATGAAATTTTAGCAGACAATAAATGACTCCCCAAGGAGTCACTACTTCTTATACGAGTATGCATGTTATTGTAACCAAGAAGAGTTTAGCTTAGTTTCCCTTTCCATATTTCAAAATCCATTCACCGCACTATCGTCTACTTTATGTTATTTACTTGTGGCGAAAATCTTGTAGGCGATAAGTTGCCACTGTGAAATATTATGAAGTTGCCATTAGAAGTGAGTATAATCTTTGACTGGCGCATAAATATAAGCATTAGGAACGGTGGAAAACAAATTACGGCAAACAATTTCCGAAGTTAAAGAATTACCCGCAGATAAAATGTGGGCGTGTTTTTTTTTTTTTTTTTTGTTATTTTTGTTAATAGACGTCCCATTTTGTTTTATGAGTCTTAAATGGCAGTTCGAAAAAGATTGCTATAGAAATAAATTGTAAAAGTTTTGGCTGTAAATAATATTCCTTGCGAGCGACGCGAACCAAATGGAATTTTAATATGAAAATTAACATTTTTATCGTATTTAACAATAATCGTTTTTGTTTTGTGAAATATAGGAAAATGCGAATCGCTTTTATTAAAGATGAAATTAATTATTGCCGAGTATTTCTAATGAGTTTGTACTGAATTGCAATTCAGCGTTACTAAATATTTTTAAAAAAAGTTTTAGCTGAATTTCTTAATCTCCCACGAGAAATACTTCTAATCGGTCTCTGTATGCGTAATTTAATATAGAATACCTGTTTGTGTGCGCTCATCACAGACACCGATTCGTAACTATACCTGGCCAGGCATATGCGGTAGCGGTATAAATTCAAAAACGGTTTTCTTGCTTGTTCTGGCAAAATAATTCTATTCTGGCAACCACAAGGTCATTCCGCTGAACCGTTTTTATCTTGTTCAAGGTTAAAGATCAGGGACCGATTGGACATATTTCCCTAGGAACCGATGAAGCTTAAAGAACTAAACGCCAAAGAATTTTTTGACTTTTATTTTAACCATTAAAAATTTATTACTTTTCTTTAACACACAAACAAAGCGTTTAGTAATACAGTATAATCTCGATATTTCCGATAACTGAAAATCCGGACAACGCGATAAACCGGACGCTTAATTTACTGCCTTTAAGTACTCCATAATACGGAACCCATCGTTTTTTTCAATAATTCGGTTACCACTTATTTCTTTTGCTTTTTCAATAAAAATTAATTATCGTAAAAGCTTTTTGTCAGATATTTTATCAAGTACAGAAAATCTCGTAGATGCTCTTAAAACTTTTACATTAAAAAACATGGCTTTTTCGATTTGGAATATTTGGGATAAAGTTGGGGCATAATATTCTTAAAAAGTGCTTTAATAGAATTCCTTATGAAGATGAATAGGGCACAGACACTGACGTTCCTCTAGCTAGACTGACACGTAGCGATTCCGCCGAAGTAATTGATTTACTGGTTGATTTAGCAGCTAACATTTATAATTCTACTGAGGTAAAAAATGAGTGGAGAGTTAAGAGCAAAAAGAATAAAATGGTAATGGAAGGACACTCTGACACTCGGCTGGATTGACACTTGAGTTTTACGATGTCTGAGAGTTTCAAATTGAGTGACAGCTCACCAATTTGACAGGTAATAATCCCTCATAATAATTCTTTCCCCCTTTTAGAAATGTAATATTTATGGGTTATTGTTTCGAACATTGCAAAGTTAAAAATGTTGCCAAGTTAGCGTGTTGCCAAGAAATACAAACCGTACTTTTTTCAGCAAATATATTTGGGATGAGATTCTTTTAAAAACCACAATGCGGGATTGTTTTTTACTTACTTTTTTCGGCCTACGAAAAACCTTACAGCCTAGAATTACAAAGCTTTGATAGGTTGAACATGTAACTACACTGCAGCCCCGAGTTGCGCTTCTAAAACGGTCAAAGAAATGAAACTACACCGTTTTAGTAAAAAGAAAATTTTTCCATTCACTATTCGTTAACATTGAAACAGTGTGACCATTTCTAAAAATTTGCTTAGGTTCATAACATATTTTTTTTTATAGCAAAAAAAAAATAACAGCAGGTTTTGACATTAAAACCATGTTTCCATGATTTCTAAAATGTTTATAACACATAAATTAATAAATAAGTATTTATTTATTTAATATTATAATTATATGGATATAATTATAATGTGGCTAGAAGCAGGTGCTGCTGAGTCCATCGGCTAACCATATCTTTTTTCATTATTTAAATTATTTTAAAAAGTGCTTGCAAATGAAATGATGCTGCATCAGCTATTTTTGAACTTTTACTTGGCACTACTGATTTTGGTATAGCGAAAATCATGATTTGATTTAAGTTCATTTTTGTATTGGAACCATTGACATCTTTTCTTTTTTATTTAATTATTTTATTTTACCACACCTTTTTTTTTAAAAGGTGAAATTCCTCGTTGTCTAACACTCAATAACAGTCAAGAAACACAGATTCTTCCGGATGACATACGTCAATTTCTATTAAGTGGCAATTATTGTTTGCAGCTGGCAAAAAGACAACTGGCAGCTGTCAAAGTATTTAGTGTACGTCAAAAGATAAAATGAATCCACTGTAGTACTTTTCACTCACGTAGTTGTGCAACTTACTTATCCATTGAAAAATTGAAGAAGAAGTTATAACGTATTATATTTGACTAGAAGTAAATTTTGAAAAGCAAAACCAACTGACAGGAAACTGGGCTTCAGTGTATCACATCCCAATGCAATTTAATGAGGTCTGAGTGTAAGTCGTACAGCAAATATTACTACATTCACACACTGACATATGTTTGTGCGAAATTGTCTTAAATTTCACACTGTTTTTTGACACGAAATTTTCCAAATAAAAAAAATTAAGAAAGAAAAAACAAAAGCCACAAACACAACCACACTTTTTTACACTCACACACTTGTAAGTGGATACAACTGTTTGTATCTATTCCTTAAACAAAATCATTATCTGTTTTTTAGAAAAATTTTTTTTGCTTTCAAATTTTTTTTTTTTTTTATCAGAGCAATTTCTAAAATGTGTTTGATACGCGATAGGTATCGGAAAAAATTGTAGCAGGATATTTTGAAAGGCAGGAAGGATGCCTTAAGAAGAAATAAAAAATTAACGAATATTGTGTTTGTACGTACACACTCACATGCGGGACACGAAAATACTACGCACAGAAGGAGCAGAATAATTGCAAATCATATTTCTAAAGATGCTGTCAACAAATGCGTTAGGAAATATAGGATAAAGAAGGATAACAATTCAATTAAAAAATATCTATTTGGGAGCGAGTTTAAATACCACAGATTAAAGAATGAGCGTTACTGAAGCTCTATCTAAATGTATTTTCCTTTCTTATCAAATAATTTAAATTATTAAAAAACAATCCTCAATATATTGTAGATGAACAGGAATTTATCCTTATTTGACTTCTCAATACACTCGCACTATAAAAAGTCATTTATTATCTTTCAAATCTAGACAGCGTGTTTTTAGAGAAAATTGTTATTTTCCAACTGGATTGCGTATTATTTATCAAAATAGAATATTTAGGAATTGTTTTTTTAAACACAATGCTCGGATTTACGGCAGTCACGGCTTGGCGATTCTCAACCAATATTTTCTTTAAAAGCGCCAGTGTAGAGGGTTTTTTTTAATATAATATTGATTTGAAATAGAAACCCTGGGAAAAAGCAAATAGCAGTTGTGACAGGTCTAGTTGAGGGGCTGTTTCTATAGCCTGTCAATAAATTTCGTAGAGAAAACAAAAAGTGCTTTTAATAGAGATGTATTTCTTATTATTTTTTTTTTGATTCGAAGTAACCTCTCGGGAAAAAGTTTATTAGTTAAGTCAGAAAAGCGAGCAGCCTTTATATCTAGAATCCCGGATAATCATTAAGTAAGGAAAGCATGACCTTGTCTAGCCGGGACGTGGCGAATAAGTGTGAGGCTCCATTATACAGGTTCTGTGCTTATAGTTAGGGAAGCTTTCGAACCAATGTAAGCTTTCTTTTGAAATACCCTGTCTAATAAAGGCTTTTCTTTTAATTATACCCCTCTCCAATTTAAAATATTTTTCATTAAAAAAAAACTGTTTTCATTTTGCTTAAATGTGAAGATTTTATGCTCCTACTAAGGCAAACAGCTCCTGTATTTGTTTTTTTGATAGCCTAAAGCATCCCTCTATTGAAAACAAACTCATGAGAGCATACACAGAAAAAATTCTGCTTATAAGATTACCAAACAAAAAAGGACTTGCTCTGCTATTTGACACTTCTGCAATAAGGATAATTTCCGCCATTCTCCGACCTTGCGATTTTATTTTACTATTTTATTTCAGTTATATTTGATATAAAAATATGTATTTAGTTTTCAAAAAGCAAAACTGCTGCATTTATATACGTAAAAGCGTACTAAAAGCGTGCAATGCTGTGATAACCAGTGTTGATAAAACAGATAAAATTACTACATACTAAAAAGCTGCACACAACGTTTTAAAATACACATTCCACTAGTGCACAGTATTTCTTTTTCATAGAAAAAATTGGCATGAAACTAAAGGAAATAAATAGTTAAGCAATCCAAGCATAGCAAGTCCATTAGAACATTAACAAGGAATATGTGAATTACGGTGCAGTGTTGTTAAGTTAGCGCTTTTTAAGCACTCTGTTTGTAGCATATATATACACTTTCTCAAATGGAATGCTTATTGTTTCACGAATAAAAGAGCTGGAATAGTGTTAATAGAATTAAATGTATTCATGAATGTATGCTGGCGGCTAATAGACTAGAATATAATTTACATTTAACACTTTTCAAATAAAAAAAAAAAAAAAAAATTATACTCATTAAAGAGGTTTTTTTTCATTTTAAGCTGAATAAAAACTAGTAATAAATTAGCGAATACAATGGCATTAGAAAGTAAATTGTTTTTAATTGTTCATGGAATTAATACATTTCAAAAGAAAGACAATTTAAAAACTTATTTAATTAAAAACTTTAAACTCTCATTAAGTGAATATTCTTTCACCGTCGGTCGTCTTTAACAATAAAATTAATTAATTTTTATTTATCAAGTGCCTTCAAACGAAATATATAAAATATAGATGTACTTAAAACCAAGATTCTGTCAACTGTTAAATCCGGTGACTCAGTGGCGAAATGCTTTCTTTCACAGGCCCCACAACGGGCCTACTTTATATTTTTATTATTATTATTATCATTATTAACTTTTATTTTTCTTTTAAAATTCTTAAAAATAGTTGTTAAGCCTTTAATGCTTAAGATCAGCTTGAAACTACTAAGGCTGCCCCATTGAGGTTAAAAAGAAACGGCTGAGTATAGTTAAGTGAGTCTAAAAAATTAATGCCTTTTCGGAAAAACACTGGTTGTTATCTCGTTTAACGAATTCGCTTTCGTTTACCATAGTTTATGTGGCGCGATTAGGTGTTTCGATATTAAAAGAAGGTTTTCATAAAGAAGTATTACAGCTGATAAATGTAAGCCATTCTGATTTAAAAGTATAAACAAAAAACTTTATATGGCAAAAATCGCTTTAATTTGCTAAAAACAAAGAAAAGTTTCGGCTAATTTTATAATCATTGCTTAAATTATTTTGTTGTTTTATTTATATCATATCAATCCGACCCCTGATTACACAGTATATATAACGTTTTCTATTCAAAACTTTTTGTTTCATATGAAGGGTAAGTGGGCCTTACAATGTAAGTGCCTTGTGATTAATACCGCTCTTTACGCATACTCGTACTCGTAAATGCACGTTTCAAATTAATACTTTTTTCAAAATACCGCTGAGAAATTCAGGTTAAATTTTCACTTTAAATTTAAAGCCACATTAATTGCACTCAGTGTTTGTCTTAAAAAAGTGCCAACAATTTTCCAACCAGGCCCAATAGTTTTTTTCTTCTCTCTTTGTGAAGAGCACCAACAACAACTTTAACTACAATTACTCAGTTGAAACTGAAGGAAATTGAGTTTGTGCAAAGAAGTGTAATTAATAAATGCCTTTTAGGTGAAACTTGGCGTAAAGTTAATTAAGAAATTAAAATGGCAACTGTTTGCAAAGAAATGAAATTAATTTTTAAATAAAAGTATACAAATAAATAATGAAGTGCCTGCTAAAGAATACACAATCACATGCGCGAGTTTACATACGAGTACAAGATTTAAATAATGTTGAAATCATACAGGAGACTTAGCATAAGAGGTCTGTCTTTATCCACTCGACTATATAAATCTACTTTTTATTTATTGAGACATTATGTTTCTTTGAAATTAAATGCATTCATGAATGTATGCTACCTATACCTTAGTCAAATTAGCGCTTTTTTAGTGTTATTAGCGCTTCTTAGGATCATGCTCTAAAACAGCATATTTATATACTTTTTAAAGTTGAATTTGTGTTTATATTACTTCTGCCTTTCATATTATATTTCAAAATACATTTGCAAGCCATAAGGAAACCAAAAATGTGGGATTAGTCAATTAGCGCTTTTTTAGTGGTATTAGTGCTTTTTACCATCATGCTCTGAAACAGCCTATTTATATACTTCTTACAGTTGAATTTGTGTTAATATTACTTCTTTCTTTCATATCATATCTCAAAATACATTTGCAAGCCATAAGCAAACCAAAAATGTGCGATTTTGGTACGGTATATATCTTAGTCAAATTAGCGCTTTTTTAGTCTTATTAGCGCTTCTTAGGATCATGCTCTGAAACAGCCGATTTATATAATTTTTAAAGTTGAATTTGTGTTTATATTACTTCTGCCTTTCATATTATATTTCAAAATACATTTGCAAGCCATAAGGAAACCAAAAATGTGGGATTAGTCAATTAGCGCTTTTTTAGTGGTATTAGTGCTTTTTACCATCATGCTCTGAAACAGCCAATTTATATACTTCTTACAGTTGAATTTGTGTTAATATTACTTCTTTCTTTCATATCATATCTCAAAATACATTTGCAAGCCATAAGCAAACCAAAAATGTGCGATTTTGGTACGGTATATACCTTAGTCAAATTAGCGCTGTTTTAGTGGTATTAGTGCTTTTTACCATCATGCTTTGAAAAAACCTATTTATATAATTTTTAATGTGGAATTTTTGTTTATAAAAAATATATTTTGCTTATCGTTATATAATTCGCCTCAATAGGCGAATGGTTAATGCGATTCCCTTTATCCGAAGGTATCGGTTTCAGTTTCTCTCTACACCCTGAGTGTTATATTAGTTTAAAAAATAAAAGAATATTAAAATAATAATTTTTTTAATTTTTTTTCTCTCTAGGAAATTTAGTTAGAACCACTTTTCCTTTTAAAAATTGTGAAACATTAACGTGTACAACGTTGCGCTAAAACTTCAACTTTCATTTAATTTCATTATTACGTCTTTAGAATTATGATCTCATTTCATTTTCCGAAGTCTATGAGTGTACAATTTTCGCTGACAACCAGAGTGTTTGGGTTTTTGGAGAAACTAAAGCTAATCGATACGGTAATGGTATCGAGAGAATAAATATTACGATAAGTTATCAACTCTGCCATTCAGTAATATTTTTAACAATACTTGCTATCGGCTCCAAACAGCTGTTGTCATTTTCTTTTTCGTTTCAGTGATAAGCAAACATGTTCAGTTGATGTTTAGTTTTTATTTTTAACGATAAGGAAACTTTTTATAGTACTGTGTTGGCTTTGCAGGAATTTTAGTTTTTAAATATCAATGAGGAAGTAGTAATGAAATAAATAAATATTTTTGTTTGTGTTATACGTATGTTTTCATCATAACATCAATTAACTAAAATCGTTAAATTTTCTCACTTACCAATCGTTAAAAAATGCCGATTTGCACTACTGGTTGGTTCGAAGATGCTTTGAAACTTTAAGCAAATTCTTTTTTTTCCTGCTTAAATTCCACAACTTCTTAGAGATAAATCAAAGCCTTGTGCTCATATTCCAAAATGGAACACATGTCATTTGTCTATATATTTATTTATGTAATTAAATCTTTGTTTTTCATTAAATTAATATGATTTTTTTTTATTAGATTTCTTTTCTGGCTCTTGTTTGTCCTTGTATGCCTGCTTCTCATTTTAACACTGCATTGATGTGCACGAGTTTCATTACAAGAAATCAAATCAATTCGCGTCACTGAACACGTACTTGCGTACGTGTAATTGCGTATTTCGCAGTCTTTAAATTGAATATTTCGCCCTCTTTTTTTGTTTGCTACAATTTTTGCAAAGTGAATTCAATTTAAATTTGGTTGAATTTGCATAGAGTGAAAAATCATTTAAATCATGATTTCGTTTAAATTGCCGTGACGACGTGACCAATTAAGTAACAAGAATATGAAATATTCTTTCTGAAGTGTAAATCGTTTGTGAAAACACGCCAACACTTTTAAAATGCGATTTTTTTCCATTCATTTCTGACTTGAATGCATAGCCTTATCATTACTTGAGGCTTCTGCAATGAATGTTAATTTCAATGAATGCACTAATTCAAGTGAACTTGCCTTAATAAATTAATAAATACACAGTATTTAGTTTAATACTTTAAACTTTCACGTTTAATTATTCAATTATTATTATAACAAAGTTTCTACTTCATTTGAAAGGTGATGCCACATTTGTGTTGTATTAAGGGGTCGCATATCTGTCAAATATAGCATGTGTGCTGAAATGCATCCGCCTGTCAGATTTTTTTTTGACAGGTTTTTAATTGACAAGTTTCATGCGATCAGAGTTGCTTTTACTTCAATCAGCAAAGGAAAAATTCATTTGCAACACTTTTGCCTAATAGTGTGGCACGTACAAAACATTTTGATGCGATTTTCTAAAGTAGAATGGAATCGCAATAAATATTCGTATGAATAAATGGTATGACTGTGTAGGATACATGACATTTTTCTTGTGAACAGAGTTGCATTTACTTCAAACAACAATGAAAAATTTGTTTGCATCGCATTTGCATAATAGTGTGGCACATACAACACATTTTGTTTCGAATTTTTAAAATAGGATGGAAACGCTATAGATTTTCATATGAATGAATAGTATGTCTGTGTGGGATAGTGGAACGAGACTTTTACGTGACATTTTTCTTGTGAACAGAGTTGCATTTACTTCAAACAACAATGAAAAATTTATTTGCATCGCATTTGCATAATATTATTGCAACTGCAATGCATTTTGATGCAATTTTTTAAAAAAGAACGGTATCACCATAATATTTTCGTGTGAATAAATTGTACGATGGTGTGGTACAGTGCTAAATAAATGACAAACGCATTATATTCGGAATCTCTTTCTAACAAATTAATATTGTCAAAAGCAATCTGAGGGATTTGTATGATTTCCCATCGCATAATAGTTTAAAAGTCGTATCACCATTTTGTTGCTCTTTTATATGCTCTTCATATTATTCGATCTTGACACAGTGTGAAGATATTTGCCAGCTGTTTTGGTTATCGTTTCAAATACAGTGCTGAAAATAAATATGGAGGCATCTAATAAATTATATTATGATACATGCTTGTCCTTCTCATAAGACTTTAATGTAAAGCTTTTATTTAAATTTAATTGACTGCATATTTTTGTCCATCCTCAAGTTAAATATACAAAAAGTGTTGCCACCCCTAAGAAAATTATTACCAGCAACAATTTTCTTAAGAAAAAAATTTACTAAATTCAAAAAATTCAATTTATAATTCAGTATAAAGATTAATTATATTTTATGATTAAGCAATTATTTTTAATTGCGAAATGGATCAAAATTAGTACATATTTTGTATTTCAAGGGAATATAAGTTCGGGTGCATCATCATGTAATTCCTTTACATATCATAAATTTTTATGTATAAATAGAAAAAAAGGAAGGAAAAACTTCAAATAAAAATAAAACTTTCTTCATCAAAAATATTTTTGTTTTATAAAACTCGACTCTGTGAAAGTCCCACATATATATAATTTAAACAACATTTTTATTTCAGAATTAAAATTAGTAAAATAAGTATTGAATAAAAGAAATAATAAATAAATATTTTTTTTTAGTATTACATATATTAAATTAATATTTTATGTTTTATAAATTATTAATTATTATAAAAATAAATTCAATTCTTTAAAATTATTTTTTATTATTATTAAAAAAATTTTTAATAGTAAATTATTAATAGATTAAAAAATAAATAATAAATGTAATATAAACGGTCAGATAACAGTATCGGTAATTAAAAGAAATATCATTTCAAACTTGTGAAATATAAAACATAAAATGGAAATTCTTAGAAATAATGAAAATCGGAAGCTGGCAATTTTATGACTTGGGCCTGTTCTTAAAAAGGGATTCATTTAAAAGGATTTCGTGTAATTCTTGACTTTTTCCATTGCGAAATCTCTTTCAAAATCAAAATATTCCTCTTTTTAGCGTCATTAGCAATAAAAATAAAAATAATTAAAACGACCCGAAATAAAATAGTTGTCATTGCATTTGTCGTCGGCTGTCTTGGAGAATTCTTTCACCTCATACAATTTCAATTTCAGTTTGTTATCATTTGATTGTTTGATTAGTGAGACGTTTTTATACATTTCTGTCCACAGAATTTATTGTGCAAGTTTTCTATTTTATTGAGTTTACCGGATTTGTTGGGTACTTGTACATCAACTTCAAATACCACTTAAAAATTGAATTTGTAATCCCAAATATACAATTCATAAGTTGTTTCCTTTTTTTTTATTCAATTTCAACCTCCTTCTTGCTCGTTACAATTCTTTGGGCTCTCCCCTTTTAGAAAATAAAATGAATTTTCATTTGCTGCATTGAATTGAAAAGGATGAATATAATTTTTATGAGTATAAAAAATATCCTTTAAGCTCAAAGTCTTAAAGGATAAAATACTTATTTGCTCATAAAAAGTAATAATATGTATCATTTAAATGAATATTTTTCTTAAATATTAAGTAGCGTATTCATAAAAATTAACTTTGATTTATGAATGGTTTATTAAAGAGATTTTATAAAGAAATTTCTTTAATCAATCATTCATGAAGGCAGCAGACACATTTTGATTCCATGACACAATACCAGTATATCACGGAGACAATATTTCACGTCTGAAAAGAAGTCTTGGCGCTGCTTTCATTGTTATTCATGTGTGCTTCTACTCTCGCCGACTGGTAAAGTCTGCACGAAATTTTGAATTTAAATTTAATCTGTCTGTCTTGTGACTTGTCTGGCATTCCAAAGCAATCAATTTTACACGTATGTACGAAATAAAGACATCAACTGCTTGTCGGTGCAATTCCGAATAACCGCTGGTACAGTTAAAGAATTTCGGCCCACTTTTTTGTTTACTTTACAATAAATAATTTTGAATTTTTTGACTACTTTTGCGTAGTTGCAATTAATGTCGTAGTGATTCTAAAGTTTTCGCTAGTTCAATTTTTTCTCATTTGTGGCATTTGTTTTTCTATTGTAGGGAAATTACTAAGAGCATGGGTTCAATCCTTAATTTCGACAGTTAGACAAAAAAACAATACCACACATTTTTCTCTTGTGTTATAATAATGTTTGCGTTACTTTTTATTGGAATGCTTAAGTAACGAAAGCCTTGTCAGCATATACACACTCCTCCGTTTCTCTGTAGCAATAGTTGATTGGTGAAGTAAAATAAGAAGGGGAAAATAGCTACAAAATACAGTTTAATAGATTCTATTTGGCATTAGAGACTCTGCAATAGTCTTAAACATATGCCAACTTCTCCAGCATATGTTACGAGAGCGAATCATCTGACAAGGGGTTGGGGTTCCCAAAAAAGAAATCTTTCTTTAATTTTTCTACCTTTTGAAACTTATATTCCTCTGGTTTTCCCAATATCGTGTGCTATTAAATATATTCCCTGTATAGTAGAAATCATCTCATATGTTCTCTATATATTTTCCAACTCCACAAAAGCCCAAAAATTTATCATCTCCTGGTACTTAGTTCTATAAGAGAGAGCATCGTGTTGACCTAAAATAATATTTCCAAAATTTGACGAATACAGTTTAAAGTAAAGATCGGTCACTGATATGACTGGCTTGTGCGAGTATTCTAACTAAATTACTCGTTTCTAATAAAATGATGTGCTAATAAAATTCTCAGATTGTGATAATTCTTAAGTCGGCTAGAGATGATGAAAAAAACATGTTATCGGCATCGCTGTCGGCTCTAAGTGATGAAAATCCTAAAGCTTTGACATTTCAATTTGACAAGTAATAATTTAGTCATGCCCAAGTATGATTGACGCAGAAAATGTCAGCTTTTTCTCATCGATGACAAAATATTTAGAAAGAATATTTAGAACTTTATTTGCATAACTGCGACATCCACACTCATGCAATGATTGACGTGTTTTTTATCGTCTCCAGGCCAAGAAAGTTTTAGCTCTACAGATGCTTCAAATTTTCGATACCATCAAACTCTAATTGTATTTTTTATTTGTGTCTTTATTTTGTTTTGTAAACAAAATTACATGTGTTAGTTGGGTTTGTTCAAGGATTCTAAAAGAGTCCTTTAACTTGATCAATTTTTACTATTCCAAATAATTATCAATTTCTCGCAGATTGTACTGCACAGTAGTAAAAATCTTTACATATAAATTATTTTCATTTTCTAATAAATTATTTTTCTAACATTTCCAACTTGCTTTCGATTGCATTTTAAATTAATTTCACAATTTTCAATTGCACTGCATTCTCAAATATTAAATACTGGGCAGAATATGAAATGTATCACATAACTTGTGTGCCCAATTCATTGGGTCCTGGTGCAGCAAATCAGGAACTTTCTAAATAATTAATTAAATTTAATGAACTAATTTTTTTTGTTATACGAATAGGAAAACTTTCTTTACAACTGAATCCTTTGTGTCTCAATATGAAAAATCTGGCCAAATATTATCTATCTGATGGTGACAATGAAAGGGAATAATTGACTAATGGCCTGCTTCTGTGCTGCTTGATTGAAAACCGTGTGCTCCACTATTTTAAATTAAAAAGCCAAACGAATTTATTCGCTTTGTTTTCTTTTCAGCAACTAAATAAAATTCTTGCCGCAATAAAGTTGTGGTAAAAATTGTGCGGTAGCACTAAAAGGAGTGAACGTTGCATATACTTTGCATATGCGATACACTCAAAGTATTCTGTTGATAACATTAACTGAATATACTGAGAAATAAAACCTCTATATGGAAAGTTAACGAAAAAGGAATTAACTGGCATGTCCTAAAAACTATTATTTCTTTCCATTAATTGCTTTGCTTGTTGCTTATAAAAAAAAATAATCATATGTGCAATGCTTAAATTTACTCATTATTGTAAAGATAGATTGTAATTAAATGAAAATAATAATAAAAAAAAAAAAAAAAAAAAAAAAAAAAAAAAAAAAAAAAAAAAAAAAAAATTTTCCATTAACTGATTTTACTAACAACAACAGAACATTTTTCTTATACGGTTTAGGTTTTTCTAAGTAAAAAATTTTTCTACACTGTTCGATGAGCATGTGTGCCTTAATTGCTATTTATGAAATTCTCTCTAGCTTTATAGTTCAATTTATCTCTGATGTGAACAGGCGTAATTTTTCGTTCTCGCTACTGTTACTTTTTTCTCGCCCCTAGTAGTAAATTTAATAATTTATATTAATAAAGATTATATTATAATAATAATAATAATGCATATATATATATATATAAATAAATAAATATATATATATATATATATATATATATATTATATATATTATTATTATTATATTTTGTATAATAATATATTATATATTAAAATATAAAATATATTATTATATATATTATAATAGTAAATTATTATATATTATTATATATACATATTATAATACTAAAATATTAAATAAAAATTGAATTATTTTATTTAATTGAAAGAACTTTCTTTACTACGAATACAATACTTATCGACACATTTTCAATGGTTTCTAAAATCTTACCAAGTGTTTTGGCAACACTCTTGTTATAGTTCTTGAAATAGCGCACTTGTAAGCAATTTTATAGCGTTTCATAGACAATATTTTATAAATTGTTTACGAACAGCAAGTTAACAAGCTTTAGCATTTAATATATCTTGTAATATCTGAACAAAGTTGAGAGTAGTGCAATTTCAAGTTTCTAAATTAGTGACTGCAATAGTTTTGTGAGTGCAGTTGTGCGAAAACGAAAAAAAAATCCTGTATTTATTGTTGCTCAAACAATAACATTTAAATAATAGTAGATTTTATATATAAAAATAAAAAGAGTTGAGAGACAATAATTCAATTGCCATCTGAATTTTTGGGGAAATTTCTCCGTAAAAACTTCCCTCAAATGCAGCTAAACTTTGACATGAGGAGTTTGCGAAATTAGACCGTAATTTTAATATGTCAGGCTTGTTGAACTCGTTTAATAAAATCACAGCCAATTTAAATTATTTAAACTTTTTTGCAAAAGCATGTCTGCCAAAAATGAGTGATGTTTTAAAACATTTTACATATTTTCTGCATAGCATATGTACTCCTATGCCCAGCTCTGGCTCATTAAGATTTTCTTTATTTTAAAATATAATAATAAAACCTTTCCAAAAAAAAAAAAAAAAAAATTAATTTTTAATTTTTCAACTGTGGCGTCTACTTTTGTTTTTTTTTTTGTAATTTATTGCGCTTTTTGTCTGGTAAAGCTACTCGTTTGGTGCTGAAACCGTATTAGTCAGTCCAAATCCAACAAACAGATTTGAAAACTAATCCTAAACATTCTTATATTAAGCTCATATTCTTAACAAACGATTGAGAATTACAAAAACAAATATGCAAACAAACGAATTTATTTTATTACAGTCCTACAATTTTTATGCAATTAGTCAGCCATTGCTGGATACTAAGGGGATTTGCTAAATAAAAATAAAAAATCAAATGTAGAAATTAAATACTTAATGAAACTCAAGCATTTCGCCTGTCACTCAAAAAACAAGTAAACGACAGTAGATAAATTTATGCGGAAAAGCATAACTAATAATTAATTTCATTAAATTCTTAATTTTTGTTTTTAAATAAGAACCTTAAAAATGAATTTAGGAAGACCAAATAAATGGAAACTGTACAGGAGTTGCCAGCTTTTTCATTCCTTGCTGTTTACCGGTATTTATTTTAGTTTTTTTTTTTAATATTTTTTATTTATTTATTTATTTTTTCAAATTTTAGTATTCGAAAAGTTCTTTAATTCATCGATGTAAACTCCGCCGGTTCTAATTAGTTCAAGTTCTCGCTTGTGTACTGTACAGATATTTTCAGGATTAGTTTAATACCCCCAAATGGTCATTTAGGTCAGTAACAGAAGAACCCCAACTGCAGTTTTACAAAAAAAAAATAATAAATTTTTTTTTCACCAGAAAGAGTTTTTTTTTTTAATTTGTGTGAATCTTAAAGCTGAAAAATTGAAGCCAAATAATACATAAATTTCATGGCACAGCTGGATAAAATACTGAGAACCACAAGGAAAAGAAAACCAAAGAAACCAACAAGAAACTGCTTACAAACGAAAAATTTCTTTAGAAAGCATGGAAAAATAAAACTTGTCTAAGATAAGGAAAATAGCAAAATAAATACCAGCAAATAAATATGGAATTGTTGCGTATAAAATATTGAATTGGAAATTTTTTGCATACAGAATTAAGGCCACAGAAAAGCAATGCAACCTAAAAGCTGTTCGTAGTAGACGTTTGATGTTCATTTTCAAGATGCATAAATGCAGTCAAAAAGAAATAAAAATTGGAAAAAATCGTACAACAAATTATAATAAAAAAAATATCTTGAAAAATATTTAAAAAAATTTCCAAAGTTTCGGTAGAATATTATTTAACGCATTAAAGGCCAGATCAGAAGTACGGAAACAGGAAAAAAATTTGTTTATACTTCAAGCGGCACAACGTCCGCTTCTAATTAATTTATTGCTCAAGTTTTTTTATAACCTCAAGTTGTTTTCAGTTTTTTTAGCATGCAACCTCTGAAATTTTGTGTTGCCAAGTTGACGGTTGATGTGACGGCTTAGAATGGGTTAAGTGAGATGAATCTTACTTAAATCTTATGACAATGACTTGAAATATGCCACCATAGTGTCTCGCACTTGCCACCATATCGCATTCTTCATATCATGTTATTTGCTATTGAAGTAAGAAGTGCTTCTTTTGGGCGAATTTATCAATTGTGGGCCCCAATCGTGTTTTATATGTTTCCTTATTTATGCCGAAATTTTTTACAAAACGAAAAATAAAATGCTGTGTATCCCTAGATTTGTTAGTCTTAAGTTTTTCCCCCCACTCCTTTATTTATTTATTTTCTTTTTTTTTTTCAATTAAAAAAGCTGTCTTTCAAAACGTCAATTGCTGTGTTGTCAATCAAAGCATAATGTTTCATATCGCCGCAGTACTAAATATTGAAAATGCCGCCGTTAAGTATTTTTAACGCAGATGAAAAGCCACGTCGGCATCAGTTTTAAAGTTGATGTGAATATTGACATGTGATTTTCTACGGTGAAAAATAAATAAAACTAAAGCAAAAAAATCGAATATGTATGTATAACAAACGTAAGTTAATTAATTTATGCTAAAATGTTAACAATAGACGTTAAATCATATTTGAATTTATATTTGGTGAAGGAAAATGAACTCATGAGCAAAAAAAAAATGCTTTTTACTACAAGATTTGCAAAATGAATCTGAGTTGTGGCAAAGCGCAAGAAACCTTTAGTTTTGTGGCAAAAAGTTTTGCGGTAAATGAAAGAAGTCGCTGTATTTTGTACAGAGTTCCCATTGGAACTTTCTAATAAATAGAAAAAATGTTTCAATAAAATGTCTGCCGCTGCTCAACATATTTTTGCTTTTGAAAACATTAAAAACTATCGCCTAATTATAATTTCACACCGTCAAAAGTAAAGTGCATAGTTACATTGCTTAGTAACTTTGGCCACATAGCAAATCTTAATGGCGCAGCAGAACTGTACACAAATTGCCTGTTGATATGCTTTGTTAGTTAAAGAAACTGCTGCTTTTTCCTTTTTTTCTTTGGGAAATTTTCCTTTGACATTTTTATGCGGTTAAATCCCTGTCCACATTGCAATTCTTGGTTCTTTTAGGTGAGAGAGGTAAGAAGCTTGGGGAGTGGTACAGAGTTTCATGTACACTGCAATTATGTTTTGCTTTGCAATTCTCACTAAGAACAAAAGAAAAGAAGGCTTAAGAAATAGAAAAATTGCAGTACTAATGTGGACACTATTGCAATTTCAAAGTAGAATTGCAAAAAATTGCATGCAACAAAATTGCAATGTGGACGGGGATTAATATCGAACTTTTTTATTTTGTCATGCCAGTGCTGCCATGTTATAAAATAATTTTTCCAAAAGAGTTTACACAAGTGCCTGTCACCACTTGAAGTTTGCGCACCACGACCTACTGCGATTCCGTAACTTTTTAACGCCAATGAATCGTGTTGTAATAAAATGACTCCAAATTATAGTGTTTTGCTATTCAGTAATTTTCTAGCACTACTCGGATGGGTTTTTTAAACAGCTGATGATGTTTATTTGCAGAATTAAATATTTTTTTTTTGTGTTTGTTTGTTGTAAATCACGTCCCTTTAAAATGTTGGCAAAACTTTTTTCCTCAAAAACATTTAAAATTTTTCATCTACAAAATAAGAAAATTTGAATAATATCCTGAAAGGATGACATTTTACCACTAATAGCAAGAATTAGTAAAAGAAATATGTGCGGTTCATCATTTCTGGACTTTTGCGATAGTAGTAAGTTTTTCTTACAATAGAGGTGTCTTAAATCACTTCAGTATTACTGCAAGCAACTGTATCACTGGCCGCCTTAAACTCATTTGGAAAGTGTTAACTGCAATTGCACTACTGCAACAAATTTTGCTTTTAGAAATAAAAAAACTCAAACTAAATTTAGCAACGACTTCAATTTTCATTTAATAAATGACACAATATTTGTATGCAACATTTTCAAACAAACGTTTGCTTGCTCGCAGCAAATGGTTTTTGTGGCAAAAAGTCGACAAACTAAATTAATATTTTTACAAAACTAAAACACCACCATCATAAATCAACTGCGAACTTCTAAAGAAAATAGAAATGATTAAATTAAATAAAATAAATGTTTGCAATTGGGGAAGAGCATAAATGATTTTTATGTTTTCTTTAAAGATTTTGAAAAAAAAGAGCTTTTGCTTAAGCAAAATAAAAATTATGCTTTTTCAACTCATCTATTCATGGCCACATTAAAGATTTCTGGATGCATTGAATTAAGGAATTCTTAACTGGATTATACACATCCATTGTGATTATGTGTATTACTTTATTTTTACGTAAAAGTAAAAAAGTCATTAAATTTAACTTTAACTTTAACTTTAAAGACATTTTTTTCCACTTTTTTCCACCATTTTTTATTATGCCGATCGCTTTAATATTAAAAATATGAAAATAGCGTTGGAAAGCAATGTAGGACAAAAACTGTGAAAGCATTCACATTCAAATAAAGAAATAAATCACTCTCTATGACACAGCAAAATATTCTAAAATATTCGTATCATCTATTCATGGTGACATAATTAATCATGGCACTATAAAAAATCAGCGAGTGGATTTTCAACAAAATTTAAGGCTCACTTTTTATATTTTAATGTGCTGTTTTCACAATCAAGACGAGCGGTTTGGTTAAGAGATTTTTATAACAACTATTAAAAAAATTTAGGGGTGGCATAAAAGCTCCAGAAAATGCGTCTCTGTGTCAGTTTTTATTTAGCCAAGCTAATTGAGAGTTACTGCACTGATAGGGAAGGCAATCAAATGAAATAAGAAATCCAAGTGAAGCAAAGATCAGCGTTTTACCCCTTTAGGATTCGCTTTATATATCGGAATTCCTATCTTTTGCAGCTTAGATGTACTCTATTACGTAGATGATCGAGCTTTTGTAAGCCAAAGTAAAGTCTCCTAACTTGCTAGTAAAACATACGTTAAAACTTAAACTTAGTAAAACTTACATTAGCTTACAAATAGTTTCTATAAATGGAAAAGAAAAGTAAACGAATATTCGAGTTGATCAGGAGCTGCAGTTTTCTCCTTCTATAGAAAACACATTATCGTTCGCGTTCCATGATATACAGATAATGTAGTTCAAAACCAACCCCAACCTCATCGCCATTTGTAATTCAAATTTACATTATTACAATATCTAAAACAAAATCCTCGTCTATGGATTATGAATAATCCATAGGGGTTACAGTTGTTCGATTACAAATGACTAAGAGAATGGGATCAATTCCCAGCTTGGGCTTAAAATCTCACATGTTCATTGTTGTGGACGCATTGACATTTAGATTCAATCCACTCAGAGTAAAGAAGAAAAGTGAAAGAAAAAGTGAAAGAAAAAGTGAAAGAAAAAGTGAAAGAAAAAGTGAAAGAAAAAGTGAAAGAAAAAGTGAAAGAAAAAGTGAAAGGGTTTTCGTAATATTCCTGACAAATTCAGGTATTGGATTACCCAAAGAACTCAAAGTTAGATGGGCATCGCTTAAAATCATATTTTTAAGAAAACATTTTTTAATAAAGTATTCAATAAGTCACTTAATCTCGGTCAACATTTTATGTCTAGCTTAATATATAAAAATACGCTATAAGAACCCCTATAAGCCCCAGCTTTACCCGTAATTAATAATAAACAGTCTGCTTCCTATGCAAGAATAACGTGTAAGAACTTACCTAAGCCATCGCTTTAATTTTAAATAACCACATATGGTTTGATTGATAACTTGTAAGCACTCCTCTAAATCCCCTGCTGCGGTAAATTATCGATTAAAACCCCTCTATATTCATATACTCATATATGGCCTGCCCTTCAAGAAGCCCTCTAAATTACTTCTTTCCCTCTAAATTATTTCTTTACTAGTAATTAATAATAGATAGCAAGCCAGCTATGCAAAAATAATGCCCAGGATCCTCTCCAATATACCATTCGAGAGGTCTATGCTCCTTCTTTCTAAGCCCGTATAGGAATCCGAAACCGATTTCATCCGATCTTCCTTCTTCTTCTCAGTATTTCGGAGGTGAATGGAATCATCTCAAACACGTGTTGTTGATGCAGACGACACCGACACCAAATGGGTTCTCCCCTCAATAGAATACGGCATGTTAATAAAAGAAAAGGGAGAAAAACGAAAGCAAAAGTCTAAAAATCTAATACGCCGATTATGGGCTGCCTGTTTTAACCTTGAAGAAGTTTAGCAGTGAATGAAGGAAACGGAAAAGCAAATCGAAAACCTGTACAAATTGATATTCGCTTGTAATTACGATGGCTGTTTTTTATGTCGCTCATAAAACATTTGCATTCTGGGGGAAGTGAAAGAATGCCTGGTGACTTTAGGAAAGTCAAATTAAATTTTAATGGAAATTGCTAAAGTTTGAACATTTTTTATAAGCAAGTAAATGTAATAAAACAACTAAATATGTTAACAAGTGTATGAGGGAGTGTGTGGGTACGCACAAGTCTGCGAAAGAAAAATGATTTAAATGGCTTGGGGTTCGGTTGTTTGTGCTGTCGTTATTGATTTGAAACATGCATGTGTACACATGAATTTTTTTATACGAGGTGTGATCAAGAAATAACAGCTGTTTTCAAATTTTGTTAGTTGCCTATGTTCGATTTTTTAATTTTATTTTTTTTGTTATGTTGGTACATATACCAATTAAAGCGTCTAGAAGAGAAAAGACCGGCGAAAGCACCTCAAGTACGATCAAATGCAAAGGTTTTTCTTCGATTGCAATGGCTGCGTGCATAAGGAATTCCTGCCACAAGGTCGTAGGGTCAATAAGGAATACTACCTTGAAGTTATGCGCCGTTTGCGTGAAGAAATTCGTGAGAAACACACATCGATGCTTGTGCATCAGTAATTATGCATGAACTAGTGTATGCATCGGACAGCCCCGTCTCCCCCTCCCCCTTTTAATTTTTCTCTTTCCCAAACTGAAGATACCGATGAAAGAAAAGCGTTTTGCTACAATTGAGGGAATAAAAGAAGAATCGAAACAGGAGCTGGAAATTATGCTGTCATAAATGTGTTATATCTGAGGGGTATTACTTTGAAGGGAATAAATAAATACTTTTTGAATAAATTGAAAATAGCTGTTATATTTTTATCACACCTCGTACGTGCTTTGCTTTACTTTCATAATAAAAGTAAGTAAAAATGAATGAGGGCGACTTTATTATTAATGTTTTTTGTCTTTGTGAATATTTTTCAAATTGTTAATAATTTCATTTATTTGAGATATTCTCGCAACTTCATTAAATGGGAGTTATTAGTTTTGTTATGGTCTGGGGTATTCTGTCACACCTGCTATCAAACAATTTCGGAAAAAATTTAAACAAGAAGCAACTACTTGTGCAAAAAGTTATACCAAAATAACAAAAATGCCTAGAAAACTGAAATATCAAAAGAACTAAACGGTAACGCCGCTTCTAGTATTACAAAGCCTTTACAGCGAATAAGCCCGTCATCCTGAGGGAAAAATAGAAATAATTCCGGAATGTAAAGTAAATTTTTGTGCAATATAATTCATTAGTTGCCTACCCAAATATTAAATACCATTAAAAAGTGGGACTCTTAAAATCTTGAAAGAATGCTTTGAATATGCTTAAGGGTGGAGTGAAGGAGCTCTGTGAGAGCTTGAATATAGAACTTATGTCTACATAACAATAACAGAAATTAATTAAATTATTTATTATGCCTATCAATATTTTTTAAAGTATTAAATAGGCAAGAATGTTATATTTACATTTTCTAATATTAATTGAGAATTACAAAAGCACAATTACAGTTGACCTTGGGAAAAAGCTAAGAAAATAACTTATGTACTGTTACTTTCTGGCACGGCTAGCTTGTAGGATATTGTGCAAAGCTATGCCGTCTACAAAGTGAAATTAATCCTATTGGATAACCTACGATGCTTGGACAAGGTATTAATGCTAAGAAGCTATGCTCGTATATTCGCGTTTCTATGAAAATAAAACTTTTGTTTTAACTTTTTCTTTTCTGGTTGCCATCCCAGTTATTTGTCTTCGGCCATATCCAATTGCCCCACCTTCCCATTAAACATAAGAAGAGTTAAGAATTTTCCCACCAGCGGCATCTGTGTGGAAAAGGTTCGAATAGAATATAAAGTTTTCCCGCGTGATCACATACTTCCGACTTTTACACTTTTACATGTCGACTTTCATATTCACTTTCGTATCAACAATTTAAAGGCATCGAAGAATTTCTGCATGCCACTGATCACATACTGATCCCGCGTGCTCACATACTACCGACTTTTTCACTTTCACGTGTCGATTTTCATGTTCACTTTCGTATCAACAATTTAAAGGCATCGACGAATTGCTGTATGCCACTGATCACATACTGATCCCGCGTGATCACATACTACCGACTTTTTCACTTTCACGTGTCGATTTTCGTGTTCACTTTCGTATCAACAATTTAAAGGCATCGACGAATTTCTGTATGCCACTGGCTGCAGAAGGCGGTTTAGGGAAAACAAAAATTTACTCCCCGCTTACCAAAACACCAACACTCGATTTAGAGCAGCTGATGAACGTATTCTGGAATCACTTAAAAGACACACCTTAAAATTTTGATTTAAAAACAATCGTATTGTCAGCAGAAAAAAGTGTCATTAATCATTGAAATTGGAGCCGTAAAATATGATTCCATGCTACAATAAACATCGAGGAATGAAAAGCAAGTACCAAATAACATGCTTAATCAGCGTGCTGAATCATAAATAGAGAAGAATGTTAAAGTGATGCTGCAGTCTATTGTCTACTTATCATGATTGGATGATACAGCAGACAAAAAAAAATTATATCTCAACTGAATGATGATTCATATTAAAATCACAGAATTACTCAAGCAGCCATCACCGAAGAATATTATAATTTTGCAATCATTTCAGCAGGGGATATTAACACATCAACTTTATATTTTTAAGTATTTTCAGCTGAAAATTGTCTTGCTTCGCCTTGATTGCAGTAGTGCGAATAAAAAATAATGAAAAGTAACGAAAGTGAGAAAAATTTCTTCTTACTGGCGTTTTTATGTATGATTTTCTATATAAAGGAAAGATGCTCGTATTGCAACTTGCTCATATAAGTGCACTATTCTGTAATGTACGTTGGCAAGACCAGCAAATGCTCCACGCGGCCATGGGCATTGTAACTCAGCTGTTTTAATTGAGGAAGGCTCGTTATCGATCCTGAATAATTTTGTTTCGAAATTTGTATTTAATAATTGGCCTCCTCTCTCTATGTTCACCTAAAACACGCCCTCATGAGATTGCCACCTACTCTGAAAATGCATTAGGCCGGAATTAAGGGAAACGCTTGGAGAAAAAGTGGGCAGTTTTGCAATGGCTGTTGTGCAAAGAAATTACACGCGCTGCAAAGGAATGGCTATGATGGATTAATTTTCTTAGAATTATTTATTATATTTTAAATGGCCTTCTGGAATTTCTTAAATTTTTTTATGCCCCATTTTCGGGGTTGGTATCCGAAGCATTTCACTTTCAAGTCGTTCACTTTCTTTGCGAATTTTTACAATTGATAACGAAATTGGACGGTTGTCAATGCTTACTGTCTTTGTACGACTGGTTATAGACGAGGCTTTAGTAACAGTGCATCCTATTTCCTCATGGTGCATTGACGACAGTATGTCTTCTATACCGAAAGCACAAAGGCTTCATTCTTGCTCTGGTCTACTGCCAGCAGCATGAAAATCATTCCATTATTGGCGAGGCAATCCCTGCTCATGAACTCGTTGACCCAGAATCAGATGAAATGATAATGGGTAGATAAATTGGATAACAAAGATGTGCATGGCAACCTTGATATCAAAGTAGTAGTTTTTAATGTGTTTTTGGCCCCCTTTCTATTTATGGTTTTTCTATTCTATTTATTGCATTTATTGCCCCAGAAAAATTCGTAACTAATTGAAAATGCTTATTCGTGAAATATGATGATGTGCAGATTGTTACGGCTGTTAGTAAAGCACACCAATACTCTTTTCTAATTGAAGTCGGTTAAAACTGTTAAATTATCAATTGCACCACGTTATATAGAATAAAAACCTGATATATTCGGAATTGAATTCATTTTACCCTCGTGGGGTAAAACCTTTATTAGCATTGATCTTAATCGAATACGTTGTAAGTTTGCTGTCTTCCTTAATAATAATTTATTTGTTTTTGGCGATTTCCTTTAATTATTTTTCCATGAATTCATTTTACTTAGCAAAAATGTTGCACACACTGGGATGATAATTACAGGTATGTACATACGTATTTTCTGCTGCCTTGAGAAACCAAGAGTACATGCATACATACGTTTTAAACCAAATAATATTATACGAGTATGTCGGAGATGTTACATATTCGAGTCGTTTAATAATCTTATAGAACATGATTTTATTGTAATGAAGCCAATACGGATCATTTGTTTAGCTCACTCTTGTGTCCACAAGATACAGTGAAAATCAAAACATAATATTGTATTGAGAATTCACAAATTACAATATTGAAACACAGAATAATGGAAATATAAACCATTGATGAGAGTAAATGACATTTACTCTTCTGTTGTATTTATTTAGAAATACGTTTAGCTTTCAGGTCTTTGTTCCTTCTGCATCCTAAATGTTAAATTCAAGTTCAATTCACTGCTTATGTGGAAAAAAGTAAAAGTGCTGTATCCGACAGTAACGAATTTTATATACCCTTCGCCAAGAATATATTATAATGCAACCCATACACGATACAACCGTTGGTACAACTCGGTTAGTAATCAAGTTGTGTGTTGTGCCCACAGACGATAAAACCTCTTCGTACAATTTCATTTTGCAAAAAATTTACAGTTAGTTTTCTTTGCTTTCAAAAACCAAATTAACCGACGACACGTCTTTCTCTCGCAAAATTAAAATGAGAATGATATATGAAGTCATGACTAGCTCACACACGTTTCAACGCGTTGGCACAACTTGCCAAAAAATCAAAAAATTTTGATTTTTCATACAACCGAAACACAACTTTATACAACAAGCCCACACATGTTACAATCTTGATTACAACCTGCTCAAGTTGTACCAACGATTGTATCGTGTATGGGTTGCATATTGCTATTTTTATACACCGCAATTATACCGCTCCAAGATACACACTTATTTCCAATTCAAAACTATCTTCTTCTTCCTTTACCCCTAGCCAATACACATGATATGGATTTCCGATTACCTCAGACCCAAATACCACCTAACAATAATGATAAATTTACGTGTGTAAAATAGTTCTTTTCTTAAAATTAGAGTAATTTTTGGACTGATAATATACCAAAAGTATTTATTTATTCTTTAATAACTATATTACACCCTTTAAAGTAATACCGCTCAGATAGAATCAATTTATGCCAGCGTTTTCTCCAATCCTCGAAACAATTCTGAAACGCTCTTTTTGATATCGCCCCCAGCTGCTCTGTGGATTTTTCTTTTATCTACTCAATTATAGCAAAATGCTTTCCTTTCATCGCTATCTTCGTTTTAGGAAGATGAACAAGACAGCGGGGCCAAGGCATGGTTGAGGCATGATTACGTTTTATAAAGCATCGATGTATGAGTTGGTTGTTATCATGACCGTATGACCTTGCGGAAAACATCCATTACGCACCACGACATTGCAATGGAATAAAACAGTGAGGAAAACCTTCTACATAAATTCTAAATTAACAAACTCAAGCACTAATACATACAAGATTGTTCTCAAATAAAAATTCACAAGACAGAAGGATCACGGGTTTGATGCATCGGTTGGCTTGAAAAATATAATTTTATTTTTATTTCAAAGTTCCAAAAAGAATAAATGTAATTCTATTATTAAAATTAAAATCGAGACTGGGTTCGTACTAGAGGACATATAGGCAATCAGAGTAATAGACTGACGGGCAAAGTTCAATTACCTTACCATTTTTTAAGGATTCAGAATATATATACATACTTATATTATCGCAAATCAATATTATAGAAATTTAATCGCCTGTATCAAACCTATTATTACCCTTCCTTCTTATACCAAAGATTTATTAAACATGTCAATGAAAATATTTTACTACTAGCCACACGCTGTAGCCTTCTTTCTAACCACAGATTCATATAATACGTTATTGATGTTCTTCGGCATATTTCGAACAAAAGGATTATTTTGACTTTAAAAGTCTTTTGTATATTAAAGCACAATACTCTCGATTGTCTACAAACATCATTGTTAATAATAAAACTTTTCGTACTTTGAGTTTTAAAGTAGTGTGCAACAGCAGTCGTATTAAGTGCATTTGAATATTTTGTGTTATACTGTTCTATAGGAGTAGTATTTCTCTTCGTATGATATTCCGAATTGAATGCTATTCCTTTTTGCTGACACTAATACTCGTAATTAACACTTCTACCAATCGTTATATAAACGATTTTTTTTCCTTTAAAATTGCACAACTTCTTGACTGCAAAATTTGTCAACGTACTTATAAAGCAGCGCGGCCGACTACATTTAATAAGCTTTTCAAAACTACATCCTTTTGCAACTATTAGCGATAAACTCTTGAGTTTGCATTACATATATATAAAATGATAGAACCGTTTCCAGATTTAATAATTTTTTTTGTTAATTTTATTCAATTCATTGTTGTAAATGCGAGTAGCGTTTAGAAATGTCATCAAATATCGAAAAATTCTTTATGCCCACAAAATGATTTAAAAAATTTCATAATTTTCTAAAATGTTATTTTAAATTGCAATATATTTATAAATAAATAAGAAATAAAAAAAGTAACATCATTACTTTCTCAGCCCAGTGTGCAGGGTGCAAACAATCCTGTTAATATTAAGATTTGTTTAAAAAAATAAAAAATTATTTGCAGCCTCATTTCTTATGGCAGTTGAGGGTGGCGGGGTGATGAAAAAAATTAAATGTATATTTTTAATGAAGTACTTGAATCTACTTAATTGTGCTGTCATGTCTATTTGAGGTTCAATCAAGAATAAGTGATTGCAATGGCCTGATTAAATGAATCTTCATTTTTTATTGTGAGCATAGAAACAAAATTTATAGATTTCAATATTTATTTTTATACTGTTTGGTATACTCATTCTTATACATACACATATACATACGCACGCCCGTATTAATATTTATGTTCGATGACAAATGAATATGAAGAAATTGTTTAGTCAATAAATTGCACAAGAGACAAAGGAACATCATTAATAATGGTTATTGTATTCGGTTTTCTTTTTCAAAAAATTCAAGATTTAAATGAACATTTTAAATTTTCAAATTATTATTTAGATAATAATTTAGAAAGGGCCTAACTCCTTTTCGTTTTTATAACGATTCTTAGAAGTATTAATTGCGTGTGTGTCAATTCGCAACATTACAGTGTGTATGACCAGAAACGCAAATTAATTTTTTTTTTTTGTTTTTGCAGAAAATGCGAAATGAGACGAACGATATGTATATGCTCGTATGTTAGTTTGTGTACTCGTGTTGCTCACAAAAAACCAGTTACATTCCCATAAAGTTGTATGTTCAGTGTACGAGTATATGCACGTATGTATGCAGGCTCATGTGCATGTGTACATACACATGCAATGATCCACATCTGTATATGCAAAAACGAAATATTAAATATAATACGAAATTATTAATTATGCGTATGTGTTGATGGAAATGAATTAGCAGAATATCTCAAATAATTTATTATTTATTATTTAATTTAGTTAGTTTATTTAATTTATTTTTACGGAATTTAAAATTATACAAGCCCTCATCATTTTAAGAGTGTGGAAAAATGGCTTATTCCAATCTTATAGGTTCGTATCTTCAAAAACACTGTAATTTCTTGCAGATCAAGCAATTTTATTGCCCAAGAAAATTTTACATATAATTTAGTTTGGCTTTATATTGATGTTTTTCCTATACCACGATTTAGGGGAAATCCCTTTATCCTGCAGTGCATTGTGTTGGAATTATAAGAGATGTATAGTGATAGAGATGAGAGAGTAGTTTCTTTCTGGCGAATTAGGCGCAGTTGCCTCTACTTTATGGCTATAAAACCGATCAGCATCATCTGAGTGATTACAGCCTTTAGAAAAGCTCATGAGAATTTTCTTTTTCTCAGCAATAAACTGGCTGAGTTAAGTGTCGCATCGCATTTGTTAACTAGTTCAGTCAATGACAACCACAATATTGAAAATTTTTAAAATTCGTTTTAGCTGTTACCACCAACAATATGATTAGTTACACATGTATTTGTGCGATATTGAATTGAAAAAAATTAAAACTTTCATACATCAAAAAACAATCGAAAAATTAACAATAAAGTACTTACATGTGTAAAATAATTCAATATATATTTTGTATATTTACTGTCACTCAATTTGCAAATAAATTGTTTAGCCATTGTCAGTGTGGGCGCGTATTGTGAGCAAAATGTTGGAATAAATTGATTTTGATTTATTTATTAATGTCATTTTGTTTATTATAAATTTGGTAATTTTAATTTTTTCATTTACATGTTTTAAAGAGCACTCGGTTTGTAAAGTGTGGCATGGCATTTCAACTGCACTACTGAAAATTATTCAGCATTTGTTATTAAAATCTTTAAAATAATTATCGTTATCGCTAATTAGATTTACAATGAATAGCAAAAGTTTACAAAATTAATATGACCACGATGGTGGCCACAAGCAGTTGCTCAGTATAAAACAAATGCAACGTAAATTATGTTTAGCTTTTAGTTGGCAAACTTTATTAAATGCAGTTATGCCGAAGGGAAGTGTGGATACACTGCGGTGTAAAATTATTTATACTTATTTTAAAAGGAAAGAGAACACAAAAAATTAATAATAATAGCTTTGTTTGATTTTGACTGTTATAGCAAATCACAACCAAATTAATAACTAAAAGACAATTTTGACAACTGTGATTTATTTTACAATTTAACAGCATCGCTCAGGGAATGGCCCCTACATGCGGTAAGCATGAAAAACAGCTGATATCAAAGAAGGCAAGCACAGCAATTGTTCTTAGTGGAACCAATACTGAGGTTTTTAAGCGGGCGCAAATATAATTCAAACTTTTCTGCACAACACGTAAAATAATGCCGTGGTGTAACTTAAGGGAATTTTGTTTTTATTACATTTTTGTAAACGTTACATATTACTGGAATATATTAACGGAATAACTGAAGAGCTAAAACATTGCAGAGAATTTTTTGTTGCCCAGTGTATTTTGCTTTCTGAGACAAAATTGAGCAACTATATTGGAAAGTTCCAAATATTTCTTTTATTGTCATTCTCGATAATACTAAAAGCACAACAACATTTAGAACTTGAGTGTCTGTGCACAGGAAACATATTTTTTATATTTTATTAATGTATGCTATAGGAAAGTAATTCATTTACAATGGAGATTATCGACCCCAATCAATCGTTATTTTTTGCCTACTATTTTTCTTGTCTTATTCAGAAGAATTGTACAACTCATGCACGTACATCTTAAAAATTATTTAACTGAAAGATTCATATGTAGAACAGGAGATGTTTCAAAAATTAAGATGACCAGGTTGAATTTTTGTTTTTTTTTTAACTATACAATATTTTAACCATCGGTCCAGTTTTTTATTATGAGCCATTTCTTGATCATTATCCGTTTGTGATCCATGGGGCCCAAGGAAGCCCCATATGAAAATGTGGTTTCCTTAGACAGCAGCTGCTCTCCTACTAAATTCATTGCAAAGAGTTCTGGAAACCGTTTAGCAAAAGTTAAACTTTATTATTCAAATTCAGGAATATGTTTTTTGAATTCATTCTGAATATATTCTGGCAAAAATGCAAAACAAATTTAGACAATTTTATAAGAAAGGAGCATCTGATCTGTTGAGACCTTCATTTTTAATCAGTAATTATTTGACATATTTCAAAAGAAAACTTTGATTTAAAAATTAATTTTCAAGTATCACCTTCTTCCTTTCCAAAATCTGGTCACCCTAGATTTTTTTTAATTTGTCAGTGTACACGCCTACAAAATTCAATTTACAAAGTAAATTTAGGTCAGGTACTATTCGCAGCATTATTCATTTCCCAATTGGTACGATCCGCCGTGTTAGACTTCCATAGTTACACACTTGAATTTTTCACAGTTTACCTGTTGCAATTGTCATTACATGTAATAATACATCTGGTGTTTAGTCCGAAAAAAAATCAGTAACACCATAGTTTATGGCATACTTGTTTTATTGTCCGTGTTTTCCTGACATCAGAGAAAGGAGTTTGCGGTTAAGTTTGTTAAGAAGATACAATACATCATGTAAAGATCAGAAAAAAAATAATGTCTTGTTTTATGTTGTTTCTTAATATTTTATTTCTGCTTTGCTAATATATCTTTTAGATTAATGATAAATTATCTACTAGCAATTTTTCATATTGCCTTTCTTAGCACAATGATTTTTTTCGCCAATTCATTTTAGCACGTTGAAAGAAATTAATATGTTTCGAATCCTTGATGCATTAACAGACAGAATTATTTAAAAGTTTATTTAGTTTAGAATATGTTATTTTACATTTGTGATCCCACTGTAATATTATGCAATTTATCGCACTTCTTACCCACTGTTGCTTAGGTATTAATTACCAGTTCTATATTGATTTGGTTTGCTTACTATAGAAATTATTTAAGCAAATTGTGGTTGTTGAAAGGGATCGGAAGTGATAAGTTCGTGTGAGTTTTTCATTCGTGTGAGTTTAATACGGGGTGTCATAACTGCTAAGAAAAAAATTAGTTTTTTTTATATACATATTTTCGCAATTAACAGCTTATAGACAACAACGTAAATTAGCCAAGTTGCTCTATAGTGCAGTCGATCAGAAAAGAGCTCCTTATAGTTCATACACCACAGCAAGCTACCGATTGTAAATGTTTTAAATTAAGATACACATATTTAAATAGGAATAATTATTTTAATCAAAGCCCTGCCACAAAACTACACGAACTCGATGAGGGACAATGAACATACCTATGTATATACTGCGGCAGCTGTAATAGAAAAATTTATTCAGGAAATAACCGAGAAAATTAAATTATATAAATGAATTAACAATTAAATATATTTGGAATAAATAATTTGTTTTCTCAAATGCAAACCTTTTATGAACGGCAATATTAAAAGTCCTCCCTTTAAAAACAAATAATAAAGCAGCTTAAGTGTCGCGTTGCAGTATGCTGCGGGCAATGTGTTTTGTGTGTAATATAGAACATTCTCAAATGTATAGAAGATATTTATTTTTACAATTAATTTATCACAGCAGGAAAAATCGTATGGTTTTCTTTGATATTATTAGCGTATTTTTACACATCAGTGTGCATTTCACTATCGTAGCAACAAGTAAAAAATTTGAAAAATTTCATTTCTTAAATTTCGTGTGTAACAGCCATACAAATTTCTTTTATGGCATCTTAATGCAACTCTTAATTAAATGCTTGAACGTAATTTTTATTGGGCATTTCAAATTCAAAAGGTGCGTTACTCAGCACAAGTATGCCGCTGCGTATACTTAATCACCAATAAATTCGCCGCAATTTTATCAACACCATGTGCTAATAAGAAGAACACGTCGTGTAGACTTTTTTTGTATAATAATCATACTACTCATGAATATATAAAAGAGAAAAAGCTAAACCGGAGCTTTCGGTCGAAGAAATTGGTTAAGAAAAAAAAACGAACTCAACCACTACACTAGACATGCTTATAACAAATACATAAATGCATACATGCAAACGGGCATGTGTGCCTGTTCGTACTCATATACACAAACCATGTAAACAGGAATACAGACACAACACGAATAACGTTGATGTTCTACGGTTGCAATTCCGAAGAGAATTTTTTAACATCATTTGGCTTGGCATGTTAAATTGCAGACTGTGAAGAAGAAAAACAAAACGAAACAAAAATAAAAAAAAACAACAAAATTCTGTAGATTTTTAATGGGAAGCTGTTTCTGCTCTCAACGGCATGTTGAAAGAGAAAATCCGTACATGGCAAAGCTGCACAAATCTCTTTCAAGTTTAAAAACACAGTTCCCAAAGGAATTTGTAAAGAGGTTTATCATACGAAGGAAAGTAAAACCGAAATGAACACAAAGCAGAATATTCAATGAAAAACAAATGTAAATATAAATGATAAAATACCATCAAAACGAGGCAGAGAAAATGTAAAATGCAGCAACAACAAACACAGTGACGAATTTTTCATGTATCGCTGGCAAGTTAGGAGTTTGCTAAGATGTGTTAAATATTTTGAGTTTGACATCAGTTTGCCAAATGGACTACGCGTACTTGGACGTGTTTTTCGCAATGACTCTGCCTGATACCATTCACTTTTAGTTTCTATATGCATTTTAATACAACATTTTATGTGTTTGTGTATATTTTTGTTGCTTTTCATCATAAAGCAAATGCTCTCCAAGCCACAGAAGAAATTAAAGTAAAAGTAAAAAAAGAAAATTGCCAATGAAAAATATATGATTGCAAAATATTAAAATAAAAGTAAAATCAAAAAAAAAAAAAAAAATACTGCACATGTTTAGTAACGTAAAAAAAATGTAGTGCAGGAAGTTTACACACATACAAATACTACTATTAACGAGTATTTGAATAAATTGTTCATTTATTAAAAATCGAAGGGAAGTATCTTTCGAGTGTTGCAATAATTGACTACAGGAAATGAGTAGATTTGCACAGAGAAATTAAAAAAAAAGGAAACAGAATTTAATTAAATTTAGTGAGTGTACTAAAAGAGTGAAGAGCAAATAAATGATTAATTGCAAAATGTGAAACGGTTAAAGTTATACACGATTTAAAAAAATTCTGCCAGCAACTTGTGCATAGAAAAGCCCACTGCTAAGTAAACTCTTATAAGATTAGGTGTACATTTTCTTCGAAATTTGTTTACTGCCGCTAAGAAATTTTGGTTACTTTCTGATAAAAAAAAATTAAGCAAGAGAAGGTCAGTAGCAAGAAATCTTTATTTAATTCAATTATTAATAAACACCTAAAAGGCAGAATATTTTGCTTTCTCCACTTAGAATGAATAAGGAAGACACTAAAAAAACCAAACCCTGTTTAAAAGTAATGGGACTAAGAACAACGTATATGAAATTTTTTTGAGCCATTTGAGAGATTGCAATTAGTTCAAAAAATAAAAGCATCTCTTCTTAGGAACATTAAAAAATATTTTTTTTGCATTTAACTTTGCGTTAGAAAATTGAAGTTCTGAAAAGAAGCAAATAATAATAGTTTTGCTCTGAATTTAGTGAATAAAAAACTGGATATTATTTTAAATTTTTTTTATATCTTGGATATCAGTTAGGCTTTCTTGGTTAATTATATTTATATTGTCTATAGTGGTACCTTTTATTAAAAATGTTATTATTATTATTATTATTATTATTATTATTATTATTATTCTTAACTTAAAAAAATTTGTTAAATGAAAAAATATTGAAAAGTTTAACCAAAATTAAAAAAAATGTATTAAATAGAAAAAAAAATATAAAACTAATAAATAAAATAAATAAAAATAATAAAAATAAAATAATAATAAAATAATAATAAATTAATATATAAAACAATTCTGTTTTCGCAGCCAGAGATAAAATCTGGCCGATAAAACCTTATTTTGCCTTCACATTCCAACTTGTTAAAAAACTTTTGTGAAACTTTTATAGAATAGTTAATTTTACTTAATAATAGAAATAGTTTTATATCTAAATAATTTTAGGAAGTGCCAAAGTCCTTCGAGCGCTAGATATTTCTCAGAAAAGAAAAATGAGATATTAGTTTTTAATTTTAAAGTTTTTTTAATTGGTAGAAAAAACGAGATTGCCTGTCATAAAAATTTAGTTAAAATCTATTTGGTTTTTTGTGAAAAGTGTTAACGTTAAAAGCAGTTTTTTACAACCACGTGTATCTGAAAATACCACACTAAAATAAATATTAGGCGATGGCCTTAGTAGCCAGTGCTTTAATTCATATAATAAATAAATAAAATAAAGAAATAAATTAGTAAAATAAAATACAAAAATATATAAATTAGTGTATGAATAAATATATGTATATGAAAATCCTTGTGTTCCAAGTCATTATTTTCTTTTGTCTTGGAAAATTTCAGCATTTATATGCTGATTATAGCTTGTATTAACCCTGCGGCATTGCTTGAAGAAACTTTATTTAAAGGATGTTCCTTTTTTTGTTGTATTGTCAAGTTATTAAAGCCCTTGATAAGTTATTTGAATTTAGTTAAGCTTTCAAAAACAAAAAATGGTTAAAATTCTTTAACTTTTTATTCGCATTTGAAAGTGGATTTTTCTTTTAAATTTTAATCATTTTCTTAGAAAATTCCATTTTTTATTTTTTCATTTTTTCTTTTTTAATAAAAGGTATTGTTTAAATCGATTTTATAACTACAGCATTATTGTTGCAAAGAAGAGCAATTTCAAGGGCTTTTGGTTAAACATCTTAAAGTATTTGGCAATTAACTTAATATTTATGACTTCTTCAGTTGAGCCATGACGACTGGAAGTATTTTAAGGTTACATAAAACAGTCCTCTGGTGTAAGTGGATAAAAACTTTTATATGGGCTCTATTCAAGGGCTATTATTTAAATATATTTTGAGTGCAATACAAAATTATAAGCCCTGGAGACATTCCACAGTATTGGTATATGAATAAATGAAAAATTTTAAATAGATTCTGTAAGTCGTTTGTACAGAAATAGAAATAGTTTTGGCCTTATTTTCTGACAGTAAAATTGAAAGTATTTTATTTGTAGCGTTTGGAAAAATTTACAATTTGTGATAATTATGTGGCCAAAGGCCTTACCATGGAGATAAAATAAGTTGCATTTTAGTCATTAACTTGTGAATTTAATAAAAATAAAAATATTTGAAACAGAAGTAACGACTTTACCAACTTATTCTTATGGTTTTACTGTTTTGCTACGTATTGAAGCAATTTGAAAATACTTTAGTGGGACGTTATTCAGCCTCTAGGCATGAGTCTTGACTTTCGTTCTTACCATTGCTTACGTAGGATGTTCACCTAAAAGGCCAGTACATGTTACAAAGTGACATAATAACTTTTTTAAGAGAGTAGGAATTCATCTATTATTCAATTTACTTTGTGCATTTCATAATATACCTTCCCCTGTGCTCGACTGGCTAACGTTTGAAATAGGTAACATTCTATAAATATGTGTTTATAATAATAATAGTAATAATAATAATAATAATAACAATAATAACAAAAAATAATTTAAAAATCCACCCTTGCAATTTAAATTCAACCTTTTCGTCGTCCAATTCATTGATATCCTCCATAGTCAAGTACTTTATTTCATAAATATTTTACCTTGAGTAGATTAAGTTTTCTATCTTAAGATGCTTAAGCCATTTATTTTTATACTTGTATCCAACATAAGCTTACAGTGAGTAAGAAAAGTGTATAGATTAAAATTAAATCACATTTTAATGCAACGTTTGTGGGCTTACAGATTATTTGGATTTTAAAGACAAGTTAAAACTGGCGTAAAGTTTTATAAAAATGTCGCCTTTAGTGGGTTAAAGATGAAGCCTGATGTCAGTGTAGTAACGATCTAAATCATTACTATGAGTATATGAAAATAATAGTTATCAGAAAAGGTTTATTACATAAATATATCACTATAAAGCGTTTCAAAGGAAAGTCTATATCTTGCGCATCGATAACAAAAAAATAAGACATCTCAGTAGAAGGGTAAAGTCTCTGACAACGACACTGCACCTCAACTTCATGAATAGTCAGTCGTACATAATTTTTATGAAAACTTTCTTTCAAAAGCTTTTTTAATATTTTATTTTTTCTAAAACTTATTTTTATGGACTTTGATAAGCAAAACTTGGATGGTGTCTGGGTCCGTTTACAGCACTTGAAGGAAAAATTTACCTGCTCGAGCAGAAATTCCCGTCGCCTTGCCTGCGATGTGAGATATGTGCGCAATGGTTCATACAGTTCCGCCATTATAACTCTAGTCATAACATTCGGTTGGCTCAAACCTCTAAAAATTGTATTTAAATTCGTAGCAACTTAATTTTTCTAAATGAATACTACAGATATTTTACTTCCGTTCTTTTGGAATTTATTATAATTTCATTAAATTTCTTATCCCACAACTCCACAATGAGAAATATTTAGTACATATTTTAAACGTAAACCAATACTTTACAAAAATAAAAAAAAAGTAAAAGTTTTGACCACAATCAGAAATGAATGCTGTCCTGCTGGAATTCGTATAGAAGTCCTTAGAGATGATGTCAAATACAAACGAACGTACACTGAAAAGAAATGTTTTATTTGCATATTTTAATTGGGCAACATATTTTTTTTTCTGTTTTCAAGATTTTTTAAATCCTGAAAGTCTACCTTAAAGCGAGTGAAGGAAGTGATATTTGCACTACCGAATATTTATTTTGTTAAGAAAATTTTTTTCATTTATATGAGCCGTTTAATAGTGAAACATGTTGTTGTCATGGTGACTGTGCGAAGTGTAACATCCTATTCAGATTCAATTTATGCCTCAATTGTTTCGCAACCGATCACACAAGTAATCGATTAATCATTGTCATAATTTATTTTAAATTACCTTGTAAATTGTTCTTCTCAAGGTTTTTTTTTTTTCATGGACAAGGAAAACTAGTTTGTAATTGATAGCACTAAATGCCATGACAATCATGTGTATGGCAAAAACAGTGACAAACTTGAAGTGTGTATGACAAAAGTTGGCGCAAAATCCCAGTCATCGAAAACAATGCCGCTTGACCAAACATATGCCGGTAACGGAAAAGTTAGCATTTATCTGTCAAACACATTTTTTTTTTATTTATTTGCAAATGTCTAAATAGAATATTTGTACAATACATGGATACGAAGATGATTTACATACACTAAATCACTGGCTTGCATGAAAGGTTTCCCATCGCAGACTTTAAACTGCTGCAAGTGAGACCAGGAAGTATTTTGCAAAGTGAAATATTTAACATGTTGGATTTTCTGTTGGACTACTTGCCAGTGCTCTTTTAGGTCAAATATGGGAACAAATCTACAAATCCTATAATGAGTTCCCCAATCCCTATTAATCCCAAAATTCCCAATGTTAGGAAAAAGGCGTGGCAAAAATTCTAATCATTCATATATTTTGTTTTACTATATTCAATAATAAAAAAAAATTTTTTTTTTATTTGTTTTTCATGGCCAAATTTTTTATGTAAATGAAATTTTTTCTTTGTTCTAAATAATTAAAATTTGCTATAGAAGAATTTCTTCTCGATTCTATTTTTTGCAGTTAAAGAAAGCGTGTAAAGTTTAAACAATTTTCTAAAATATACGAGAATTATTTGAAAACTTAAGGAACACACTATTATGGCTACTGATGGCTAAAACAGCTGCGTTACCAAATGCAAAAGGTTTCTACATCGAAAACTAGTCAGTCTCAGCACAATAGAGTCATTACATTGCACAGTCACCATTTAAAACTTTAGTAGTGGAGAAGGCAAGTCCGGAAAATAAATAAGGCCACCTTTCTCCATACGATCAATAGTAAAAACGTTTGATGAAATTCACTGTTAAAGCTTTCTTTGACTAACGCACTCTCCCTTAATAAATCTATGTTATCAGTATCGCTACTGCTAAGCATGACTTTGTTACTTGAAACCACTGCGTTACTACTCTATCGAAGCAAGCGGTTAGAAAAGTTTTATAATACCCAACAATCTTTTTGCCAGGAATCACGCTTTTTATAATTAACAACAGCACCTACAGATTCTTGTTTTTTTCTTTTTTTTTTATTACAAAAGCAAATAGTGGTAATAGTGCCATTCAATGCTCTACAACGAAAACTTTTAGTTTGTAGCAAAAAAAAAAAAAATAAAATAAAATAACAATAAGTTTTCTCACACAAATGTGTTTTAGTAACGGCCACTTAAACATCGCTTAACTGCTTTTATGGTAGACTAAGCCAAGGAAATTTCATAGAACCACATTAACTTAAAGTACAGTTTTAGTGGCAAAATTCGTTGCTGACGGAGGTGTAAATAACTTTTGCTGCTCATTAGCATAATAAATATTATAAGTTTCATACAAGTTAAAAAAGTTAAAAGACCGATTGTAGCGGCTAGTAGGAAAAAAACAGTGTGTTTTAATGAATTCGTCAAACTCATAGAAGGATTTGTTAGCGTTTGTCTTTTATAAACACTTAACGCTTGTCTATGGTGTTAAGAAAAATAACACAAAATTTTGTGTTTATGCTGTTTAGTAACTTTGGAATGGCTTTTAATATCGTTTGAAAAGAGTTGTTTGCAAAATGACTCGCCATTTATTTTCGTATTGTTTTTTTAACAATCGAGTCATTAAAAATGTTGTTAATTTACATATTATAAATAAATAAAACATTTAATAAAACACAAAAACATCATTTAGTACTAAATAAGTACCAACAGAAAGTGTTATATGAACATATAACGTTTCTTGCCGTTGTTTAGAATTAGCTGGACGGTCAGAAGCAGCTGGACGGGTGCTTGTTATAATATATTCTTAAAATTATTAACTTTCACTTTTCTTTTAACACTGTGCAGCTAAATGTGGCGCGGTGAAGAGATTTTTCAAATGCCTCTCACGCCTTACATAACACAAGTTCTGATCGAGTGAGTTATATAGTACAGGCTTTAGTTAATCAAAATTTTATCAAATAAATATTTTTGTTAATTAATTAAATGGAAGGATTTTTTTTGCCCGATATATCGCTAATTTATTTATAAGGAATATAGTTGTAATTATAATTAAATTGTAATTATAATTAAATGTCTGCCAACTTAATTAAACTCGTAACGATGTGCGCAATGTTTAGTTTAATATTGAGTTCAACAGTTCTTCAACTTTCATCTGAAGTCGAAAAGGATTCCTTGGAATAAATATGCAGTCCTACCGACTTTATTTTATGAAATCTTTTAAGAAACCACTTTGCTCCTGATCGAAATCCTTTTCCCCAGCAGCATGTCATGGAGAAATAAAAGTCAGCAAATTTGAAATATGTATTCTTGATTGGAACATACTAGACAAATAATGAAAATATGAAGTGGCTTTCGAGCCCAGTAAACATTTTATTTTTTTAACTGTCATTTCTCACATATGTGTAACAAACGCTACAAAAGATTTCGTTACGCTCAGCCTCACTTTCACCTCTAGTGAATCTAGTCAATTTAATATTTTGCATATTATTTTATGAATGGAAATCCGAAATTTTATACCACCTTTTGATGCTGTCATATACAACAACATATCCTGGTGCTGCTCCCCGGCTTTGCAAATCCTATACAAAATTGATTTCAATAACAGAAATATTAATTTATCCCCTCCATTGCCATTATATATATAATATGATTGAATTCTATTTCAATTTATTTCTCAATAGCTTTCCATTTGTATCCATGGCCAATAGTCTTGTATTTAACTTGTAGAAACGAAAGTTGAAATGGCTTTTCAACGCATAGCAAAGTTTACTTTAACATTCACTTTGCACGAGTTCAGTGTGATTTATTGAAATATGTGCAAAAGTTTTTATCACTCACTGTTTGTTTGCACGTACGCATAAATTATATATTTGCGAAACAGGAAAGTTGCTACTCAAAAGTTTAAGGCTAAATTCTATTGAAGTTTATAAAAACGAATTCTAAAGAACATAAACAATAATACGAAAGCAGAAAAATAATATAAAAGGTAAATATAAATATTCAAACAATGGCATGCATTAAGATTTAGTAAAGTGTACGATATAGTGTACTCGTATATGAGTATAGTTAATACAAGGTGGCTCAAGAGTCATCAGCCTGTCGGAGATGCAGGTAGCAAATATAAACTAAAACGAGTGAGAATTTTTACTTTTACGCACAAAATCTTTAGCGTTTGAGTTTGCACGGCAGCAACAGGGGAAGCTCTATGGCCTCGACGAGCATAAGGCCATGGCCCAATTATAGCTGCTGTACGAGCAGTAAAACCCCCATTCAAGTTTAATCATTAATATCGGGGAGAATCTGTCAGTTAAATGGAAAGAATTTACTACGCAACTCGTAGTATCGTCATCACATATCTGGATCTTCTTTTAGAAATGTTCCCATACAAAGTACCAGCAGCTGACCAACAAGCGTGCCTAATCAATCCGCGTATGCAAAATTTTGCTACACCAGACAGATAAATTTATGCAACGCCTGCTCGTGAATACAATCGCAAATAAGCCCACAGCAATAATTGGAAAGCATGGCCACATAAATCTGCAAATAAAAATGTTGTCAATGTTCAACATAAATATCTTTTTATATAGAATACATGCACAAGTATTCAATCATCTTATTTTACATTTGCGTATTATGTTTCTAGTCTTTGTGTCATTACATCTATTACAATGTAAGCATTTCAGTAGCATTTTTAACGATATTTTTAACGACATTTTCAACTGTATTTTTAACGATATCTTCAACGATATTTCTAACAATATTTTTAACGACATTTTCAACGGTATTTTTAACGATATCTTTAACGATATCTTTAACGATATTTTTAACGATAAAATACATATTAAGTCAATTTATAAATATTGGCTATAACAGTTTTGTTTTTTCTTTATTATTTAAACAATTAGTAATTTTTTGCTTTACGATAATCATATCGACCAAATATATATTATACGAATTTATAAACATTTTCCAGTTCAGAAGCATTTTTAACGATATTTTTAACGATAAAATACATATTAAGTCAATTTATAAATATTTTCCAATTCAGAAGCATTTTTAACGATGTTTTTAATGATATGGTTAGCCCAAACGATAACAGTTTTGTTTTTTCTTTATTATTTAAACGATTAGTACTAACCTTTTCCTTTGCGATGATCACATCGACCGAATATATATTATACGAATTAATGTACATTTTCGAAATCAGAAGCATTTTTAATGATATTTTTAACGATATCGTTAGCCAAACGATAATAGTTTTCTTTTCTCTTTATTGTTTAAATGATTATGAACTTTTTCCTTTGCGATAATTATATCGATGAAATACATATTACGCGAGTTTCTACACATTTTCTAAATCAGAAGCATTTTTAACGATATTTTTAACAATATAGTTAGCCAAACGATAATAGTTTGGTTTATCTTTATTATTTAAACGATTAGTAACTTTTTTCTTTCCGTCAATAGAATTTATAAACATTTTCTAATTCAGAGGCATTTTTAAGCATATCGTTAGCCCAACTGATAATAGTTTTGATTTTTCTTTAATATTAAACGATAGTAATCTTCCATAGTTCTATGTGAAGGGCGACAGATTATCATAAAGGATTTATTTTTTTAAATATAATAATATAATAAATAAATAATAAATAAATTATATAAAATAAATAAAAATAATAAATTGAAATTTCGTTGACTGTGTTTTACTGTTGTGTACACTAAAGCCAGCAGCATTCCAAGTCTTGATCTCGCGTAGTCTGTTGTTGTGCAAATATACTCGTATAAGGCTCGTATAAGGCTCAACAGAGTTATAAAACCAGTCTAGGACCACTTTAATTCAGTGTAACAGCAATTATCACAAATCACAGCCAATACACGAAGAGTTTTTTCTAGTTTTTGTACTAATAAATTTTACTCTCCTAGACTTTAATTACAACCCTATTAACTTGGCGATTTTTTATTTATTTACTTCAGTTAATTAATTTTTATAAGAATGTAAGCAGATTGACTAAGAGTGGCTTTTATTGTCTCGATTATAAGCTTAAATATGTAGACGTTTTCTTTTGGTAATCAATTTGGAAAATTTATTGCTTGAATTTAGTGAATCACTTGCACAATATACACGTTAGAAAAGCTTTTTAACTTCAGCAAAAGTACAAAACTTTGTATTATTTAAAGCTAGATCTCTTTTAGGCACGCAAAGTTTACTTTGACAAAGTTTTTTCACTTTTCTTTTAAACTTTGTTCGACTTTAAGACACGAGTTAAAGTTTTGAGGTGAAAGTCGCAAACATATAGTAATAAAAGTACGACGAAGGGTGAACAAACCAATTTTGTGGGTACTCGCCTAAATTCTTTTTTCGCCTCTTATCAACAAACCCAAAAGTAAAAGTGAATTTTGCCTGTCTAAAAGCGGTCGTCCTACAAATAAAATTGGCTTGTCAGCGGAATGCCAGTTGGATATACGAAGTAATTAAGCAGATTGTAACTGTGATATATAAATGTGGAATGTTATCTTAATTCCATTTAACTTATTTATAAAACAATTTATGTATATATTTTTGTTTGCTTTTCTTCTTCTTTTTGCTAAAAATGCTTAATAAGCCAAGTAAAATACAAGCGAAAGTAATTATGAACGTCCACAGGCACGTTCCTCTTTACTAAGCACTTAATTTAACTAAGTAATAACAACTATACTGTTTGTGTATATTAAACAGAAGAAATTCAAATTCGTATGAGTACATATTTCGATTAAAAAGGATTTTCTTTTCGTATTAGATTGCCTTATATATTAGAATTATTTTTTCCTACTCAAGCTTTTGTACAAGTATGCCTGCCGGAAAGGATTAAAAAAGTCTATATTCCATAATAATAATATTATATTTTTTTGAAGAAATGCTTAACTTGTTAGGAGTTTAACTTGAATTCTGGCCAGAGTTGTAATCAGATTTGTAGCGAAAAAGAGTGGCATCGAATAGTCGCTTTGTGGAGTCATAACACACAGATTTGTTGTTTATATTTTTTTTTGAAACCACAATTTGATAGCGTTTAATAATTGGGGTCCTGATTTTGGTTGGCTCTGCTTACAGGTTAAAATATGTCAGGTGGCAACACTTATGTTTTTGACAAGCCATTTTACAGCTGTTAGTTGCCTTCTTTTCAATTTCATTTGACATTTCTTTTGACAATTTATTTTTTTTTTTATACGGCTACCAATATTGGTAAAATAATCCTGCTCATTTTGAACAAATCCTTTTATTTTAATAGGGTTACACTATTTTAATATTCATGTAAGCCCGCTCCAAGGCACGCAAATCATAGTGATAAGGAGATATGAAAACTAAATAGTAAATAAATAATTTCAACTTGCTTGCTTACACAAAAGCAATTCTGGATTAAAAATTAAATTTCATTTGAAAGATTGAAATAAGCAAATTTTAATTTAATGAAATTTAATTTGTTGGTCATTATTAAATATTTAAACTTTTAAATTGTTTTATAAAAAGGGGTTATTTTCATGCCCCAAACAACTTATTACGATTTTTATACAGACCCCATTGAAATAGTCAGATTTGAGTTTTTGATCCTTTTTTGCCGGCAATTTAATTTTACAATTTTGTTTTTGTTTGTTTTTAGTTTAATAATATTTAAAATTTAAGTTTTTCAGTTTTATTTTTAAAGCTTTATAAACAAATAAGTTTAAGCAAAAGATTTTAAAACTATTTTTTCTGTTCATTTGTGCAATTCATGAAATTTCATAAAATAAAATAAAATAAAACAAAAAACTTTTTTTTCCAACTTTTCTATCAACTTGTTATTTCTATCAACTCAGTTATTTTTGGGGAAAAAGTAAGCGGTGATATTTTTATTTACATGAAAAATGAAAGGACGTTGTGTTTGAAAAAAGTTTAATTTTTTCTTTGCCATTTTTAAGTCAATACCCTATAAATATAAAATACTTCGTTTATAATATTAATGCTGAATTCGTTTGCTTGAAAATGACACATTTCCGTTTCCGTACTGCTGATTTTATTACTGCGAACAGTTAATTAATTTTTTTTTTCATTAATTTTATTGTTTGTTGTTCAAGTATCAGCAGATATAAATATAAATAACCATTATTTATTTTCATTGGGATCTTTTGCTAACAAATACACACATACATATACAGGCCCATACATATAATTTAATATATGAAATGAATTTTTTGCCATGGTTTTTTTCATGCCTCTTAACCGGAACTTCACTCATACATGCGTATTCGTTTGCTTAGAGGCATCCCTACAAACGCATTTTTGTAAAGCTGTAAACGTTTTTGAGTGAAAGAAAATTGCTTAAAGAGAAGTGACAGTAAATGAAAGTTTATAATTTATGCTGATGAATATTGTGACGGCTGGGGTGTCTGTGGTGGCAGGCTAAAAGATCTGCTTTCCGATGCAATCGTATTTAGATAAGCAACAAAATTGCCAAGTCACTGAAGCAGATAATTTTAATTATAATATTTGTACTTGAATTATTCATAAAATGAAAATCTGTAAAAAGAATACTACAAATGAACTGCAAGAGTCGTGTTTATATATTGTCCGAAAAGCGCGTGTAGCGGTAAAAAAAACTGTTGTGTTGCGAAAGGACGAATCTATTGCAAATAACAGTCAATGTATGTTTTATGGCGCTTTCTTTTCTACATTTAAAATGTTGTCCTGTGAAAAGGTGCCTTTTTAAAAGGCCTTGTGTTAAAGGTGCCTAAAAATGTTTTGCCCGCCCTGTGAAAGTGCAATTTTTTATATAACGAGAAAAGAACACAAATTAGAAAAAAGTGCATTGCCGTGCAACAGCTGATAAACAAACATTTTCTGTATATTTTATGAAATGTGTATACAAAAATGTTCAGTTGCCAGATTGCTAATTCATTTACTTGAGAAAACAAAATTTTTTTTCAATATCTCATACAAATAAGCAGCCGCATAGTGTTATTTTGTTTGTTTTATACGATACAAAATATAAAAATAATTATTAAAATCTAATTTTTTGACTCTTTCAACTCAAAAGACTTTTTTTGAACATCGTCTGGTAACGCTGTGTAAGAATAAAAGCCATCTGTTTTACAGGGCAATTCCTACCTTGTTGATTTGCTCAGGGCAAAAGTGCAATGCCTTTTGCACTGCGGAAGGACAACATTTTTTAGAAAAGAACACGCAACCCTTTCACAGGGCAACACATTTTCGAGAAAAGAACACAAAATTGCTCTCCCTGCAGGTAGTGTTGCCTTTTTTTGTAGAAAAGAAAACGCCATTAATATGAGAAAATAGTATCGTATAAAACTTTAAATTTTAATTAGTAAATGTTTTGCTTTTATTTTAATTAAATAATTATTATTTAATTTAAAACACACCTGCTACAGAATAGAATGAGATACTGAGGCATTTACAAATGTATGTCTCAAGTATAAAGGCCCTAAGTAGCATTTTTTTCTATTTTTTGTGTTTCTTCTTTTACTGATTTCAATGCATGAATTGAATATGTTAAGAAAATCTATTGCACAAAAAGAATGGTAGTTAGGGCCTCTTTACTTCAGGCCGATGATATAGAGAAATAAAAAGAGTATTGCCTCAGATGTTTAGAAGTGTGCCACACATGGCAGTACAGTATGTTTTAGACAGCCAATTTGAGTTTAACCTTTCATTCATATAAGTTTTTTGACATCATGGCCATTTTAAAGCAGCTAAAAAAGAAACTATGAATGGAATTGTTATCACCAAACTATGCACAGATTTAGAAAAGTTAACGCAAATTTACATACAAGCAAAAACTATAGAAAAGTTTAGTACTTTTGCCAGCTCTGACTGCAATTCTTTGTTACTTATTAAAAGAGACAATATAAAATCGATAACTGTTAAACAAAATGTGAAAGTTCAAAAGGTGGCTGTAAAATATTTGCCAGCTCAACTGTGAGGTTAACTTTGGTTATACATTCCTCTATTCTTCTTGCTTCTAGCTGAGAGTCTTAGACGTGCTGTATTCTTTTCTTAAGCAGGTAAAATGTCTATATAGTTAGTATTAATGCTTGCAAAAAAGGGCCTAATTTTTATTTATTTATATATTTTTTTATTTTTTTGCATTTTTACAAAATTTTTACTTTTCAAGATTTTCCGTTTTGCCTTCGAGTTAAGTTTAAGAATTTCATTATAAGAAATCGCCAACATATAAAAACAAATGAAAAAGAATTTGTCAGTACAAGAAATTTAAATCAGCTCATTATCATTGTCTGATGAATGCTCATGTCGTTTGAAGACAATCGACTCGTTTAAAATATGCATTCCGTGTGATGAGAATTGACTCCATTAAAATGTGCATTCCGCGTGATGAGAATTGACTCCTTCATAATATGCATCTCTGGTGAAAAGAATTGACTCCATTAAAATATAAATCTCATGTGATGAGAATTGACTCCTTTAAAATATGCATTTCTTGTGATGAGAATTGAGTCCTTTATCATATGCATCTATTGTGAATCGGATTGACTCCTTTAAAATATTCATTCCGTGTGAAGAGAATTGACTCCTTTACAATATGCATCTCTTGTGATGCGAATTAACTACATTAAAATATGCGTGTCATTTAAAATATGCAACTCTGGTGAAAAGAATTGACTCCTTTAAAATATGCATCTCATGTGATGAAAATTGACTCTGTTTAATTTTTTTTTTGCAAACTTTGCTGTCAAATTTTGTCGAGCACAACGTTCGAGATGTAAAGAAGTATACCTCGAGCTATACCACGAATGATGAATGTACAACCTCACTCCCTTTTCCCCTTTGAACAACAAACTCAAAACCAGGCATAGTAAATTTTGTGTGTAAAAAAGTGGTCATTCATAAGTTTCCAAAAAGGTTTGGAAATTAGATTTTGCATCCGTTGTCTGCCCTACGCAGTACATTGTGCGTTTACATAAGAGATTTTCCTCATTATACAACATCTTTTGACATGTATTACCATGTGAGGCACCTTGAATACTTTTATTAGACATTTTTAAGCACAAAAAAAAAGGAATTTTGTTAATGGCAGCTGATTTCGCAGAGTAGCAAAATCAGTATTTAAATAAAGACTAAATGCTGACGAACAGACTTCAACGTGCAACTAGATTAAACTAATAGTATGTGTATTCACCTCATGCCGTTTAATATTAAGAACGTTTAGTAATTTGACAGATGTCATTTTCGGGTTTTCTCCATTTCTATTCAATTTATTGTTTAGTGAAAATTTGAAAAAAGTTTCAAAATGGAGAAGTTATTTTATCGGAAAAAGTGTGGTTTGCAATAGGAATTGTAAGAGGACGCAACAGATAAGCAACTTTTTTGTAGTTGAAAACAGCTGATTTAATATCCCTCGCCAACTTGACGTATTGTATTATTTTATGTGACCGGCCTCTTTTTAACTACTTAAGTAGTATTACAATATTTATATAATGAGCATATCTTGATTAATAAAGCGGGGTCAAATTTTAAGGGCCGATAATTATTTTGAATAAAACATAAATTATTTTTTATTATCACAATATGGTATGTGATCTCAGCGGCACAACCCCATCCGATTATACAAATTTTCGATGATGTTGAGGCACAATTGAAGTTTTATGACGTTAATGTGACGAATTACAGCATCCTTTAGCCCTTGAAATGTTGATGGCTTATCTTATAGTGCCAAAGGTAGAAATTCAACGTTGTCTTATTACATGATCTTGGTAGCAAATTGACATCGCCACCACGTGAGACTAAACGGCCAATAGAATCGTCGAGCAAAAGAGCCATGGTTTAGCTTAGCTGTTGAAACCCCATATCATTAACATCTATATCTTTCAAGTTCGCCCATAGAAACTTCGTTATCATTTCACTATAGCGAACACGATAAACAATAACAGCCCGATGATGCTGCCAGTCCATGCACAGCACCAAACACTTACTCTTTGTAGCTGGATTGGTTTTTCGACAATCACTTTTGGATTATCATTCCCCCTAATACCACAATTCTGCTTAAAGACGAAGCCACTGAGGGGGATATGTGCCTCATCACTGAAAATGATTTTCTTCGATATACCTTTTTAATGTGAATGCCCATTTTCCACAAAAATGCCTGAATAACTTTACCGTGTTGCTCGATTGTGGATCTGTTCATGGTTCAAATTGAGTTTGTCTTAAATTGGGGAATGTCAAAAGAAATGCAGAAAACACTTGCCTTTAGGCGTGCTTCACATTCAACATCGGTTCAAAATTGTCACTCTTTAATAACCCTTTTAACGATTTCTTTACAAAAAATCTAAAAAATATATTGAATATTATATATTAGATACACACATACATATACACACAAATGTATATGAATTTGTGAGAACTATTCATATTTGTTTAAGAAATTAAAGACCAAAGGTTTCCTCATTTTTTTTCTTTACTCTCCCCTTCAATTCTTTTCCTGTTGAGCGCTTTTGAATTTATATATATGTATGTGTATGTGCTCTGCTGAAGCACCTTTTAAGCCGCTTCAATAAATCTGTCATTTAACTATCAAACAATTTCCAATTCACATTTGGGAAATTGTAAGTTATATCATATTCATTGTGGGGTCATTCCTTTCGAATGTGCTCGGTGAAAAGTATTCCTGCTTTTCTATGCTCCTTGTGGCCAATCAGGCATGCAGAAATCAGCACAAGAAGACCCACAAAATTCTTCACTTTTATTATTTGGCATTGAAAAAGAAAACAAAAAGAAAAATAAAGTCCAAATAAAAGTGAATTAACGTTTTATGAGAAAATTTATAATTTTGATTCGTTCATGGCTGATTGGAGTGCGATTTAAAAATACTGTTTGGATTTATTTATACTTTCCTGGAAAGTCATTAATGTTGTATTAGCAAAAGGAAATGCAATTTTAAATGTATGACTTCTTTAAAAGCTTCAGTAGAAAATAAATAATAAATGATCTTTTACATAAATATGTAAATGCTTATAAATTTGCACATCTTTGGGCATGTAATAAGGAAATATTGTGCAATATTATTGCATTACAATTATCGTATGTTTCGTTGAATTTAAGGTCTTGGGTTAAAATTACATTTATAAATTTTGTTCACGACACTTTAGTTTTTAATTATTGTGCATGTCTACACTTACAATAATAATAATAATAAAATAATTAAATTAATTAAATGCAACATCACTGCCTGTTCCGTTTGTCAATCAAAATTAAATGCAAAGCGCTACGTGGTGTTTATTTTCGCAGTATTTCCGTTTAAGTTTATCGTTTTACTCTCTTTTGTGGCCTTCTTAAGCTTTTTATTGCAAAGCTGATATATTTTGCTGCTGCTGACATTTTCAAATCGAAACCATCTCGGCAGGACAGAAACAATTACCATTTATTGAAAAAAAATATGCAGAAAAACTTTTTTTTTTTTTTGCAAAAGTATTCATAAGTGACGTGCCATGAATTGGAAACCAAGTGATGGATTTTTCTACTTGCTTGAAAACCTAAATGACGGATACCTTGCAAAACTATTTCACTCTTTAAAAGCAATAACAATAACAGTGAGGTATAAAAATGAGAAATTTCTTCAAGCATATAAAATGTTTGAGTTCAAGTAAAATTATGCAAAAACTTAAATCAATTCACTAAAGACATATTAAGCAAGTTTTCAATACTCCCTCAAAAGTTTAAGATTTGTAAGTTTTTCGTGACTCGACTTCCTGTAGGCGGGAATTGAACCTGCGACGTCCGACTTAGTAGCCTGTGTATTATTCATTCGCCTACGTAGAATAAAAATGAATCCTTAAAAATAATATTAAAAAAAAATATTTTACTTTCATGTGGCAGAAGTATCTAAAGTTGGATACGCGTTATATCTCTTGCAATATTACAAAAAAAAAAAAAAATTCAAATTTTCCTTTACGTTGACCAGCAAACAAATGGCATCGAGCTGAGCACGCTACTTGTAAAGCAGCAGTCGATCGGCGAAGTGAAACAAATGTTGGAATATATTACCGAAACCAATTTAACAGTGACTGCTTTGGCTTTCTATAGTTTGAATGAACTAAGGCGGTCGACTACGTCTCTGTTTCCCATCACCTGAAGGAATAAAATAATGCATACGTGATTCAAATATTTAAATCTCAATGTTGACAGTCAGTCAGTCAGTCTCTCCATTGCATGTTAGTCGTATTGTGCCACCGCCTAAGCCGCCTCTATAGGTCACACTGTTAAATAACTCGTATCTGTATTTAAAAGTTCTTCTTCTATTTGTGGTCATCATCAGACCATCCATCAGATAACCCACACATGAATAAATAAATATTTCGATTAAAGGATTTTCGAATTTGCTTACCTGAAATAGATTATCAAGATAGCCGGCTCATATATGCACCGTAAAATGTATTGCGTTTTAATTTTTTTTTTATTACAACCTTATACATGCAATTGCATGCATTATGTAATGCATTATGGCAACATTAAACTTAACGATAAATGCAGTCTTTTCAATATACAAAAAACAAAACAAAAAAAAAAAATCTTTAAATATTTTATATTTAACAATTATAAATTTGCATTTAAAAAAAAAAGGAAATATTAAAATTTTTCTACCATTTCTTTTATATATTTTTCTTTTCAGCAAATAAATAATGATCACAACACAATAAAATAAAAGCCCGCAGGCAGCGTAATGATGTCGGAATAAAAATCCAAATACTTTTCATATACAAACTTTTTTTTTATTTTTATATAAAACACAGCAAAATTAATATCATGAGAAAGGCATTAACAATAAAATAAAGTTATTTAAATTTAAAACAATGAAGGAAATTATATTTTATAAAATAATAAACTAAAAATAATACAACATGAAAAGGAAATAATTAATATTTAAACAATTAAAAGAAATTGTGGAAAAAAAATAAATTAAATAGACAATTATGAAAATATAAATGCTGATTACACGTTTTGGTATGTGCAAGTGATTAATGTGAAATATTTTTTTGTAAACCTAAAAAAATAAAGAAATTAATTGCGTGGGGTATTTTTTAATAAGAAACATTTAAATTTAAAATTTAAAACCTCATCTCTAACAGTGTAACAAATCCTCCAATAAATAATAACAACAAGGACGCAATCATACATCTGAACCTAAAAAGGACATTAACACAGGCGATAATTTAAAATGGTAAGTTTAATCAGATTACTAAAATAGTTGATCCATATAGAACAGTCAATACTTAGTAATAAAATCCATTATTGTATCGCCTGCTATAAGGCCTTTCAGGAGTTTTCCTGAAGTGTCATCAAGTACAAACTCGTAAGCTTGTGAGTTTGATTCCACTTCCGGTGATCGTAAAGAAAAATTTGAAATAATTTTTCTCTTCTCATGTCTCGTGGTAATTAATTGTATAATGTTGTATGTGCTCAAGTTAGAATAGTCGGTTACTTAGTAATTATTACTTTACACTCCTTTGCCGCTCTTCACCTATATTATTTGAAAAAAAAGGACAAATATCATGCAATAATGCCCTGGGCTTGGCACAATGTATCCTTAACAGTTTCAAATAGTTACCTCCTTAGGCGAATAGATAATGAATAGCATACTAAACTGGACGATGCAGGTTCGACTCCTGCCCAGATGGTGTGCATTTTCCAGCAGACAAGCGGCAAGCTTTGTTAATATTGTCAAACTCTCGATTTCTTATCTTCCGGTGGGTGATCATAATGCAGCAATCTAGGTAAAAAGGTTATTGGTTGTTTTCAGATTCAATTTCAGTATAGCTTGCAGACTTTTCTGGATAACTGCTGTTAAATTGCCTTTAACTGTCAGCTAAAAATTTCCAACATAACCGTAACTGTCTTAGCTAGCAAGGCAATTTAATACGAATACGAAATTTTCTGTTTTTATAAATATATCTTTGTAGAGCAGCGTGTTGAAATAAAAAAATATTTTTTTCTTTTAAAATCCACTACCATGTAAAATAAATAAATTAAGAAACTTTTATTTCCATGGAAAGAAAAGGCTAAATCAAGCAAAAATGAACTATGAACTTGATTTTAAGTAGTTCGTCTTAAAGCGCATTCACTGTACTGTAACCATACTTGTACAGTTTACATCGCTGATACATCTGATCCCATACACCCTTCTTCGTAGAGCTTCAGCAGAACAGTTCCATTGGCGTGGTCAAGAAATGAAAAAATGGGCTTAAGAATGAAAAGCAACTGTATATTTGTAGACATCTTATTTGTTACGCTGCTGATCTCTGCTGTTTTTATTTATTGCTCAAAATATGGTTAATCCTTGAAAATCCTTGGGATAATGCAATCTTGGACTAACAAACAATAGAAACTTTTTATAAAAACAAATTGCACTGTGATTAAAAAGCTTGAAAAGTAAAAACTATTATTTAGTTTCACACATTCAACCTTTCAACCTCTTACAGAACAAAATTTTTTTTAAATTTATTTTTCCCGTAGGAAAAATAAAAAAAATGTCCTTAAAATGTACAATGAATTTTTGTATTTTTTTTTAGTCTTTCTTTTAACATGTCAAATAGTTCTACACATGTGAGCAATTAGACTTTTTTATTTTCTTTGGTTTTATTCTTCTTCAAGCTTACATTTGCTTGCGCACAGTAACTTAGATACTCATGTTCATCCTTCTGGAAACACCTGCAACAACTTAACTATCAATCCATATCGCATATCAGTTTTTCCATTTTTCATCTCGTACTTTAAATTTATGCAGCCTGTCATAACATTTTCAACCAAATAGAAAAATTAACAATCTGCGTGATAAGGTGGGGGTATTAAAACAGGATTTGTTTAACTGTGAGATCCTTGTGGCTGCTTTAATTTATTTATTTGTCTAAATCTTTTGCTGTGAAATGGCCAAACCGTTCTTATGGAATACATGTGAGAATTAATTGTCGTTTAGGCAGTTTTATTTATATATGGAATTAAATAAGATTATTGACTGTTTTACTGCTTACCCGACTAAACGGCTGCTTATTCCCTTTTCTACTTCAACCAGTGAGGGCTACTTGACAACCCCCTTAGAATGAAAGAACGACAGAATAATTGCAACTGAACGACTGTATACTGACGGCTGGGCGAATGTGTTATGACAAATGGACGATTATAGGGGAGTTATTTATATATATATATATATATATATGTATATATATAAAATATATACATATATATATATATAGAATATATACATATATATATATATAGAATATATATATATATATATATATATATATATATTCTGACAATAACTGATGTGACACAAGCCTAATAACCGGTAGTTAAGCAATCTGTATATTTATATGGGTGCGTATGAACAATTTTAAATTTCCTTCCATTACGTATACGCATCTGTCTTACACTATTACAGTACTATTTTACAGTGGTGGGCCACTCCAAATGATCAATATGCAGAGAAAAGAAGTTTCACTGATATAAAATAATTTCATTCATTTGCTAGAGCATTATCTGTCATGCTAGTAATAGTTATACTTTTCATTTTATTTTCTCCCCACTCACACACAAAATTTTGTTCCTTTTTCTATGACTATAATTAGCAGAAAAAATTTATATGCCAAACGAGGTTCTATTTGAAAAAACAGCTCTTTTGTAATATTTTGTGAGTAATAAAATTTATATGTGCCGTAATTTGAGTAATTAGTCGTTGTAGAATTATAGTGCATTCACAAAAGATATTACTCTCCTTTTATGCTTACGAAATTGTACATGAGATTTCGATTTCAAAACAAGCTTAATGAATTACTAAATGCAGCCGAAATGAAATGACGAATATGATTGGAAAATATGTGCCAGTAGTAACTAAAAGAAAAAAATTGTGTCTATCTGCATTTCATTTACTATATATTCTCAAATTTAAAGAACTTCAGTTTTGTGACGGATTTTTAGAAGACACCCTGTATTTGATTAATTACTCCATATTAACAGTTGTCATGCAAGATTTGTGGTTACCATGAAAATGAAATCATAAATGGTTTTGTAAACATCACAAGCTGTCAGCTCTGTCTATTTGTCTTTTTCACGGGCTTTAACAATTTTTCTTTTAATGAAAATTAAATTGTTTATTGTAGCAAAACCACTCTCTTCGAATAAATCCCTAAATTTGTTTATTAAAAACAAACTTGCCTCGGAGTTAAGCAGCACATCCTTAAAACTTTCGAAAGTTTTAAGCAGAACAGATATTTGGAAATAAACGAGAGTGGCTGAAAAAAATCTGGAAATGTTGTAAAAAATAATAACTACACACAAGAACTTTGAAAATGAAAGCGCTGCTGGGCAATCTGGAGATTGTCTTTGCCCTGTTAAACTTTTTGTCTATATAAAAATTATTTAATTAAATTGAATAATAAATTCAATTAAATATTCTTTTATGTATTAAAAACCAATTATGTTATACACATCTTGACGAAAATGAATTGAGAATTACTAGCAAATTGTAATCGATATGAATATATTTAATTTTTCCTGATTATAGTCGGTATACAATCAGTCATCCATTGTTTGAATAATAAGAAATTACAACGAAAATGCATAATTTAAGAATTTACTAAATTTCAAGCCAACTGAGCGAATGTTTCATATGAATAAATTTCATAAATGTTTTTAAAATATATTACAAATTGCTCTTTTGCGTGAAAGGTGTAGGAGAATGGCAAGAATTTTTTTGAACGTTACCATCTGCATTAATGAAGAAATGAACTTCGCTTGTAAAACAGAGACATCAAAAATGATAAATAATAATAATTGAAATACTTATTTATGCAAATATGTCGTATATTTATTAAATCAGTGACAAATTGCACAAATTATGTGTATTTTGCTGTAGAGCCAGCAATCACATGATAGATAGACCTTTTCTCGCACAACCTCAAGCCACTTTGCACACTTGAAAATGATGGACGACTCTACAAGTACAGCCAAAGGCACAAGTCTGGAAAAAACAAAAAGGGCACAAGTCATACCTACTGAAATGTGTTGCTGAAAAGGAAAAGTTATTTTTCGTCATGTCATATGCAGTATGTCAAAGGCATTACATCTGTATTTGTATCGGTATTGAAATAATTATCATTATCTTCATCAGCAGGAGCATCATCATCAGCAATATCAACATTATCATGCACAAAAATAGAAAAAATGACGAAAATGTATTATTTACAACAATGTGCTCTCGCATGGCGCCCCAACACAATTTACATTCAGATAAAAAAAAAACCAAACATCTTCTGTTAAGGTGCTCTTATCCTGAACCTTTTTTTTTTTGTTGTTGTTTGACGTTATCCTTGAGCTTGTCATTTTAAACAAAACGAGAAAAAAAAATAATCTTAAAATCAAATTATAATGTGACAACAAAGAGTAGGGAAACAAAGTAATTTAATATCATGCTGGGTGTACAGGATCTGTCTTATCCTTGCTCGTTGACTATTCGTAATTTTATGTTTTGCTCAGTGTTTGTCTTTTATATCAGAAAGTTGCAATAAAACACTCTCTACATTTTCCAATCAAAGCAAGAATGTTTAATTATTTATTGAATTTCAAATACCAACAAAGTAAAAATCCAAATAATAAAATTGCAATTCTAGCCTCAAAGGACATAAAGTTTTACCGAAAATGCATACACGTATGATGTGCATTCGTGTCCAGTAGTCGCATTTGCTTGACTCACTTGCCACAACTAGCGAATAAGAGTTGCTGACAAACCATGTATAATTATAATATAATTTTCCTTAGTAAATACTAGTTGTGACTTTTAACTGCGTAGGAAACTTTAAGTGCGTTAAAAACGCCAGCCGCCTGCGAAAGCGAGCAATATTAAGCGATTTCTTTTTAGGTATCAACATTCGAAATGGCAGTTAAATTAATTAACTGATATTATAAAATGAATACGAATACATTAAAAATGTTACCGAATGACAAAAAAAACTTAAATTTTAGTGTAATTTTTTGATAACATCTTAGATTATCGTTAAGAAAGTAAAGGTGAGGGAATGTCAGCTGATTTTAAACGATAACGAAAAGCGTTAAAATGTCACTTAATCAAACAACTACTAACATTAGGGTATACTATTTGTTGCTAAAAGCTAAGTAATCCTGGACTTGCCTTCACCACTTGAATCGCACTAAACAGGCACTACCATGTTGGGGTTTCTACATCATCAACTCTCTTCTCCTTCTATAATTTTCTCTTAGCTGCGGTACAATTTATTTAATGAGTGCAAGCCGCCCCTGTGTCACGGCCTTAAAAGGAGATCATGCTGTCACTTAACAGCTGTTAAGCTGTTAAATGACGCCTAACCTTAACTTGGTGGTTTTCTTACCATGTAGTTATCGATGCCGCGACGTTACACACCTGTAGTTAACGAACTTACTAGTTCAGCCACTTATATTCTCATTATTTGTAAAAATAAATCTCTAATTCTACTTCTAGCACACACATCTCTTGCATACACATGTCTATTTCGTTGGTCTCAAATAGAAAGGCCCTAACTCTCATTATTTTTGCAGCAGATATTTTTAGTAATTTCTATGTAAGAGTATCTTCAGTAAAGTAAATTGAGGAACTTTGCAATTATTAAAACGAATCTTTTGCAAGAACAAAAAAAAAAATACGAGTTAGGGCCTTTTTACTTGAGATCAATAATATGCATTGAGTTTCTTACAGTTTTTCTTCAAATGTTGAAACTTTGTTAACGCTATTCCTATTTAAGACTTCACAGAAAAACCAAAGAAAAATTGTAAAATTCAAAAGTTCGTCCAAGTTTTAATTATCACTTTGATTTAATGGCATACTGTGGCCTCCTTGCCTGTACATTAATGATATTTACCTCAGACTTCACATGCGTCGACATTTTAATGGTAATAAGCGTGTATCTGATGTCGTGTTAATAATGTTTTCATATTGCTGTAGCGAATGTGATTTGTCTTTGCACACCAAAAAATCTTTAGAGAAACAAAAAGGTGGCTGAACGTTAATGAACATTAATTTGCACTGTGAAGGGACGACTGATGAACAATATTTCTAATTATTATATTGAGTGCCACTCGCTAAAGTTGTATCAAAATTTAATACATTTTTTTAAATTTATTTTCAAATTTCCAACTGGGGTTGTTTTTAACTTGAGAGTCATAATTTTTATAGACTTCAAACCACTCGTTTACAAAAGACAAAATAATTTTTACTAAATACTTTCAGGTTCGTACATTCCCAGAATTTCAGAACTGGAAAGTCTGGTGCTGAGTGAGAAGAAGTTCATGGGAAATGCATGCATAGGTTAAGTTCTGTGCGGTTTTTGATCAGCTGTTTCGTTTCTCATTGCCATTCTGTTCCACATGACTCTGTTGAAAATGCAACTAAACGTACCTTAATTGTGAATATACAGCCAAAGAGCTTTCGTGAGAAATAGAATCACGCAAAATGGTATTTTCTTTTAATTATTAAAATATTTGTTTTAGGTTTATTTGTGTAGAAGAGTTTTTTCCAAAACCTTTAGCGCACATTTGCAAAGTTTTTATTTGAATTAATTTTATTAAACAGCTGATTCCTGCATCGTACACGTAACTGCGAAATATTTGGTACAGAACAGTGCAGAAGCGAGAGGCTTCGGAAAATAAATCCAATAAAGTCCAAAAATAACTTTTATACTCATTGATATACGTATTTATTAGATTAATTAAATATACCGATATGTGTTTATAAGTATGTAAAATTAATCCTGTAACTCCAAGTGCAAGAAGCGACCTGTGTATTAGCAATGAAAAATTATTCGAAATGGTCAAATCAGTTGCGGTTTGCTTTACTGTTTAAACTTGCTACTGAGAGGAGATGTTGGGGAAAGCCAACGTTGATGGAAACTTACGATTTACGTTTCCTTGTATGCGGTACGTAAGTCCGAAATTTCCTTCTTTAGGCTTTCTTTAGGCCTTCCTCTTTACGAATCACACCTATGACTTCCTACCTGACAGTTGAGGTCCTGATCGACTTATCTACACAAGTACGAATAAAGCATATAGACTTTCGGATTGCCAAAAATATTTTTGTATATATATGTGTGTATGTTAAAGGAAGAGTAAGAGCTAAACTGATGATTAATTATATTTCCTTTTTAAAATATTTTTGTGGTATTTGAATAACAGAATGAAGGAATTCGCTTTGCCCATTTGCTTTCTTCAATCAAATCGCCGAAAAGAAATTTAATTAAAATATTTTTTTTTGTGCAAAGTTGAAATCACGAAATAAAAAATAGGCAATAAAAAAGACGTGTAATATCTCAGGGATTAATGGCTATTGGTATGATGAAATGAAGGAGGGAGATTCAGGGGTCAATTGACATTTACTAGCAAATAATTAAAATCGATTACAAACACATCTAAGCATATACAGCCCCTCCGCTCTTGTTCTGTAGCACTATTTCTAATACAAAATGCTGCCAAATAACAACTGGACATGGACACTGGAGATGAGGAAAACCGTTACTCACTATGCTTTTGTCCTTACTGAATCACAATTCATTGCATGAGTAGACTCGTTGACTGCTGGCTTTAAAGGAAAAATCGCAAATATTTGTAGTGCCTGAAATTGTATTTCTTCATTTTTATGTTTAATAAAAGTTTTTTTTTATTAAATTAAATTTTTTTCATTGAATTTATTTATTAATTTTTTTTTTAAATATTTATTTATTTTAATTTTATTAAATTTATTTATTTTTTTTTATTAAATTTATTGATTATTTTTTTTTTTAATATATTTATATATTTATTTTATTTTTATTAAATTTATTTTTTTTTTTTTTTCTTAAATTTATTAATTTTTTTTTTATTAAATTTATTAATTTATTTTTTTTATTATATTTATTTATTTATTTTTTTTTTTTTATTAAATTTATTAAAATGAAAAAATTAAAACCTATGACGCACTATGCCGTATTCGTCATTTAAAATTTAATTATATCCGTACTGTATGTATGGAGCTGATCTTGATTGGTGTGGCAGGCCCTATTCGCCGTAAAAGAAAACTGTACTTCAGTGCAGCCAACATATCTGTTGGTGCACAAAATTGAAGATGGAAAGGAAAACCAAAAGAAAAATTCAGGTGTGGTTTGCCCCTGTCTTATGTATTGAGATTATACACTATTGTTAACAGATCCTTTAAAGGGAAATAGTATAAAAGCTGGCTCTCTTTTTCTAGGCAATTAAATCATAGAAACCTCTATACATATTAAAATATAAATTTCTCATTTACATTGCTAATAGTATTAACCTATTTTGCTCCCTACTGTTGAATTAGTTACTATGTCGATAAAAAAAGGAAATGGAAGAAGAATAATAAACCGTCTAATGGAAAACAGACAAATCTTTTTGGGTGTAGATATTGTAAGCAGCGGATTATTATTTCACGTTGTTTTGTCTACTTGTCACAAGCAACCATTAAATAAACTGTGTTCTTGCAGTGTCAGCGAAGAGGATTTATTTGCAAATTAAGATTTTTTTTGATGAGGTAGTAATGTTAGCTATTGTATAAACAGAAAATAAATTGGAAAAGGATATGCTTAATTTTTTTCCTTTTTTTTGTAATAAAGGCCTTTAATCTTTGCATTAATGGCCTCAAGAAACAATTGCAAAAATGAACATGCAAATAAAAACAATAAATATGTGAAGCATGTAAGGTTTTAAGGTGAATACATATATATTTTAAATTCGAAATTACACATACCTTGAATACGAAATTTCTGAATAAAATATCTAAGAGAAGCAAAAATAGAGGAAATTATTTGATCCTGTTCCTACGCAGAACACTCTGTAAAACACTGTGGCAAATAACAACTAAAAAGTTAGTAACTCCATCAAATACATAAAAGTGTTTCTTTTTTAAACAGAGTTGCTTTGAATTAATTTTATGATTCTTAGGAGCTCAAAAGAATTATTTCAAAATTTCCTTTTAACAAAGTGGGATTATTTTTATAAAGCAGTGTTTTTTCAAAAATTATGCGAAAAGGACTGTATAGAAACAGGATTAGGTGTATTGTATAAAAACGGGAATTTAGAAAGAATTACGGCAACAGTTGCACAGTTTTAGTGAAGAAAACATTCGTGTACAGTAACATTACTAAGTGGAAAAGGTTACGCAATACGAGTAATAGAAAAGGACAATTAGCGAAACAGTTTAAACTTTCATACAATTGACAGATGCCAATTTTCGCTCTAAAAAAAACAAACTGAACGTCATAAGACGAACACTAATCAATGTTTTTATCCACTATTATTTTTATATTACAGCAACCAACACACACACACAAACACAAAGCAATGTGAGGCCTGGCCGACGTTTTTTAGGGCAAAAATTAATTTGATAATTTTAACAGCAACTGAAAATTCTAATTGCAACGGAAGTCTTAAATGCATTGAATGTTTTTTATTGCAGATACCAGCCACATATAATATATAACATATATGTAATTATATAAAATATAACTAGGGGATTACCAAAACGAAATAAAAATAGTTACAGCCAGTTCTGCTTTTGCTGTATGTGTGCATTACGTTTGTATAAAAACAGCTGACATTTAAATTGTTGCATAAGATTAATTAAACACCAAGGAAATATCAAAACTTCAAAGATGTTGTCAAATTTATAAACATATAACATATTCACATATATAACATATTCATACACATATATATATATTTTTTTAATTTTCGGATAAAAACTTTTGATAAAAAAATGTTGGTTCATCTGAACGGGGTATTAAGTTTGCATTGAGAAAAATTCAATATTACTTTGTTGTATATTTTAGTATTAATTTTGAAACCTCTCCTCCTCAGTTACATTCAAATACTTTAACGTCATGCTAAAGAAGTTTATTTTTCTATAATTCAGAAGTTCCTCCTCCCTTGCTATTAAACTTTATGGTATTCTGTTGTTTCCCCCTTTACTTTGCGCTTTTTGGCTAATAATAATGTTGACGATTTTGTTTCGTCTAATGTTGCGCTCTTGAATTTAATAATCGCATGAAGACATGCTAAATAAAACCTCTTCATGATAATTTCATCACACGTGTTGTGATTGAACAGGCAGACGAGCATTAAAACCACTCATGCATATGAATGCACTCATACAAACGGGTCGTTTCGGCAATACTCGTATAACCCAGCGACTATTTGCAATTTTATTGTATATGAATGTGTTGTAAATAGTAGTAAATACAGTGCAAGCTCGATATATGTGACATCTTTTTGTTTGAAAACAATTTCATCTCTTAATTAATTTTTTTTTTTTGGAAATAAAATTATAAACAAGTTCTGGCTAGTGATTTCTCAAATAAAGCTTTTTAAAGCTTTTTGAGCATCACTTTTAGAGCATCACTTTATCACAATTCTAGAATTTAGAGAGAAAGGAAATAAGAATAAGGCAGAGTTTCATGGCATGGCCACAAATGCCAATTGGAAAAATTTTCCAAACAAAAATTGTAACTGTGAGAGATAATAAAGGTGAATAAGTTTTATGATTTATTTTTATACTTCTCAATTGGTTCTTATAAAAAAATATGTAAGTATAATTTAAAAATTTAGGGCACGTTAAGTGCACTTGTATCTTGCAATTTCTAATATAATTGCCAATAAAATTCAACTGTGCGATGTCAATGCTATTCCAGATGTACGAGTATACGTATCGCTCAGCTCAAAGTTTTGCAGCATATAATTCAGGCTATGTGTGGACCTAATTTCATGTGTCAGTTTTAAGTATTTTCATTTCCTTCGTTGAAGTGGCAATTTCGGATGGCAAGTTTACAATATTATAAATAAAAGTTGTTTTAAGCTCTATAAAAAGCTAATCGCCTATCAGCTGACCGCATAAAGAGCACAGCTGACTTTTGTTTTTGACGCAAATTCACTGAGCCTGTCACAATTTTCATTTTTTTTTTTTCAACTTATGTCTTCTGTTGAATGAATACAATTCATAAAAAATTAAATTAATTTAAATAAAAAATATAAAAAGAAAGAGTCCTGCTGAATATATAATTAACAAAAAAAATTATAAAGAGTTGGTCGTGCCTCCATATTTATTAAAACTAAAAAATGATGAAATAAGAAGGCCAAAGCTGTTGCTAAACTTTGTCTGTCAGATAATTTTCAATAATTTCACATATCTTTTTATCGTTTTGCCTTTAGAAAGGCGTATTCGTATTGAGACGATTATTAATCATTTGGATTGGTCTAATTCGCTTGCGTTTAAGCGGTGGGATATTCGCCCTGTTTTCCATACTGTTCAAGGAATAGATTTTGAAAAATGAATGAAGAATTGGGGAAATTCGTTCATTTAAAGTATCGAGGGTACTTCCGTAGCCGAATGAAGAATGCACAGCCCACTACGCCGGAGATGGAATTTCTAAGGAAGTTTTAGTTGATAATTTTTTTTGTTTTTTCTTTTTTTTGTGAGTGTATAAAAGAATCATTTTGGCAGCAGAGCTATAATCAGCTGATGATCATCTGGATTGCACTCATCGGCCTATAAATTGAATTAAAAACGAGTACTTGGGACAAGTTTATAAATAAATAAATGATGTGTAAAGCTGCCATTTCCTGAGTTATCAACTTTAATTATATTTTTCGATTCTTTTAAATTAATAATAAATTATACTTCTATATAAATACCCAACTTGCAATAAATCAAATACTACGCATGTAAAAGTCTTGCGGCAAACTTCTAAGAGAGACGAGCATAACACCTTTGGGGCTGTCGACGCCGCTAGTGTGTAGGAGGTTATCTGTACAGTAACACCTTCTACGAGTAGAGTATGCAGCATATAATAACTGTTGAGTATAAAACTGCCACATCAGAGGAGGCAAATAGATAAACTGTCATTTGAGAAAACAAAAGTTATCGTATATCAGACAACTAGTAGTTTTTGTGGCGTCTGAATTAATGTGTTTTTTTTTTGTGTTTTTTTGTGTTTTTTTTTTTTTTTGGTTGCAAATGACGCTAATGATGATGACAATGTCAGCGATTATGCCATGCTTTTTATGCACTCCTCAACAACAAGGAGGTTAAATGCTTTTTAACCGTTTTAATTACTATCTGACTATGTCAATTGCATTACGTTGTATGAGTATAATTCGCTTTAAATACGCGGTTAGTTATGATTTCGGCTGAGGGGTCTGACTGTTAGTTTTCTGTGCATTTCAAATGTTTTATTTTATTGTTTTCCACAGAAGACAAAATTGTTAATGACTGTAATAAATCCGCAAACATTAATGTGACATTTTATTTTATGTTGATAAATGTGCTCAGTTTTCTGACTGATTTCGGTTGGGCGATTCCCACATATTAGAGTATACACTCTGGCCAACACGAAATGGCTGAAATAAACATCTAGTACTCAAATCTAATGAAAAATATTAAAAAGTTTACATTAAAGAAACCAACTTAATCACTTTTCAAAGAAATTGTAATCCAGCATAGCTTATACTTTAGAGATGCTTTTGGCTCCGTCACAAAAGTTAAGAAAAGCCATAATTTGGTTTCCGAATTTTTTATTTTATTTTAAACTTAAACATTTCGAGTTTTTAACGTGAAGAGAGTTTATAAACAATATTTCTAATCGCCAGAATTAAAAATAACCACGAAAATAAAAATTCAATAATAAATGGCGAACGTGATGCTTTAAATTCACTGAACATTTTTCTTCTCATCCTCTTTTGATTTACGATTGGTTGGGAAACTTTTGGCTACAAAAAGGAATAGAGCATTTAAAAATAAAACGTTTTTTCCCAAGATTTATTTATTTGTTGAATTTTCGCTTATATATTGAATTAACAATGAGCAATAAAATCTTAACACTCAAATTATTATTTATTCAAGACAGCTTATTTGTTGCTGCTTTTGGTTTTAATTAATGTTTGCCTCGTTTCGCCGAAGTATGAGAGGACGATGAGAGTTGCCGCCCAAATGGGTGGGACATCTACAATTTGGTTGGTTTCATGCTGGCAGCTTTCACTGCCACACAAACTTTATATTTTGGAAAAGCAGTTGGTTTGGGCTTTTGAATTATCTTTCTATTTTATGTTGAGGGAATGTGATACAGTTGTCCGAATTAAGATAAACGATAAGAAGATGAATGAAGGAAAACGAGGTGGCATATTTGCGGGTATTATACGAATAAATATTTGTTTAAAATGGAAATGTAATTTTTTTTTTCAAAATTGTATAATTTTATACAGTATTTACACCCCACCGACTTTTAGCATATACGAGATTTTGTAGAAAATCTAGTAGATTTTAAATAAATTTCCCGCGCAAAAGGAAATCTTGCTTGTCACTAAATTTTGAAAAAATCTTAATGAAAATCTTGTATTGCTTAGTAAAGCAACAATTATATTTCCTTCAATAACGAGGGTGGGCTGAAAAGTTGTCAGTAAATTTTGACCAAATCTAATGAAAATCTGGTATTGCTTAGTAAAGCAACAATTATATTTCCTTCAATTACGAGGGTGGGCTGAAAAGTTGTCAGTAAATTTTGACCAAATCTAATGAAAATCTGGTATTGCTTACTAAAGCAACAATTATATTTCCTTCAATAACGAGGGTGGGCTGAAAAGTTGTCAGTAAATTTTGACCAAATCTAATGAAAATCTGGTATTGCTTAGTAAAGCAACAATTATATTTCCTTCAATTACGAGGGTGGGCTGAAAAGTTTGTCACTAAATTTTGATCAAATCTAATGAAAACCTGGTATTGCTTAGAAAAGCAACAATTATATTTCCTGCAATTACGAGTGTGGACTGAAAAGTTTGTCACTAAATTTTGACTAAATCTAATCAAATTACGAGGATGGATAAAGATAACGATGTTAGGTAATTTTTTTTAATCTGTAGTACCATATATCTAATAAATTTTGTAATCAACGATCAATCAGCAAGGCACGCAGTCATGAAATAAGTCTATTTAAAACGCCTAAGGCCACTTCAAATTAAAGAACAGCTGGATTCCACACTGAATATGGATTCCACCGCTACCATATTCAACCGTTAAATAGTGGGCTTCCGAATTTAGGAAAAGTCGTACGAGCACTTCCGACCAGTTAAATTGGTGACGGAAGATCGCAGATTCAAAATAATAGAGATAGCTGAGATAACCAGGATGTTAACTTAAAGTGTTCGCAATATTTCGCATGAGTATTTGAGCACGGAGAAGCCCTGTGGTAGCTGGGTGCTATATTTGCTAATGATATATCAAAAATTGACCCAGAAAACAGTATCAATGTGAAAACGAAACTCCATCGAATTTTTGTGACAATTTATAATTTTAGACAAAACTTGGATTCACTGCTACACTCCTGAAGGTAAAGTACACTCGAAACAATGGATTGGAGCAGGAGAACCGGCACCTAAAAATCTAAAATTATTTTATCGACGAATAAGGTTGTGATGGCTGTGTTTTTTTGGGGACGCCAAGGGAATTATCTTCATTGATTATCTGGAAAAGGGTAATGATCATTACCACGCAGAGTTATTGCAACATTTGAAGGGCGTATGGAGAATAAACGAATACACTTTATCAATCCGGAAACTCTTCAGCTCATCCTTGTATAGTGTATATGAGAAAAAGTTTGGATAGTAACATGTGCGCTTGCCATCCTGCTATTTAAAAATTGTGTTCAGCAAAGCATTTCCATTATATTTTGAAATATTTTTGGTAACGAATGCTTACGCTTTTTGTTACGCAGTAATGCTACTGCCGATTGATTTTTTTTTTCTTTTCCAGATAAAAAAAATAAAACTATATTTCCTTTAGTGGGCAATATTCCTTCCTTTCAATCACAATTTCACGAAATAATTTTTTTTCTTAAAATTCGTCAAATTAAAATTAAATCCAGTTAAACGAAGAGGAATCTACTCGATTTCGGTGTAGTGTAAATTCACCAGTAGATCTGAAGCTCAAACACGTTTGCTGCAAAATTATAATTATTTTTGAGGAACCGTCACAATCACGGGATTAATGTAGTCGAGCGATGAAATCTCCAATGATAGCACGGCAGGTCGACTCCGTGAAGAAATATTTTTTGCCGGATGTGCCATAGAAGTCGATTTTAGACAAGCCTAGAGGAAAAAGTTAGTCGAGCCGAATTTTTATCTCATGTTCTTTGCGAATAACAAAAGGCGATTTGCAGTTCACACTATCAAGCAAACAAATCTAAAGTCTTCTTTGAGTCACCCTGTATCTTAAAATAAAATGTCTTTTAAATAAAATGCTTAAATACATTTTCCTACATTTGGCTCAAGTGTAATTAATTCAAACCTTAAGCAACAGCGTTACATACAATATGTACACGGGTATTATCAATCAATTGCTGTTTGCATTATGATTCCTCCTTCCACTGGATATGGGTCATTTTATATATTACGATGATGGTTTGCTGATATTGTTGACATAATCTTTACTTCGGTTTTAATTTATTGTTGTTTTCTTTTCATTCAAGTCCAGTTAATACCTTTTCCAATCAATAATGTTTATAGTTTGTTCTATTTTGTCATCTTACTTTTTGAAATATTGCTTTCGTTTGTTTTGTTATCAGACTCTTTTATTATTTTTTGCATCCGGAATTCGCCTACTTTAGTTTCTATGAATTTGCTGAACTTTAAAGGATTGATTCTCCAAAATTGTTTTGAATGTAACTTGTGGCACGGCCAGAAGTCCTTAGATTTGTTGCGCAAGCAGTTTCAGAAAAATATCCTTCTATCACTGGCTTAATACAAATGCGGCAACAATTTACAAGCATCTTATTTGCCAATCATCGTAGTGAAAAAGTAAAGAATCTCCTCTTTCAATAAAATGTTAAATTTGCACTGAATCAGCTTTTTCGCTTCACATACTTTCTATTCATTTCCATCGATTCTTTAGCGTTTGAAATTATTTTGAGGTTCTTGCAAATAAATTTTTCGAAAATGAATCTTTTGGAAATGTTGTGCAGACTTGCTTTCTTTGCTGCCAACATAATTTTTGGCAATAGATTTTTAACACGTCCTGCTTTTTTTTTTGTTTTTGGTTTTTTATTACAATTTGTTGCTTATAGGACATGTGCAATCATGTATGGTCATCAGGAGTCATGTAGTTAGTTATTTGCACGCACACATGCAACTAATGCATGCAAACTCCTCACATATTTGAGTGATAAAAACAAATCAATACAAGTTCATTAGTAATCGAAGCAAGAATTGGCTTTGGATAAAATATCATTGCACAGTGGAGCACGCCAATATAATAAATGTCCAATATTTCTAACATTCTCACTGCCGGGCTGTTTTAAAATATCGTTGATAGTGCAACAGTTCTAGGAAATCTGTGGTTTTGCTAAACGGGTTGCTTGCATGGTTGTACAACTTATTGTACAACTTGTTGTATAACTTATTGTACAACTTTTTGTGCAATGGTGAATGCAAATGGCGAAATTCATTTAGATTTTTACATTTTATTGAAAATTCTTAAGCAAACGCGATTAAGTTTCAACTCTCTAGAATAGAGCATAAAATCAATTTACTTAAATGGATCTTTTCTTTATTCATATCACAATACAACTTCTATTTATATGGTTTTATTTTATTGCAATACGACCTTTTTTCATACTCCTTGTATTTTCCCAAAAAAAATTTATGCAACAAATAGTCGGTTTAGCGTCGCTAAAACTATTATGAGCATAGCAAAGGAAGCGGTCTTGTGGTGAAAATGGCAAGAAGTTTAGGTTTACAGGACACTCAACTCTATTAATGTTTGACAACAAAAGTAATTCCCTGATATATTTGATTTTTATAGGAATATATTATAACAAAAATTCGCCATAGATTTGGTCTATAACTTTTAAATTGAAATCAGTAAATTGCAAGGCGTGTCTAATCAGCCTCTCTTCCAAATTCCAAAAGCTTACAAATTAATCGATTATTTATTTAATCGAAGTTTGATTGTTCCCACATTCTCTTTAAATTAATCATTCGTCATATATTTGATCTATAACTTTTATATTGAAATCAGTAAATTGCAAGGCGTGCCTAATCAGCCTCTCTACCAAATTCCAAAGGCTTATGAATTAATCGATTATTTATTTAATCGAAGTTTGATAATTACCACATTCTTTAATCATTCGTCATATATTTGGTCTATAACTTTTAAATTGAAATCAGTAAATTGCAAGGCGTGTCTAATCAGCCTCTCTACCAAATTCCAAAGGCTTACGAATTAATCGATTATTTATTTAATCGAAGTTTGATAATTCCCACATTCTCTTTAAATTAATCATTCGTCATAGATTTGGTCTATAACTTTTAAATTAAAATCAATAAATTGCAAGGTGTGCCTAATCAGCCTCTCTACCAAATTCCAAAGGCTTATGAATTAATCGATTATTTATTTAATCGAAGTTTGATAATTCACACATTCTCTTTAAATTAATCATTCCTCATATATTTGGGCGATTTAGGCAAGGCGTGCCTAATCAGCCCCTCTACCAAATTCCAAATCCTTACGAATTAATCGATTATTTATTTAATCGAAGTTTGATTATTCCCACATTTTCTTCAATTTAATCATTCGTAAATAGTGACTATAGCGATGCCCAAACCAACTCTGAGCGGAATGGTGGAACATCTTCGAACCCAATTTTTTCTGAGGTAAAGGAATAAAAAGAATAATTTTGCAATCATTATTAAATATTAATTTTTAATATTAAATATTAAATAATATAAATGCAAATAATAATAATAATATTCTATTTACAATATTTATGGTAATTGTTCTTTGGTCGATGTTACTGTGCCGTGTTCAATGTTGTAGCTGCTGCCTTTTTCCCCTTCCTTTCGAAATGAATGTAGTTCGAGAGGTCATGTATACAAGAAAACATTATAACAAAACTAGTTCGGTGTGAAATACAGAAACGTTTCTGTAGAAAAATGTATATGTAAAAATGTTTTTTCTTTTCACAGATACTTGAAATTCTTTCGATTTGGCATTTAAGCAAAGTATTGTTAACGAAAGTTTGCAAGTGTTTGCTTATGAAAAGTTTTCAAACAGTTTTTGCCAAATTCAAACTAAAAACTTGAATGGTTGGTCAGCCTAAGACCCTCTGTGGTTTGGAAAATGAAGAGATTTTGTATTCCTTTGGCTTGCTACGAGTTACATGCATAATTATTAATATTGTAAAGATATTGTTGTTTTTTTTTTTTTTTTTTTTTTGTAATTCATAGAATGGCTGGTGAGAAGTTTCAAGATAACGAAGGTCCTTTTAATTTGTCTTGTAAAAATAGATTCTAGTTTAGTAATTATCTGTTTGCATTTATGAATAAAAATTAGAAAATACATTTCTGGGTTTTAATCTGTATCATTTTCTATTTTGCATTTCTTTTAATAGAAATTATTTCGTAGAATGTTCAGGTCTTTGTAAATAAGCATTGAAATTTAATGTCTTCGTTATTCATTCTTACAGCTGCCCAACTCCGCATCAGATTACAAAGTGTTGTCGAAAACAGGAAACCGGGAAAGCAGATTTTGTCTTCAAGCTGTATCTGTCATTCTGAAATAATCTTTTATAACTTTTCTTCATTTGCTTCCAGAAAATTGTTGATAAATAAAGCCAACGAATACAGGAAAATTGTTAAGGAATGTTTAAGACAGCTCGTGAAGCGTTAGGGAAATGAAGAGCTTTTAAATTTTTTATTTCGTTTAAAGTCATTTGAATTTGAAGCTTAAAATAATAAAAGTTATTAAAAATAATGTCCGTAGTATACATTAAAGTAAGTTGAAATATTTCTCACCCTTTCGCTCTATTTAAAAATAGGGCATTTTTCTGACATTATCACTTCTGAACAATAGTGATTTCACAGCAACAGCTGACCAGTTTGAAATCACAAAAATTCTAGTGAGTAAAACACATTTTGTGATTTGAAATCTCTTCCACAAAATGTGATTTACAGCGGATATCTTTTAACTAAACTTAACTTTAACTAACTTTTTCACCAGCGCCTAAACGCCAGCGCCAAAGTTAAACTGGCAAGATGGCAAAAATATATATGCGAGTAAATAAATGGCGTAATCATAGAAGTAATTTCGATTAGAGGCAATAAATTCCGCACTGGATAACTAAGCAAAGGCAATTGAAGGCAAAAATTTCTATAAATATGAGTATAAAATATGGAATTTCAGTAACAGATGCTAATAAACGAAAAAATTAATTAAGCGGAGACTAATTAAATAGCCATTATTGCGTATATCTCACCCTGCAGCCGACACTAAAATGCAACTGGGACGACCAATAAATTTTGTACAACAGAACGATTTCCTCGCAGGATAAAATAGCGTCTGCTGCTCTAATTGATAAACATGTTTACCAATAGTGGAACCATATAAAAAAAAAAAAAAAAAACCATCCAATAACTTTAACATTAATATTTTAGTGTATTAATTTTATACATAGTGTAAAATAAAAACAAAAGAGTTTTAACTTACAAATTAGTTTTATTTATTAAAGGGGATGCTTCACTATCCTCCACAGTCCTACGATTCATACACACAAAACTCTGCTTTGATGGCATAATATTTTAACAAATCATATGAAAATGGCGTGGCTGAAGCCACACTATCATACATCATAAATGCAACTCTGATAGCATGAAGATTCTCATTTTATGAAAATTTTCTTGAACTTTTGCAAAGCTTATAACTTATCAAAAAAAAATATATCTCACACAGATACATTTTTAGGCCACACTAACCTATTTCTTCAGCACACATGCCACATTTGACAGAAGTAATTTGAGAGAATTGAAAGTAAAGAAAATAATTGTAATAAAGATTTTCTGAAACGAAGAAGTTACTCCCTGAGAGAAAGGGGAACAGTTTGCAAAATATTTTTTCCTGATAGCTTCGAGTCGAGCTTTAGGGTTTCTCTACTAATAGAATAAAAATTCAGCAATTCATTCCTCTCCATGACATAATTTAATAACTCATTTATAAGTTAACTCTGCGAAGTTTAGTATGAGAATACATGGAAAATACTTAAATTGAAATTATATATATATAATTATATATATTTTAATTCGCTCCCCCTCAAGTTCCTTTTTTTATTAAAAATATGTGTAAATATATAATTTTTATTATCGATATTTCGCTACTTCTGTGTGTATTAAAAATGAAATTATTTATTTCAATTTTTTATAAAAAAAAAGAGAACTTTTTAAACGAGAGAGAATTTCCTACACCATCGTTTTAGGCCAGACCTACTGCAGGCTTCATTATCATTGTATGCATCAAACGTGTCGAATTTGTATTTCCAGCATTAGAAGATACTTTGTTGTGAAATGAAAACGACATTCAAAAATAATTAAAATATTTTTCATTTCGATATTTTTCACTCCGAATAAACTTCCAATTTATTTATTAAATTTTCGATTTTCAGTTTCCTTGAATTGCCATAAAAATCCTTTTCAAATAAATCAGTTACATATTCAATATATTTCTTAAAAGTAAAGCAAAAAATAAATACTTCTTGAGGATTTAAATATATATTGATTTATTAGCAAATAAAAAATTCATTTGCGTTGAGAGCTTTCGCATAAAATATTAAACGTATTCAAAATGAGAATACATTTTGCCAAAAATTTATTTTGTGCTTTCGTTCTGTTACAAAAACAATTCCGTATACCTCATTTGCTGGTAACAAATGTAAATACAACAATTAACTGAATTCAATTATATTCAATTGTGCTTTTATCTCATAAATATTAATGTATTATTCATGTGCAAAGTGCATACCTTGCCAAATGTATTGGCAGAAGCTCATAAAGCTTATCATAGAACTGCTCATAGAACATCGAGGAATCGATTAATTTCATAAGCCATTAAATCAAAGGAACCTTTTTATCCCCGTACTGGCTCCTAAACATGTACACACAACGGATACATACTTACACACAAGAAATTGCCGAAATTGATTATACACAAAAAACAAAAGCTTTAAAAGTTAAATTCCATTTTTATTTAATTTCCCTGCTGCTATTGCTGTTTGATACCTGATTGAAAATAACAATAATTTCCTTTATGTCAAAAAGGACTTTTTTTAAGTGAAACTTTTCACGACAATGATGCGTAGAAGGATGGTGATAAAAGTCTGTCAGAGTAAATTGATGATGGCGTTTGAGGAGTATAAATATTTTATTCGAAATCAACTTAGATTAGAAAAAGTTAGAAACGGAATCTTGATTGGCAGAGAAAATTTATTTTTCTCGATTTGTGTAATGTAAATAAAATAGAAATTGGAAATGGTTTCTGTTCGAATAGTCGCATCTTACACCTCACTGTCTTTAATACAAAAAGCAAAGTAAGGTCGTGGACAGTTCATCCCTTCTAAAAGCTTTAAATGAGGCATTCTTAATACTTTGCCCATTCCAGATTATCCTTTTGTTTGCTCTACGTTTATCTATTTACTTTTCTGTAACCAGATTCCCAATTTCTATGTGATTGAATGCCAGCTGAAAATTAATTCATGCTTTATTGTCGCTATCACGATGCCATCTGAGTCACCCTACACAGTCGTACAATTCATTCACATGAAAATCTCAATGAAAAGCTTTGCTGATTGAAGTAAAAGCAACTCTGATCGCATGAAAATTGTGATTTTGTGAAAATGTTCATAAACTTTTGTCAGATGGTACGACTGTATGGGATAGTGAAACAAGGCTGTCAGCATTATTCTCGAAATGGATTCGCTAAATACTATATTTCATACATCAGAAGATAGTTCCGCAACAAGTCTTTCATCTGATATATAAGTTTTTTTTCCAATTCTGTTACTTACTCCTAAGGTCGGAGAGTTCTGCTTGCACATTTCCTTTCCTCCAAAGCTGCAGGATAATCTTACGCCGATATTGGAATGCAATTGTTCTATTGTACACTCAATTAATTTTTTCCCCGGCATACCGACAGAATGCCACAAAATGGTAACACCAACTCCGAAAGAAATATTCAATCTTATTCTCATGTATACGTAGTAAATATAGATCTACAGAAAGATGGATTATTATTTCCCAACTAGAACACTCAACAATTATTCGCTGTACAGTCGCTCACAGCTGGGCTCACACCTGAGCGACTGTACATCGAAGGATAAATGTATACCTTGTCTGTGGCCAGATTTATACAAGTTTTTATACATTCACATCTCTTTTGTTTACAAAAATCCCTCTATTGAAAACTCATGAAAAAAATATTCCCGAATATTCTCTGTTACAAAATGAATGCGAAGGCTTTATTAAAATAAGGACCCTTTTCTGAATCCCTTGGAATGTCAGAAACTTTACAGTTATCAATAATATTAGGAATTGAAACAAACGCAATTGAGCATAATACTTTTAATTCTCAACAATTTGACATCAATACAGTCGCATGCGTAATACCCCGTTCAGACATACAATTAAATTTTTAAATTTTAAGAATAAATTCTCTACAGATTTTTCTACTAATTATATTAAATGATTGACCAGTTGACTTTTAGTGAGCAAAAAAAAAATGAACTAAAAAAAATATTATAGTCGGCAGCAATGCAACATTGCCATGTTATAGGCAGCAATGCATGAAATTTAATTAAAATATCACAAACGTTGAAATTGGTCGCTCCTCTTCATTTGTTTATCTCAAAAACTGTGACAGACGTCGCTCTCGTGATGTTTTGCGATAATTGAGAATGGCTTGTCTAAACAGTTCACCTGTATGTCTGAACAGGGTATACAATTCCTGTGATTCATGCGGAATTTTTATAAAATTTCCGAAAATTTCATTATTCAATTTTTTTTTTTGGTATTTTATTAAAATTATGACTTTTCAAAAAAAAAATTTTATAATAAAAATCATTATTTTTTTGTTTTATTTTTTTTATTACGTTTAATTGCATCTCTGCGAGGGGAAAATCAGAAACTAAAATCCCCAAAACATTTTCCCCACTTTTTATGGAGACTAATGTCTTAATCCATAACTTTTGTTGAAGGGATCTTTGCTATGGATTAATGCGTGGAAAAGGCTTTGCTGCATATCGCTAGATGAAATGAAAAATCCCGTATATAATGCGGAGCAAATTTTGGAAAATTTAATGCTTACGATATCCAAGTCTGCATTTCATGCAACGATATATGTACATATATATCTCGAAGTATTTTTGTAAGTGCATGTGTGCAATAGCTACGAGTAGAAGTATTTTTCCAAGACAAGCAATCAGTAAATGCTAAAATTTTAATTTAATATTTTTTATGAATAATTGTTTTTCGCTGGCACGTACGTACTACATACATAAGTGAACGTCAACTGAAAAGCATGAAGATGGAAAATCGTGTGTGAAAACTTTAAATTGCCTTTAAATTGTCAGCGGTTGCTGGCACACATACAAGAAGGTTCCTTAGAAATATAGACACGCACGACTGTCTTAAATTTAAAATATACTGTTTATTTATGCTGATGTGCACATAAAGAGGGGGGAAAAGAAAATTACACTTTTGTGGCTGATTTGATAAACAAAAACAATGAGATTTCAAAGTCCTTTCCATTTTAAATTTGAATGCAAAGCGCAGCCAGATTTCATTTAATATTTTACTTTTTTTATTTTTAGTTATTTACATTCATTTTCTGTGATAATACTGAAACTCTGCAAAGCATTGTGGCTTACCTTACTCTCTAGGATCTAAAAAGGATGGGCATATGATACTATGTTTCTAGAGTGCTTGAATGTTGGAATTACATACACGTAAAAATCTAATTTTTCGTGCCCGTATGAACTTCGAAACCTGTTGAATTTTACATATTTCCAATTAGTAAACTCAACTATTTATTATTCCATGTACAGTTGCTCACAATTAAATTCGGAAGGTTGAATGAAAGCATTGCCACTTTTCTATACATTGTTTTTTATTGAATATAAAAAAATCCTTCTATTGAAAATTGACAAAAAAGATAATCTCCAATATTCTCTATTATAGAATTAACGGATGAATATTAATTGATATCATAACCAAAAACTGATTCCAAAAGAAGAGACCCGCACCATTCGTGCTGTATGCAATTTGTTAAATCTAATTTAAGATCAATCTTTCCCATACTGAAGTAGTTGTACCACGGTTTTTGTACACCTTGTTTCCAGAATGTTTATGATTTTGTTTATAAATAATAATTAACTAATATTTTGGCTCAGCCTTTGTGCTTTCCTTTCTACGTAATCAATTCCCAGCTGAAGTTATCGGCATTATTTCCAAACCCATTTTATTTTATTCTCTGCTTCAAATCATTTTTCCATCAAAATAATTTCTGGATTAAAATGTTCCCCAGAAGTGCATGATATAAATTTTTTATGTACCACCATTTTATAATCAACAATTCTGTGCCTGCTAAGAAATTTATTACTTGACGTAACGTCAATTCCATCTGCGTCTTTGTTGCTGTAGTTGCAGTCATCCCGTATTAGTATGCAAATCTCTCATTTTACCGTAAAAGCGTCAGTAGTTAATAAATATTTGATTTGTAGATGTCTAAAAACGAAACTTTCTTTTGAAACACCCGGCATTTAAAAGTTTATAAAAAAAAAAGCGAAAATGTTTGTTATCCTGTCATTTCATTTTTGTATATTTTTTTCATTAGTTATATTTAAATTATGAACGTTTCTGGGGAAGATGCTTTAAAGCAGCAAATTCAACTTTCCACTTCGACAGATGAAAGCGAAAAATCAGTTCAACTTCTTGACGCTGAAGAGCAGCGAGAAGATCTAAAAAAATTACTGACGAAAATCTATAAAAAGGAAAAGGAATATCACGATGAGAGCGATGTTGATCTGCAGCCAAGCTTCAGTAAATTTCAGGTGCCGTATTTCATTAAATGCCGCAATCGCTATAATGAAAGAAAAAAAATTATTGAAGAACGTTTTCAATATGAAATTGAGCAATTAATTGCCCAGCAGAGCACCGGCTATGAGGCGGCCAATTTAAATAGGCACTTATGCATCACCTCTATTTGGCCACCTCTGCATAATGTTACCGAAATTAATCACACTCAACGACATTTCTTCAGTTTAAGCCGGAAAGCACGTTCTCGCCTGAAAGCTATTATGAACTCAATTATTATTTGAAATTAAAATCAGACGCTGGCCTGTTATGTCAGCAGCTGGATCGATCACACTTCTTTCAAAGGGTACCATTCGTTCGTTCACTCTGCTTGATTTTGAAATAAATTAATAATAAAATAAGTAACTTGCAATAAGTAAATTGCAATTAAGATCCGTCTTTGGATTTGTATTGCAATTTCAGTCCGTTTTTCTTAAAGCATTCCCATCATCTATTCCAAGTAGTTAATATGACGAGATTTGTCATGAACTTCGAAGATGACAAAACAAATCTTATCAAAATGAAAGACACAAAAGAGACAAGAACTTAACTGGGAAAATATTTCAGACAATAATAAACTTTATAAAAAAAAATTACAATTTGAATTTGAACTGAAAATTTAGGCAGCAGACCCCACATTGACTTATTATAAAGACAAGAGATGTTCCGCCTTCAGTACTCATAAGGGAATATCCGGCAAATGTCTGTGGCCACCATGATTATTTAGAGATTAAATTAAAATAGCGGAGAGAGGAGCTCTTTTCCTATCAACTGTTTCAATTATAGAATTTTTAATGGTGGGGGTTATGCTGTCGTATTGACAGTGACTCATTACAGCTGGTTTCTTAGTCTTCTTCGGTAGAAAAATAATAAAAAAAACCTCCTACTTAGAAGCACAAGCATTGTTCTATTATCTGTCATTAATGTTTGTTTTTTATATAACAAATAAAAAAAAGGTCCTTTGACAGTTTGGAAATACGAAAGAACAGTTCAAAGTTATTACAACGGCTTAGCAAGCATGACAATGAATTTATTAATTGCCTCGCTTGAAGTAACTGAAGGAATTTTTCTATATCTTCCTTTATCCTTTCATTGATATTATTAATTCTATTAATGATTAATCTAATTTTAATTTTTAATGTGAATAAATATAAAATATTTTATATTCTAAAATTGTTAAATTTGCTTCTTATTCTAAATATTTCTCTATTAACCATGGAGTATATGTCCTTTCCCCCTCAGCCAATCTTCTAAAAAATAGTTGAATCAAAAAGAAAAGGGGAGGTGAATGTGAGCGAGTAAGTGATGGCAGTTCATGGATAAGTTAATTTTCCACTTATACCTGGGGAAGAGTGTAATAGAATTTGGTTACCCACAACACCTCATGTTCATATAGATCTGCACCCTTTTTTTATTAAGATGAGAATGTAGAATAAACACATTATAATTATATTAGAATACAACAGCATAAAGGAAAATGGAATGCAAAGAAAACCTCGCCCATTAAACAAAGACAATTAAGCTGCTCCAGCAGGAGTGATTGGAATATTATACAAAGCAGAATGCAGATACATAACTTTCGAAACATCTAAACACAGAAAAGGCTGACCAAAACCAACACACACTCAGATTCTTTCACCAGCCTTGCCACTGCAACTGGGCTTTAATGTTTTTTCTTAACGTTTTTACAGATTTTATTAAAAAAAAGTTGAAATTATGTAATGCAAAAAGTTTTAAATGTTTTGCTCGTTCAAGAAATTTATTAAATTTTGCTGAAATAATAATTGTTGGAAAAAGTTTTTTTTTTTTTTGAAATGGCAACGCTGGTTCCCTCATGTTTTAACGAAGACGAAGCAGACTTTGGTTTACGAAGTGCTTCATACTTCACTGTATGCTTGTAATGATTGATCAAATGACTGGTTCGGTTGATGAAGGTGCTCACATGACTCGCAAACCAAATTTCAACTTTTATCTTTATTTTATGGCGCATGATCGCATGATTATCGATAAACATGGACGATGTATATATAACTGAATATTAATTATACGATGCCATTAGAATTCTGTGGGGCGTGTGATTTAATGATCATGCATATATCGTTCATGTTGCTATTTAACCCTGATCGGTCCATCTAAGCGTTCCCTGTATGTGGGCGCAACATAGGCAGCGATTCGTAACTATACAAATTCAAAAACGGTTTTTTTTTGCTTGTTCTGGCTAAATAATTCTATTCTGCAAATACAGTTAAAGTTCAAAATTATGCGCATACATGAACCGGTTAGATATATTTCACGAGGTGCAGATGGGTCCTAAGATGGCCATTAGGTATCTTGAGTATTTATATTGCCTACATAGAATACAACTATGCGGTATACGAGATGTCTCTAAGAGGGCCCCTATGGAAGGCCCCTATGGAAACACTTTGATAACATTACACTAACCAGTAATGGTGATGCACAAACTACGCATTGCAGTGTAAAAGCATTATTTGGCTCAATAATTCATTGGCGCAACAATTTCACTGCTGTGGTCGTTCAAGCAGCATCCAATGTTAGACAGTTGACATCAAACTGCTGCTCATACTGACTCCTACATCCTCCTCTTAATAATACAGTTCCTTGATTTACTTTAATTTCTATACATCGCAAGATTATTACCCGAAAGCTAAAATTTTTTTTGCAAAAGCAAACTGTGCTCGATTTAAGGAAAAACGAAAAATGAAAAATGCTGAAATGAAATTTCAGAAGCTCTTACATACGCTTAAGAGTAATGAAAATTCCAAAAATTGCCCGGAAATGTTTATGTGCAGTATGCAGTATGCATTTGCTTAAGAGTTGCATTTGTATGTGTGCTAATATTCTCTGCTTTATCAAATAAAATTGCTCAATTCGCAGGCCACACTGTAAAGCTTCACATTTAATATATTTCAAGATAATTTCAAATATATTTTCTGTAAACGAAAGCAAATTATTTTAAAATTGCCTTTGTATCCTTTTTGGCTACAATTTATTCATTTTTTTTTTTTTTTTTTTTTTTTTGTATAAGAATAATCGCGTTGTGCAATGCGCTGAAAAATTGCTGAAAAAATTACATTTTAAGCTTTTTTGCAATGCAAAGAAAATTTTTTAATATTATGGAGAAATTATTGAAATAAATCCTTGCCAACAGTAATCAGTGTGTGCTTTTTAAAATGAAATTAAAAAGAAAATAATATTAAAATAAAAATATTTCTGCATCAATTGCTAAACAAAACAACAACAACAAATTATTAAAATCTACAACAAATTATTCTTATACTACTTATTACCATAAAGAAGGAAAAGAAAATTAAAAGCCGTAAAATTAAATAGTTTATAACGATCTACACTTTGACTGAAATATAAAATATATGAAAGAGAAGAGAAAGGAGCAAAGGATGCACGCCAGCATAGCATTGAAAAGAGGTGAATATTTCATTTAATAAAATTTAAACACAAATTAAAATTTAAAATAACATTAAACTTACTATGATACACTGCGTGATTGAAGGTGTGGTCACATCTAGCATATATTTGGCGAAATAAGTGTAACCACCAAATACTCATATAAAACTTATGCTTTTTTCTAGAGCCACTTCCGATGCTTATAGATGAAACCCAAAAGAAGGAAAAAAAAAATGAAAAACAAGAGGCCTTAACTAGTATATAGTGGTTGCATTTATTGCTGCATATCTTGGATACTTGGTTCATTGCTAAAGCATTGCTAAATGTCTACAAGTGCAGTTGATATTTAGGTCAGCAAATTTTTTTCTTGCTTTTAATTTACATTCACAGGCGAGAAAACGTTCTTATTCTTTCGGTTTTTTTAGCCTTGACCAAAGAACAATAGATTTCCGCGGCCATTTTAAAGTATTCAGTTCGTCTTTATTTCTTATTCAAGAGTTTGTATGACATATTTCGCTCTTCTTGATGCCTGTTTTAAACCTTTTTGTTTTTGTTTGGCGATATGAAATATATACTATTTTCGCTTCCACGAATCTACTCGTAAGATATTTAAAATCTACAGTTTTAGATAAAAGTCTAAAAACATTGCGCAATTTCGAAAGAAAAATTTAATGCATCCAAAGCTTAATTTATTTATGAAATAAAAAAATTAAAATTCCAATAAATATTTAATAAATTTATTATCTTTACAAGTTTTCTAAAATCGCCAAAATTGTTTGCTGTATTTAGACTTTTTTCTTAAACTGTATATTTAACAGAGAAATGGATAATATACAGTTGATTGTGTAAAAGGGTGTACTATATTCAATAGCTAATACAGTGGTCCCTCGAAAATTCGAACAAACAATAATTGGAGAAAGAAATACGAAAAGAATTTACTAGTTCGGAAACATTCTTAAGCGATTCTTAGAAGAAATTATTCATCTGGATTTTTAATTAAACAGAGAGTGATACTGATGTGGATCTAGCACAGTTATAATGGGCTTCTTGAAAAAATGGTTTCGATAGTTTTATCTTATTAAAACCGGCTTTGAAGTGGAATAAAGTTGCGTTTGAAGGGGACTACCTAACGATCTTCCAAAAAAAAGAACGAAATATAAATAAAGCCATTTTTTTAATAATTTTTAGTCGATATTGAATCCTGAGGAGTGACACCTGCATGTCCTCTTTGCATTCTGGCAAAATTTTTCTTCTGCTCATTTGGATCCTCATACCCATCTAAGCACTTCCCCATTACATTCATGTTGATCCTTATTGGCATGCCTGCAAATGCCATCATTTATATTTATATTTTAAATAATCCACTTAAAATATTAATTTCGTGGGGTGATTTTCAGTCAAATAAAATATAATTAATGTGACCCACTTGACTTGTTTATTTTTAATGATGCTCTTCAAAAAATGAATAAATGAAAATCCTTCAACTGCATTGTCGCCACAATAATCATTCTCGTATAAACATGTGCATTTAAAATTTTGTAGTTGTTAGTTTTGTTGGGGTGATACCCCATTCAGATATACGAGTTTACTTAGTCAAGCCTCTAGTGAATTATCAAGCCCAAATTTCGAGAAAATCCTGTTCGAAGTTTTTTTTGGCGTTTTAATTTACTGACTGGCAACAGTAAAAGTTTAAAAAAAGGCAAATGAAAATAAATCTCCCATTAAGGACATGATTCACTATGCCACACAATTCTACCATTTATCACTTATATGACATGTGTTTTAGAAATGTATGATAGTATGATAGTGTGTCTTAAACATTCAAATGATTGGTCGATTGTGGGACTGCTGTGCCCTTTAAAGAGGGCAATCATTTCTTCAAAGGACGAAAGTTGTTTCATGACTTGTTTTTTCTCTTTCATTTATTTAATCATTTTTCTACAAGATTTAACTCAGCCTGCATCATCCTGGAGTCCTTTGTGGGGTATTATTTCACAATAAAACAAAAATAAATTTTCTATTAAATGATACTAATTTTTTAAATCAATAAAAGAAAAAACTTAAAGCCTAAACTTTTAGTATTTTACTTCCCTTTTCAGAAACTTTTAAATTTTTCGGAAATAAAAAGTTTTCATCAACTACAAAAATGATTATTTATTATAGCATTAATTTTAAATCATACTTTAATGTGCACATGTTTTTAAAAATTAAACGTAAAGGCCGAAAATCTTGGGCTCACCCATTTACTCATACTTAATGGATGGCCAAACCCATTATATGTTAAATAAAACATGTAAAGTGAGCCACTTGGAGAAGAATGCGAAATATTGCAAAAATATTTTTAAGATTTAAAGTGGCTGAGATTTAAGATTTAACCTGCTGAGGAAACTGATAAGTAATGTAATGAGCCATAAAAGCAGAATCTGTTTACGAAAGGTATTATAGCAAATACCTAAAGTGTTATAACAATGATTTATCCATTACAAAAAATTCACATTATATTTTATTTTATACTAAAATAGTAGGGGTATTCACTGTTTGGTCTAAAAGCGGCAACACAAAATTTTGCTGTATTTCTTTTTTTTTTTTTACTGAATTGCAACTACAAAATAGAGACATGCATTGCTAATGGAGTTGTAGATACTCATGTAGCGCTCGTAAATACGGCTTTAATTTTTGTCGTCCTGTTTATTGCGTTTGGAACTCTGACAGTAGAACAGCTGATATTTTATTGCCTGTAAGTAATAAATTTTAAAATTACCTTTCAAGTTTACTTTTTGGTATTTTTTTTACCTTTTTTGCGCAAAATTTCGGAAACCCAGTGAGCGGCTATTGGTCTGACAAATAGCTCAGCCGTTTTTAAGAATATCCTTTTTTTGTGTTGGCCCTCTAAGTGATAGTATAATTTTTTAACGCTGTGTTCTAGTTATGTATGAATATTATAATTCCAGCGACAAGATCTCTTTCATAATTTTATGGAAAAAGTTTCTGAAAACTGAAGTGGAACTGATTCAACTAATTCAAGGACAATAAATTAAATTTCATGCCGGCTAACATTTCACATTTCCTTGAACTTTAATTGTTATTTTAAATAATTTTTGTGTGGGTATAAGTTTATTTATAAGCAATTTCTCAAGCAATTATGCAGCATTTATATCAGATTATATGGTTAAGGACCTGTAAGGGTTCACTATGGCAAGTTGTTTACAATGCTCTTTAAAAGTAATTCAAGCGGAAAATTGCATATTACTGGCCAGCATTCAATGTGTTTAAGACAATTTTCTATTCTAATTATTTTAATTTAAATATGATTTAATATTTGTTTTAAAGATATCAGATAATTATGGTTATTTAATTGGTTAGCCAGTTTATGTGAAATTTTTTTTAATGAGTAGGGTTTCATAGAGGAATCTTAAATTTTACGAATCAGAGTAGAGTATTTGGCAATTTATTTATTTATTTGCTTATTTATAATATGAGTAGAAGCCCTGGCTGCTGAAGCCATTTGCTATGCAATTTATTTCTAGGAAATAACATTAGTGTAAATGTGTCAAATCGTGTTCAGGATGAGACAATTATAATTCAGAAAGAACAAACCAAAACCGTTTAAAATTGCCGATTGTAAACCAGGACTGCGTAGTGGCCAGTTGATGTTGTCCTTTTTTGCCATGACTGTATCAAGGAAGTTGTCTTATACTCTTAGCAGACACATGTTGATCATGTGCGAAATTGTGCGGTTTTGCTGAAATCATGCTCTTTTCTTCCTTCTTTTGGCACACCCTGTACTTGAAACGACATTTTAAATTCATTGCTTATCGACTTTAAAAAAATGTTTTTCACTTTCAGAAACCTTTTATTTAATTCAAATTTTCATAAACATTCCCAAATGTTCACTTCTAATGTATTTTCATAAATTATGAAAAACATGTGGCAAATGAGCATGCTATATCTTTCTCTTTTCCACATACGTAGTCGTCGTACTATGCACACAAATGCATACACATGACCGGAAATGAAACGTTTTTTCTCTGGAACAATAAATAATAAACACTTTTGTATGGTGTAAATAATTTAAATAAATAGTTTGTTTGAGGAAACAAAAATGTTGCCCTAAATTTAGTTGACTCCCTTTTATTTCCCAAACGAGATTATTAAATGAAATTACAAAATTACAAATTCATAGGAAAAAGTTTCACGTTAATGGCATGCTGAATGAAAATTATTCAATTACTTATACAGCAGAGACTAAATGGGAATTTAATAGTAGTATTTATACTGCAATAATTGCATGTTTGTGCATTAGTTTTGCTCTATACTCGTGTTTAAGATGCATCGGCTAAATGGCTATCACGGTTTGGACTCGCATGAATGCTAAAAAGGGAAATACAAAATAAAATTTTATTTCCAATTCTCATTTGTTGTTATCATTTGAAATGAGATTAAAATTAAATACATAATTTAATAATATTGAGGGCCGTCACATGAATAAAAAATTGTATTCATTTTAAAATAAAATTGGCCGTAGCCCAATTCATTTATTTGTAGGTGTTTTAAGGTAGATGAATAAATTTAGGCTCGCGTTGCGTTATGAAGCCATTAGATAACGTTAGATTAATTACAATAATTACGGACAATTAAAAATCCTTTTTCATGCCTCTTTCGTCCTTTGCCCATAAAACGTATGCGGGTTGTTTAACAAAGGCTGCCAATTCAGTAACCATTAAAATATATATATATTTTTTTTTTATTTAATATGCTAATATTTTGGGCAACTCATTATATATTCCAAAGTAAAATTTTATTTATAAAATAAATTAAATTTTTTTTTGCGCCCATGGTAAAACCATGTAAACAAATTACATCCGAATTCTAAAATGGAAATTGTTATTCTATGGGGAAGAGCAGTACGTGAAACTTGTTTTAATAAAAAACATTCCCTTTGACATATAATTTTTGTAATTTATAATTGCTTTTATTGTAAAATGCAGTGGAAAGCATTGCCGAACTTATTCACTGTCATTTGTTTTGCTTGTGGTCTGTAGTAATTAAGCTCGTGTATTTGCTTTTATTTCCTTTAAGCTCTATTGATGAGTTTGATTTTGTTTTAAAAATTCATTTTCTATATCGTTTTTTTAATTTTTTTTTTTTTTTTTTTGTATTTTAAAATTTTTCAATAACTTTTTTTTTTGTTTGTTTTTTTCGATTTTTTTCGTTTTAAATTTCGATGAAGTTTTTTTTTTCTTTTTTGCTCGCATGAGAAAGAAAAACTTTTCCAAGTAAATTTGTATATTAAACTTTTTTGTATTTATTTACATATATAATCAATAACACAATGTTATATATTTTTCCACGTTTCACGTTTTTCTGCCAATAATTCCACTGAGATTTCGAAAAATTTTAGAAATTATTTTCTACTTCACTGAGCATGTAATTTGACTGCGACAAAATTTAAAATTAAAAAAGTTAAATTTTGAAAGCGCATATTTTGAAGTGGAAAACGAAACTTTATTTCTATGCAATCAAGTTATTTGGCAGAAACTTGCCAGTGGAAATATTATCAAAGATATAAGAACAGCTGACAGTTGTCAACAGAATTGCATGATTTCAGCATAAATTGTGGAATTTATGACATGACAAGTGACTTTAAATTGCCTCACCATTAATTCCTTCTGAAGATTTCTTGTAGTTGACATCACTGAATGACATGAAAATTAAAATAATAAAAAAAGGAGTGGAAGTTGTTGCTTTTCCCCACGATTACATTTCTAATGTATGTCACTATCGATAGCCTATATTTTTCACATCAACAGTTTTCTAAAAAAAATTAAAAATCGTTCGAAGATGTAAAAAAAACTTTAGGAATGCAGCTCTGCAATACTTCAATTGGCTGCAAATAAGAAGCAAAAAAAAAAATTGTGTGTCATCGGTCTCAAGTGATTCCAAAAAAAATTCATTGAAAAATAATGCAAGTTAGGGCCTTTCTAGTTGAACGGTATGTCTGCTAATACACATTCTCTTTCCACTTATATTTATATATATTGCTCGTGTTGTGCTGACACACATCAATATGCACTCATGTCAGTGCTGGAAGTGGCAACTCTCTTAAAAATGCCTGCATTAAACATGCAACCATTTTTACTTACTATCTTTTGATTGTTTTGCATTGCATTCAAATAAATCAGAAAAGCTCATTGTCTTTCAAGTATACATAAACTGTGCGTAAATGCTTTCAAACATTTTTAAAATAAATTGAAAAATCATTTAAAAGTTTTTATACAACAGTTTTAATAATGTATTCTACTGTAATAATAAAAAAAGGGGGAGTACAGGGTTTGACGTATGATTAAAGAACAAAAATGACAACAGCCAACTGTGAAATATTTTTTATCGAATTTAAAAGGCCGTCAATAACATTTTCGAGCAAATTCGCGTTTGCCAAAAATGCAATCACCTGCATACAGTACGAGCTCGATTTGCGCAAATACCGGTAACTAGAAGACACCGAATAGCGCAACACTCAATTTTTTTTACATTACAGTCTCTATAAGTGCAAGTTTTTCTCGTTTATCGAATTGAAAGAAATTTTCAATTGTATTTGAATTTATTTCTTTAGAAACCTAGTCTTAAGAAGTACTTAAAGCAACAAAGCTTCTATCGTCGCCATTAAGAAATCTTGGAAAGTTTTAATATCAAAAAATTAACAATGGACCTGATAGCAAAAGTATTGGCTGTGATTACTCGCACAACAACTAATTTATATATAATGCAGGACATTTAACGGGATTTTTTATTTTATTTTATAAGATTAACGTATAGTGATGATGTGGAATGGATCAGAGAAAAATATTTGAGGTATTTTATAAAATTTGTCGGGAACTGCAATATATGTAAGCATTTTTGTGCGCTGGTCAATCAAATAGTGTCAATCGCCTAATAGTGATGAGAACTTTTAATAGGACGCAAATCAGCTGCGCTCATTGGGAATGCAAGTGAGCGATATCATTCGGCATTATTAAATTAAAAAAAAATATATATTCAATATAGATTCCTATCTGAAGGGAGTATAATATTGCACCAAAAATTTTTACACATTTCTTTTTTCATATCTGTTTTATATTTTATATAGTTTTTTATTTCATTTCTAATGTGCTTCGTTAAAGCCATGTTTCACTATCCTAAACAGTCTTACAATTCAATCACATGAAAATTTGATAATGAAACCCTACTATTATAAAAATCGTTTTAAAAATGTTATTGCTGCTGCCACACTATCATACAAAAATGATGCAAACAATTTTTTCACCGCTGATTGAAGTAAAAGCAACTCTGATCGTATGAAAATTGTCATTTTATAAAAATGTCATAAAAATCTGACATTTTTGGCCGAAATATTTTTCTAGCAGATATGCCTAATTTAACAAATCATACGACTGTCTGGGACAGTGGAGCTTGTCCTTTATTAAGAGTAAAAAACAATATGGGATAAAATTTGTCAGCTGTTTAACACTTGCAATTAAGTGTATTCAAAATATCTACTACACTTTTTAGCATTGCCGATAGTGTAAATATTTTAATGGCACAGGAAGAAAAAGGGTTGCATTAGCAAACCTCGGATTCCGCTATAAATTGATGGCGGTGTTTTGCAATAAAGACAATAAATTTTTTGGAAATTACCTTCTCTATGTAGTTTTACACACCATTTTAATTAGCTTTTTCCCACAATTGGAGGGGAAGTAATTTCAAGCAATATTTACTTGAGCTGTTTTATTTATGAAGGTATAAAATTTGTATAATTCTTGCGAAATACAATCCATTACACATGACCGCTTGTTCGAATTTATGCCATTAACTACGAACATTTTGGATGTTGTTAATTTATTTCTTGCTTTATATTATAATTTTTTTGGCCTTCCTCTTAAGCATTGTGTTCGAGATTAGGGAAAGCAATAAGACATACGGCACGCACTTGCAAGACTAATTGTATAATAAATCTGAAACAGAATTTTGTGTATGGCAAAACCATACAACAAAATTTTATATGAATACGAGTAGTTACAGTTTATGGCTTTTGCCAGATTTGAGTCTTTGGCATTTTTAAATGATTCTCATAAATTTTGCTTAACTATTCCTATTAGCATTAATTCCATGGGGTATTGGCTTGCAGCATTATGTACGAGGTGTCTTAAAAGAAAGTTTTTCAAATACGTTTAACTGATGGCATAGGAAATGCCGGAACTGCAAGCATTCTCTGCTTATAACTAAAACTTATGGTTTCAGAAGGTTTATTATAAGCGCTACACCAAAAAAAAAAAAATTAAAGTAAACGATTTTATTAAAGTCAACATATATGCCACTCAAATATATAGTTATTCACCAAGCCCTTCCTTTTCTAATTTACGATATTTATTAAAAAATGAATAATCGGGCCATGTCTGCTGGAAATGCATTTGTGTGACTGATCTTCTTGGCAAGTCTTGCAATCTGCAAAACCGTAGGAAAATTTGTACGAAATTATGATTTCTTTTCGATCAGAGAAACATTTATATCCTGGGACCATAAACTGTACGACTCACAAGGTCATTTTAAAAACAAATTTTTTAAAATATAAATGCATCATATCAGATTTTATTTTGCTGTCGGAAATGAGTAGCAGTTTTACGAATATATCGCATAACATTTTTACTTTGATATTTAACTGAAGTTTTCTTAAAAATTTATCTGAAAAATAATTTCAAACCTCTTAACTGGTTTGTCATTTATTGTAAGTGGTATTTTAAATTGATTTTACTTGTAGAATATTTCGAGTGTATACTCAAATGTGCAATGAAGAGAAACCAATTCATTTGTGAAAGGTTCACTGTAGAGAAATTGTGAATAGTGAAGTGTACAATATTGCCTTGCCAACCACAATGGCAGAGTAAGCAAAACCGCCTTCCCTAGTGATGTCGAAAAAAAATGTTCGGTTATCAAGTAGGAAACCAGATGAGCCATCATTGGCAACTCTGTCGTTTGACTTAATGAATGGCATGAACGCAACGTGTTACATTTAGGCATACTATTCCACTTCATTTTGTGGTCTAGTAAAATAAAAACTTGTTGTTGAGACATCTGGTGTCTTCTAAAAAGATAAGATTCTTAAGATAACTAATAAAATGAAAATGCTTCATTGCAAATGATATGAAATCATTTATTAGCCAGAAATGCTTGAATAAAACAAACGTAGAGGAAACCATGCCAGAGATGAGGTTTTTATAAAAATTTTAATTTTACCTTAAATATAATCATTAACACTTAGTTTTACGATAAAAAAAAATTGAAATTTTAAAATAAATCTTCCCTTACTTTTGCTTAATAATTTAATTCAGAAGGACTTTTTCAATATTAATTTCAACATTTTTCATATAAAGAAAAACAGCTGTTGTACAGTCTGTTATAAGCATTGTGTACACCGAGTCTTATGGCAGCAAACAAACATATTTTTTGTTTTGCAGACATTTATTTCTTACTGTGTACACATTTATTAAATATAGTGTAAGTGTTAAAATCTGATTTAGCGAAATCAGCTTTTTTTTGGATTTTTATTTCGAATTTACAGCATTATGTATAATTTCAAGGTATGTGCAAATATTTGCCATTTTTATTGAAAGTTTTTTTTTTTTTTGTACTACAATCTTTGAAAGAAAGTGGGAAAGGTAATTATGAAACCAGTGGTGTCTAATTTGAAGCGGTTGCTAATAAGTAACAGCTGTTCTACTGTCAGGGTTGCAAATGCCATATAAGTTGAAAAAAAAATATTTAACGTTGCATAAATACAATTTCATTGCGATTATGCAAATTTTCCTGCATAATCCAGTAAAAATCGCAATGAAATTTTGAATTCGCGTTTTAAGCCCAATCAAGCAACCGTGAATACCACTAATATTACTAAATAAAATGCAATGTTATAATAATTAAGTTAATTTTAAGCATTTCAATAAAAGGGATTTTATTCGGCTTCATTAGCGAAAGATTAAAATGATATCAGAAAGTTTTATGTTTGCAACTTAATAAACTTAAAACTTCTCAATGAAAGTAATAATTGTCAGTGTAACGCAGTACGCATAGCATTTATAGTTTTTTGCTTTCAATTTATTTACGAAATTAAATTTCTTTTGAGCGAAAAAGTCTTAAGGCATCGTCTAATATCGCTTCCAATTAGAAGTTTATCAAATCAAAGCTATCAAAGCTAAAGTTATGCCCGTCACGCTTTTTATTGGATTCATTTTAGCCTTGCAAATAGGAAAAACAAAAGAATAATTAGAAAACCCTTTAAATTTGATTGACACCACAAAACTGAGACTTTTATTTGAATTTTTAATATCTTTTGTTTGTTTTTATTACTTTTTTTTGTTGCCAACACTCTGTGGACTTGAAGGTAACACAAATAGGATTCTTCCAGTAATGAAAGAAACAATACCGAAATTTGAAGGTTGTCTATGCAAACGTAGTTTATCGGCAACAATGTTGAGTGAGTGCACGTACCAGTGATGTCGATATATATTTTTTTTTTTTCATTTCTCTATTTCTAATTAAACGCAAGCAGTCGGAATCTAATTAAAAGTCATCTATTCATCAATCGTTTACTTTGCACTCGGTTTTATTGTTGGTTATTGGAAGGACATGTTGAAATATAAATGCTAAGGGGTGGAGAATGTTTGAGGAGGGAGAATTAAAACAGCCTCTTGAAAATAAGTGGTTGTAGCGATATAACGAGCGTTTTGCCGCTTCAAAAAGTTGCTGCTTATCTGACAAATATTGTTAGAACTCTACAAAGCACTCTTATAAAGTTTCATTTTTTAATTGCATTTATCAAATGAAAGTAATTTATTATAATTTACGGATTGAAAGTCAGGTTACTAATTATATGGTTTTGGTGTTGGGGCAAGGCAATAGTAATTTCATATTTTGCAAGTATGAGGTAGATTTTGCGGTCTGTGCTTAAGTCCCTGATTCTCAATACCATTCACAATTAAATCTCACATACCGCTGACCGAATTAGAAAACTCCGCTAAAAACTGGAGTTTAAGCTGGTTACAGTGACGGCCCAGAAATAAATTTTACTTGCTTTCTATGGTTTCTAACATCGTGTTCTTAAAATTTTATTTAATTTTCTCTATTGCCTTGCAAAATTGCTTCTAAACATTTGCCGCACTTGTATTCAAATTATTGTAAGGCATTTAGCAAACAGTGTTGTCAACTATGCATTTACTGTCGCTATTAAGCGATTAAAAATTCCCTTAAATACAGATAAGCAAAAACAAGAGAAAACTCAAGGAAATGCCAATAACGAGATAAAAAGGTGCATGCAAAAGTGTCGGTCAGAGGGCTCTTCCTTATATGACTGGTTGTGTGCCACTTCTGTCTGACAGCTAAAGTGAAATAAAAAAAAAAATAGCACGTAATTTCTTCCATTGATAGCAAATGTTTTGTAACTTCTACAAGGAGAAGCAGCCGGAAATTAATTTTTAACGTCTTCCCTGTAGGCAGTAATGCTACGCCTTTGTCCATCAACTTCAAGCCTGCCTCTGCATTTCAAAGAAATTATTTAGGAGAGGGCTATTGATATTAATCGTTACTTTAGTCTAACATACACCCAACCATCTACGTAATATGGAGTTACCCAATAACGTAATCGTAATTAAAAATAATTTAAAAATTATTCCGCTTCTTTGTGTAGCACCTTTAAAAATGGTAATTATAAGAGAGCCAAATTATTAATTAAGAAAAAGGTAATAAAATTAAAAATAAAAATTTATTTAAGGAAAAAGACCTTAAGCTGGACCTTAGGCACATTAATTTTTTTAAAAAAAAAGGTCAGGAGAACTGAAATGAAATAAATTTATCTAAATTTTGTACAGTTTAGCAAAAAAAAAAGGCAAAATTTATGAAGCGGTGGAGTAAAAGGTAAATGCTTTTAAAAAATTGCGATTATCGTTTTGAATCAGCAATTTGCTGGTTGAAAATGTATACCAAATTTGCTTCTTCTATTTCCCCAATGTATACATATTTGTAACTTTTTTTTAAAAAAAAAGTGTTCTTGTTTTTTTTAATTATAAAATTTGTTGAATTTCCTATTGAGAAAACACTTTCCAGTTTCAGATTTTTATTTTGAGAATTTCTCATTAATTTTTATAAAATAGAGTAACTCGCCGTGGGGCGATAGAGAACTACATATATGAATCATATTGCTGAACAATTGACCGCATTTGAGTTTCCAAGCCCGTTGCATTAAAGTTACCGAACGACTCTTCCTTGAGGGTGTATACCTTATTTGCCTTTTTATATGTGTGGGAGGATGTTAATTTAAAACGATTATGGATAAGAATTTAGTGTGACTCCAAATGGTTTGATTTCATTTAGTTTTTTGTTATTTAGAACAACTTCTTAAAATACTTTTAATTAAGTTTACTCAGCAATAAAAATTTTCGAATGCAAGCATTCCGAAATTATTTGCTAAATTGGCAACACATTACTATTATCATCAGGATGCGTTATAGGTACCTGAGGTACCGATTCGACTTTAATGTTTGATGTACACAAGACAACGTTGACTAAAATTGCATGTTTTCCCCTGAACAACTCCAACTTTCGTTTAAAAAGCTCTTGCAGTGTAAACCGGATACGGAAAAACTTAATCTGGAATAGATTTTTTAAACAGTTTCCCGTAGGCATCTCTATACATAAATAAATAGTTTATCAGTTATAAAATTTAAATATTTACAAACTTATTTATTAAAACATTAATGTCGTGTAAATATAAAAATTAATCTCTTATTTTCTATTTAAATAAGAAAAAGGAAAAAGAAAAACGCTGGCAGAAAAAATCCTGTTGATAGAAAAAGTGTCTGCTTATAGAAGCCATGTGATGGAAAAAAATGTGGTACTGCTCCAATCAAGAGTAGCATAGAGAGTGGCTGCTTTCAGTTTAGTATAGCTAAACGGCAAAATTTTTAAAAGCCCTTCAGCAGTACGATTCCATGAAGTATCTTTTTCTAGTATCGAGCCAGTCCATTCAAATTTCTTTTTTAATATACGGCAACGTTTAAGTAATTAAACTCTTTACTACAGTTAAATTTTCTTTGCTTTACATTGCCTTCCGAGATATAAAGCTTCCAGTCATCTAAAGAAATGTAAAATTTTTGTTACTGTCGTTACTTTCGTTACTTTTTTCTATCATTTTGTTAGTTAAAGTTTATAAATGTTGTGGCAACGTCTTTTTAAATTATTTAAGAGAACACCTGAACCATCATCGAATCTGCCAACACTTAATTAAGATATTGATTTTAAGTGAAAGAGCCAGACTACATTATAAAGTAATAAAACTTGTACAAAGTCAAACTTATCATTATAATTGCCAAATCTCTTTATTATTCACACATTCACAAATGATTTCTCCTTATTTCAATATCCTTTCCCAAATGCACCACATACAAGTTGGCAGTACTTATTTCTATAAGTGTGGACGTGTGCGAGCATGCCACATTGAGTTATTGACTGATATCCGGCCAACTGGGAAAAGGGAATACATGAAGAACAACGAACTGTTTGAGCTAAACAAGCTACCAATAATGTGGCAAAAGGATAGAAGAAGGAAGTAAAATTGGCAAGTGGCAAAACAACACTTTTCAATAATTCTACGAATACAACTTGCAACTACTCGTGCAACGAATTGTGTGTGGTGTGGCAATATTGAAACTGTTTAAGGATACATACAGATAAAAGAAATAAACAGCATCTACAGTGAAAAGAGCTTTACTAATGCTCATGTATAAAACAGTACAAACCACTAAACAAAACAATATTCATTAAACTGTTGCCAATTTCTGCAAAGGAAAGCAAAAAGCAAACCGCACACTGCAAGGATAAATCATTCTTGTTAAGCTTGTCAAATCTGCTGTCAAATTACAATTTGATGTTTGTAGTGGTTACAAAATAGGTGAAACAGGAGCCAAAATAAGTCATTTGTTCCACCGAAATAATAACGAGCAATGAGAAGGATTGCATTTGAAGGATTGCACTTTGCAGAAGTGTTTCGCAACTGGCTGCAAGGGATGTGGCTGCTTTTGCCTTATCAAAGTGTTGATTGGGAAAATCATTAGAGTGGGAAGAGGGATTTAATACTTTAAAGGGGGAATTTTAAAAGTTTTGCATAAATAAAAAGCAAATGCTTTCGCAAAACTATCTGTAGATGTGTAAAGCTGAAAGCCCATTTACTTAGTCATTTTGACTAAGACAATTTTTGACAATTTTACATTTTACATTTATTTGAAAACATATTTATTTCTCGATTATTCATTTTCTAACAATCTACGAGTAAAAGTTTTTATTGTTCTCTGCTCTGAAATAATATAATAAAATTCTTAAATCGGATACTCGCAGTTCACTTTTTCATTTTACTTGCAGCACGATTTATATTCATTGTCGCTCGTAAAAATAGATATACGAGTAAATTTAATGGGCGACAGCTACAACTGCCATTTTGCCTTCACTAGCCGGCTGTATGGAGAGCGTACCTTTTAACGTTTAACTAAACGTGGGTAGGGAGTGAAATTCAACGTCAGCCTAACCTGTAACCTATATGGCCTTATTTAGTATTGCCATAATTTCAACTCTGATCTCATGTTGCTAAAAGTAATAAATACTGAAGTTTATTAACGATTGTTTTCCATAAACTATTTGAATATGTTTTGTTTAATACTCGTATTATAAGGACTGCTCCCCGCTCCTTATAAGAGGTGTATACGATCTTTTGAAAAGTTAATTTTTATTTACAGTGTCGTTGTAATAATGCCAAATTGCTAGAGGTCAGTTTATTGATCACATTAGCTGAAGATAATTTTAACTAATAGCAACCTTCCCGCCTACTGGATATGGTTGGTTCAGTCCTCAACTCGTCAATTTAATGCAGTGTTGGATTGTTTATGTATAAGAGAAGTATACCTTAAGGTTTTCAATATGGCTAATCACAGCCATTGATACTTTGCTAACCAAAAACTATATAACACATGCTAGAAAGCTTTTTGAAATGTCCTGATAAGGCTCTCTATTGCTTGAACGTGTTGTGAGTAGTTGCTCACCAAGCAAATTGTAGCATGAAACATCATAGTGGAATAAGTCAGAATTTTAAACACTCTATTATGTAACTTAATCTTCAAGGGAATACGGTGTTGCGTTATTCACCTGGTAGGGATTGTTCGGTCTTCTGTTCCTGCAGGCTTTTTCCCCCAAAATAAAATGTTCATAATTTTTATGAAATAAATTTTTAATTGACGATTCATTTGACAAGAGTAGAAGAGCATGTGAAAAAAAAGGTTTTTATTTTCACAAGATTTGAAGCATGACCAGATTGGCCACAGTTGATGTGTTTTAATGTGAAAAAATGTGTCCACAATTCAATCACGAAATTAATTGCACACCATTTTTTTCACCCCGTGTGTGAGTCCTTGCATGTGCTAATGCGTGGTAACGAGTATTCCTCATATTATATTCCAGCATTTAATTGATCAACCAGCATGAACTCGTTTCCTTTATTGCTGCTATTGAAGCCGTTCCATTGCTGCTGTTGAAGTTGTTTGCCGTTATTGTTGTTTTAAAACAACATCACTGACAGGACTTCTATTTCATTTGCTGTATTATAAGGACTGCTTGCCTTTTACAATACACTCGTGCTTGTTTCTACTGTTGTTATTATTATTGTTGCTTTATTGTCGTATTCGACAATAACGATGACGTTGTTGATTTCATTTTAGTGTCGTTGTCATTGTCACTGTTCGTTCCTGCTTTCTGTGTTATTTTAGCATAAGAGTGTTGGGCTCCTGCATTTTATCAGTTCGTTATTTATGTGGACTGGGTGATGGCATTGAATAAAATTGAAAATGCTTTTAATATTAGTATTGATGATAACAATGATGATAAACACGAGATTAAAATATGGAAATGGAATTCTTCTCTAATGCATAAGCAAAATGTTAATGATAGAGAAGGTTTTTCTTTAGTTGGTTCGTTGTTACTTATATTGTTGTTAATGCGGCCTAAGCTTTTGTTTTACGATAGAACCTGGATGCGGAGGTTGGGGTCTGAACAACCACTGCAATAGAAAAGAAAATTATTCCACAATTGTGTATAATAAATAACTTTTTGACATGGAAAAATGTTTTCAGATTTTGTGCAATTAAATAAAGTTCATAAAACGCGAAAAAAAAAATGTTTTAGATTAAAAGTCGATGGTTTTGGAGTGAATTATAAAAGTGGGATTAGCGATTGTTTGCAATGTGTTTACAACACTGGGCATAATTATCGTTAAAACACAAGTCAAATAGGGAGTGTTGAACTGAATACCTTTAGAATGGCATGTGTTAAAGCCTAATTGTCTTATAAATGTCATTATTATATTCAACTATATATATATAATATTTTCTATATATAATATATACAATATATTCTATATATCTATATATAATATATACAATATATTCCGTAGGCAAATGAATAATGGGCAAGCCACTAAAGCAGCTGGTCTACATGACTCCACTATATTTGAATTTTGATCATTTTGAAAAGAAACAATTCCAAAAACATGTTATTCCTGCTATCAAAGGGGGATGATCAGTAATTTTAGGGTTTCCCATTGCCCAGAACCGACTATTTCATCACGAATGCTTTGTTTCATTTTCTCAAGCATTTGTGGATTTTTACATAGACCTCGTCTTTTAGATATCACCAAAAGAAGAAGGCCGGTGCCATCAATATCACCATTTCTTGAAATAGCTTATGGTGGAAAGAGATATTGCTGGAATTCCATTGTAATCCTGCTTGTATGCGATGTGGCACCCTCTTGTTGAAAGCAAGTGTTAATCAAGCCCAAAACATGGAGTTGTGGCGTTAGAAAGCTTGCAACATATCACGATATCGCTCTCTTTTGATAGTTGTCATTACGCCATATTCTAGTATTACTTTTGACCAAATTGATGACCAGACTATCACTTTCAAAGGATTCAAAGTTTGCTGATGAGTAACTTGAGGGTTTCCCATTGCCCAGAACCAACTATTCTGCTTATTCACATGTTCAGTCATATAAAAATGTGCCTCAGAGTTGCCTCGAGCCAATTGTAACATCCTATGGGCTTATTTACGGCGGTGTAAATCGTCTCTTGGAAAAACTCTTCTATCAACTGTATCTTAAATGGAAATAAATGCAAGTCCTTCTGGAAAATTGTTTCTTTGAAGGGGAACCTTCTATAGACGGCGTCGAGTTGAAGTTTTTGTATGGCTTTGAACATTTTCTTGAAGCGATCTTGCATTACATTGTGGTCCATGCTTGCGCCTATCAGCTACAGTCCCGCTTTCTTCGAAGTCATTCACTATACGATAAGTAGTGCGTCCTATTAGCGCGTTGTTGCTTTCAAAAGCTTTACGTGACTTTCGCATTGTCGCAGTAATCGGTGATTGATTTTGATAAAATGTTTTAACGATTAAAACACGTTGGTATACTAAATATTTTTTCGTAATAAATTTTGTAATATAAAATCATTCACTACACGATAAGTAGTGCATCCTATTGGCACGTTGTTTCTTCCAAAAGCTTCACGTGACTTTCTCATCGTCACAGTAATCGGTGATTGATTAAATGTTTTAACGATTAAAAGACTAAATATTCTAAATATTCTTCCGTAATAAATTTGCCTCGTCTCTACTTCACGACTGGTAAATATGAACGGTCAAGACTAATGTTTAGCAAAATGGCGGCAAAACCAAGTGGTATACCTTCCCTGTTTATACGTTTTGTAAATAAAATATGAAATCGCTAATGCTTCACGAGCAGAAATTCTTTACAAATACTTTATATTAAAACTCGAGTAATAAAATAAATACCTGTAAAAATAAACTTGGCTTGGCGGACACCCTGTATTTTGTCCTTTTTTTCATTTCTCACTTATTATTAGTAGACGTTCTTTGAAAACTATTTAAGTCAAGCAGTTTTCAAACCTAAAATTACACGCTGCCTTACTGCGCCATTATAAAATTATATGTTTTGGTTTATTGTGCTAATTTTAGTTTCCCGTTCTATGTTTGGAAAGGGGCGATTTGTGCTGCGGCAATTGTGACACAGACTGCAAATGAATTTGTGTAGAAAAAATTTTTTTATGCTAAAAATGTATGAAAACTTTTTAATTTTTTTTTTGCCGCAAAACCCTTTTTTTATTTTATTTTATTTTTTTTTTTCATTTTCTTATTTTTTCGTCTTTACAACTTCATTTAAAAGGTCTGTTTTCTTTTAAAACGTGACTAAAAGGATGAAAAGGAAAATGATAGTTAAATTATATTAGAAAACATTTAGTTTTATTGAATTTCTGTACAATTACAATATAAAAACTATAAACTTTTCCTTCTCATGACTTGAGGTTTTTATTTACTTTCCCGATGTGACAAAGAAAATTTTATCGCATTTCGCATTTTACTTTCAACTTACGATAGACAAACGAACGTAAGTAAAAATATATATTTAAACTATTCAATTAAAACTTTTTGCAATGCGGTTTCTATAAGAATTGTTTTAGTTTTATTTTGCAATTTAAAAGAAGCTTAAAAAATAAAGTTACTCACAAGTGATTTAACATTTTCGCATCATAATAAAATAAAGTTAATTAATTTAAATGTCACTTTGTTGCAATAAAGATTTAAATGGTGTTTACACAACCCAAACGAGTGGTTTGAGTGGAAAATTTCTATAAGCAACACATAGACGGGATTTAACCAATTTTCATACAAATTTTGAGCAGCATTTTAGTTTACATTTCGGCCCGGTTAGGCAAATCAATTCTAATCAATCATAAAGACTGACCGCCACCATTGAAATTGTTGTCTTTTAAACAAAACAATCGTTCCTATTAATTTAACTAAAAGGATATTTCCCTTTTGTTATAGTCCTTCCAATTAGTGCAATTACTTTAAAAAATATTACTTAAAAGTTTTTCATGGTTACACTAAGTCACAGTGGAGCAGACTGAGGAAATGTATGAAAAAAATAAATAACTTTTGACGCTTTTGAAAATGGGTAAAGCAATTGCAAGTATAGGTGTTTGCAAAAAGACTCGCGCGCCCCCAAAAAAAAAGAAAATGTTCATATTATTTGTAGAATTTAGTTTGATATTAACGCAAAGCACGGACTTGTACGCTAACAAAATAACGGCAGACTTCCGTTTAACTGTTTAAAAATAAAGACAAAGTTTCTATTGTTAAAATAAAATCCAACAATAATTATCTACGCTTCCTTCTGTTAAGCTAACGAAACTGTTGTTTTAAAACAACGCCGCATTGCATTTCCTGTCTAAATAAAATTATTTATATTTTCTCAGTGTTTTGTAAAAATATTTTCCTGCATTAATATAGAGACGTGCAAAAAGTATCGGTGTTTAGTTCAAAAAATTATCGAAAATAAATTTGTTAAAAAAAATAGAGATGCATTAAAAATATGTGGACTTATAAGCCGTCTTAGCATTGAAGGTAAATTTTAAAATTTATAAATCAAGTTCCAACATAAATTTTCCAAAATTAAATTTTTAGATTTTTATTCATTTGATTTGACAACAAATTCTTTAGTATCGAAATGCGGAAATTTCAAACTAAAAATTTCAGTTTTCTTAAAATTAAATTTGTATATAAAATGTTTTGATTTTCATGCAAAATAAGGCGTGGACATTAATGGAATATTGCGACAGATGCGTACGGCGAAGGTATATACCAGTAATAACCACCCATGCCAGAATTGACGATTTCTCTGCATTTCGACGATTTTTACTTTTCAAAATATAGTAGTGGCGATTTTAGGTTAAAAATTTCTAAATTTAAATTGTAATTTTTAGTTTTTAAAAATATTTTTGAAGGGAAGGAAAAAAAACTTTACATAATTTTGAAAAAAAGTATCGGAAATGAAAAGATATGATTGAAGTTTGGCTTTCCCGATTTCAACAAATTTTATTCGCAGTGTAACGATTTATTTATTCAAGTAAATTTGAATAAAGCCAAAGTTCGCAATCCTTTAGAAAACGATTCTTTGGTAGGTATCCTGTACAGCAAGGACTATTTAAAACTTAAAAAGTCAAACTGCTGGGGCTGTGGGATCAGTTCAAATTTTTTTTAAAATATCTAATTCTGATATTTATATATGTGTACGTAAAATGTTTCTGTAACAAATTATCTATTTTGAATATACTATATATATATATGTATATGCACGTATGTTAATTCTGATTTCATTTTAAGTTTTATTAACTTTTGTTATTAATTTTAATCGTTTTCATCAAGATATATAATTATCGTCAAGATATATAATTTTCATCAATATAATTGAAAGTATATATAAAGATATATTAAAAATATATGTATATTTGTTGAAATCATAGTTAATGGATAATTATGGATCCGTAGGCGACCAACCTACTAAGACGAAAGTCGCGGGGGTTCGATTGCTGCCTAGTCTAAACTATTGTTATACTTTTTGTAATAAAACAATAAAAATATATAAAAAAAAAAATTTAAATTTGTGATTTCAGGTTTTTAAGGTTTTTCTAAAATGACTTGACGATTTTTTGCCAAAAAATCGGTATAGTTTTTTGGCGATTGCACAGTGGTCAGTTTGCTGGCAAATATCAAATGCTCGTGTAGAATGAGAATGGTGGCTAAGACGCTGTGGGAAACAATGATCTGCAATTAATAAACTATACCAGTACTGGCAGATGTCTTCCCTCTCCCTCGAGCTTTCTCCCCATTCCAAGACAATGGACTGTTCCACTAGTGTCCGTCTCTGGTTTCAGAAAAAATATTTCAAATTTTTAAAATTACACAATTTTTATTTAAACAATTTTTATTTAAAAATGGGCTTTCGCTTCACGGTGCTGCTCTGCTTCGAAAGCTCGTGTGGATGAATTTTTTTGTCAGCCATAAAAAATAAGTTCTAATTTTATGAATAATAACACTAAAACGACCCTTGAAAAAGATAAAATTATATATAATACGAACACCTAAACTTGAAATAAAGTGGACTTAAGAGAAGGAGCATAAAATTGTGATAAAAATGCTACAAGTAACTTTTATGTGGCACGCAAACTGGTGCGAAATGGCAAGGTGACAAGCCGTAAGTGAGTTGAAGAAAATATATGTATCTGTGTGTATGTGTTTATATTTCCGTTTTTTTTCACATGTATTTCCTGTTCTGCGAAAATATACGTAAGATGTCGGTATGACCATTTTTCGTAAGTCGTTCTATGGCAAACAAACAAATATTATATGTCTTTGTAAGTGTGACATCCGCCCAAAAATTATTTTAGTAGACAAAATTCAGATAAATTGGAAACATCTCAGAGTTCATTAAGAAATAAGAAATATTTTAAAATTTCAAATAATACAAAGAGCTATATTTTGATTTCAGTCAAAAAAAGGGGTTTAAAAATTTCGTGCGTCATTGTTCTATACTTGAAGACCTATGCAGTGTAATGTGTTGATGTATATAGCTCTCCAACGGTGTATGAAATGTAGTTATTCGCTTTCTCTAAACAATTTTTATTACCTGTATAACTTTATATACAAAACACTGCTTTCTCTGCCCTAATCACGCCCTCAACTACGAGATATACTCTAGTTTTTTTGTTTGGGGTGTGTTTACATATGTGTGTAGTGTTTAGTGCTCTGAGGGATTGATGTAATAAATTAAATGTTTTTTTTTTGATTAGAATTTCGCTGTTACGCATCCAAATGGTCTCTTCATTTAAAATTCTACGTACAAAATGAAAACTCCGGAGCAGTAAGTTTATTGACGAGAGCACAGTTGTGTAAAATTAAAACAGAATGTTCATAAAACTTGGACTAGTCATGTGCATGTAGCGAAGCGTGAGACCCTTGAGGCTTTTAATTTTTATAAATGGGAAAAGTTTAAAAACTTTAGGTATTTAAAATTCAATAAATATAAAAAGCAGGGGTATTCCCCTGAGAGAAATTGGTTCTAATTTATAGGTAAGTATGGAAAAAATCAAATTCCCCCTTGAGGGAACAGTAAAGGCAGGTAGTTTGGCAGGTGATTACACGCTTACTTTAGCTTAGAAGACTCACTTCATTAAAATACAAATTGCATTAAGAATATAAAATAGTTTATTTAAAATTTTTTCTATTAAAATATTTCTTTTAAGAAGTATATTTTCGAATTGAAAAAAAAAATAAATCATGTAGAATTTTCCTGGAAGGTCCAGGAATATTCGCATAAAAGACGTCTTAGTTATACAATTAATGGGATTGAGTACTGAGAACTCGTCCAGCTCATTTGACACATGAATCGCTTTTTTTATTTTAAGCAGCGGCAGAGCTAAAATATTAAACTGGATTGAAACAGCTGATAATTTCTTTTTCTTTACTACGTTCCCATATGAAAATTTCTCTGCGCACTTTATATTAGTTGTGGAATTGTGGAAATATTTTATTTATAAAAATCGTTTTATTTGAAATTTAATTCGCACTAACATCTGAAAGTTAAAGTTCAGAAAAAATGTATTATCTCGCCTATATTTTTAATTTCTAAGACAATAAATTAGTTTGATCGTGTAATTGGAAGTTTCTCAAATCTCTAGTTGTTCTATAGAAGCACTTGAGTGAAGATAAGAACAATTAATGTCGCCACGTATTTTTAAGTACAAACATTAAAATAACTATAGAAGATTAATTTTTGATTCACTTAATATATTTTTTTTTATATTTAAATCCGTTTTGGTCCCACTGTGCCACTTTGTAGTTAATTAACTTTTCAATATTAAACTTACTTGTGGTTGTAGAAAAGAATGACATACAATTGCATTTTTTAGCTTGTATAAATGCACATATGTGTTTTGTTATGCTACATTACACAGGTCGCACCGACTGCTAGGTTACGCTACACCTCCATTTTCATATAATGGTCTTATAATGATAATTTTGAAAGTTATCGGGTAGCGCTAATACCGTCTCATTATATTACTAAGCAAGCAACTTTCGTTACCTGACTGTAGACAACGATCTGGAGCAATCCAATTGCTCTATAATACAGCCGATAAGGAAAAAGTTCTTTATCGAATCGAGCGAAGCAATTGGCGGACGATCTTCAATTAGCAGGCTTATACGGAATGAAAAGCCGTTCAAGTCTCATCAGTATCACTGCATTTTATTACGACTGTCTAACTTTTGCTACAGAGAACGTAGGCTTGTCATTTCAATAGCATTTACCCAACCTCTGATCCTCAGTTGCACATTAGCTGCTCCGTAGCGCTTTCTTTTTGTAATAAAAAGTTTTACTTCATCATTTAATTAAATGTTTTATTGCGGTCTCATTTTATTTGTTAGCCCAGCATATAACTTAATTTAATTTTATAAAAAGAATTCATTTTTCGGTCAACCTCGTACATTTTACACTGATTGGACGGGGCTTAAAAATAAATCTGCATTTTATATATTTTTGCAAAATATGTACTCGTATTTACGTGCTTCTATTTTCACAAGTGCGTGATGTGCAGACGCAAACCATTCTAAATAAATCTCTTATATCTATATATTGCGGTGTGTGGGGATGTGTGTGGGTGTGCATGAGTGTGTGCTGTCTGGTTTTTGCCATAAACCAGGAAAGAATGTACTGAATTTTTATATGTATCCGGCGTAGCTTTTTTACTCAATAACACTCATATAAATTTAAATACTACTGAGAAACTGACATTAACCGCCAAGCGGGTGTATCCGCATTATATTCTCCAATTAAAAAAAAAAAAAACAAAAAAAAAATAGATACACAACAGTTTTGTGGAATGCAAATCCTTATAATTATCCTCTCTTTGAAAGTGTATTCACACACATGCCTTCTACACAGTGAAAATAGTTTTTGCATTATTACTGTCACAAAATATTCGCTGCAGCTCTCTGCATACACTCTCACCATTTTTTATTCCATGCGATAAGATAATTAAGAATAATTAAAATGATTAAATGCTTAATAAGACTTTTCTTACAGTGCAGCTGTCAAAATAAAAGAATTTACAATTTTAGCCATAAAACATACATTTTACAACACAGTGCGATTTTTATGGCAGCGAGAAATTATGTTGCAGGATTAAGAAGTTTTAGTGGCGTGGCCATAAATAAGCTTTATTGCTTGTGAGATTTTATGTCTGTTTATATGCAACATGCATATAAACAGGCGAGCTACGACAAGCACAAGATGTCCAATTTTGAAATCACAATTGCGATTTGATGGTGTTCTGAAAGCTTGAAAAGTTTTGATTTATCGGTGTGATTTTATTTTTGTGACAGCCCATGGAAACAGCTGTTTTTTGTTTAGACTTTATCACATTTTTTTAATATGTGAATCAGAGAAGAGAGAGAGAGATAGAAGAGAGAGGTATCGCATTATTAAACCCAACGCTTTATGAATTTCCGGTTCACTTCTTCAGTGGATACATGATTTCATTGATGTCTTGTATTACATTTAACTAAACAGTGTGGGCAGATGTATTGGGATTCTTGAAAAAGTGTTTGTCTGGTAACACAAAACTTTCTATTTTAGCTAATTCTTATTGGCACCTACCGAAATAGGCCTTACCCGTACGAAAACTGAAATTATTATTTTGAACAAAAACAACGAACTTATTATCGTCAATAAAACCCTTCAAAGGAAAATAAATTGAGGGGACAACAAATTTTAATTTGGCAAACCTCACAAGAAATTAATACAAATAATTACTTATATTCGGAAGCAGCGATATACTTACTCAGATCTGAATCCCATGATAACTAAAAAGGAAATTAAAAATCGCAAAAGTAGATAATATTTTTGTAGAAATTTTATAAATTCTCAAAGCAAAATTCCTTGTTGTATTCCAAAAATCATTATTAAGCATTCTAAGTAATCCATTCAATTAATGTAGAAGTGATGAAAAATAAGCAATTGATTTATTGACTGCTTTTAACTTAAATATCAAAATATTTTTCCTGTAATTTTAAATTATTTACATAAAAAAGGATTTTATAAAAGTCACTGAAATAAATACGGCGGCAAGCTTAAATTAAGATCAACTTTAGCGAAAAGGTAAATCCGGCTTACAATTTCGTTTCCACCAACAATTTGGTTTCTGTAAAAAATGAATACAGTTCCAGTTGCTCTGGAACGATCATTTTAGTGCTTTAACGGGTCTACAGTTTCTACTATTTGTAAAAGTTTGTCTTTCAAACTTTGCTAACATTTCTCTTCGGTAAAGCTTGGCAAGCCGTCGTCTTGAGAAAATTTACTTTGAAAACAAAAAATCAATTTCCACTTTCTCCATTTTCCTCATGGTTACGTCAATACGAAAAATTGTCGATAGCAAATTGCCATAGCATCCATTGAAGCTTGCTTGCTGAAGTGAGCAAGGAGCTGCCTTTGCGAAGGATGGAGAAGCCTATCGATCCATGCTGGCTGAATTTTCATTTCGAAAAGCTCATCAGCTAAACATAAACGACTTTTCATCTCAACAAGAAGACATAACTATAGCCCTTCCCTGTGCACTTATTAATCGGTTTATTGAAAAATTCATTTGTAGAAGTGCTGTCCCAGTCTCGTCTGATTTAAAGCCTCTGAATAAGGTTTCAAAAAGGATAAATAAAATTTATTCAAAAATATTTCTTCTCTACATTATTTTTTTCAGTTCTCATGCTTCTGAAAAAAGTTTGTCACATATTAATTTCATCACGAATTTTAAACCATTTGGAGCTTTTTTATAGTATTTTACAATTCTTTTCTTTCTGAGCACTTAACTGGCATATTTCTGTCAAAGGTAATCAGTCAGTCAATCCTAAGCTTTCACTTAGCAAGGAAACCTTTTTCTTTCGTACTAAAAATGAAGAAGTTAACTTTTTGGAAAAGTTCCTCTCTCTTTCCACAGGAAAGAGAAATTTCAGTGTGGAATCGTTTATATTGCAAATGGCGTCTGTTAGAAATGATCTGTATACTGATTGCCTGTAAGGTTTCTCATCAAGTTATCAAAGCCTGCTTAAAATTATGTTTTTTATGTGTCATTTCCATAAAAGCTTCCATAATGCCTATGACAGCCTGGCAGTTACTATTTTTTAAGTATTATAAATAAAAGAATTTTATTTTCCATACTCCATTCCACGACTTTAACATTTCCAGTTTGACTTTTTAAAACCACAAGGCCAATGCCTTGCTAAGAAAAACTGCTTTCCTTTAAAGCTTTTTATTTTTCAATATTTTTTCTTTTTTTAATATTTTATGAAAATGAATATGGAAGTTTTTGGCCGTAACACAAATATCAATTATTAAAATTATAAATTATTTTAATTCCATAAAACATGTCTTGGGAAAGTTTCGGAAATTAAGTCATTGTATTCCATAAAGATTCACCTGTTTTGCTTTCTCTTCAAATGATAATTTTTACATTTCCGCTCTCTTCTCTTCCGGCGAAATGTGTGGAATCAGATAAAAAATTTTTCTTTAATTATTAAAATATTTATTTTTAATTCCTTCAAGCTAAAGAGTTAATAAAAATGTTCCCCATAATTGGTCTTCCAATGGTTGAGAGTAAAAGTACTTGAAGGGCGAAGAGGAAACGGAAATGCAAAATAAATGTTTTAATTACTTTATTGTAATTGTTTAATGCACAGATCAGCTGCTTACCATTTATTACATTTCCCTTTCACTATTTTAATGAAATGCTAGTAATTATAGGGTTTTCCACTTGCTGCCTAGACACTTTAAATTTAAAGCAAATAAAAACTATAAAAGGTAATTGTATTCCTATTTTGGAAAATGGAACTACTAGATCCATTTTTTCCAAATAATTGTGTTTTCCGATGAAGCGCGTTTTGACTGAATGGTTTCATTAATAATAAGCAAAATATGAATAGGGGAATGCATAATACACAGACTACTAAACCAGAGTTCGAGGGTTCGATTTCCGCCTAGACCCTGCTTATTTTCCTGCAGATAAAGCTTTGTAGGTTGAATTGGTTTCACAAAAAAAAAATTAACTGCTGAGATAACATTGCATTCATTAAAAGTGACTGTCTGGTGAAATCTTCATGCTGTTGGGGGCATTACCGGAACATATTTTGAATAGACCGTTAATGAATTTCGGTATAGCTCCAGGCTGAACCCCTATTTATTTCCAAAAATCGAAGAAAGTTGTCTCTATGACATGTTCCTTCAACAAGACGTCGTAACTTCACTTGCAGCTTGCGAAAATTCAACTATTCTTTAATTTTACATTTTGAGCCAGAGAGTTGGCCATCAAGATCTTGTAATCTTGGTATTATGTGAAGCTGTGGGTTTATCCGAACAAACCTTTGCCGCATTGGAATTAAATATTGGATGTGTTATCTGTGAACTGCAGCCTGCTTAAAAGTACTTCAAAATTAGGCGGCTCATATGCAGTACGTTATGCGCAGGCGTGAAATTTAAAGTCTGCAAGCACATAATGGTAGACCCGGTAATATAGCCTTCAGATATATTTGAGTAAATATTAACTAAAAAAATAATAATTATTTTTAAACCACATTTTTACGCAATGATGCATAAATTTCAATGCATTTTTAATTAAAATTACATCCTTTAAATATGTCTGATAAAAAATTATAGGAATTTAAAAATCTTTTCCAGTCATTGAGCACTAATTGGCCGTACCAAACAAACTGTTAGCTTTGCAAACTACACCATTAAATACTCAGCAAGTAAAACATGTTTATTTAAAAAAGGAAAAAAAAACTTTTTCAAAATCCTTTTTTTTATTTACAAGGATCCATGTTACTGCTTCCTTTTCAACGAAAAAAAAAAAACTTTCCCTTCTGACACCGCCTGCCTTGCATGACAACGTTACGGCTTCCTTATCAAAATCCCATAACAGTGTCATAAAAAAATTGAATTTGATAGTCGTGTTGTTGCAAACTTCTTAAAATATGTTTCCGTAGAAAAGTTTCTCTTAAAAGCAAACAGTGTTCTTACGTCGAACTTGTTACACTACTACGTGCTTCCGCTTGCATCCAAAGTAACAAGTTCAAATGGAAATTGTTGCTACTTTACTCTTCTAAATGGAAAATAAGTTGGCGTTGTTTCTCCGCATGTTTTATATGAAAGTCAATTCTAACAGATTAGACTTTAAGGGCAAAAGCTTCTTAACACGGAATGCAGTGTTAAAAGAAAAACTCTTGCAAAAGAAACAAACAACACGCTCTTAAAAACTAAGCACTGAATTTTATTAAGCCGGCTTCATTTTATTTTTAAAGTAGATTTCGCTTGTAGGCCAATAACGCTAATAGGGACATGGGCCTCAAACACCACATTAATCACTTTTGCTACCCAAAAGCTACAAATTTCCTAGAAGGCAATTCGCTTAAATGCTTTTAAATTGTAGCTGTTGAAAACACTTTCACATGCAAATAATTATTGTTGCAAAAATCAAATACACTGTAAAAAAAAATAATCAAAAGCAAGAAATATGTAATAAATGCAAAATTTTTTAATTCTCTCTAGTCTAAACGAGGTTTTGGTTTTATAGGAGGCTTTTTAACAGTACTTAAAGCATTTAACCATTTATGAACACAAGTTTAAGCAAATAAGTATGCTTACAGAAATTACACTGTAAGAAATAGGCATGAAATTCTTACATTACAAATTCTTTATAGTTTTTATTATAATTTTAACGAAGTTTCGAAGATTTTTTGTCTATTTTATCAAAGCATCGTAGTTGTTATATTTAATTATTTGGATTACCTGCAAACCTCATCGTCATGTCAACTACAGTGGCATTCGCAATGGCGAATACATTAACGGAAATACCGCTGGCTGCTATTGCAGATAGCAATATTTCTTTTTGCTGCGTCAGCAAAAGGCGTTGCCATTGTAAATTTTATTCATGCGACTGCCAAAATTGTCGCATTTCGAAAAAAGAAATAACTTATTTAAAATACTCTTGCAACACTTAAATATGTAAAAACATATTTTTAATATTAATAATAATATTTATTATATTCATTTATTATATTAATTTCTCTACTGTTAAAACCAATAAAATGTTGCATTCAGATGCGTTAAAAGGACTCACTGCAGCGGTACTAATACGAATAGAAAGGCAGATGCATCTGCCAGCAGCGTTGCCATTGTTGCCAGAGTTCATTCTTGTTTTCTTAAAAACTTTAACAATCTGATAACTAAATACAATCTATATAATCTAATTAAAAAATTTTTTTTAGTTTTAATAACATTTTTATATGCTCAAAAACAAAATAAATTATTGTATATAGTTTTGAAAACCTTATTTCGAGACCTCTCCAATGATATACAATATGTTGCACTTTGTTGTACTTATACCACTTTAGTAACAATTGCAAAGTTAGGCACGGAAGAATCCCTACTAGCCACTTCTCATTTTACAAAGTTTACTATATAAACAGTGTTTTGTTTTGTTTTGTTTTGTTTATGTGTGTGTGTGTGTGTGTGTGTGTGTACGTTGGTTTGTGCGGTGATGAAAAGTGATTTATGTGAATAGTGACCGTTTTACTTAGAATAAAATGTTTGTCCGTCTGTTCGTCTACTCATTTTTCTCTGTATTTTTCTTAGAATAAAATTTTGTCCCTCTTTCCACTTACTCATGGTTGTCCGTCCTAGAATGGATCGTTATGTCAGAAATAAATTTTTTTCCATCTTTTCATCTATTCATTGCTGTGCGTTTGTTCATTATTCTCCGTCATAGATCGACACAGTTGTCAGAATGAAATATTTATCCTTCCGCCCGTCAATATGTTGTTGCCATCTTAGACAGAAAGAAATTTGCGTCCATCTGTCCATCTGTCCATCTGTCCATCTATTCATTGTTGCCCGTCTACTTATCGTTGTTGTCAAATATCACCGCATTGCCTGGACCCTTGGCTACAATTTATATATGGTGAAGATGTGGCACAGATAGAGGTGCATCTAAAAATGGCCAAAATCCTCGAAAGCTCATTGAAAATTTGTTATTACATTTTTTTAGAAAATCCACAAATACATTTCAGAAATTGGACTTATCTTCGAGTGTTGTGCGAACTCGTGGCTACAATTTGTATATAGTGGCATTTGTACACATAATCCTTGTATATAAAAACCGTTATCTCATTGTGTTAAAAACTACTCGTGTAATCGTATTAATAACCCAACACACTATATATTAATGCAATGTTTGGACAGTATTTGGTTTGTTGGGTTGTTGAGTTCGCAATAGCATGCATATGTGTTGATGAAACACAAACTGCAATAACCATTTGGGGCCATCTGGTATTCTATTAAGGTAAAGTTATAAATATGTGAGGGGAGAAGTGTTATAAATTAATTTCGTGTTAACCTAATTTTTTAAATATTTTTCTCGGTGAGGAAATTTGCGCTACGTTGGCCTTTAGCAAGTACAGCTAAAGTGCTTCAACGAGCTAACAATATTTCAGTGAACCTTACAAGCTGCTGCTTAACAGCTAATTAATTAATTAGTGGTTTTTCTTTAGAGGTATTTAAAGCCTGCTGAACAAGTCCCTCCAGTAGAGACAACATCGGATATAATTTCGTTTTAATATTTTCTGTTCTAAATCAAAAAAAAAAAAAAAAAAAGTTAAATAGAATAAAATTGAATAATTATACTTACGAACTCCAAAGAAAATTTCAACTGATAAATCGCAATATTTGTATACCGTGACTGTAACTGACTGCCATACGAATTTTCTCATTTCCATGGAAGCGGTATGTAAAAGAATTTATGACGATGCAAAACGGTGAATTGATGTATTGCAAATTCCGGTAGTAGAAAAAAAGTATTCGACATAAATTGTAAAGCATAAAACTTCTAAGGAAATTTTTGCATTTATGCAAATTTAACGAAAAACATTTAATCGAGACATCCTTGCATGCGAGTATTCCACTTTCCTATTTGAATTCTTTCAAATAAAATTAAAAGTTGTTTCAAGCTGCTGCATGCAACTTGCTAAGCCGTTACAAAGATGCCCCTCTGCCAGAAAAGCTTTATAACGTTAAAAAATCTTTATATGCAGAGATCTCATTGATTGCCTGCCAAAATGATTTCCTTCTGTTGAATACTTTCATGCACAATAGAAACATACTTGCACTTATTTGCTGAAGTATAGAAATCGGCTTCTGCATCCTTGCTCATGTGGAATTCTCTTCTCACACGTGCCTCATGTCAGATCAGGTGCTTGCATTCTAATAGATGTCAACTGCATTAACATGCACACAAGTTTGCATGAAGGAATAAAAAATTCAGGTATACAAGCACAAAGCCGCTTCGAGCTTGTTCCAGCAGTCATCGAACGCCACATACAAATTTTACAATTTTCTTGTCAATAAGGAAATATTGTAGTTTTGTGTTCACTTTCATAAGACTCACACACATACATGCATACCATAAGGATTAGACAAGAACTTGCAAAGAGCTGATAAAATTCAATGATTTAACACAAGAAAGGATTTTTCTTTTTGGTTTTTCGTTAAATAGTTTCTGTATTTGCATTTTAAAAACAAACACAAATGTCAACCAAGTTAATTGCTACCCTCGTATTCATATTCACTGCCAGCAAAGAAAAGAGTTGCATTCCTTGCTAGTGTTTTTATGGTGGTTCCATTAAACTTTCATAATAAAAATGTTCATCTATGAATAGTAAAAAAAAATCTTTGATAAATATGTGTGGCAAAAATATTTTGGATTTTTTATGGGGTCGCCTTCCCCCCATTGTCATGACGACAAAATAATAAAACATGAAGTAAGCAAGAAAGTGTTTGTCATTTGTTCACATTTCGGCTGGCTTCTCTTACACAGAAGTTGTAACAGTTTATTTCCTTTGCTGTTATCCTTTTGATGCTTCTTGAACTTGATATGGTTACCACTTTTTTGATTATTGTGAGGCACATTTTCCTGCCTCTCTTCTTCGCAGAAGGGGACAAATGCTTACAAAAAATTGTTTGAAGTGTTTGCTTGATTCTAAAAATTGTTTGTGATTTTATAGATGGTCTGCGATTCCCATTTTATTGGAAAAAGTTGTTGACTTTCTAAGAAAACCTTCCTCTGATTGATAGGGATATACAATCAAACACATATGTACATACACACACTCACAAAAAATAAAAGCTATAAATTTGAAGTGTATTTTTTTTTAATATAAAAACATTTATTTTCAGGACATTCCCATTAATTCTCGCTCACCAGGATCATATTCAATTTCAAAAACTTAATGCTTCGCAAAGCGATATAAGGCCTCGTATATGACTGCCTGCGTCTATTGGAAGCTGAAATCCGGAAAAGGATAAAAACAAACAAGCAGTAAAAGTTTTTAAGGTTAAGAGTCGGGCAGAAAGTCTTGTTTAACATGTACAAAATAAAAATTTGTCAAAAATTAAACATAATTGAAACACCAACTACCGGTAATGCAACAATAGAAAAGAAAATTGTATCAAATTTTCAAACAAACAGCTAACAAGTTATAAAAGATATAATTGAAACCGTTTTAAAGTCGTTAGAAAAACAGTGTGAGTCACTGGCAGAATAACTTCCTGTAACACAAACAAACGACGAAGAAGATAACCGACACTTTTACCGCATCCGGCTTAGCTTAAAGGGCCGTTGCTAAGCCATTATATAACAAATGAAACGTAAATAAAACAAAAAAAGAAAAGAGAAGAAGAATTTGTTGAAAAAGAGAACAAAAAGTCATATTCCTCTTATACACTCAGAAACTTGCCTCACAATATTCATCAAAATGAAAAACAGTCGAAACACTGTGGATTTCTTTTTAATAGCAAATGGAAAAAGTCAAAACAGTTATGTCGCCTATTCTACAGCTGTCACCGATTCTCTGGTGTTATCTTCTGCTTACGATGCCAGCAGTCATGTAATAAATGCTATTAGCAGCCCAGCTGATATCAACGCTGCAACAATCACTGCCACAACTGCCTCATTTGCCAGCAGTAATAAAGATGTATTTTCCTCCGAGTCTTTGCTAGCGGCGACGCCATCCTCACTATGGCCTGCCGCCGATAGCGACATCCTAAGCAACGTAGCGGTAGATTTGGGATCGCTACTAATCAATGACAGTCTGCTGAACGATACTAGTCTGCTGGCAGAACTAGTTAACATAACCGATGCCTTCGGCAATGATACGTTGAGCGGGAATGCGACTTCGCCTGAAGATTTCGGCGAATTGATACGTATGGCCGCTACTTCCGTAGTACTGGGTCTCATGATATTAATAACCATAATAGGTAAGTAACCGAGTGCAATTATTATCGGTTTTGTTTCCCTAATTTTTTTTTTTTTTGTATTGATTTTGGTTTTGTTATGGATTAATCCTTATCAGCAGACGAGCAAAGTTTGGATTCCTAAGAATAATTTTTATTCTTAACAGAAATTGAATTGCAATCAATATTCCTGCTTATGGCATAGATTTGCTTGATAGAAACGGGATTTTGGTACGTGGTCGGCTTACGGATTTCGGTGCGAGAATAAACTTTATATTTTTCATTGTCATACATGAAAACATTTTGCTTTAAATGGACTTTCTTAGCCTTAAGGCTTAAATTCGACATGAGACAAGCATTGACGTAAAGAGCTCCTTGTGTCAGCGATCAGCTGTGTAATTGGGAGTAAGAAATTGTGTATTGCTCTGATTTATGCCGTTATTTTTCTCACGTATAATTCAAGCTTAAATATAATGCGATAGCAACTTCCTGTCTCTCCTTCAAAAATTGCGTTTGAAAAAATATATAATTTATGTGAAGCATATCCAAGATAAAATTTAACAAACTGCTTGCAGAAGCCAAAAAAAAAGAATAGAAACTCTTAGCTTTCCCCCCTAATTGAATGTACAAGTAAGCTTTATTGTAATAAGAGCACAATCGTACAATCGGTCTGACTTTCTGTAGCCTTGAAGCTTAAATCAGACATGAGGTAAGCTTTGGCTATCAAATAAACAATTCAAGTTCCGCAACTAGTATGAGAAAATTCTCCACTTCTGAATTTATCGTAAGCCAATGCGGCTTAGGATTATTGAATACTTAACAAAAACGTGTGTATAAAAACAAAAATAGAAAGTTTCCGTAAGACAAAAGAATTTCTGGGAATGGGGAACACTGATTTTTTTTTGCTGTTGGATTTTGTCGTATCATGTTGAAAGTAGTTTGGTGTCCGTGATTTACACATTTCGATGAATAATTTGATAATAACTATTCTGCTTATTCACATGTATACTCATATAAAAATGTGCCTCAGAGTTGCCTCGAGCCAATTGTAACATCCTATGGGCTTATTTACGGCGGTTTAAATCGTCTCTTGGAAAAACTCTTCTATCAACTGTATCTTAAATGGAAATAAATGCAAGTCCTTCTGGAAAATTGTTTCTTTGAAGGGGAACCTTCTATAGACGGCGTCGAGTTGAAGTTTTTGTATGGCTTTGAACATTTTCTTGAAGCGATCTTGCATTACATTGTGGTCCATGCTTGCGCCTATCAGCTACAGTCCCGCTTTCTTCGAAGTCATTCACTATACGATAAGTAGTGCGTCCTATTAGCGCGTTGTTGCTTCCAAAAGCTTCACGTGACTTTCTCATCGTCGCAGTAATCGATGATTGATTTTGATAAAATGTTTTAACGATTAAAACACGTTTATTATGCTAAATATTTTTTCGTAATAAATTTTGTAATATAAAATCATTCACTACACGATAAGTAGTGCATCTTATTGGCGCTTTGTTTCTTCACGTGACTTTCTCATCGTCACAGTAATCGGTGATTGATTAAATGTTTTAACGATTAAAAGACTAAATATTCTAAATATTATTCCGTGATAAATTTGCCTCGTCTCTACTTCACGACTGGTAAATATGAACGGTCAAGACTAATGTTTATCAAAATGGCGGTCAAACCAAGTGGTATACCTTCCCTGCGAATACCCTATTTATACGTTTTGTAAATAAAATATGAAATCGCTAATGCTTCACCAGCAGAAATTCTTTACAAATACTTTATATTAAAACTCGAGTAATAAAATAAATACCTGTAAAAATAAACTTGGCTCTTAAAAAATATTGCCAAGAATGCTGGCAAATACAAAAGCGCTTGTTTAGTTTTTGTGTCCTTGTTAAATTGTCCTTGTTTTTCGCCCATTTAAAAATTTTGCTTATGTGTTTCCGATAAAATACGTTGAGTAATAAAAAGCCAAAACATTCATTTATTTTCATGGTATTTTTATTATTATTATTATTATTTTTTTATTTTTTTATTTAATTTTTTTTTTTTTTTTTTTGGTATTAATGTTAGTTTAACAATGTTTACTAACTTGCTTGAAACTTAAATAGAAAGTTTGTTTTTAACACATTCTATATGGCAACATAATCCTGCCAAAGTGTGAATAATGGCTGTGGAAGTAAATTGATTTCATTAATTTGGGATACAACTTCTGGTTCAGTTCAATCTATTTTCTATCAGTTGAATCTCTTTTATTTATACGAAAATATACACAAACACATGTAACTGGACATTGAGGAGCCAAAAAGCATACGAGGCCCATTCAAAAATTAATTACATTACGTGTGTATAAAATAAAACGTCCGTGGGGAACATTAACAAACATATAAATATTTATAATAATTAAATCAGAAAATGTTACATGTTTCATGTATAAAAATGACTTTCCGAACATACTGCTGGCATGTGATGGCAGGGGCATGTAAAAAGGGAAAAATAAATGTATTATAAATGGCAACAAAATGCGTAATCATTGCAATAGATTATCCGTAAATACAATTATACAATCACTTCTACTGGCCATATTGACGTTTCGCTCAACAAACCGTAAACTGAGCAAAATATAACTCGCTGAACAAAATAAATCATTTTAAATGAGCAGAAAAATGGAATACAATAAATTATCTCATACATTTTTAAAGGGCGCTGAATGATTGATGAGTGGGATTATTTCCTGCAACAAGTCGGAAGGGTCTTTTCATAAACAGCATGCATATACGAGTTCTAATGAAACTGGTACATTGATTAATACATGTTTCATTTATATTCTGTGGAAAATTTCTCCATATTTTATAAAGAGACTGCATATTATGTAACATAATTAACTGATTAAAGGACTTTAAATTGGACTAGGTGGCCAAAAAATATTAAAATAAATTTTAATAAAAACATTTCTAATAATATCGTAAAGTTCGGTAAAATATTACTCAACTCCGTGCTACTATGGGAACTGTATAACTCAACTCTTTTAAAAGCAGTCCAGAAAAACCCAAAAGCGGCATATTTTTAAATAAATTAATGGTACCTTAAATGGTACTTTGTAGCACCACAACTAAATCTAATTTATTGCTATAGTTTATGTTTTTAAAAGTATTTATAATAATTATAAGTTATTTGCAACCGTTTTGGCGTACAACATATAAAATAAAGTGTTTACAAATTCGTATGGCGGCCGTGAATGGGTTAATTTAAAAAAAAAAAAACCTTACTTGATTGCAACAAAAAATATTTGAAGTATGTAAAAATCATACAGTTTGTATTTTTCAAAGCACTTCATAATAATAATGAAAACTGGTTCTTAGATTTTAGGAAATGTTTCATGACAGGGAGAAAATTGCTCTTAAAAGTAAGAAAATAAGAAATAATTTAAAGAAATTTTCATTCTACAACTATAATTTTTTTCACTAAGGAAAAATTCAATTTTTAGGAAAAGCGTTAACCCTAATCGTATATAACTGCAGTTGCAGTCCGTGTTTTGTGAATTGAGAATACAAATCATTTTGAGTTTACAGCTTTTTCCATAGTCTCTCAACGTTTTTACGCATTTTCTCTTAAGGTAATACGGTTTTAAGTAATTAAGAGGTTGCCAGTAAACTGATTGAGAATTATAGAATATATTTTTTACAATTTTCCAGTATATAGTGAATAACAATTTGCTTAAAATATAAAGAACTACGATTTTTAGAAATTTTAGTATAATTCGATATATATAAAAAATAATATAAAAAACTTGTAATTTAAAAATTCTCAAACATTTTTGGCAAATTCTAAGATCAAATTTCATGTGAAGTTTTGCTTAAGTTTTTCCATTTATATCATTTAGAAAAAGTAATGCGAAATTTTTTTCTTGCATACAAAAACCATTTTTCTTATTTTGATGTCAATACTACTCGTGTGAACGCATTACATTTATTTTGAGCACAATCATTTGAGCCACAGCGCTCAATATTATTTTGCGTGAGTCTAACGGATGCTGGGGCCGCGCATAAAAGTTATGTCACATATATTTTTTTATTCGATTACATTTTTCGTGTTACTCTTCGCGCAAACGCTACTCTCAGTTACCTCCAGCATTTATACAAGGAGTTGTATCGTAGCGCGATAAATAGTTAATATTTTTTGAAATAAAACGGCTCTAATCTCTACTCCAGTGCTCTACCTTGTTGATACGCATGCGCCTGGTGTTACTTTTATTCAAAGTCATAAATATATATATTTTTTAATTTGTAAACCTTTTTTTTCTTCCTTTTTGTCCTAAAATGTTTTGCTTATTACGAGTATTTTAATAATTGTAAGCCGCATAGACCTTTAGATACTGCCTTTTTAATGGGCTTTTAGTGTTTCTGGTTATTTTATTCTGTTTTTATTTGCTACCTTATTTTCTTGTTTTATTTACCATTAGAAGAATCAAACTCTTCCTTTTTGATGGCAATATTTTTTTAGGTTGTCACCATTAAGTGCTTTCTTTCCTTTTTTTCTTTTTATATATTTTTTAATTCCTAATGCATTTTTAATATGTTGTTGTTAATTAAAAGAGGTTTACTTACTTTTTTTCTACATTTTGTACTCCTTTTTCCTTGAATTAAAAAATTATTAGGTGTCCTTCTACTATGTAGAGAAGGACAACTTACCAGCACGCTTGAATCGCATTTTATGATTTTTAAGAAAAAGGGGGTTTTTCTATAAATATTTTTCTCTTGTTTTAAGCCTTTTTTTGCATTTGATTTTCCTAAAATCTTTAGAAATTAAATTGATACCGTCAAAGAGGAGGCAAGTGATTAGAGCATAAGGAAACAGTCCTTTTTCACTCTACTCCATAATTTCCTTTTTTTCTTTGCTGTATTGTGAGCTAAATAGAAGTAAAAAAAGTCTGCTGATAGAATAAGAATCCCTTAAGAAGGCTCCCAAGGCATCTTATACAAGGAATCACTAATAATTTCCTCACCCCTTGTAAAAACCTTAACTAAATAATAGCCGATGACCTCAGCAGCCGGTCCTTCTAAAGAAGAATAAAGTTTTTTAATATTTTTTAAATTGCTGTGATAATGATTTTTATAAAATTCTCTATCAGTTTATTAAAACCCCCTTTTTAAATTTTTTTTTTTTTTTTTGTTTTACTATAAGAATAATTTTCTGAGTATCAAGAAACAATTCCTAAAATATAGGAAATGATTTTCATTAGTTTTATGAACTGCTATTCAAGTATTTTTAAAAATAATTTCTTTTTTTATTAATACTTACTTTACTTTTTGTTGTTTTTTATATGTGCGTCCTTTTTCTCCTTTCTTTTTTTATAATACAAACGCATATAATACACAACACTTAGACATCCTTTGATTTAAAAAAGGACACATAAAGGAGAATTATGTTAAATTGTAGCATAAATTGCAGAATATTTTTAGAATTTTTTTGTTTTTATGCATTAAAATTGTTGGAAGGCTTTCAAAACAAATCTAATCTTTTGTTTAATAAATTGAAAAATATCCTTTTTTTATATAAAAGGCGAATTATTTTAAAAAATTGGAAAATGTTCGAAATAAAGAAAAATACCTTTTCCTTTCAGTAAAACATTCTTCTGTGGATCCACAAAATTTCTTTGAAACTGCACAAAACAAAAGTTCTTAGAAAGGAATTTTGAAAAAAATTTACAATAAATTTTGGCTTCGTCAAAAGATTTGTATACGTTTGCCAGCATGTGTATACGTGTATGGACTTTTTGAGCCCACTAACGAAAACAATATGAAAAGAAAACAACAGGTGAAAATAGAATGTAAATAGATGTGTAAATAGAATTTGAGCATGTTGTTACCGTGTGGCAACAGAGCCAAAATTCTCGTAGGAAGCAGCTTGATAAATATTTTAGCACTTCCTTTTTTGCCAACTTTCAGTTATCCATTTAAAATAGCAGTGGGAGCTTTTCTATTAAAATTTTTTATTTCCTTTTATTTTCTTTATCGATGCAAATTCGAAAAAGGTCGGTTTGAGAAGTTTAGCCTTAAAATGGGCAGGTATTCTGTGTGATCTTTAAGAATGAAGCTGATATAATGGATAATTGATCGCTTTTGAACTTTTGGCTAGACATACATTGTCTTGAATGTACTGTAGATGAGATTTGTGAATGTCTGATGCTGAGTTTGGCACACAATTAAACATTATCCTCATAAGTAGTGGTTTGCGCCTTGCCAACAAGGGGGTTTGTATTGAGTAGTCAAATGATTTATCTTCTTTTTCTTTATTTATTTTTCTTTATTATTTTCTTTATTTATTTTGAATATATATTAATGTATTTGTAAATATACAATTTTCAATTTTTTAACGCTTTTTATTTAATCTTTACTTCAAAATAATATTTTCAAGTTTTCTATGGTAAAGCTCAAGCGCGACTGACGCTGTTTGTCTTCGCTGCCATGCAAGTCAACAACACATTCCGTTGCCGCGAAGACAAACAGCGTCGTTGACTCGATCAACCCTGTATATGCGTATGCTGGCAGGTGTGATCCATTCTGTCATTAACATAGTTAATACCGATACTGCTTGTATAAGAAACTACTCAGAAGCATCTTAAAAGTTCATAAAAAAAATTTTTCTGCTCATTTAGGAAATGCATACGTCATACGTATACTTTATACTTTTTGAATTGCTAACAAAGTTTCAAGCTATATATTTATATGAGGCTGTTTACAATCAAGACAGGATTAGGGGAAACAAATTTGTCAGGAGGTGGCGATTTTGACTATCTTTGCAGTGCCTCCACCGTCGAAGAAGGTCATATTTTCCTCCTGACTTTTTTTACTCTTTTAATTAGATAATCCTGCCGAAGATGTGAAAGGATATGCGGTTGATCAAATTACCTACTGACTTTCCCTTCACTACTTAAACATGCCAGCTAACCGGTAATAGGTGCCGTATTAAAGCACTTGAGAGCACTTGAGCACAATTTATTATATTGGATGTCGGTGTCAGGCCCACGATCTGAGGCATTTATAGTTAAAGAACTTATAAATATTTCAGTTCTTCATATTTAAATAGTTTTTATTGACCTTTAGCATTAGAAGCCATCAACTGAGAACTGAAATGTTGTGTGATTTTGTAAAGAAAAGGATTTCCCCTAAATAATTAATTGTTTAGGAAAGTTTTGTTTTATAAAAGAATGTCGAAAATTTATTTGTTTTTTTTGCATAAAATGAGAATTTAATTAGTTATTTATACCACAATGTCACGGAAGCAAACTAGTTGATATACAGATAAAGGGTCTCTATAAACAACAACAATATATCCTTAATAATGCCGATACCATTTTGTGTCGACAGTTATAAATGACTATGCCTATTAGCAATATCAAGTTTTATCGATACGCAACGTTAATGACAGCGTTGATTTAAATTGGCTGAATTTATCGTTAGTGTTATAGTGTCGAAACACGACTTATTTACTCTTGTTTAATTTATTAACATACAGGATTTTAAGTAAAGAAAAGTAAAGGACGTTGGAAAAAAACACTTCACTTGCCAAAGGATTCCAAAAACCTTATCTCCCTTGTGACTTTAAAGAGCAATGGGAAAGAGTTCTAATTATATTAAGTGTACTGGTTCCACCGAAAATAACATCTTACGATTGGCAAAAGATAAGATTAAAATAACTAAAAGGCTTGCTGGCAGGATCCTTGCGCTAACGTTCCAGCTTTTTTTATAATGCTTAAAATATATGTCTACCTCAATTACACTTTTAAATGTAGTTTTATACTCTCCAGCTCGTAATTAAATGCATCGTTATTTAAGCGAAAAAAATGTCTCACCTTTCAAGGATATAAGAAAATAATTCCAGTCAAACAGAAAGAACATTTACTTACTTTTCATCTGGTAACTGAAATATGTTCGATTTCTGTCTTATTAATCTTCTTTGTATCACTATTTTTCTTTTCCTTTCTTCGTCAATCGAATGAGAATTATAAACGCGATTATAACAAGGAAGTATTCTAAAAATAATTGAAAATAAAACAAACAAACCAATAAATTATCGACATCGGCACATCGTCTTATGGAATACAAGTTTTGTAACGAATTGAAGACGATGTCGATAAAAATTGATATTGATAGTAAATAGATGGTTTTGACGACGATGGCCCCAGCAGCCAGTCCTTCTAGTAATATTATTTATATATTCATATAATTGTAATAATAAGTAAATAAATAAGTAAAAAAAATAAAAGTAAAGAATATTCTAGAACTTAAGAGCTTAATGGAAAATCTGAAGAATTCGAACCGATTGCTTTCGAAACGAACTGAAGCAAACTTTCCAAATTTTTTTTGCTAATGAAGTCTTCCTCCACTAGCGGTCTCAGTCAAAATGACTTGAAAACCAAAACTTTGGTCACTACATCTTTCAGCCAATAGAATTGTTGTGCTTTATTATTTATTTGCTGCGTGTAAATCGAGACTGATGCAAATTCATTAAAAAAAAAGCATATAAAAAGTTTGAGCAAAAAATATTCATAAGATTTCCACTTTTCATATAATATTTACCTCTGTAAACTTGCAACCTCCACAAAAATTGTAAAAGTTATTAAAACTTTTCTTTTCCACATTTTCCGTTAAAAGCAAATTAACAGAAAAATGTTTTCACGAAATAAATGAATGAGACTTACTCTCTTGCTAAGTTGAACCATCTTTAAGAATAATCAAGTTTTGCGACATTCAAACAATCCGAATGTTATCAGAATATTCTTCGAAAGGATGCAACTACTTGGAAATCTGTTTTACTAAAGTGTGCTTCTATAGAAAGCTTTATTTCTGAAATTATGTATAATTCCCTTTGAAGTTGACTTTCTTACATTCATACAATGCAAATTCGTTTTTGTATTCTTTTTGCTTCTTTTCATCATTTCTCTTGACAAAATTTGTAAAGACCCTGTTCAGACAGACAAAAAAAGTGAGAAATTTAAAATTTTTCTCAATTTTTTTTTTTTGTTTTTTAAGTTTTCCCAAAAATAAATTTCAAAGAAATTATTTTTTTTAAAAAAAATGGGGATTTAACAAAGGCGGTAAAGCCTGTTAAAGGTTTTTTTTTTTTTTTGATAGGGAAATTTATAATTTTTTGCATTTTGACAGGCATTTTTTTAAAAAACTAAAATGCTGATGAAGATGAAAACTTTTATTATTCTCCACTTGTTTTCGGTGCTTTAAAAAGCGCTAAAAATTTGTTTTAAAAAACTAATTGCACTACTGGAAGGCTTTATTTGTTTAAACGATGCACGAGTATTTGCAAAAATCGCATAGTATCTTCAGTATTTGCTAACAGGTTTTCCTTCCCTGCGTTCACTATTTTGGTAGTGGGGGACACTACGACTGGCAATGCCCAAACGCATTAAACAGTACCAAAAACTCATTTTCTGCACAATCCATATTCTGCTCTGCTCAATAAAGCACAGCCATACAACTTAATGAAAATTGAAAAATTAAAAACCTGAAGTTTGAAATCTCATTTTGCCAGCAATTCCTACAAGGCATTCCCATAAGCAAACAAGTATTTCAATTTGCGTATATGTAAACACGTGTTTGATGCCAAAGTTTATCGTATTTTTACATACGATAAAGTTAAATAAATAAAAACATTACAAACGAAATGTAATTCTCGCTCACATGTGTAACGTGCAGTGTCTGTCTACTTTGAAGCATGATCTGGGAAGAAACATTTTACAACACTTTTGTTTGTATTGCCGCCACAAGAATACTCAAAAGGAAGGTAGTAAAGGTAAAGAGAAAAAAGGACATCAAAATGCAAAGTGATAAAATAAGAACAAAAGCACGTTCGTTTATGTAGAAAAGCAATATTTTAATATTTATGTAAAATCCACACTAACATGTTGCTTTCATCTCTACTGTAACCACAGCAAGGAAAGTTTTTATACAAATAAAAGAAGTAGAAAAGCCCACAATGGGAAAGTAATACTCCAGGGATATTTCGCGTAGTAAAAGTAACTTTGAGCCGATGGTATAAGAGCGTAACTGATTGCTGCAGCAGGTTTTTTTAAAAAAATGTTTGCGGTGACCATTCATTATTTATTTAGAAAACATCTGGAAATACCTACATACTTGTATATTAGGGCGGCCCCTAGATTTGACATTTAAAAGATTAAACTGAAGCAGTTTCTTATGTATGTTGTTGGGAGGTGCAGATGATTTAGAATATTTTCCATATTTTCCAATTTAAAAAGGGTAATGGTACAGCGTTGCAAATTTTAGTATCAAAGCATATTAAAGGCCCCGCAAGCAACTACTTTTGGAAACATCGCAACGAAATCGAAGAATGCCAGATCTATTAGTAAATCAAAGTAATTTCAATCCCAACGTCCTTTCCAGTATCATGGCTTGCATAGCTTTAAGCCAAATTTCAAATAAAACCAATTTTCAAAATATTCAGTATTGGGTAGCCTCTACTCGCTTACTGTTCGTTGAACTAGCCTATGCTAATGTTCATCTAAGCATATATATACTATACAACTAATCCGACACCACATCAACATCCACTACGAAAAACTACTCGATCCTATTTATTCCTATCCCTTTCTTATAATTCCAACACAAGGCATTGCCAGATCAGGGGATTTCCCTTAAATGCTGGTATAACAAACACATCAATAAAAATCAATTAAAAAAATGTACGTAAAGGCTTCCTAAGTAATAGTATGGTTTATGTTGTAATGCATTAAGGGAATTTTGGCGATACGAAAATCACAAATTGCGGATGTATGTATGCAGACAGAGCTCCGTTGTGAGGTTCTCACCTCATTCAGGTGATTGGCAGCTAACAAATTTTCTTTCGTTGCCAATTTAATGAATTCACAAACATATGTATGTAACGATTCGATACCAGATATATGGTTCGATCCCAGATAGACGATTCGATACCAGTATTAAATCCAAATGCTCAGTTTTATCTCTGTTAAAGTGCCATAAAATTCAACTTTATAACAATTTCGTCGATTTCTCCAATTATGCATTCCACAAGTCCCAGATACGGTGACAATTTATTTCTATCAGGCCCATGGCGTAGGGAGAAAACAACAATCGGCATTGCTTATATGGAATAAATCCCTTTCAAAAACAAGTAAACAAGTACATATTTTGTCTTATAAGGCCCCCACTATAATTAATGTACGTTTTTTAAAAACAAAAACTTCTGCATTTAATATTCTCTGTCAAGTTAAATTTTTATAATGTTTATTTTAAAAAGTCATTATATATTAGAAAGAAACTGTAAGGCAAACAAACTTGAAAGATTAGAGGCGCATTAGTCGGTATAATGAGAATAAACTTTAGATTTTGATATTGTTTGCATATAAAAATTCCTTTGCAAACAAAAGCAAAGAAAATACTGGTTAAGGATATTTTGACAGAGAATTAAGTAAATAAAAAAGGGTTCTTTTTAAAAGTAAAAGTGATACGAGGTCAGTTCGTTTAGATAACAAACACATTGCTATTTTCAGTTAATGTGTTTGGAAATTGTTAATAAACTAAATTTCAGAAATCTCCATTATATTTAAATGTTTAAAGATATAACTAGTTTATTAGTAACACATCCTGTAAAGAGGTTTGGAAGGACATGGCTAATTTAAAGCTTTTGCTTAGATTTTCTAAAAGGCTGCGCCCAAAACAATAATGAATTTAAAAGGAAGAATAAAAAAGAACTGAATTTAAATACGAAATTATCGCTAAAAGCCTACTTGTTATACTCGCTGTTTGTTTTATTAAGGGTGAATAAATGTTTACTTTAAAATTTACTGTAAGACATGCCAAAGGATTTTTAGTTTTTTTTTAATTCCTTTTCAAATCTTTATTTGTAATTGAAATCACACTAAAAGCCGAAATTTCACTGCGTGTTAGGCAGTGAAGAGATATTGATTTTCAATCCTCTTCATTTGTCCTTAATTTAAGTAACTTTTCTCAAGAAACATACGAGGATTTGTATTACTTAATGGTTGGAAAACTGTAATGTTTACATTTATGCAATTCTCATTCTGTTTACTGAGAAACACTCTCAATATTTAGAATGAATTCAAATTGGAAACATTAATATTTGAAACTCAAAGGGAAGCAAAAACAAACGTTTATAGGAAATGAAACATGCCAGGAGCAAAAAATTATTTGTGAAATTTTGTTCTTAATTCGGAAAAAAACTACTCTCCACACTATTGGCGATACTAAATAAAATGATAAATATTTCTAAAACGTTCAGAACATTTTCTTCTTTTTTAAAAGCATTTTTTCAAACTCATGAAAGATTTCCTAATATGTAATAACAAATTGTTTTATTATTATAAAATATGTTGAAAGCCCTGAATTGTATCCTTTTCGCTCACTTAAAGAAATTTTTATTACATAAAAACAAGTTAACTTCAGTGAAAATAAAGTTTTACCGATATTTGTGACATTTATTTAAACTATTCGAAAGAATTTTTTTATAATAATTTACTGCATGTGTTTTTTTAAGAGTAGTCGCAAGTCCTTAATTATTTTTGTAAAGTACTATTGCGTGCCATCCAGCGTAATGAAAAAAATTGTTTTCTTTCTTCTTAAAAAACCAGAAAAGTTTATTATAATTGATTATTTTTCGTGCTGGATTTATAATATTTTATTTCAATAACTAAATTCAAAAAAGTTCGACGTGTTTAATTATTTCAATTTACTTTAAATGTGTGTGTTACGAGTATGTATGTGTATTCATCAAATTCAAGTACTTAAAAAAGTATCTCAAAACAAATTCAGAAAATGCTTTTCTTTTCTCCAATAGATTTCTGGTAACAATAAATAAAAATTTCTGAATTTAAGTATTCTACACTTACGTGCATACATACTCACTCATACACTCACACATTGTTCCTCTCGTTATTATTTCTTACACTTTTTAATTTCCTGTATAGTTTTGTAGTTTCTTACCAGCAGTTTGGAACAAAACAGACAGACCACTTAAACATTAAGTTGAGGACAAACGATTTCTGACCGACCGATAATGCAAATGATATTTATGGCACGTGAGGGGAGCTTATTTTAACAGGATTTGTATTGAAATTTCTGAACAACAGAAAAGAAATTACTTCCCACCAACAGAAGGAATGCATAAAAGTCATTACAATTATTTCACTACTGGCATCACACAAGAAACGAGACAACAAGATAACTAAGGTTTTCGTAGTTTCCTTTTTTCTAACAAACTCAACATGCAAAGCTTTCTCAGGAAAACACACATGGTCAGGGTAGGAATCAATCCCACGAACTCCAGTTTAGTAGGCTGTTTGCTATCCATTCCCCTAAGGAGGCAAAATAGGTTTATCCAATAAATAAATAAAAAAATAATTTAAATTATTAAAAAAATACAATATAATATAATAGAATACATAAATTCAATTAATAATTATAATTTGGCACTATAAACTACATAATAAATATTTACAAATATTGCCTATAATATTAATAAATTATTAATCTTAAAACAATAATTTAACAATTAAAATTATTAATTTTCAAAATATTATTCTATTTTTAAAAATATTGGCCAGCATTATTAAAAACGATTTCTTAGTAGAGAATTCAATACTTATTTTAATTAATTTAACTGCAAGTGAAAATTTAAATAATAATACAAATTTTAAAAATTATTATTAATTTCTGGGTAATGAAAGGCGATAGTACGAGCATGCTCTCAAATTCATTTTCGAACTTTTGCTTTAGATAAGATGAGGGGAAACATTTGCAGCATAAGCTTTACTGCACAAAAATTAATTATACAATAAAAAGTTTTCGCTTCGTTACTGAAGAATCGGTTACATAATCTCTCCGCTGGCAGCTTAAAAATTGATTTCATTTTTAATGCCGTATAAATATTTCCTGTTAATGCTGATGAAAATTATTATTAAATGAACCGACTTTAATTCTAATATTTAAATCTTAAAGAGAATATGTTGTTTTTTTATACGGAAAAGGCAAATAGTGTACTTGTACGAGGGTAGTATGAAAAGTCTACGGCTTACAGATAACATTGACTGGTAATTTTTTCTTCATTCTATATTAGAATATTCCAGTAAATTCTTACAAAATTTTGTAATCGATTGTTTGATTAGTATATAATATATGTGACAGGCGATAGGACTTTACGCTTAAATTGCTTAAGTGAAGTGGAAAAGTCACTAAATGCTTCTATTTAAAAGGTCCAATACCATTTCAAATTAAACAAGAGCTACATTCCACACTGAAAGACTTCTTTAACGGGGCGAAAATTTTTTACCTCCACCTCGTATAGCACAGTATCTCACCCAAGCAGGTTTTGCTGTGGCTAGTAAAGTGCCTGTACAGAGTTCAATACTCCGTTTTTTTGTACTTCCTTTGAAAGTGGTTTTGTGTTATAAAAAAAAATTGTTTTTAATATGTCACTTAGCTGGCAAATGTTTTTAGCAAAATGTTGATTAAATTAATTTCTTGTCAAAATAATATTTTTTGGCTTTTTGGGGATTATCTCTGTGTATGTGTAGTGTTGTGTTTGTAAGTTTTTATTCGCACAGCATAATTTTTTTCTTCGTAATACCAGCATTAAAAGTTTAATAGAATTGTTAAACACTTCTTGTTTTAGCCAGCTTTTGTTTGACATGAAGTGTTCAAAGTGTGGAAACAGTTTGCCATAAAAAATAAACTGGTCAGCCCTCCCGTCCTTCCCCATATTGCGTGTTAGCTAAACATCAGAAAAACGGGGTGTGAAAACTAGAGAAACAAATACGTTAAGCTTTAAAATTTAAATTCAATTTGTGCAATTCAACACAAAAGGATTCATTCAGTGAGATTAAATAAATTGTTAAAATTTGTAACGATTAAGTTTTCTTGCAAATCGGAAAAGAATAAAAAATATAATAAAACATTATTCTTTTGCGCAGTTTAACTTGTAATCGCTTTAAGAATTTTTTTACTTCTGAGCAACAAGTGAAGCAACTATAACAACTATAGCAACTATATAATTGAACATTAACTATAATTTGAACATTATCGATCTTTAATAATTTTATGACCCGCCAGATTCTATAAAAAAGTATAAATGAAGAAGTTCACCGTGTTTAAACTGAAAACCTGAAAAAGCTTAATTCAACGATATGCGGCTTTATAAAGATGTTCTTAAGAATGTTTAAACATGGGATTCCTTGGAGGACGAAAGTTTTCGAAAGGAATAATATATTTGAATTTTTGCTATTCCATTTTAAAATGGTTGCTAAACTGTTGGTATTAAGCTCTGGTGATGGGGTGTTGCTTCCCCTTCCAATCGATATACATATTGTCGCCAATATTAGACCGCTTGTTTTTTTTCATGTTAAGCGATTTTTCCTCTCTTTTGTGAACTGCAAGATATAATTTAATGTAATGCAAGCGCCAATAAAATTGAGAAAAAATAGATAAACACCGCGGAGCATAAGTTGCTCATACGCTTCGTGTTTACGCAGGTAGTGGAGGACGAAAATTTTCGCCCCGATAAAGAAGGCTTCCAGTGTGGAATGTAGCTCTTGTTTAATTTGAAATGGTATTGGACCTTTTAAATAGAAGCATTTAGTGACTTTTCCACTTCACTTAAGCAATTTAAGCGTAAAGTCCTGTCGCCTGTCACGTGTATTATGTACTAATCAAACAATCGATTACAAAATTTTGTAAGAATTTACTGGAATATTCTACTATAGAATGAAGAAAAAATTACCTGTCAATGTTATCTGTAAGCCGTAGACTTTTCATACTACCCTCGTACAAATACACTATTTGCCTTTTCCGTATAAAAAAAAAAAAAAACATATTCTCTTTAAGATTAAGGCATTCTTTTATCCTTTTAGAGTAAAAATAAGAGGACATTTTATACACGTCTGGTTTGAAAATTACAATTTTTCAATTTCATTTTTCATCACATTAAAATATTTTAATCTCTGAGAAGATAAATACGTTGATTTGAATACGTTTTTAAGAAATATCGCATGCGATCAATTTGTATAGGTTTTCTCATTTTTTCTAGAAATTGCCTCACTGTATCTTTAAAACTTTTTTAACTTTTTTTTTATCTTTTAAACTTTTAAAAATATGTCTCAATTCAGAATTCGTAAAATTGGAGCATTCACCATCAATGCTTGCCATATCAACAGAAAATTTAACATATACAAATGTGTCAAATTGTTTGACATTTGCAAAAGAAACATCTGTTTTCTATGGATTTCCATTATGGCATTATTTCTGTCAGCTGATACGTAGCATTACGAGTTTCCTAATTGTAAAAACAAATTACATGTTATGTTAAGGCCTCGTTTCACTATCCTATACAGTGATACGATTCGTCAAATTTAACATGCTTGCTGAAAACTATAATAGTGTGGCATAAAAATGTGCGATTTTATTTGGTAAATCGTACCATATGCAAAATTTTATGAAAATTTTCAAGCGATCAGAGTTGCTTTTAGTTCAATCAGCAAAGAAAAAATTGTTTATACCATTTTTGTATGGTAGGATGGCACCGGCAAAGCCATTTTGATACGATTTCTTAGAATTGGGGAGTATCACTATCAGATTTTCATGTGAATGAATCTCACGACTGTATAGAATAATGAAATAAGGTCAGTAATAATTACAATTTACGTGGAGAAAAAATCTTATAACATGCGAAATTTTTTAAAACGCATATTATCTGCGTGTAAATGATTTCCCAAGATTTTCTTCATTATACCTATTTATGGCCTGCTGAAACTTGTGTGAAACAGAATTAAACTCAAAGTACTTTAAAATAAGACTGAGTGACAAAGAAAACTGGCGGAAGGTCACCAGAGAAGCTGCTAATCCATAACATAACATTTCATGGACCTAATTTTAATTATTATAATTATAATAAAATTTATTAACAGCTTTCTTTTCGACGTTTTTCTTTTAAATTTTTCTCGGTATGATACGCTGCTGGCGGCTCTTAAACCAACTTATATTTTTGCGTGGACTCTTATGCCTCAACGTATGTTAAACGAACTACGGAACCATTAAACAAAAATTAACGATGGCAAATAAAATCCTTTTTGATTCTCCATTTTTAATGACAATAATGTGGGTGACGATGCAACAACTTGCCACTGATGGCATACACAAATTTTTTTTCACGCTTACTTTTCGTGGCTCGGTGTGTCTGCTCTACTTCCATTGCAATTCAAAATAATGATGACAATGAAATGGAAAAAAAAACAACGTGTAATCGCAGGCAATGTTTTTGTAATTGCTGCAATTATCTTGGAAAGAAACCTACAAAACGTGGCTAATTACTTGGTAGCTTCACTGGCTGTTGCAGATTTATTTGTTGCCTGTCTTGTCATGCCGCTAGGTGCAGTATACGAGGTAAGAATTTATATATGTATTTTTAGCCACTCATGCACTTACATGCCGAGTACAAATGAAGTGAACTGTTAAAGACACGCAAATGAGAAAAAGTTTTTTTTAGTTCATTATCTTTATTATCTGCTAGAAAAAATAATAATTTTTTTTTTAATGCGAAAAATTTTTATTATAAAAAATTGGTTTTTATATGTTTCATGAAACTAAAATCATTTCCATTGTAATTTAATCAAGAGTTTAATGCAGAGGCGGTATAATAATAGCGGGCCATAAAATAAAATAAACATAAAATATATAAATTAAAAATACTATATATATATATTAATATCAATAGTAAAATATATATTTTTCATCAACTTTTTCGATACTGTCCAATACTAGTTTCCTCAAATTGATCAACTTTAATTCCCAAGAAACGATCATTATTTTTGACTGCCCCATATTTATATATCTTTTTATTTAAATCTTTACACAATTACTTACTCTGTAAAAGAATCAGCTGCTCAATACGAGTATAATAATTTGAAATAAAAACCAAATAAATATTAAAATGAAAGCCTTCTTCACCCACCTCCACTTAAAACCGCTAAGCGACCGCTCTGCTTGTGCAATATTTCCAATCATTTCTGCACTTGCAATAAAATTATCATTTATACGCCCAGATATGGCAAAGTTTATATTATATGGTTTACAAATATCAGCTGTTAAATATCATGGTTGCAAATTTAATAACCGTGACGAAATAAACGCAGTAGATATTTAGCATAACGTTAATGCGGTTTTATTGCCAATACAAATGTGAATTCAATAAAAAAGCAACTATGTTGTTATTCGCTCATTCGCACCACATTTGCACTTAAGACTGAATACCCCTAATTTGACTGCTTATTATTTCGCTGCTCTGTAGGATATAATAGGAATTATAATTATATAGAAAGTCGATACCACGTTGCTAAAAAATAATAACGAAATTTTGCCTTCGCTCTGTGCACATCCTTTTGTAACAAATACTGAATAGCCCTATTAATTTAAAAAAAAAATGGATATTTCCCATCAAATGCTATTTTCCACAAATTTGTCCAGAACAGAACAGAATAGAACGAAAATGTAAAATATAACCAGATATACGAGTACATATTTTGAATTTGGGAGATATGAAACAGCTGATTCCTGCAAACTAATTTTTGGATTTAAGCTACATTGTAACGAATTATTTATTTTCAAACGATTTAATTAATTTTTACAGATTAGCCAAGGTTGGATATTGGGACCAGAATTGTGTGATATTTGGACATCTATAGATGTATTGTGTTGCACAGCTTCAATACTGCACCTGGTAGCCATTGCTGTTGATAGGTGAGTAATATAATTTAAGTAGTTATTCTTCATCTCAAGAACTCAAAGCTAGAGGTGACATTATCCTGGCTTATCTCTTTCAGAAATATCATTTCTCAATCTCAATTTGAAAAAAATTTAATTATAAAGAGGTTAATATGAACATGGTAAAGCAATCAAAGAAAACCAAATGTGACCCCTCGATCAAATCGAGTACTAAAAGGGCTTTAATCCCATTTCAGATTGATTCTTTGTCTGCCAAAGGAAATTTGGCTGAAAAATCTTAGACGGCAACACATTGCATGTCAATACACAGCTGTTCCCAGTGACAAATTGTCGCTCTTGACAGGTATTACAGTGAAACCATCTGTCTTCCAACATCAGCTGCGCTTTGCAAATATGCCCAGCGAGGCAGACGGAAAAAAGATTTTGCTCTTCACTAGACATTCACTTTTGAAAGGCAGAATTTCTCTTTTATTTTTTGGATGTTTTTTTTCATAAATAAATTTTTTCATTGCTTTCAACTTGTAAAAATTTTAAATTTTAAATTGAAAGCAATTTTTTAATTTTAGTGGGGCACTTGTCTTTTGAAAACATCAATAAAAATGGAAGAGCCTTTTAAAAGAGATTTTTCTGGTACTTTTTATTTTTTACAATCTGTCACTTTTCTTAAAATGCAAAATTGCTAAAAAAAAAATAAGAAAATTGTAGAAAAATCATTGACTATAAAATGAGAAAACCCGTCTTAAAATAAAAGGAAAACCGAATCCGTGAGATGTAAAAGTGTAGGTATTAGCTGGAATATCTGGGATCACATACAACTTTTTTCTTTATCAAGGAAGTTCTACTAATATTAGCGCTAACAATTTATCGGAATTAATGTTTGGAGCTTCAGTTGTTCTCCAATTCTCTGAGAGAATTAAAAATAAAGGTCTCACATTATATTGTGATAATTTTTTTACAAGTACAATAAGTCGATGAAAGCCTTGGAAGAATTCATTCGTCCTAACATGGACGAAATGGACTCTTGGGATAATAACACATATCACCGATTTTGCTTTATTTACTAGTTTCCTTAAATATAACAGTTATGCACTAAAACAGGGAAGATCAGAACGAGAGATGCTGGATCTATTGACTTACCGATTAGAAATTGGTAATTCTCTTCTATATAAAGGTCAGAACTCGCCACCAGAACCCTACAAATTCAAATCCTTCAAGTCCTTCAAATTAATCAACTAAAAGATGCAAAAAAAAATTGCAAAACAAGCCAAGGGGTACGTGGAATAGTGTAATAACACGTTTAATAGTGTAAAATCCATTTACGTATTACCAAAGGACGAAATTTGCTTCCTACAAATGCATACAAAATAATATTTTTTAAATATTTATGTACGAATTTAAATGTACGAGATATGTATTCTATTTTTATGAATATTTCATCTTATATATGTTACATACGTATACCAAAAAATTTTAACCTCTAATAAAAAATCAAACAAAGTGAAGCGGAATATACATTAAAATATAGATCTTCAAAAACCACTTTAGTATAAAAATTTATACCCAAAATATTTTACAAAGGATTTTTTGAAGCCTTTTTAAGCTATAAAAATCATGGAAATAACTTTGCGAGGGCCAGAATTAATTCCCTTGCCAAAGGTTTAAAATTATTAAGTACAAGAGCCAATTCGATAAAGTCTTTACTTTTACTTGCTGGCATTATTAAAGGAAAGTAATTATTATCAATGTTTACGAGTATACAGTGGGGCAGTAGCAGCTGAGCTTTTTGAGTTGTATTCAGTTTGAAGTTCAAACAGTGGAAAGCAATTTAATTGGTTCCCACTGTTGTGTAATTAAAATATAATTCTCTTCTTTTCATGGTCCCTGTCCCGCTTAGTTTAGTTAGAACTCGTTTAGGAATTTATGATTTTAAGCTGAAAAGAAATTATTCATTTATTTACTAAACGATAATTTATTTTAAGAATTATGCTAGAAGTAGTGCGAGTTTAATAATGGCTTACCAGGATGAGGTCTTCTCATTTTGTTGACATGATATTGATTTACTAGCAAATTTCGTCCTTGGATGCCACCATGCTGATTACAATTCCTATTAATTTGGAAATCAAATTTTTTTTAGGATTTAAATCTCAGCTAAGAAAACCAAAATTGCTCACCTTTTACTTACTTAATAATTAAAGAGTATTCGCCTCTTTTTCTGAAATGTCTAGTCACTGTTGTCGGCCTTTTAGTTTAGCCGTATGCCCTTTGTTTACATATTTATGCTTCCATTCTTTGCTACATTTAGTTGTAAAGGATTCAACATCCTTTACAACTGTCACCCAAAGAAAATGGCATTTAGTACAACAACTGTGTACTCATGTAGGCATTTTCTTTATATTAATTCCATTTGTTATGCATTGAATTTTTTGTACAACCTTTTGTGGAAAATAAAAAAAAAATGCAATTAAAAAGGGAGCAAAAAGGACAACATTAACATAATATAATTAGCTGATGGAGAAACAAACAAATATAATCAAGGAGCAGCATAAAGCAAGCTCTGCAAGTGACAACAACGTTTCTTTGAACAGCGTAGATTGTTTATCTAGTTTTGTTTACAGTTCGATAAAAAGTTGTTTAAGTTCTGGTTTTGCGTTACCTGTTTTACAAGGATTTTTAATATCATGTACAATACTGGTAATAATAAATAAAATAAATATTAAATTGAAAATGAACTTTTTATAGAATTTTCTGTAGGCTTTTAACTCAGAGACAAGGATTTGTTATCACTTGAGGGGAACAGAATTTACTATTTTTAATTATTGAAAAGATTTTTTAATAAAATAAATTTTACTTTTTAAATTAATTTACAATTTAAGCTAAAAAGACCAAGTAATTGTTTATGCATTTTTCTTTTAATTCAAAAGTTAATTTGCATTCATTAATTAAATGGTGAGAATATCAGAGGACCCCAGCTAAAAATGTTCACCTTATAGTCACTGAGTGTACAGTGGGCAGAAAAAGTTGACGATTTTTAAGGCAATGAAAAATGAACTGCATGTATAAACTGCTTTGTAGCATTTTTCTAGGGACCATCAAGTAAAATAATTAGAAAAATCCGTAACGTTTGCCATAAGAATGGTTGGCCAACTGCCTAGTCTATTTATTTGTCGGCTTTACCACTATTTAAAAAAAAAATACACATAATGAAAGAAAACAAATCTTACATTTTTTTCTTATTTTTTTCGCCTAATTTGGAACCCTTGAATTCGGCTGTGGCTGAATGTTGTCATTTAGCAAAGCCAGAGAAATTGTTTTATTTCTAGAAATTTTGGATCTAAAATAACCATACTGAAAAAAGTCCTTTCGAGTGGAAGGTATTTTATATGACCTCTCGTAAATTTGGATTTCTTGGAACTTATATAAAATTATTCTGTGCCACCACAAAACTGCTTTCTGGATTACGATGATGTATTCATTTCTTTTACAAATTCAGTTCTTGCTTCCCTCTCAATTGTTTTTCAATTTTAAGAAAGTTTTTATACCCTTCTCCAAAAAGGATGGAAGGGTATAAATAAGTTTGATATAGGGGATGCAATTTCAATAAATATTGATTTCCGACCATATAAAGTATATATATTCTGGATCGTTATAAGAAGGGGAGTATTTCGTCTGTCCGTCTGTCTGTCTGTCTGTCTGTCTGTCTGTCCTCATTTCCTTCCGGTAATTTTGTTGCGCTCAAAATTGACCTTAAATTTTGTCTAAAATCAAAAATTTTTTTACCTATCTGTTCTAATTTCTTTCAAAAGTACCACTTATAAAAAAAAGCAAAATCGGCCGATAAATAAAAAAAATATAGCCAAAAAATAATTTCATATATTTATATGAAGAAAATGCAAAAAATCCACGCTGAGTAACAAACCAAGAGCATGTGTATTGACAAGCACGTCTACGTTTACAGCCAAACTTGCTGTTAAAATTTCACTATAAAGTTGGTTAGATAAACGACTATTTTTTCTTAATTTTACCCTTTTTGAACGACATATGTGCTATATTTTTTTTTTTTGAGTATATTTGTAAAGCAACGGAGCCACTGGGGATCCGTGGCGGGATGCTTATGTATATGAATAGAAAATTTTTGTTTTTGTTTTTTGTTTTTGTTGTAGCAAACGCAAATTCATTTGGTGGTGGTTTTGTTTGTGTATACTTTTATGTGTTTGCAATACGATTGTATAGTATTCTGGCATATGAAGTGTTTTTTTGCCATCATAGTTTTCTTAAGCATTTTTGTACATGCATGCACACAGTGTTGCAAAAATTTCTCCAACTATATATAGCTATTGTGTTTCGATTGCCTGCGATATGGAGCCATGAGAGCCTCCGTGGAGCTGTTATCAATGGAGATCTTGAATTTGGTGGGTGGCGTCGCAAAGAATTCCTAGCGCTGCAGAGAGCAGCAGAAAGAGAAAGAAAGGTAATCTTAGAAAGTAGTAATCGGTGAACACCTCCTCACGAAGTAATACTATGACGATATGGGTACGTTTTTAAGTTCTTCTTTATGTTGCTTATTTTTTGAGAGAACATATCCATGGAGAAGGGTATAGAAGATTCGGCACAGTCGAATATAGCACTTTTACTTGTTTTTATTAACTTTTTGTATTCCATCATAATTCTGGCAGAGCTTCGTATTCTTCAAGCCATGGTCAGAATTGCCATTACACTTGCATGATGCTATAAAACATTTCCTCTTTCACATATAACAACTTGGCGTATACGAAATGTTTGCTATTCGAATATTCTTACTATTCGAATGAAATGGCTGAATATACAGCAATATGGCTAATTTGAAGATCTGAACCGTTAAACAAAAACCCATTATAAGATATTTTGAATTTTCAATTGAAATGTAATAAAATTTTATTATAATGCAGATAACTAGAATGCATTGCATATTTTCCCAAAAAAAAAAAAAAAAACTAAGTAGCGAGTAAATTAATGAGTAGTATTTTAAACCAAATTGTTTCCGGGGGGTTTAACTTCTGTTGGGAGTTGTTAGCGGATGCGCTGTAGTTGGTTCCTCTCGTCTTTTATATATATATGTATAAGTTCCTCTTGTATTATTTTATCTTCTTCTATAAATCAAAGATTTTATACGCCTTTTACTGTTTGTGACTTTTCGCAGCGAACGTAGACAGAAGGAAATTTATCTTTTTTTTTTTTTGTTCACTGTTTATCTATATTTATTTATTCATACAATTAATGAAATTTCTTTACCAATTTTCTTGCTACTATTTAATATTGTACAAGTTGGAAATATGTTTTAAGAGAGGGCGTTGTTTTCTCTTGCTCTGATCACCAAAGAATGCCACTGTCTGCCATCGCAAGCATGCAGTAAAACAAGCACAACACGACGCCGCGAAGACATGCAGCGCCGTTGAACGGAGCAACCCCGCGTATTCCAGCAGGGGTGCTCAATTCGGGCCGAACAGAGCAACGCTGCGTATTCCAGGAAAGGTACTCGGTTCTGGCATAAACACAAATATTTCCCTTCAAAACACTCGCGAGTTAATGTATAAACACAAAATAGTCTGGACATACAACAGTTAATGTATAAACACAAAATAGTCTGGACATACAAATGTCATAAGGTAATTAATAAATAATCCAGACATAAGATAATAGTCTATCCCTAACTAATAAAAACCGTAATAAATAATCCAGACATAAGATAATTATAGTCTATCCCTAACTAATAGAATATTAATAAGAACCTTCTGGTATACTTACCTAGACTAGAGATAAGAGCACAATATTGTATTATCCTAAGACAGGATATTTTTAGTATAAATACATGTTAAATAATAATTGTTAGCCAGTCTTAAGAATATTAAAAATAAAGAAGCACACAGTTCGGTGTAGCTAAAAAATAAAAATATTTTTTTGATTCATTCCACAAAAGAGGAATTAACTGGGGGCTCAACCGGGATACAAGCGAAATAATCTTGTATTCCCAGCCAAACAAAAAATCCACGATCCATAAGAAGGATAAAACAAGGTTCCTGAAAAATTGGAAATAACACAAAAAAAGGAAACAACATTTCTGAGGCGGAATAAAATTAGTGATTCCTAAGGATAAAATTAAAATATTGAATATTTACACTGGATCACCGTACAGGTAAAAGACAACAACTATTTGATTCACGACGTTTATTGGAAAAGAAAATAAATATGGCCGAAGCCGCAGCACTCCAAGCTCACATTCAGGTGCTAACTGAGCAACTTAAGTCTCTAAAACTGGACATTGATGATTTAAAAAATCAATCAGCGTTCACTGTAACTACTGTGCCAACAATGCCAGCACTGAAACCAGAAATAGCAAGTGCTCACCAAATCAACACAGAAATTTTTAAATGCCTACCAACATTCTGTGGAATAGAGGGTGAATATAATCCATGGAGGAACCAAGTATGGACTCAAATGGAAAATATTAAACAATTCATGACCAGTCCTGAATATTATAATTGCGTATGCATAATCCGTGCAAAAATTATTGGTGCAGCATCAAAGGTTCTATCTATAAATGGGACGGAACTCAATTTTTATGCCATCATAAATCGTTTGGATTATACATACTCTGACAAACGTCCTTTGTATGTACTGAAAGATAGTATGAAGAGAATTAGGCAAGGAAGTAAATCTCTCACTGAATTCCATGATGAGATTCATCAAGCTCTAACCCTCATACAACAAAAAATCGAAGTGGCGGATGAAAATATGAGAATTGGACGACTATCGGATGCAAACGAGGATGCGATCCGCACTTTTATTATGGGTTTACGAAGCAACTACACAAGAGGGATTCTTTATGCAAACCAACCCAAAAGTCTGGGAGAAGCCTATGCCATTGCTTGCACCATATACCACGATAACGAAGACCAACATTTTGAAAATACTACCATGAGACGACGGGAACATCGCAATGATCAGAGGAATGAAGCTCACGCAGTCAACGAAAACCACCAACTAAGACCAGCATATCAAGTTCGACAACGACATCATGATTATCCAACACCACAACGAAATCGCGTCGAGCCAATGGAAATCGATGACTCAGCGCAATATAGGAAGCCTACAAACTCCTCACAACAACAAAAGTGGAGTAACAATAATCATCCACAAGGCAACGTGACACATCACAATCCCTTCCGTAGCAACCATCAAATGCATGGGAAGAGAGGAAGGAACCCTTCATCCTACAACAACACAAATAAGATTCAGCGTGTACATCAAACACATGATGAAGATCTCCACTCTATTCAACCCCAATACAGCGAAGACGATCTGGAAACTGGAAGCGCTTTTTTAGGCGAATAAACGGTCTGCCATGCCTACAGCGAACTTGCAGAGAAACAGGTAGATCGATAAATATTTTAGTAGACACAGGAGCTACAAATAATTATATTAGCACTAGTTGTAAGATAGGAAAATCAATATTAATAAAACCAGTGAAAGTCAAAACACTTCATGGATATTCCATAATAGATAAGAAGAAAATAATTACGGTCTTAAACCATCATTTAACCTTCTACGAAACAGAAGCCCTTCAAGAATTCGATATGTTGTTAGGAGAGCAGGGGTTAAGATCAGTTAAAGCAGAGATCAATCTCTTTGACTATAGTTTGAAATATAGATATAAGAAAGACATAAAAAAGTGTGAACAAAAAATTAATTATTCAATAAACAATGAAATGTATAAGGAAGATATCGAAAGAATGATGCAGAAGAATAATGAAACTACTGAAAAATTACCATTCACTACGACAATTCAAGCATCTATTAGGACAAAATCAGAAGATCCTATTTATGTAAAACAATATCCCTATCCGATATCAGATAACGAATTCATTAATAATGAAATAAACAAGTTATTGGATAATGAAATCATACAGCCAAGTAGGAGTCCGTACAATTCCCCCATTTGGACAGTCGCAAAAAAGGGCACTGATGACCAAGGCAAACCCAAAAGACGAATGGTAGTCGATTTTCAGAAGCTAAACGCTCAGACAATCACCGACCGCTACCCAATTCCTGATGTTGGAATGACAATCCAAAACTTAGGCAAAGCAAAAGTATTCACTACACTAGACTTAGAATCAGGATTTCATCAAATCCTTATAAAAGAATCAGACAGAGAAAAAACAGCATTCAGCGTGAATGGCGCAAAGTATGAATTCTTAAGGATGCCTTTTGGTCTCAAAAACGCTCCTTCTATTTTTCAACGATGCGTAGATGATATTCTCCGTCCATATATAGGAAAATTTGCATACGTTTACATAGACGATGTATTAATATACTCTTCCTCACCTGAAGAACACATGGAGCACATCCGCACTATAGTTAATGCACTCCACAATGCAAATATGAAAATATCTGATGAAAAATCACATTTCTTCCAGGATTCTGTCGAATACCTAGGCCATATAATAAAGCATAATAAAATAACAGTAGATCCTAATAAAGTGGAAACAATAAAAAACTACCCCATTCCTACAAATTTAAAAGAACTTAGGTCATTTTTAGGATTAGCAAGTTATTATAGGAAATTTATTCAAAACTTTGCAGCTATCGTGAAACCGCTTACGAAACATCTCAGAGGAGAAAATGGTGGAATCAGCAAAAATCAAAGTGCTAAAGTAAAAATAAACCTGGACGAACCAGCAGTAGATGCATTAAATAAAATAAAAGAAGCTCTTCAAGCACAAGTTGAATTATTCCAACCCGAATTTAATAAGCCATTCGATCTAACCACGGATGCAAGTAATTCTGCTATTGGTGCAGTACTTTCACAAAATAAAAAACCTATAGCATTTATTTCACGAACTTTAAATAAAACAGAACAAAACTACAGTACAAACGAAAAAGAATTATTAGCCATTGTATGGGCTTTACAAAAACTCAGGAATTATCTTTATGGTATTGCTGACTTAACAATCTACACTGATCATCAGTCCTTAATTTTCTCCATTTCGGATAAAAACCCCAACACCAAACTCAAAAGATGGAAAAATTTTATAGAGGAGTACGGTGCGAAAATAGTTTACAAGCCTGGACATCAAAATGTTGTCGCAGACGCTTTATCTCGGCAACAGATAAATAATACATCTAGTTGTTCAGAACACTCAGCAGAAAGTTCACCAACAGAAGGAATTAGAAGAGTTAAGCAACCTTTAAACGCTTTTAGAAATCAAATAATACCGATATTTGATACCAGTGGAATAATTGAAATAGATACATGCACAGTTTTCCCAGACCGAGTTAGACATATAGTATATTATAAAACAAAGAACGAATTAATAGATAGACTAAAACAAATAGTAAACCCAAAAGTGCAGAATGCATTGAAATTAAATGAAGAGACATTGTTTCATTTGCAAGATGACATTAATGCTACATTTGCACATGGATTGTTTGTTATAGCACAAACACAATTAGAAGATGTAACTGATTTAGAAAAACAGAAAGAAATAATATTGCAAACACATAGGAGAGCACATAGAAATTACAAAAATAATGCCCAAGAAATTGCCTTAACTTACTATTGGCCGAAAATTCGAGAAATGTGTAAGAGAGAATGCATAGATTGTAATATTTGTCTACAAAATAAATACGAAAGAAGACCAAATAAACAACCAATAGGGAAGACGCCAATACCCACGAAGGTAGGAGAATACATACAGATGGACATATTTTATATGAATAACCAAACATACATCAGCACAATTGATAGATACTCCAAATATTGTTATATACGTAAAATACATAGTAAAGTGAATTGTTATGAATACATCGAAGAAATTCTAACACAAATATACCCAAATGCCAAACATTTAATGACTGATAATGAAAATGTATTTGTTGGTATAGTAGCAAAAAATGTCTATGAACGCTTATTAATACAACATACAGTAACGCCTATTCATCATTCGACAACTAACAGTCAAGTCGAACGTGTTCATAGCACTCTAATTGAAATCTCAACAGCCTTAGCACAGCAGAATAGCACATTACCAGGAGACGAGTTATTCAATGCAGTAAGGCAATATAATAAAACAATTCACTCCACAACAGGATATAGACCTGAGGACGTCTTTTTCAACAGAGAACGATACACTGATATTAAAGGCCAGCTGGAAGAAAAACAGGAGAAACTACTCAACTACCACAACAAAAACCGACACTCAATAATTTACAAAGAGGGAGACATAGTTTACGCCAAAACACACCGCCGTAATAAAAATACAGTCAAGTACCTGCAACATAAAGTAAAAGAAGACCGTGGGGACACGATCTTAACGGAAAAAGGCAAGATTATACATAAAGATAGTATACGTAGACAAACAGCATTATGTACAAATCAACAGGAATCTTAATATTGCTTTTCATATCAATCCATTGTGATAAAATAACTGACTTGACGAACAAGAAATACGTTCTAGTAGAAACTGACCGTGCATACCTATACGAAGGTACAGCATATTTGTATCACGTAGCTAACCTCACAAAAATACTTAGACCATATGAAGACATTATGAAAAATTCATACAATACTGAACAAAGTCAGGAAGGAAAAATATTAATAAACAGAATCGAATCATTAAAGACACAACTATTACCGAATACATACCGTACAAAAAGAGCACTAAACTTTCTAGGCTCAATGTTGAAATTCGTTACTGGTACACCAGATCATGACGACGCGATGGAAATAAAAACAGGACTTAATCAGTTGATAGAAAATAATAATAAGCAAAAAATAATAAATTCACGGTTTGAAAGAATTTTAGAAGCACTGGACCCTAAGGTTATATCAGATACTATGATAATTAATGAAGTATATCGAGAACTTGAAGCCATAACTAATACAATAAATTTTGCAAAAAATGAAAATTTTTATTCAGGAACATTAAATTTAAACGACATAAAAGAAATCATATCAAATGAAGCTTTTGACTTACCACTAATAAATATTTTAGAGTATTCTGATATTCATGTTTGTTTGTTTAATCAGGCTGTAGTTACAATTTATAAATACCCTTTATTGAAAAATATGTGTAAACTTTATAAAATATACCCACTAGCATATAAGCATGGAAAATTAGTATTAGATAAGGAAATTGCTCTTTGTAATAATAATTATACCTCAGTAGATAAATGTAAAAACTACATGGGAAGTAATATTTGTAAAATTAAAGAAGCTAATAATTGTACCATAAATTTATTAAGAAATAAGCCAGTTAAATGTGACATAATCCAAGAGAATAATGCACCACTTACAATTCTTGAAAATGGATACATACTTACTGATGGCGAACACGTTTGGAATGGCCAACTAATTAAAGGCCCTAAACTAATCCAGTTTAATTCTTCAACAAATATAGATGCAAGGAAATATTTCAACCATCAGGAAGAAATAAAAGAGGCTATATATGAAAAACACGATGAACGGATGGAAATCCTTCGCATCTTATCTTCAAACTCTAACCATAAATTTTCAAATATACAGGAAATGTCCAAATATCTAATACCTATGGAAAACCATCCCGTTCAATACACCATTTATTGTCTATCTATAATTGTTGGTATAATTCTATGTGTATGCATAATAGCAAAATTATGTAACTATTGTAAAGAAATGAAACAATCAGAAAGAGTAAGACTTAGCGAAAATATTTACGAAACGGAATTAATAAGAATAAGAACAGAAATGAACCTTGTGTAAAAGTGAGGACACTTTGTCTTAAGAAGGAGGGGAGTTAATGTATAAACACAAAATAGTCTGGACATACAACAGTTAATGTATAAACACAAAATAGTCTGGACATACAAATGTCATAAGGTAATTAATAAATAATCCAGACATAAGATAATAGTCTATCCCTAACTAATAAAAACCGTAATAAATAATCCAGACATAAGATAATTATAGTCTATCCCTAACTAATAGAATATTAATAAGAACCTTCTGGTATACTTACCTAGACTAGAGATAAGAGCACAATATTGTATTATCCTAAGACAGGATATTTTTAGTATAAATACATGTTAAATAATAATTGTTAGCCAGTCTTAAGAATATTAAAAATAAAGAAGCACACAGTTCGGTGTAGCTAAAAAATAAAAATATTTTTTTGATTCATTCCACAAAAGAGGAATTAACTCGCGGCCGCCTGCGCACACGAAGAGCGAATTAAAAAAAACCTCTGAACCTGATCTGGATTAGTCCACTTTAATATCTCAGCAATCAATTTGTACTGATTCAATTTGAACAGCTATGGTAATTCAGTACATTGACACACTTTAATAAATGTCAAGTGAAAAAGTGCGCTGGGTAAGCGAATGAATGCAAAGTCTTCCTTAAAAATAACACTTAGGCTGTTGGGTGTTTTATATTAATAGGAAAATGCCAGAGCGAGTAGAAAACAAGTAAATAGAATATGTGAATAATTATTTTCCCCATTATATACAATATGGGCATTATTGTAGTTGTGTATTCGAAATGTACGAGTATATACATTTTTAGATTCTTACATGGAGAGACATTTTTTATACTCGCATATATTATTTTCGTATTATCTTTATTTTTGCATTTTCTGCTAATTATAATGAAGTCACGGCTAAAGCATGTTTTCAATTGTTCTGTGTGAGTGCTTTTTTGACAAAGCAGCAGTTCTGGGGATTATGTCGTGCACGAGTAAAAAATTTATGCTCGTATTTTTATTTTTATTTTTAATTTTATTTATATATTTTTTTTTTTTACTTATTGTTGTTGTTTTCTTTTTTGTTTGCCATGAAATTTCAAATCAACAATAAAGTATACAAAAATGAAAGCTGTAATGGAAACAGTTCATTTTAAATGAAAATAATGGTATTCGCGGCTTGCTGTTGTCTTGTATTTTTCCCCTTGTATTTTCCCCCAAAAATCTAGATAAATTTGAAAAGGATAGAGGAAAGAGGAAAATGAGAAAGCATTTTAAGTTTTACTTTTAAATTTACAGCATCAGCAAGGCCAAAAAAATTAACTAAATGTAATTAAGGCATTTACTTAATAGGGTTTATCATACATTTGACGCCATTTTGTTTTTGTTTTAATTATAGAAATGGAGAACCATGAAAGGATGAGGAGAAAAGAAAAGAACAGAAAAGATGAACTGATCGAGGAATTAATAAACTGTATATAAAATCGATTTATGTTTAGTATGAACAATAAATTCCGCTAAAATATTTATTAAAATTTATTATTATTTATGGCTGCTGTCGGTTTTCGTAAAATTTAAATTTTTTCAAAAAAAAACATCAAGAAAAAATAAATTGCCTTTGAGATATTTTTTTAAAGCAAAAGACCGCAGCAGCGTAATTCGGTTATGACATGAATTTCAAATTACTGTATAACGAATTAGAATACTTCTTGTCCCTGACTTCTTTATATGTATGTATATATAAATATGTATATAGGAAATAAATTTTTATTTAAATGTATGCAACGATAATTTCACGAAACCCTTTTTGACGAATATTGCAAAAATTTACAACATTGTTAGAAAATGTTAGAAAATTACAAGAAAAATAAAATCAAAAAAAAACCGAATAAAGCGAAATATTTAAAAATAAAAAGTTCGTATAACAAGAAAAAGCGCAATTTTCACAAAAATCTCCTGCCGTAAGTTATCATATATTTATTTCTGATATCATTACATTTAGCACCATGAAAATGGCATCGCTGCTTTAGAAGCCGGCTATGAAAAACGCATTAAGTTAGATAAAGATTACATTGAGAAATAATACGAAAACAAATCCAAAATATGTGGCCAGAAACTTTTCACCTCACCCTCGTGTTTTACTGTAGTTATATATTTTCACAAATATTTATTCATTCACCATTAGGAATGATAACACTTTTCGAATTATCGTTGCTAAAAGTTTGTAACTTCACTTTACAATGAAACCGTTTTGCTGATGTTTCATTACAGTTACATTTTTACAATACATGGGGTGGGGAGAATATTTTTATTACAAAACTTAAAAGCTAAAGCTTCACATTACTAATAATCCATACTTGGCAAATTGTGTGCTACTAAATTACTAAAAGTGTGTCGAGAAGGACTTTTGATGGAATTTTGTTTTTAGCTACATTTATCTTTTACAGCATCATTTAAATCTCACATACATTCAGCATGTTATTCTTACACAATAAAAATGTGTTACAAATAAATGTTTTTATGGCAGAATACATACACACAGATATAAATTTGCAGGAATATATTGAAGGCTATTTGGCAGCAAATGATAATTTGCCATATTAAATGAAGTGGCCTATACGAAATAGTTGGTTGTTTTGATTCGAACGAGTATGCAACAAAAATATTAGAAAAGTATTAAAGTTTGAAGTAAATAAATTAATAAATAAAATAAAAAGGAATTTGTGAAAATTTTCACAAAATCTTCAGTAGAGAATTCTTGAATTCTTGTTCATTTTAAAATTATGCCAGTCAGTCTCCTGTTAGATTTTCTTGTGAAAAAAATTGTGCTTTAATAAGCTTTTAGTATATCGAAATAATTGCTGGTCTTAAATCAAACAGAAGGAAAAAATATATATAGTAATTCTAATGTGATAATAAAGTTTTATAATAAACTATAACTTTCATACAGGAATGTTTTTATTAGTCATTAATATGGCAAAATAATTCAGAGCCACATTTATATTATTTATTTTATATTTTTTTGTTATTTTCGCTTTATCATAAAATATTAAATACTGTAGAACATAATTTATACTCGTAGATTTTTCTTGTTTTTTTTTTATTTTTATTTTGTTTTCTCCCTCGAGAAATTGAAAATTCTTTTACCTTCCCTTCGACTTGTCATTGCAATAACGAGAAGGGTGCATTAAAATTCCGACAAACCAAATCAATCTGTGTATCATTTAAATTTCCTATACACTTCTTCTCTAATACTTGACTCCTTTATCTTCATCACTTTATTTTTTATTTTTTTTTATACTCGTATATGTGTATACGACTATTTCATTATTTGGCTTGTTTTTTATGAAGACAAATCAAACTCGTAAAAAATTATGACAATAGCATTTTAATATGTTTTGTTCTTGATGAAACTTTTCTTATACAAATATGTTTTCTTTTCTCTTATTTCATCGACTGTTCGTTAACAAACAAACAAAAAAAAACACCCGAAAACAAAAGTTGAACGGAAGTATGCAATACGCTACTTGTCACAACGAGAACAATTGTATGGCAACATTCTGCTGAGTGTTTACACATGTTTAGACGAGCTGTGTATGTGTATACATATATGTGTGTGTGTATTTATGGATTTGTTGTATGGTCATGTATTTTATTATTTGTATAGAAGAGTATATTATCGTATATTTTTCATTCACTTCCTCCTGCTCACATACCCACGTACATTATTGATATGCATCGAAGTAATCATATTTCACAATTTGTTTTGTCTTGAGAATATTTTTTGTCAAAATATAATTTCGTATTTTTCATTGATTGCAAATAAAAAGGTTTGACATGTAATGACATGCAATTCATACACAACACACACATCTTCACATACAAATAACTGAAGAGAGCTTAGTAACATGCCAAGGAGGATGCAGCTTAAGATTTCCACTTTCCACAAGAACTTTTAGTAACACGTTGGAATTAAGTGATATAAAATCGTGCCGACTAATATGTACGCATGCATATGCCTACATACGAGGTGTGATCAAAAAACAATGGTTATTGTTAAATTTCATAGGTTACGTATGTTCGATTTTGGAATTTTTTTCAGTTATGTTGGTATACATATCGGTTTATATGCTGGCAATATCACCCATTTGGAATTGTCAGTTTCTTTTTGACAGATAAAAATTTTAGTCATGTTTTGATCTGCTCTTCAATTTTTTTCTATTTTTAACTAAATTTTGAGCAATAACAACGGCCGCATGGGAGCTTCTAAACGTCGTCAATGGTGATCCAGATTGCCTCAAAAACGTCACAACTAGTAACGAATCATAAGTGTATGGCTATGACATTGAAAGCATAGCAAGGAAAGCGCCTAGAAGAGCCAAGACCGCAAAAAGAAAGTCAAGGTCGGTCAAATGTGTGGGCTTTGCTCATTGGCGTAGTGCATCAGGAATTCTTATCACGGTAAATAAGAACTTATAATATTTGCAAATTGCAATATGTAATCAAGATTATCCATTTTTGACTCGGTAGGAAACGTAAAATAGTATACTGAAATATCGCATCAGCTCTATCTACTCTTCAAAATGCATAAAATCGACTGAAGAATCAAATAGAATCAATAAGAAAATTTTGACTTGTAATTAAAAAGGATAAAATAACAAAAATTGTGTACTTTTTGACAAAATACGACAGTTTCATATCCAGTTTCTATGAAAAACTGGATGAAAAATAGACATGAAGCAGACTTATAAGGATATAAAACTAATATCACACTACGTGACAGGGAGAAAATAAATTTAGCAACATGACGCACAGAGGAATCGACTTTCTATATGGTTATAATTCCCATTATATCCTGACAGAGCAGCGAAATATTGTGAAGTCAAATTAGGGGTATTATTAGGGGTGTTAAGTGCAAATGTAGGTGCAGTCGTTGCTTTTTATTGAATCCAAATTTGTATTGGCAATGAAATCGAATTTATTCAATGCTATATATCTGATGCATTTATTTTGTTACGTGTTTTGCATATGCAACTCTGGTATTAGAACAGCTGACATTTACAAGCTATAAATTTTTATCTTCTAAATAAATAATAATACTATTCAAATTATTTGTGGTACTTTTTTGCAGCATAAACCAATTCAAATGTTAAAAGCCTTACTCAAACACTTGTATATTTCTATTACGACAAAGACTTTAAGCTGAAATAAAAGTTTTAATAATTTGATATTGAAATGAGTACATCGAAATATATATTTTTTCTTTTTAATAAATTTGTTCAAATAATTTCTCTTTTCTCTCCATTGAAAATTTGTAATACTTTGTTTTCATTTTACTTTAAATATCTCAATGCTATTCCGTACTATTGTATTCTGTGTAATAGAAAGAAAAAATGTGTTTTATATCCCGTTTCTATGAAAATGTCCTTATCGCCTAATAATAGCGGGTAGTAGTTTTATAGCAGCTCATAAGTAATAAATCATCAAGAGAGGATGAGATACAGAATATTGTCTCTATTGCACTTGGAAAATGAAATAACATATAGAAAGCGCCGAACAATACATATGGGAAGGGCTAGATATCGCAATATTATCATTGGTTTGCTACTTCATAATACTCGTATAATTCACTTTGTATTCTTCGCCATGTTGGTCATGTTCTTATATGATATTTAATAACGCAAAACACCTTTTAGCAGGACTTATATTTCTCATATTTACAGCAGTATGTAGCTGTTGATGTGTGTTCATTGTTCTTTGAAACGAACAGTATGTTTCTGATTTTTACATCTTTTCTCAATTTGCTGCACTTCATTTCTGCTGCAATATCCTTTTTAATATTTATATATTCTTGTACACATAAATATTCTTTCTTTTTTTTTCCTGCCCTGATAAGTAGAATGAAAACTTTATGGCCTGTTATGGAAGAGAGTGGGGTCGAACTAACTAAGAAATGTATACGCTAACGCATTTACCAAGTACGACGGGATTTCAACATCATTTTAAAAAAAGGAGAACAGAAAGGACGCATTTGATTCAATTTTATTCTATTTGCTTGTACTTTTGTTCTATTGTAGTTTGTTATCCCCTTTTATATTACAAGCATCTATACGAGTACATGTCGGCTTAAATGAAACATGGAAATCTACTTTGACGTACAACAAAACCGATATAATACAAAGAAACATTTTATTGCCAGCTCCAAATAAGCAGCCAGTAAACTATGGTCAGAATTTGCTTCTGGTTTACAAGCAGCATTTGTAAGGTGTGCTTTCGCGGATACAACAGCTTAGGCATCTTTTATATTATTGGATATTATGTTGGTTACGAATGACAGCATAAACTTTTCCTGTTGAAATCTAAATAAAATAGAAAATAAAAGGAATAAAAAAAAATGTGTGATTTTAGTTACTTCTATTAGCATTAACTAACTTAACCCATTGACGGCCACTGTAGTTTGAGAGTACTACCTTTCCGATGAAATATAAAATATAAAATAAATTTTATTTCTTTAATTATCTTTAAAAAAAAAAACATAATAAAAATCTTTTATCTCATTTGAAATGTTATGAAACAACTAATTGATATCAGCGCGCTTGCTTACTGGGAAATAAAATTTGCCTCTTCGTAGTAAAACATAAACTGCAAAACTGGCCGCTCATTTTGCACTCAAAAAAAATTCACCATGTAAAATAAATTTTAATAAAAAATATTTTTTTTTTTAAATAAATTAAATTTTATTTAATTTATATCAATTGAAAAACAAATTCTTTTTTTATGACACTTCTGTTATTATTGCTCGAACATTTCCTAGCTAAAGATCTTTCCAATAATTACTAAACTATTTATTCTTCAAGTTATTTTCAATGCCTAGTTTTTGTATGCACAATCAGAAATAAAGTGCTATCAAACTACAGTGGCCGCCAATGGGTTAAGTTAGTTAATTCTACTAGAAGTAAATAAAATCAAATTTATTTCTTGCATCTATTGAAATGGTTTGCGACTGTGAAAAATGTCTAAAAAGAAGTCTTGAAAAGTTTTCATTTTATTTTCATTCAAATATGTTGCTTTAGGAAATGGTGTACACCTGCTTAGTTGAATATTTAAAACAAACTATTGGCTATAGAGTTTGAAAAGTTTATTCCGAGTTGATACAAAATATAATAGTGAAAATGATTTTCTGAATCATTGATTGTATATTTAAATACATGAAAGCAATACTCGTATGCACAACGCATAATGAACTTCATTATGAACTCATAATGAAGATAACTCGACGAATCGAATAGTTTAAAAGGTAACAATTTAAAAAGAAGTTTCTTCTTAATGAAATTTTGCTCACTCTTAGTGAAACTATTTTGCTGACATATAGTAAAATGTTAACTTAAATTTGAAAAGTTTTTTACAAACAATTGCAACTTTTGATTAAATAGTTGTAGGGATTCAGAGCTGGCAACTTTGCATTTAAATGAAGTAAACTTTATAATTTCCGTATATTATTTTTGAGTGTATAAAACACCGATGGCCTGGATAGGGAAACGAAACTGCAATATCCTGTCTACTATTCCACTCAGACCTCTCGCCTGGTCTGTGCAGCCCCCCCCCCTCAGTGTTTTTTAAAATTTTTAAATTAAAGAAAATGTGATGTGCTCTGCTATTGAATGTATTTTGTAGTCCAGATGTATCTGATTGATAAGGATATCATTTTAATTTCTTATAAAAATTGTTTATTAATTAAAATGCGTAGTATGATACACATGCTCATTGATACCAGCAGGTAACGATGTCGTTTCATTTTCTTTCACTGCGCTTCTTTTCTATTTTTAATATTGGCTAAAACAATGCATTAACAAAATCAAATTTGTTATAACAAGTCTGAAGGACTTCCACAGCACGCTTTCCCCGTTCACACTTCATTTCACGTAAAATACTTAAATGATAAATAGTTTTAAACAGTTTCAGTTAATGGCCTTAACGTAGCTGACAACACTCCATTACTTGGTAGTAGAATGTTAGCCACGTATAGAATAAGGTTTCGTAGCTGTGCGGCATGATTGGAATGCAGCAGCACTTTTCGCTTGTGCATCAGCATCAGCAAATTTAAAACAAAACAATTACGGTAAGAGAAGAAAGCATACTTAAGTAAAATAGAAAGAATTCATTAGTTTAAACCTTGTCTGCATTAGCAAAACCTTCAAGATTCATTTAAGCGTAACTGCAAGTTGTTACAAAATACTTTTAATACTTTGCTAATGCTGCCACAGTTTTCCAAGTTATGGTGGCTGTTGCTCCTATTTTTATTCTTAAACGAGGTTCTAGTTGCAACTTGATATTAAGGACATTTTATACTCTCAAATTACACAAGAAATAAACAATAGTGAAATGGGAAAATGCCACAACATAACAATAATTTAAAAGATATTTAACAATGGAAATATAATTAAATGCATGTAGAATTGCATTAATTCTTTTATTAAGAAATATTTTTTAGAATTGAAAAATTTTGCAAGCTTGGAAACATATTAAGGGGGCATATTAAGATATTTTTGCATATATTTTAACTTTTATCAATAAATCCGTAAAACCTGTTTTAGACAGAAAAATTTTGCTTTTCAAAATCTTGTGTTAGATAGGAGGAGAAGAGAATGTCGAAGTTTAAAGATTTTCTATATGTAGTTGTATTTGTACATGTTCACAACTTTGTATCTAAAGCTTAAAAGGAAATCGAAAAAAACTTGGCCTTTCTAAAAGGGGTCTTAGATATAAAATTAATAAAATCTATAAAAGCCAAATTGTATTATAAATATAATAATTTTAATGTCACAACATTTTTCTCTTATCACATATACGCATTGCGTACTTTTCATACGTCTAAATAAGCATAGCAAGTTTTACAGCATGTTTACCTCAAATGAAAAAAGTTTCAATTATCCAGGTATCCATTTAAGTATTTACCAATTAAATTAAGACTGTTCCAAGCCCCTCGATGGTATAAGGGTTAGTATACCCGCCTGTTACGTAGTTTTTATTTATAATTATATTTTTATAATTATAATTTATATTTTTTTTAATTATATTCATATAATTGTAATATGTAAAAGCATGATTTAAATTTCATATAATTGGTCCACTAAGTGTTGGCAACCGAGAAAAACCAAATGTGAAATGTGGCACTACATGGCAACACTTTTTAATTTTATTTTAATATTTCCGAAAATCTTGTTTTAATTTTAGCACACACCCTTTTTATGAAGAGTAAAGTAATTCAGTGTAATTCAGTAACTTTCAACTCTATGTTAACCCTCAAGTGACACCTCTGTTTTTTGTTTAATTTAATTTAAAATCATGAATTTATTTTATATTATTTTTTATAATTTTTTTTTTTTATTTAATACAAATCATGTTTAACAAAAATTTAATAAACACCACAATACTCGCAATTGTGTAACACAAATTGTTAATTTTAAACGATGCCAAAGAGCGAGTCCTTTTTGGATAATATTAATTATAGATCCACGAGATGATCCAAGGTTCCAAAGATTTTAATAATCATATATTGTCAAAATAAACAGTGCAAAAAGAAAAGCCACTTGAAAAGCTTTCGGCTTGTCCGCAGGAAACCACACACAGTTTGAGTAGGAATCGAACCAGCGACCTCCTGTTTAGTAGGCTGTTATTTGTTGTATTCCCAACAAATGGCAAATGCAAAAAAGTAGCACGCTTGAACAGTGACCTCACGTTAATCTGTTTGGTTACCTTAACAAAGTGTAGGCGAAGTGACCCTTTGTTTTGTTAAAAAAAAAATTATTATTTTTTTTGTGAGTACAAACTATTTGGTGATTAAAATAAACAAAATACTGCTCCTTCTTCCACCTCGCAATGATTATTTTGCTTTTCCATTTTCTGTCCATTTTGCGATTAACATTTTCGGTTATTGTTAAAATATGTTGGTAGCGTGGTAGGATACATGGATATCTATATGGAGCAAACTGCCATGGACAATAACACATTAATCTTTATTTGGCTGTCAATGTGTTAAATGGACAATAATTCCTTGTAAGAAACATAAACAAATGACACAATCGCAAACAAGCGAGCTCAAAAATGCAATACATTCACAACCACAAACATTTAGCCAAACAATGGCTGCGCTTGGTGCGGTTGTGAATTCTGACAAGTAGGAAATAGTGGGGAGCAGCACTAAAGCAAACTGGCACTTACATGATTTCTCCTCAATTTCTGTAATGTGACAGATTTTTCTCATTTTTATTTAATCTTGGTTTTCGTTTAAGGAAAATAAAATTTTCTTAAATTTTAAATTGTGTATTCCGGATATTTTCTAAAAATTTAATTTGTTAAATAAAATCAAACAGAAAAAAAAATTTCTGATTGATTTATTCTTAATTTTAAGATTTCACATTTTAATATTACGCTGTTGAACTCCAGTCTAATTGTTTTAATTTAATAAAGAAAAATATTAAAAATGTTATTTCCAGATTCTACCAATCCATTGAAAATATAAATTAGTTAAATTTTTATATTATATATATTTTATATTTTTTATTTTATATTTTTAAAATTTTTATATTTTTTTATAATTATATATTTAGCTCAAAGAACACGAGTCTAATCATTTTACTTTAATAAAGAAAAATATTAAAATAAAATTGAATATAAAAAAATGTTCGTGATTGCCTCGATAGAATAACGCTATTCACTACAGACAGCTGCACACTTCCTCAACTACAAATGCCGACAGCTGTTCATAATTTTGAAGTGGCAACTTTAAGAGTTGTTACTGAATATTTTCTTGTAAAATTCTTTTGATAAATAAAATAAAAATAATTGGAAATGCCATGATTCACATGACCAGTTTTGACTATTTATGGCTATGAGAATTTTAAGTTTTATGTTTCACTACAATAGAGCGATCCTGTATTTGTGTACCCCAGAGTGCCGCCAAGATAATAATTCGCTTATAGATACGTCGCTTTAACTTTTGACTTAGTCTGCGATCTGATATTTTATTTAAAAATGTTTTTACAGGAGAAGGAATAGAACAGGGAAGGGCTACAGTAAACGAAAAACTCTTCTTTTAAATAACAAATTTAAAAAACTTTAAAAAAAGCAAGCAAATTTAAATTTTTACATACTTTTACACAATTATTTTACACTTCTTGCTTACTTACATGCGACAGCATTTTTCTCTTCTTTTTCTCTTCGATATGTGTAAAAAATGTTTGCTTTAATATATTTATTTATTTATTTACTGTATCCCTAATATTAAATGCAAGTTATAAAAAGTATAGCAAACCAGTTTAAGCTCAACTTTGCTGCTGACACGGCTGCAATCAATCTTGCGCAATCCGCTGAGAGCACTTACGAAGTTTGACACTGAGCTTAGCGCTCTGTGGTATGTGTGGAGCACTCTCTTTAAAATAATCGTTAGAATGCGAGAAGTGTTAACGCTACATTACGCTACATAACGCTCCATTGCATATGGAAGCAAAAATGACATCTATTTAGTTTAAACTTGTCATGAACTTATGCAAATATTAACACGCAACAGTTGGCATCATTGGCAGCTAAAGAAGTACACTATCTTAAACATTTGTTGATTGTTAAGTGTTAGAATAAAATCATAAATTGTGAAATGTAATTCCTGATGGATCCTCCATTTTATTAACATTTCGTATGCCAACATCAAAACCCCATTTGACAATGAGGAGTACGAACGAAGCATAGAAGAATTACTGAAAAATATAAATGTAAGATATGCCTGGATGGCTAGACTGCGCTAAAAGCGTGAAAGTTGCACTTGTAATCTTTGCGGGGGAGGGATAATTACAAGCAATAAACTTTTAAATTTGAAAATTAAATTATTTAAAATAAATTTGTTTTGAAAACTATTGTTGAAGAAACAAAGTAGATTATTGATTCGTGGATCCAAAGGCACAAGCACAGAAGCCGAATTGTCATTTGTAGATGTATTGATAATTAAATTAAGAGCTTTTAAATTAAGCTCTCGTAGAGAAGAATTGGAAATGTTGAAGATTAGATTCAAAGCATGTCAGCACAACGAAATGTCGAAATAAATTTCCATAAATATTACACATACTTTAAAAATGGAGAGCAATAAAAGTGAAATGCGTAAATAGAATTAATCGACAACAAGAAACAAAATTTACAAGATTTAAATATTTTTTGTCATTTAAGCTTATGAGCTGGCAAAGCGACCAGCACGCCCACCTGCTGTTCAATAATTGAAATTAAAATTTAATAAGAGATAGAAATTTCGTTCCGTTGCCAACATTTTTAAAGGAAGACGATGAATGAAAACGTTGCAAATATAAAATGAAAAACCATGACAAGAAGTTAAATTAGATTAAAAAATGTTGACAAAACACAATGCTGGCGTAACAACGCCACACATAACATTAAAGCCGCACAAACAGGGCGTACGTTGTTTATACATTTCACAAATTCATGGGTACTACAGTATTTCTTCGCTTATCTCTCTGCTACGCCAACATAAAAATTACTTGAAGGTCCCATAGAAAAGTTTCGTCCTTTAAATGTACTAAACAAATAAACTTTATAGTATTTGCAATATATTTTTTTTTTTTGTGAATTTCTTTTTCATTGTCCCTTCGAACACTAGACTCGTACAAATAGTAATAAATTCTCTGAAAATCTTTTATTATTATATAAAATTTATTGATTCAATGCTTTTTTAAGGACCGTCTGACATGGTTGCATTATTTTTAATTATCAATATAATGCAAATTATTCTAAATTCGCGCGCATATAAAACTCACATTGAGCCAAACAACTTCCAACTGCAGGCTATACTCAAGGTCATTGCTATCAGCTGTTCTTCTTCGCCTTTACAGCAAAGACATGTGTTCATATTTGCCGAGGGCAGGATCCTGATCAATTCTTATGTCATATCACCCTACACACGGCCCATCTACAAAACGTCTTTGCATTTTCAAAGCGAAATTGTCTCATATGCCAGTACAATATTGTTCTAAACCACAAAATTTGCGTTTTTGTTTTTCATTAACTTTTTAACGATATTCCACGTCGTTTAGAAATAAGCAGTTCTTATTACGGTGATTTAACAAAGATTCTGCAGGATATTAAAAATGTATTTAAATTTATTATTTCAGGCTAAGAACTTTTCTCTGCACAATGCCCATTCTCCTCTCTCTCTTTTTAATTCTTCATCAATATAAAAGGTCGTATGAAAATGCGTGCATTTAAATTGATTGTTTCGTGCTGGTTATCAGAAGTGATTTAAATAAACTTCCCATTTATCTTTAATGGAAAGTTGTATAAATCTCCAGTTGTTCTGACCAGCATTTGCTGAAACATTCCCTGATGATCTGTTTTGGCATGCTGCGTATACGTAGTTTATTTTTTAATAATGTTTAAAATAACACCCTTTTAACTGGAGCCAATAGCGTTAAAAGTTACTGTAACGCACTACAAATAGTTCTGAGTCAAAAATTCATTTTCTTAAATAGACGAATAAATAAAGTGAATATGCAATAAATTTGCTGCGTATAATAGAGAAGGGAAAATATTAAAGCTGAATTTACCTTTATTTATTTTAAGATTATTTGGCATTGAAACAGTATGAAATGTCAATTTACGTACAAAAAAAAAAACAATATATACTTTGTTCCAGTTGTATTTTTCACCATTGCCCGATGTAAAAGGAATTTTATGGCTTACTTGTAATGCTCACATGCAAAAGATTATTTATTGCGAACATTAAACAAATAACCATTGCAATATCCTTAATGAAGCAATCCTTAAGGGCAGTGCATAAAATTTAAATTATTTAAATATCAGTGTAACCAATTCCAGCAACAATTTATTTTTATTTTATTTTCTCGCTTTTAAATTAAAAATATAATTTTGTGTTTGCTCGCGGTCTGAAGTAGCAGCTGATTTTTTAATAATATCTTTCATTTCTTATTTCGTCCATTTAACAATTTATGACCGCAAACCATAACAACAGGCTTGATATATAATTGCTGTTTATTTTTATTTGCTGTCCTGCATGCATCAGTTGCATCAGTCCAAAACTGGTGTAGTCAAAAAATATTTTAATAACATAATTTCCCACAGCTTCTCTCCCCAAGTGAACAACAAATAATATGAAAGGATACGAACACAATAGCGCTTTTTACAGGAAGTGTTTTCAGGAGGCTTGTCAGCAGTACATAAACACTGTGTTATTTTGTTAATAAATTCTTTACAATAAACAAAAAAGAAACAACAAAAAACAAAAAAAAATCATTTTGGTGAAACTTAGTAAATCTCACAAATAAAATAATAGAACACATAAGCTTTAGTTAAATAAAGTCCTTGTTTTGGCTCTTTCATTACTGAAAAAGTAAACTAAATTCCCAGAGGGATTTCATTGATTTCTTTAAAAACTTAAAATATTAAAAAAATAAAATTGTGCACTAAAAATTAAAACACTTGCAAGTAATTAATTTTAGTTTATTTTAAAGTAAAAAAAATACACTACTTAATATATTTTAAATATTTTATTTATTTTAATTATCAAAGAAAAGCTCATGTTTGTTATTACGAGTATTTATTATATATATTTGATTGGCAACACCGTTAAATATTAATAATTTATGTTGTTTTTTACATTTGTTTTCGTTTACTTCTTTCAATTCAATTTGAATTGATAAAAAGTCAGCTAATACCGAAAAAGCTCAAGGAAATCAATAAATTTGAATTGATTATTCAATACATCCATAAACAATGATTAAAGATCAGCTTCCAATTCAATATTCAAATGAAATAAACCGAAAATTTAAGTAAAACTTTTCTAACGATACACATTAGAACGTAGTGAAAATTGCAAAGGCTCTAGTCATGCCATATATTTTTAATTAACATTCAATATTGCGATAAAAAATTATTTTTCATTATTTATTTTGCATGAAAATTCGGTGCTTGGAATAATTTGTATATTCGATAAAAGGAAAGCTCATATTTTTATAACGATCCGTTCGATTGCTCATATCATACGTGTCACACATGAGATTATAGAAAGCTTACACCAATGATTTTCACATGATTTTCTTATCGGAGCAGATAATTTCTTAAGCTCTAATACCAGGTGATTAGTATTTCTATTGCAGGTCCACACTTAAAGAAAACTGTGGAAGTGCTTAAATGGTTTTAACAAAAACTAAAATTCTCGATTTTTGCGAATCTATTATTCAACCAGAATATCATCTCTAAAAATGGATCTTTATAAGTAGCTGAGCACTCTAAAGGGCATGAAGGACTTTGTCCTTTTAATTACTTTTAAATAAAATTTATTTAACATTTTGCGTGTATTATAAATCAGTTTTAAAAATAAACAACATGACGATTCTGTAAAGCGAAGTCTGAAATTAAAAGCTGACAAAATTAATTGCGTTTATTGTGTGACCTTAAAAGAAATTCATTTAGATTTTAACAGAAAATAGTTTCATATAAATATGTTAAATCCTGAGAATAGATGTAGTCCGAAATTTATTTCATATTCAAGTCTCTTCATAATTTCTCTCCCAAAATGTGTCTGTTCTAGTGTTCCTGTAAAACTTAAACGATTCAAAAATAAGCTTGTTATTAAATATTTAAAAGAAAATAACAAGAAAGCGAGTAGTAGTGTTGTGTATTCCTCAGCCAAAAAGAAATTATGTTGAAGACGTACACACGTGAAGCATATAAACAAATATTATGCTTCCAGAGGTATAAATGTGTGTTCATGTCCAGATGAAAAAACTTACAAGGACTTTGTAAATTAAAGCAAAATGTAATAAAAACAAAACCACTGAAATGTTCAGTTAACAAAATTTTCCACAGCATTCTGTTGCCGTTTCCTTCCCATTTTCAACGCACATACTGCCATGCTGTGCCTTTTTCCTTTTCTTTTTGCTAAGAGGTATTCTTCTGGTGAACGGCGAATACAGTCACGAATAATGAAAGTGTGTAATGTAGTATTACGGCACGAAACAGTTTAAAAGCTCATTTAGGTGCACTTCTTCAATATTGTAAATAACAAACTGCAAGCCATAAACTTATAGCATATGCAGGAAAAGATATACAATCTCATTCGTTATATACCCGTACGAGTATTAAGTGTGCGAGCCTGGAGTCTTGTAATTTCCTTTAAATTAAACACATTTATTGGAAATATTTTTCACTGTGTGATTTGTATTCGCAATTGTTCTCCGTTCCATCCTTCCGATAAAAGTAATAACTTTTAGTTACAAAAATTTTAATAAAATATTAACATTCTACAAAAGATTATAAAATAATAAAAGATTTTTATTCTTTAATATATATTATTCTATTATACTATATATATAGTCAATAGCACATAGTTTATAAAGGCAGTTAGATTTTAAGAGCCGATGTTTACTTTGAATAAAACACAGATTATTTAGGAAATTACTGCCATTTATTTTTATTATGATAATATGATACGGTTTGCCGCGACCTCGGCGCCCCACCTCCATCCGATTATAGGTACTTTCTTCGACGCTGAGGGATAATTGAGGTTCTAGCCCTTGAAGTGCTGCTGGTTTATCGGCTTACACCTTTTCTTTCAAATAATACCAAAGGAAGAAGACCCAGGGCATCAGATCATATGATCTTGGCGGCCAATTGACATCGCCACCAAGTGAGATTAAACGGCCATTAAAATTGTTGCCTAAAAGAGCCATTGTTTAGTTAGCTCTGTGGCAAGTTCACCGTCGGACTATAAAAAGTTTGTTATCCTTTCATGACAGTGAACACCATTCACAGTAACAGCCTGAATGGAATTGATGCCGCCGTTCCATAAACCGCAACAAACAGTCACTCTCTTTGGTTGCAATGGTTTTTCGACAATCACCCTGAGATTACCATGCGCCTAAATGCAGCTTATTGATGAATCAAGTGAGGTGAAACTTTACCTCACCACTGAAGATAATTTTTTTTGATATACATTTTAATATTAACGCTCATTTTCATAAAAAGCCCGAACTACATTAACACGTTGCTCGATAGGGTATCCTTCCGTATATCAAATTGAATTTGTCTTGGGAAATATCAAATGAAATGCAGAAAAAAGCTTCACGTTTAGGCGTGGTTCCCATCAACATCTGCTCTAAAACTTAACCACTTTTCATAAATTCTATGGAAAGGATTGAAAGAGACTGTTTGCAGGAATTTATATCCGGTCACTGTTTCCCATCTAAATATTCTAAATACACTCTGGTTAGTGAATATGGGAGGTTACGCCGTAAAAACGATGTGTTTGATATAAAAAATTGATAAATATAAATAAAAAAATAAAAAAATAAATATAATAAAAAAATATAAATGGTAATATAATATAAAATATAGAACATGGCAGAAGCTTTCAAGATTTCATTAGGGAATATAGAATAAAATCCGATAGAGAAAATTCTCGAACGAATCGTGCCATTATCCAGAAAGAGATCCGCAAACAGTTATTCGTAATTCTTCTCTGCAATTAAACTTCAAAAAAAAAACAAAATCCAAAAAAGTACCAAAAAAGCACCAAAGTGCATTATTTGCTCTTAGCATGTAACAAAAGTACAATGTCTACTGAAAATATATATAGACAGAGTGTATTGTAATCTCCATTTAAAGGTTTGTAAAATCCTGCTGATTCTAGAATTTAAACTAGCTGACCACGCATTACGTCGGCAATACACTTCTTGGCTGATCGAAAAACAAGAGGAAAATGAGACTTTTCTTCAGCGATGAAGCCCATTTCCAACTCAACATTGTCGCATATGCAGTAAAGAGAATCCCAGAGTTATCCTAGACCAATCTTTTCGTTCACCAAAAATTAATATTTGATGTGGGTTTTGTGTCCGGAGGGATCATCGAAGGGATCATAATGCAAATGAGATTAAGTCCCGATGGAAATCCTCTCCATATAACGGACTGTTAATAATTTCGATGTAAACAATTTGTGTTCTCAAGAGAATGCTTGATACCACTTGCCACACGGCAAGAGAAACAATTAAACTGGAGGAAGAATAAATTGGCCTCCAAGATCATGGTATTTGACATCTTTAGATTTTGTCTCTGCAGAGCTTGGAAAGGTGTACTGAAAACGGTTTGACAAATTCTGACAAGATGCACTCCTGTAGTCGTTACCATCAAGGCTCCAATCCATCGATTTCATTGAACTTAACGCTACCGAAATTATACAGCAATAATCCCGCAATTGTTCATATATATCAACCATTAGCGATAGTTTATGGAAAACGTGATTGATAAGTTTAGTAAAAATTTTGTAGGGTACCAAGCCAATAGTGGGGTACTTGTCCGACAATATTTTTCACTTTTAACTGAAACCTAGTTTTTTTGCAGCTGAAATTAAAGATTAGCTGAAACAAAAATATATATTTAATATCTAAATAAGTATTTTCCCCTGAAATTTGAATTATACACCAATTTTGGGCACCCTTTACTTGCTGTGCAAGATTTTTTATAAACATTTCTTTTTCTAAGAGTAGCACTCAGCGAATGGCTCCTACTTTTATCATGTGGCGGAATTAAGAGAAAGGATTACTAGAAACAGGTGGTGAAGGATAAATAGACAGAGTCTGCTTGCAGAGCTGTCAAAGTGTTTCTGACAGCCATTTTATTCGTATATTGTTTTGCTCTGCCCAGATGTATGACAACTGTCAAGGGATCAGTGGATGTGCTGTCATCACGTTAACATATAACAACAACAAAAAAATATTAAAGCTCATGAGAAAAATTCATGACAAGTTTTCTTTTTAGTAACCACCTCCACCCTTTCAAAGTGCCGTCGCCATAAATTATCCTTAAATTCTTATTATAGTTGAAGCAGCGTGTAAATGCGAACATCATAAGAAGCACATTTCAACAGAAGACTGAAAACATTTTTCAGAGCAATTTATTAGCGGCAAAAAAAATGATTTCTGGAAAAGTGTCTCGTCCAAGATTAATATTTTAATGAATTTTTATGACATAAAAGTACCAAAAAGAAGTGGGAAATGTCATCACTATATTTTTGGTATTAAACCGTGTTAATTAGAATAATTGCAAATAATCACAGAGCATACATTTTCATCACTTCTGCAATGCAAAATATTATTACTTCGCATGAAAAATAATTAAAAAGTTTTCCTTTTGATATGAAAGGACGAGGGAATTAGTTTCCACAGAGTATCAAATAAAAAGAGACGAAAAAAAAGAAAAATAAGTTGAAAAATGGCAAACGTTTAAAATGTGAATTATGATCAAGCCGTATGATTGTGTGCGTGCACATGCATGCTTTAATGTAAATGAGTGAGTTCAGAGTGGAAATTCCTTTATTTTTTTTTGCGCAAATGAATGAGAAAAATAAAATTATTTGTATTTCTTCATGAGGAAAAAATGTTATTTATTTTATAATTTAATTGACAGATAAATATGTACACATTCGTACCAGAGGCAGGAAAAGTCCAGAATATTTTGAATTGATTGCAATGTGTATAAAAAGGTTTTTCTATCATTTTGTCTCCTTCCGCAGTAAATATTTTTTGACAAAAGTATTCATTTCAGAAATGAATAATAAATAATAAAATAATAAACGTGGAAATAGAAGGAAATATGTTTAGGAAGTGGGCAAAAAACATGAAAGTTATTATTTAGATTATTTTTACAGCACAAAGAGATGGTGAGGGGGTTAGGAAAACCCCCTCGAGGAGTCTTCAGTAGCCTGTCTGCAACTTAAGCATTAAACAAAAAGTGTCAATTGTTCAAAAGTCATCCAACCGTTCCACTGTGCAGCTAAAGTTTTCTGATAATTTTAATAAAGTTATCATTTTCATCCGCTTGAAGCAGCTGAAACGCTGAGCGAAAAATTTCTGAAGACAAATCACTTTATTTGCAAACATTATTATCCGCTCACAATTTCTAAATTCATTAAAAGCAGAAAACCAATCTAAACACAACTCTGTATAGAACAATTCTAATCGATTTTCAAAACTATGTACACGTATACCTTTTATAGCCGATTACTATAATACCGCGATTTATAAAATATCAAACTTTCAAATGGAAATAAATGCTACTTTGCTTTACACCGTTTCCTGCAACAATTTTCCTGATTACGTCACAAGTCAGGCACATAACATCCCAGAGTGGATTCAATTGTTTGCTCAGACTGCGCGTAGAACACTGTTCGGGCCCCCGACATTACAAACGAACATACAGAATAATTAATTTGTATAAAGTAAATATTTTTCAAATTAGAGAAAAGGCAGTTAAGGCCTATTTCACCATATCGGTCGCTTAAATTCTCGGGAACTGCATGTCAATTATTTTGCAATTGATAATATTGATAAGGAAAACATTGATAAGGAAAACATTGATAAGGTTGGACATGGTGGGCCAACCAGTTAATTTTCTCAATTCGATTAACACAACATTGATTTGAAAAAAATTTTACAAACACATTCAAATTATAAAATATTACAAAAAAAAAAATTTTCAGAGAAAACATTTTTTTAATACATTGAAAAAATTAAAAAAAAAATATTTAACTTTTTCCAATCATTAAGAGTTTAATTTAGTAAAATTTATATTGAAAAAAAAAGAAAATGGAAATCTTTTTACTGATTATTTAAATTTCACTGAATTGCAAGTAATTGGAATTAATTTTTACATAAACCCGTAATTGCTTTTATGTAAAGCAACTTGCATGAAATTATTTATAGTAATATAAAAAGAAAGAAGCAACTGTACTTGGCGGAGGATAATTTATTTATTTATCCTTTTTTTTTGTGTGTAATTTTAGATACTGGGCTGTAACAAATATCGATTATATTCACTCACGCACCAGTCGTCGTGTTTTTTTTATGATATTTTTTGTTTGGACAGCATCGGTAATTGTGTCGCTGGCACCACAATTCGGTTGGAAGGATCCTGATTATTTACAACGTATTGAACAGCAAAAGTGTATGGTTTCACAGGATATTGCATATCAGGTGAGTGTTTTGCTATTTATAGTCTTGCTATTGCAACACCTGTACTTGTCAACCTATTTTTTTAATTACCGTTCATAGCCGCTGGTATTTCTTTACTTATAACCTCTTTTATTATTTTAGATATTTGCCACTTGTTGTACGTTTTATGTGCCGTTGTTGGTCATATTGGTTTTATATTGGAAAATATATCAGACGGCCAGAAAGCGCATACACAGACGACGCCCAAAACCATTAAATGTAACGGGAAACAATAATCAAGTAAGATCACCTTGTCATTAATAACGATATATTCAATTTATTATAAAATTATTCCACAGTGGATTTTATTCTTTTCTTTTGAGGAAATTTTTTTCAGTGTAAAATTTTATTATGATGCAAAATTTCAGTTTACTAAAGCAGTTTTATTTCACAAAAAAAAAAAGGTTCAAAAACAATAACGATAACGATAACGATAAAAAACAATTTTATGTGTGCGACATTAATCCAGTAATTCTTATTCAGTTTCAAAGTTTATAGAGAAAATTTATTTTATGAAACTGCTACAAAAATCTTCTTTAACAATTTTTTGCCATTTCAATTATGAAAGTTTATTAAAATGTTTGTTATAATTATTTTTTAATTAACAATTTAGTCAAATTGTTTAAAATATTGTGAAAAAATTTTTTTATATTTAAAACCACTTTTAACTCAGCAAAATAATGGAATTATTATAATATTTTCGTCTGAATTTCAAAATTTATGGGATTTATGATTTCAGGTTTCCTTGTCATTAACAACGACATATTCAATTTATTATGAAATTATTCCACAGTAGATTTTGTTCTTTTCTTTTGAGGAAATTTTTTTCAATGTAAAATTTTATTATGATGCAAAATTTTCGTTTACTGAAACAGTTTTCTCCATCTCTTCATTACATAAACTTATAATGATTTTATAAAAGAGTTGGAGTTCATACCCGAGTTGTACACCCGCCTCTATTATTAGAAAAAACTTAGCAGTAGATAGTGGTCCTACAATAGGCTGTTGATATATATAAATCTTCAAAGGATCTTTGCAATCAAAGCACCTATACTGTTTGGAACTTTTGTAACGCAATCTGATTATTGCACTCATTCTGCTGATGCAAAGGATGGTCTCCTGCATGGTCCCAACATTGCACGGTAACCCACTTTCCATATTAATTACACTTACGGTGCGAGGGTGGAGTTAACTTAAATAATTATGTTCCTTAACCACTTACATAAAAGGCTAAGGTAATGTGTTCGATCTCTAATTCCGGTAGAGGTCTAAGGAAAAGAATGGAATTTATGAATTTGAAAAATAATTTTATGCCTACTTTATCCCCAAACGATATTTCGATATTGAAAATAAACACTGAATAACAATAAACAATAAAACAAAAACACTGCCATCTCATTTGTCCCAATGTCTAAGTCGAACTAAGTGGCTAATAAATATATTATGGTATATCATTATTTTATGGCCGCCATTTTGAAATTGTATGCCGCATAAAAAAAATTCGTTTCAATTTAACAGCGAACGATATACCGAACGCAGTTAACACATTTTTATTTCTGTCTAAAATAAATGGTGCAGTAAATAACAAGTTTCTACCAATTTTGTGTCGAGAGCAGAATACTTCAAGTGTAGATATTTAACAACACTTTAACACTCTGGGCTTAAAAAAATTTCACAATTGCTAAGCCAGTAATGCATTCTGTTGCACGCGTAAAAGGGAGGTTAAGCAAGTAGAAGCATATCGCAAATAACATTCAGCCACGCCATAGAAAAGTACGTGAAAATAATTATATAGAAAAATATACAAGAAAATTTATTTATATTGACAGTTTTAACATTGAAAAGAATAGTCTTACCTAAAGAATTGTAGTGGGAAAAAGATCTCTGTAAAAGTCAGCAAACCCATTTACAAACACATCCATAATACGAGTACATGATACCATTGCATTGCATACAGCTTTTATATACATACATAAAAACTCAACTATGTTTGTGTAAGTACACGCCGTAGTCGTACCTTCATTTATATGCTTCATTTTCTTGTTTTTTTTTTAATGGGAAGTATCGTTAAGTTGATGGATGAGTGTGTTAAAACACTGGTAATTGAAAAAGGCAACAACATCAATATGTTAACGGAATAAAAACAAAGAACAAAACTCTCTGTCTGTAACTTATACACACCACTTAAATGAAAACAATAAAACAAAAACAACTGGTCAAAACCAGATGGGCAGCCAAACACAAATTGTTGTGCTGTACGTTGCTGGTCACACGTGTTGATGCGTGATGCTACAAAAAATAAATTGCATACATCCAGCGTTGTCAACGCCGTGATTTTGCACTATTTTAAGTGCTCTTGTTTCGAACTGCCAGTCAAGTTTACGTACGATGAAATGAAGAACACACTTAAAAAAATTTACATAGATTTGAAGTTGTAATTTAGCTATAAAATTCAATTGCTGGTACTGTATTGTAATTTATAAAATTTTTCAAATTTTCTACTAATTTCTGTAAACATTTTTACCAAAATGTTTTGCAAAATCGAATAAAGGCTGGAAATAATGGAAACCGTACTTTTGGGATACACGACACAGATGGACTTGGCAGCATATATAGTACTTTAATTGGCATTTGTTATTTGTTAATTTGCAAGGAAACATTCATACCTGGTGCCGATCCTTATTTAAGTGTCACTTAATGCTATCCCCATCTTATGGAGCAGAGTTCACTTCTGCAATACCAATTTTCTGTATCACTTTTCCTTTTTCTCAATTGTAGTTAACTGAACTGCATGGATAAGGGGCACTATCGCATGCATTAGCAAATAGCACATGGATGTTCGAAGAAATAATTATTTAAGGCCATGATTTACTATATCCTACTTAATTGTACAATCTGTCAAATATGGCATGTGTGCTGAAAAAAAAGGATAGTGTGGCTTAAAAATGCATCTACATATGCAGCAGATTTTTTTGACAAGTCGTAAAATGAGAATTGTCATGCTACCAGAGTTGCATTTACTTCAATCAATAAAGAAAAAATTTGTTTGCACAATATTTGTATGATAGTGTGTTACCTGCATGCAATTTTTTTCAAATAGGATGGTATCACCTCAGAGTGAAGCATGTCCTTTAGCATTAGAAATGGCTAATCGCTATTTCAGAGGTGTAATCGCGTCAAGAATTTTACAAGCTGACTTTGATAATGAACATACTGAATGTGCATTACAGAGTTAAGCTCTTAACTAATAATTATTTAATATAGCAGAAGTGCGCAGGCGTATAATTATTAAAATTGCGTATACCCGTATAAAGATATCCAAGGAGATAATTGTAAAAGTAGACATAGTTTTATTTTCTTGCCATCCTAGCATCTCGGCCAGTTAATTTAATTTCCATCAATTCGCATATGATACGCACTGCAAATATTGCACTCACAATTAGAAAAACTTTAATGAGAATTATTTTATTATTTAAATTGCAAGCACACATATTTGACGATTTCAATTAAATTTAATTAAATGTCGGTCCCTTTGCTTGAAGGGGGGAAAATTGCCAAATGATTATGGTATTTTTTCAACGATTTTAGTGCTATTTGAAATTTCAAATTGCCAACGCTGTCCACAACAAATATGGACACAAGCTGGAAAAGTAGAAATGAAAAAATGAAAAAATTGCTAGAAAAACCGCAGTGAGATTGTGTACAAAACATGTGCACACACGCACACATTTAATGCCATGCGGTCTAATGATATATTTGTTAATGTTAAATATGGTTTAACAGAAAAAGTGGCAAACAGCAGCAAAATGAAACTAAAATAAACTGAAATAAAAAAGTACTTTTTCTATTTTTTACCCAAAAACCACTCATTTTAACCACTTTCCTAATGATTGTAATAAATTAAGCACAAGCTAATGCAGCGCATAGTACTCGTAATTTTTCGTTTTTTCTTTTATTTTTTCCACTCGCCTACGCACACACACTTATTATTGCATTAAACAATTTCTAAAACAACAGATAAAATCATGGAGGGAATAGACGGCAGTGAATGTATGTTGTATAATTTTCAATTTAGATTAGATGGATTTTTATTGCTCTTCTTACTTTTTATCAAAGTTTTAATTGATTTCTTTTTTATTAATTGTTTTTATGTGGTTGTCTTCAAATTGAGAAATAAGTAGTACGTAGAAGGAAATTGTCTTGCATTTATCAAGTCAATTATATTAATAAAACAATAAAAAAAAATCAATTAATTTATTCTTTTATTATTATTCCTGCGAAAAGGAATACCAAAGCGTTACGAACTTAAAAGTGTATTTAGTAAAATTAACTGATACGATGTGTTTTGGAAAATGTAAATAGAATTCATATTTCGTGAATTTGATGTCCATTTCTTCAGAGTATTCTTCTCATTTATTCAAAGTTTCTAAAAACGAAAACAATATTAATATTAAAGATGTAAAGATCTACTAAAAAACTTTAAAAAATAAATATAAAAAAATTATTTTTTTTAAAAAAAAGCCTTAGACCTTAATAGCTGAAAAATTTCAATTTTTTTTTTCTATGGAAACAATTCTGTTTGTTTAACAACAAAACGACCCTTCACTGCCATAGACCTACAATGCATCTAGTTTTACAGAAAACGAGCTCAAACCTTTGAATCAATTAATGGAAAAGAAATTATTTAAATGAGCAATATAATCGCATGTGAATGCTTAATTCTACTTTGTGTTAGGCGGGCTTATCCACTAAACAAAAAAAAAAAAAAAAAAAATTAAAACTTAGCGGAGTCTCCGCCGAAAAATTAAATCTTTTAGATAACAACAGACCGTATTAGATCATCTCCAAAACTACTGCTAATCAATATTTAGTTAGCCAAACAATATAATTCATCCTCTTAAAGCTATTGTGTTAGTATTTGTTGCCACAGGCAAACAGATGCCCTCAACTACAAATTAGTAAGGTCGTGGGTTCGATTCCCACCTTCAGAAGTAATATAAAAAAAATCCCAAGATGTTTTCTCAACTGCTTTAACATTTCATTGGTTAATTACTGTTGAGTGGCGAAGGCAAAGTTTCTGCTTACATAACATATCCCAACAAACAATTCATATTATACATTTCATACATGTGATAAATATCTAAATTGGTGGCAAAAATTCAGGTTAAAAGTAATTGAGTTTCTTCGTCAACAAGAAGCAACTTCCAGTGTTTGCTAGTCCTAGGAAAGTAAATACTGAATGCTTCATAGAAATGCCTTTATTCTTAAATATATTTGACCTCACTTGTATCTAAATTTCGCTTTGAAATGCTGCAGATTGTATTATCTTACAGATAGTGAATGATTCGTTCAAATTATTCAAATCCTGAAATTAAATCTAATCAAGTGGTCCGATATAAGAGTTACAAGACCAGAAAATATGTCCTAAAATAAGGGAGTTGCTTTGTCCGTTACCACAGCGTCATTTGTTACCACATACCACGTAGTACGATTTCCTAACCGCATAACTTGTTTTAGCAGCAACTGCATTTGTATAAGAAAGTCGTTCAGGATGACTCATGTCAAAAACTAAACGGAATTATTAATTGATTTCAATAGTCAGTTCATTTTTCCCCACCGTGTTTTTATCAAAAATAATAAATTATTATGCAACTATTTTGCATAAAAAATAAAACTTGTGAATGATTTTGCCAGCTGATACTTACAAAACTGAGTTGCCATATAATAAGGAATAATATCAAGTATGGCTTTACGACTTGTATCGATTCAGTATGCGAAAATGCAAATTTCGTTACAAGGAAATGTACACTTTTCCATTCAAATTGAAATCGTCCTTAAGCAGCGCTAACGACCCTCGTGTTTTTCTGTTCTCTGTTATCAGAAGGCTGATGTTGATAAGTGCCATTAATCACTATCTTTCATAGCCGTACGATCTGGATAGGAATAGGATAGTTTGGCGTAAAAAGGTATCAGTTCCAACAAATTTTTAACAAGTCATACGATATGCAAAAGTTAATGAAAATTTTCTTGAAATGATAATTTTCATGCGATCAGAGTTGCATTTAATTCAATCATAAAAAAAATGATTTGCATGATATTAGTATGATAGTGTGGTACCAGTAACGCAATTTTTATCCGATTTTCTAAAATGGAATGGAATTACAATAGTTTTTTGTATGAATGAGACTTGCGTTCGCTTAAAATTATTAATAGTCGCTAGAAATCCTTTTTAAGGAATTTATTAAATTAATTTGAATACACAAGATATTTGCATGAAATTTTTATACAATATGAAAAACGATAACACAATTAACGAAATTTATTTTATAGAAATTAGTTTTTCAGTTTGCAAATGAATAATAAAAATAAAAAACGAGTAACATCAACCCCAAATTGACGTCAATATCCGCATCATCTTCTTAAACAGCCATTTTTTCAATAATTTATACTTGAAATATTATTAAAACGAAAAAAAAAAAATAAATGAATTGAGGTCCAAACTGTAGGACGTTTCCAATTAAATTTCAGATTTTCCTCTAAATGGCTTATAACGTTTTACCCACCATAAATTTTAATAAAGTCTAATTTAAAATTTCTCGTTATTATTAATATAAACATAAAAGCGTGCCTGTCAAACACGTACTCTCTTTACGTAACAAACAAAACGTAATTGTTAAATGACTTCATAAGTATACGTACTTTAAAAGTACAAACCATATTAAATTCGTTTATTTAGCAATTATATTGTTCTCTGGGTCACTGTAGAGGGGAAGCTACATGCGTATGCTTGCACGAATGCGTCATTAACCACATTTATTTCTTTTTTTAAACACTTTGTGTTTGTATAGTGATGGCGATAGTATTTAAATAATTACTCTCACATTAATTAACGTTTTGCGAGAAAAGTGACTCTCAAGAGTGTTGCAGGAAGTGTGTATGGTTGTCAAGTTGTTTCAAGAACATTTTTCTTATTGTCTGACGGCTCTTCATTAGTATTGTTAATGTATTAATTCAGCATCTGTGCTTCAACTCTGACCAGCAGAGGCATTTTTACGTATTTGTATGTACCTCAACATGTAATCGTATGCTTACTATTATCTTTAAGGCCCTGATACACTATCCTACACAGTCGTACGATTTGTTAAGTATGACTTCTCCGCTGAATAATTATGACAGTGTGTCCTAAAAATGTAAAATTTTTATGGCAAGCAAAAGTTTATGAAAATTTTCAAAAAATAACAATTTTCATCCGATCAGAGTTGCTTTTACTTCAATCAAAGCAAAGAAAAATTTGATACGATGAGACCAGCAACGCCATTTTCTTGTGATTTTTTAAAATACCAGGTACCCCTAAAACATTTTTGTGAGAATAAATCATACGACTGTATATGATAGTGAAACATGGCCTTAAACAATGAATAATATTCCTAAGTGAAATTCGAAAGTGAAAGTTTCATATTAGATGAGATAGCCAAGGTATGAATGTGTATACAATGCAGCGTCTGACCCTTTAATTTTAACAGAGAGTTGAACTTATGCGTTCTGGTATCCTTTAAGGCAGTTGTACGATTCATTTAGGCAAAATTCTAATGTAACGAGGATTTTGTGTTAAAAGGTTCACAGCTTTCAATTGGCAAAGTTGTTTTATATGACAATCCTTGTAACAGCTGCCAGTTGTTATTGTTTAGTTTTGTTTGACATTTTCTTAAAGTTATATAAACAAAAACGTCACATTGACAATCAAAAGTATGTATGGTGAAAAGTATATGGAAGTGTACATGTGTTAAAGATTATAGTGGTTGCCTGCCGATTACGGTTTCTATTTAATGCACACTACATACATAGATATATGAGAATAGGCACATGTTATTGGATGTGGAATATATACTAGAAGCTTCTACTTTAACGACTACTATGAAATATATAAACATAATAAATTTGAAAAAGGAAATCCGATCCACAGAAAAATATGATTGTGAAAATCAGACCAAGTTTGTATATAAATAGCCCTTAAAACCGAAAAGAGACCCTTAAATGGAAAATAAATACTTTTTGCTAAGAGAAAAACTTATTTCCTTTTTTCCAATATGGCGGCTCTTCTCTATCCATTTGAATTACTACACACTTACTATTATGAAATATTGGGTCATTAGTACCCCGTTCACACACTTTAATCATTATATTTAGAGTATGCCTTAATAAAGGCATACTCTGCCTTTATTAAGGAAGAAATTCTTTAAGAAAAACATCAAATAAAGTGGTAGAAGGAACGAAACCAAACTAATAATTTAATAATCTCAAACTCGTTTGATGAGACGTTCTGCGCATACGGTGGTGTCAATGTCGCTTAACCTAAAACACTTACAATTGCATTGGCAGGCCCAAATAAATACCGAATTATGTGCAAACACCTTGAAAGGGTGTTTTAAACTACTTGAACTCGTGCTGCTGAAGAGAGTAGGTTCGATTTCCCAGCTGCGAAAATTAAAAGTTTACAAGTATAAATTTTTTAAACAATGTAGGCTTTATAATACCCTACAGCTCGCATGTGAAGTTCAAAAGCAGGCACAGCAAATCATCCGACACAATATCAGTGACGGTATAACGATTCCACAGACACATTTTCCGTCTTGTCATGTTTTTAATTCAGTAGCATTGGAATGAAAAGCGGAAGTAAAGGGCATTATCGCCTAACCCACAGAGACAAATCTGTTGTGGGTTCAGCAGGTACTCGTATTTCTAATCAATTGCTGATACTCGTTCATATATATTTCCATAGCAAAAATGTTTCATCCCAAAACCTAATTCGAAATTAAAAACATTTTAATAGATTTTTTATATCCTTAAAATGTTCTTTTATTTTTCCAATATTTCGGTACTTTATTTTGTAGCATCGTTTTGAGGAAATGACAGTGGAAATAAAAACTATTTGAAAGATCTTAATAATTAATTAAAACATTTTGAAATAAAAACAAAAAACAAAAGAAGAGAGTTGCATATCAAACACTAGAAAAACACTGGTTTTAAAAAAGTGTTACATAAAAGTGTTATAAGCTTAAAATAATTAATTAAATACGCATTAAATTAACACTTTAACATTATCTTTCCCAGCTTTTCTACTGTATTTGTTTGCCATCACAATATTTATTCATAATAAATATATGAATATTGTTCATATTTAAAATTAGTGGATGGAAATGTCTGTAAATGTCTGAATACACAAAAAATATTTATTTGTTTCAACGTTAAATGCATCGCACATTAATTTTTAATCTCTACGATATGAATATTAAATTTACATTTCTACACTTTTATTGAAATTAAAATTAATTGTGATGTGATGTGGCGAGGAAACAAAAAAAAATTTATTAAATATTGAAATTATTAAAATAAATAATTCCTTAATTATTTTTGGCGCATATGAAGTCCTTAATGTGAAAATATATTTTATTCAATTAAAAGTAACAAGTCTTGGTGTGATGATCGCTCCGCCTATTAGCATTTCTCTGTAGGTGCATCCTTGCTAGAACTGGCTGATATGCAAATATTGCAGATAGTTGCTCTTGCAGTTATATAAGTGATATTTGAAGCGACAAGTAAATCTGTACGGGTGTCTATTTACTCAAAAAAAAAAAAAAATATATATATATATATATATATATATATATATATAAACTTAAACTAAATTCAATTTGGTTGTAATATGTGGCTAAAGCCGAATTTTTTTAGAGAGTTTTCTCTCTCTGCTCGTAAAACTTTAGTAAAATATTTTCACTCTCATTTAGTATTTTTTAGTCCATTTGATCCGTTGAGATATCCTTGTAAATTGTAATTCATTAAGTTGCAAGAATAATTGTTATTCAATTCTCAATCAGTTTACAGTAAAACATTCTTATATTATGTTTTAATTAATTGAACCATCCATGCTACAAATTCAGAGGAAAGTTGAATGCCTGAACGGGTTACTTTAAAAGCACTCAAGTAAACTAAAAATAATTGCAAATTTTTTAAATTTATTTTTAATTTAGAAAAAATGAATGACACACGGACACATCAGAGATAAATGATTTAACAAAAATAAAATTTTGTTTTACTTACAAAGACATTTTCTTACTTTTAGGATACCTTCTCAGACAGGCAAAAAAAGTTTTCCTACGATATAGAAACAAACTTGTTTAATATTATGCACTGCTTTGAAATAATTTTTATTAAATTTAAATTCAAAATTCATCTAATTTAAATAAAGTTTCACTGTATTGTATGGTATTTTAAGAAATTTTTTATTAAATTTTTTTATCCTTTTTTTTTGGTGAGCTTGCTTGCAACCTCTAAATGAATACTCGTACATAAATTTCCAAGCAGTTGCATATTTTGCTTTGTCGTTTCCAAGTGGTTGGAGTTCAAATAATTAGAAACTAAAAAAAAAAAAAAATATGACATGAACACAAAATTGTTTGCGTTTGTTATTACTTGGTTTCTCTCTATGGAGCTTTAAAATAACACATCTGCATTCACATTTACCGCATTAGGCTGCAGGACATCGCGACCATAAATGCAGCTGGCTACTGCTAGCCCTTGGAACCACGTACTTTATTATTTTGAAAATGAAAGCGACAATATAAAGAGTTATTTTTAAAAATTTTCACATTCGAGGAAATAAAATGATGTATTTAATATATTCTTGCAACATATTTAAATGTGGAAAAAATAGCTTTCTGAATTCTTTATTCATTTACAATACTATTACTTTTATTTAAACTCTGCCGCTGGATAAAATGAAATGATTTTTTATTTTACAAATTTCAAAGGGCAATAACTATTGCCCTATATTGGAGTTCCTGCCAAAATGGTTATTCTTATCTAAACATGACAATTTTTAGTATTTTGCAGACGGTAGCCGGCAGCCGTCAGCGGGTTGCCGTGAATGTGTTTAAAGCATTAAGTTAATTTTATGGCTTATTAGGATTTCGTTTTTAGTTCAGCTTTATGACGGTTTGGTTTTCTCTGATTCTATATGTACTTGAGTTATAGCTTTCAGTCATTTCATAATATTATATATGAATTTTAATTTAATTTCCTTAACAATATGGTGCTTTCCATAAAATACATTTCTGATGAGATATATAAAATGTATTAAAGAAGAAATTTTTGACTCGAAAAAAAAATATTTATGTCTACAAGAACGTTTTTGATAAGATCGCTGCTTTAAAAAAATATTTTTTATGAAAGTAATCACTTAAAGTGCCACATTTTAGACTAACAACTTTTTAAAGGATAACATTTTAGAAGCAATACTTTTTACAAAAGTTACTTCAAAAAACAACCAATAAAATAATAAATATAATATTTATTATGATTTATTGTGCAATATTTAGCCATTTTTAAAAATCCTAAATAATTATCTTGTCATTCTTATTTATCTTATAAAATTATGTATAGTCACATTTCGTTCATCGATGATTTTTAACTTGTACTTGACTTCCTTTAACTCCCGTGTACATTTCAAATCGAGCAAAACTATTTTAAGGTGAGCTATTAAATTTTTAGTACTAATTGTAAAAGTTTTTATTGTGGCTTTACGCAAATTTGTAAAAAGTTTTTATCTGTTTATAAAGAGAAGTGGCGTTCATTAAATATATTTTATGCCCAGTCGAGACTCCAAATCTCTAGCTAATTCCCAGACTAATCGTAAAAACACATTTATTGTAGTCATTTAGTGTAGACGAACGACTGCAAGGATTGTCTTCCCTTGAAAACGTATTAAAAGGCAGCCAACAAGCAGACAAACATACTCTTGCGAGCATTAAAAGCTTTTTTCGCAAATACATATTTTGTATGCTGCTGTTCAAAATAAGAAAATGAACGATTTACTACACAGATTGCATGGATTCATGCGCTTCTCTAGTTCACGTTTTGCTACACAAATATTTGTGTGGAAAACTAACCAAACAAAGACATCGACATCATCATATTAACAATGGAATCTTAAACAGGCATATAAAATCCTTACAAAAACATTTTTTTATTACTGGTTTGTACACGAGTAGAATATTAGAAACATTCAAGTTTAATGAACTTTTAAGTGTGAATTTGCTTTAGAGCAGACACAAATTTGAATAAATTATTAAACATTGTTTGATTTTTTTTTTTCAAATTTAAATTAAATTTGGGTTAATTTTGTTGTGTTCAACGTTTTTAAATAATATTAAGGATGTTGATACAATCGATAGTATATCAAAATGGTAAATTTCAACGATCAAAGCCCACTTTTAAGAAGACAACAGTAAAGTCTCCTTTTGCATTTTACTTACATTTTTCTAAATTTAAAAAAAATTTAAGAAATCTTTATTTGACTTCAATTGGGAAACATATCACAAAAAAAAGGCAACTTTCAAAATCAATATATTTCTTCAAATAAAAGAAAAAGGAACTGCACGGGATATTTTTGTAATAGCTGATGAGACACTGCGGGAGGTATGGTGAAAAAAATGCTGGAATGTACGAGTGCATTATCGTCGAACTTAATTGTTTGCAGATACAGGTGGAGTGCCTCGTAATTATGTCTTCGTCACTTGAGCATTTCAATAACAATTAAGAACAGAGATTTTAAGGCACGTGCTGTAAATTTATGGGAATTCTTTTATATGTCTGTGACAGCCGCGGGTAACAGATGTAAATTCGAACTTTCGCCCTGAGCCATTTATAACCAACAAAACACTTAATAGCATGGCCAAAGAATGTCAACAATAGCGATGTGGACACATATATCTGATTTTAAGTTGCCACTATTTTTTTTTTTTGGTTCAGGATTTCTTTTATAAATTAAATACAAAAATAACATTGTGGTACGACAATTGATTGATACTGGAAAACAAATATTGTTATATACATATATTGTTATACTTTTTTACTAAAGTAAATTAGATACATTCGCATAACTTCTTACGTATACATTACACTATTCCACAGTAGTTCCACTATCCTTGGGTCTTTAACTCCAACAATGTATGGCTCTTTCTCTGCCACATTCCAATCGAGAGGCCACCAATACTTCATGGATGCAATAATTGTGTTGCAATCCACGTATTGAGATTTAAATCATTAGAATTTTGACAGCAGTACCGCTAGACCGTGCAACATCATCACATTGTTCTCCAACACTTCACCCTCATTAGCATAATTATGAAATAAATTTATATAATTATCTAAGTTCACTTGGTCCACTAATGGCGTTTTCTTTTCTACAATAAAAATATTGCTCCGTGAAAAGATGCATTTTTAAAATATTTTGCCCGCACTGTAAAAATGCTATTTTTATTTAATGAGAAAAAAACACAAATTAGAAGAAAGTGCGTTGTCTGTTAACAAAACAGCTGATAACAGCTGATAACAAAAATGTTCAGTTGCCAGATTGCTAATTCACATGCTTGAGAAAGTACAAGTTTTTTATTTTAATATCTCACATAATTAAATAGCCGTATTGTTGTCTTTTTTTTGGTTTTATACGATTCTAAATATAAAAATAATAATTAAAATCTAATTTTCTGACTTTTTCAACTCAAAAGAATTTTTTCTAAACATTGTCTGCTAACGCGGTGTAAGAATAAAAGTAATCTATTTTAGAGGGCATTTTCTGCACTGCCGATTTGTTCGCGGCAAAAAGTGGAATGCCTTTCGCCCTGCGAAAGGGCAACATTTTTACAAAAGAACACGAAACATCTTAAGTGGGCACCGTAACAAAAAGAAAAGGCCATAAGTTTTTAGTGATATTTTTCACAAGTTCATGAATACATAAATGTTCATATGTATGTATACACATGTACATATACATCTGAATTCGTTTGAACGTGCTTTTTACAATTATAAACATCAGAAAATGCACACAAAACTGTTATAGTGCCATTTGGTAATGAATTCGCCTTGGTGATACATAAATATAAAGAAAATCACAGTGGTTGTGAGCGTAACCCTTACAAGGTATCTCATACACAAACTTTGCCTTTTTTTCTTTTTTGTAATGTAATTTAAATAAAACCGATTTTTCCCCTAAAGAAGTGAAAATATATTCACTAAACTGTGGGATCAATATGTAATACCAGCTAAGTTTTTTAACAAAACACCCACACACGAGTACAAAACTGATATTCGCCAAATATAAAAAACAAACAAAATACTACGCCGTTTGAAAAAATTTTGCAACAGCACTGAAGTTCTATTTTCAATTGGGTCTGGTTCAGAGATATTCTATACTAATTTAAGTAGATTGCAACTTTAAGTGGATCTGTTATTCTATAATATTATAATGGTCGCTCAATTTTAATTGGAAGTTCTTTACATCTCCACTTGTTCTAAGAAAATATTAATGTGTAGAAAGACAACATGGTCTGTATTGGCAGATAATGATGTGGAGATGCCCTACAGCCATTAATTTGCATATAATTTTAAGTACAAAGTAGTAATTTTTTTATTTTATTTTAAAGGTTTGGTTTAGAATTTTTTCCGCTGATCTTTTTTACATTAAACATCAGGAAAAAGTTTTTTTTTATTTTGTACTAAATTCTGTTCCAATAAGTCTATTACGACTTATATGATGTGTTATCCAAAAATAACCGTTTCAGAAGTGTTTCGAGGATTGGAAAAGCGCTGGCATAAGTGTATTATATCTGAGGGGTCAAGATAATTATTTATAAATAAATAAATATTTTTAAAAAAAATTGAAAATGCCGATGATCACATCTCGTATATTATTTTTTTTGGGTTTTGTTCGTTTTAAGGTGAGGAAATGCATTACTGCATTCCGTTTGAATTGCCAAGTGGCATACCAACTAAAACCCCAACTTCTTGCTCTCGTCGGAATGTAAAACAAATATATGTGCAAATTTTCATAACAATTTAAATTTCGAAAACTCTATTTTTTACATATTATTTATGGTTTTGTACGAAGCAGATGAATCCCATCTGTCGTGGTATCTAGTTTATTGCATTCCTCGCCATTAAGCAAAAAAGGGTAAATAAAAGAAACCCCCATTAAAATAAATTAACAAAACTCTCGAGTGAATTAAAAAACCACTTCAAATAAATTCAACCATTTAGTAATTTATTTTGTTCCCCCCTTTATTGGTATTCCAATTTATACACACTGGCATGAACGCAAATGCTAACAAACACGGAGAGCTCTTAAAAAGTTTCCTGGTGTTAATGTAGGAATGCCTGTCTTACAAATGATTGCAAAAATAAACATATAAATAGATCACATATCAACAGAAAGTGCAACTGAATCTACAATAACAATTACTGCCGTAAGTTGGCCAGTCACAAAGAATTCAGACCGGCACTACTAATGAAAATAAAGCAAGAATTAAATTTATTCAACCAATAAATTGAGGAAAAATTCTAAAGAAGGCAAAATAGGAATGGTGCAGCTTCAATACGATATTGGAAATATTGCCGACAATAAAGGTAGAGCAGGAAGATAATTATCGTGGAATCGCAATATGTGTCTTCTGCTTTTGTAAAGCATCTAAAACGTGAATTTGAGATGAATAGAGTGCCGCTTTATAGTTTATGGTTCAGATACATATATGTACGACGTTAGGACACACATACGACTAGGGCTACCATTAACCATATCGCACTATCATGGTAACCCCTTCATGTTATTTTAATGGGAAATGATGACAATGTCCACAAATTATCGGAGAAAAAAATTAATTGTTTTCATTCCTTAATCTTCATCAATTTTTCTTAAATTTAACGCGTTATAATTGTGTGCAATTGTAGAGAACTCTTTGGAAAACCCGTTTGCTGTACCATCATGTTAATAAAAATTTTCAGCGCACAATGTAACACTAAAAGAATCCCATTAAAAACTAGACTTCAATAGCTAACAAATAATATACAATATATATAGTGCTTTGCTTTTCCTATACTTCTTTTAAAAGGCACGAAAACTCCCTTTTATGCTCTTCTCAGGCCATCACGTATTATTTTGCATATGAAGAATGCAAATACGAGGAATCCGCGTGTGCACTCCGTCAATCCATTATGACATTTCGCCTCATGACATCACTTCAATCTAAATTCAATAAAGCATGACAAGCAAAAAAAGATGAACGTGTAGATTGCCTTTATTTTATTTTTTTTTTTTTCGTTCAGAAAACGTTTTTTAATAGACATGAATGCAGTGAGAAACAACAACTAATGAGAACTGCACTTACAACTTTTCCAATAATATTACATTTAAGCCGGATCTCTATTTTGGTGAAAAGTATTTTTTTCCAATATCCTTAATTATTCACTCATTATTAGTTTTCTTACTATTTCATATTTTCTTGTTTCTCCATCATGGAAAGCTCTACTAAAATACTTAAAGCGGCTTTCCCTTTTTTGCAAACGCACACTTACAACTATTTCTTAAATTTATTTGTGTGTGTGTGAATGGTGCTACATTGAAGCATTTAATAGGAAGAATTGAAATTGTTTACGTTAACAAAAAACAAAATAGTTTTCTCTATTTAATCCTGCCAGTATTATAAATATCAATGTTTGTATATGTATGTGTGAAGATAATATGACAAGTTAAAAATGGTAGAACAGTATCCGAAATTCCACTTCCTAATTGAATTTGTGTGACATTTCTAAGAAATCGTACATTTTAATAACTTCTCAAATTAAAGGCCGAAGTCATCTATTACAATAATACGTAATGAATTAAGACGAGAATCATTATCGAGCAGCCTCATGCAAATAATGTGCAACCAGATGGCATTAAATGCATCAGACAAAATAAACATTTCTTTATATAAATGTTTAAAAGGATGACGTTCCGCTGTTATGAAACTCTGCAATCAAAAATCCTAACACTTCATGGAGTCCTTTTCAAGTTGCCGATTTCTTACCTTTTTGCTTTTAACTTAACACAATTGAGCTTTGGTAAATTATAATCGTATCTGGCGTAAATATTGGTTTATTTTGTTAGTAAACTTTTACGTAATCAGACCTGGGCAATCAATCATTATGTTTGTATGTGTGACACGGAAGGAAAAATTCAAAAAATTTTATTTAGTATTACGCTCATCAAGCACTTTAATACACTCAAAGACACTTCAAATCAACGCACAACAATGAACACGACAAACACATTAAAAGGAAAGCTGAAAGCTTCCTCGTATTTGCATTATTCATATGTATACAAAATAATCCGTGATTGCCTGAGAAGAATATACGAGGCAGGTTTCGTGCCTTTTAAAAGCCGTGTAAGAACAGCAAAGTACTATATATATTATATATTACTGGTTAGCTATTGAAGTCTTGTCTTTAATGGAATTGTTTTTAGGGTTTTATTATACGTTGAAAATGTTTATTACCGTGATGTTACAGCAAACGATTTTTCCGAAGAGTTCTCTACAATTGCACACAATTATATCGCTTTAAATTTAGGAAAAATTTATGAAAATTAAATAATGTTTGCAAAGTTATTATAAAAATATATGAAATTAATTATAAAAAAAAATCCAGTTTTCTCTTCCGTTAATTTAAGGGCGTGGCCCTTACTTGCCATAGAAATAACATTAACTAGTCACTGAGATAGTGGGAAATGTTTAATGATAGTATTACTCGTTTCCTTGTATGCGTTTCCTGATAAGTAGTAAGTGGTGAAGACTAACTTGTATTTATTGGATTATGTAACAGTGCAAAACTGCAGCAGGAGGTAATTTTAAGTTAGACCGTATGGTTGATTGCATTAAAATTGAAGCGAAAGAATTTTAAAATTTCAAAAGCAAACAAACAAATTAAAATAAGGAGAACGAAACATTCATCTCAGATACTAAAATGTGTTGCTTCATCTGTAATTTCGATTAGTAATCTGACATTTAAAAGCATTAAGCACTTTCCCTAAAGCGGGCTGACGGGTGCAATCAATCAAAAATCGATAACATGTGTTTGTATAAAAATCTTATAATGCTGTCATTAGAAAAAAATGAAGTATACGATTTAAAAATTATATTATATTCAGTCGATATCACAAATTTAATTATGTAAATGAATTAACAATCCAGAAATATGTTTTTACATTTTCATATGTGCCAAACCAATAATTTTATTTTCTTAAATGCGAAATCTTTTGAAGTGGAATTATTCAGATATTCAAATGGCCGTATTTATACTGTAATAGGGCTATCGTAGTAGCCAGCAGCATTTGAAGTCATATATTCGTGGATCCAGCTGAGGCTAATGTGTTTATACTTTTAAAAGGTTGTCAGCTGAATTGAGAGCTGATGTCAGATGTTGTCAGTGTGAATGCATAATTCAGATTTCCAACATCTTCCATGTTTTTGTTCAAAATATACACAATTGTAAAAGCCTATAAAATCTATATAAGTTATATTACACCAATGAAATACAACGTAGAACTACGTCATAAAATTGTAAAAACTAACTTTTATTAAACCGCACAACATATTTTTAGACTCTAATCTCTTACTTCGACGAAAGATAGTTAATTCAATTACTTCTTCTTAGCCGACAACTTGTTAAACTTAAGGGTTTCTCAAACTTTGGTATTCGAGCCGCACTACAATTTCATTGTCATTTCATGTAACTTTGTAAAACAAGCTTTAAAGCGTGTGTTTGTTTGCATCTTTACCGAATACGAGTATAAATAAAAACTCTTTGGCAAACATAAACAAAATTCAATGTGCATGTAAGCAAAATACCTACTGACGACCACAGAAAAGCAATTGATCAATTTATAGATTTATGCTTATTCGAAAGACAAATAAGAATGAAAATATTTACCCAAAGTATTAAGACATGCATACGTACATTGGGGATTATAATAAAGCTCAATACGTGTTGAGCTTGCTAAAGTACAACAAAACAAAATAAAATAAAAAGAACACTTAACCTCCGACTAGAAAAGGGTTTCAAGTGCAGAAATTTTCAGACAAAATTGGCTTATGTGAAATTTTTGCAGAATTTCTGTTTTTAAAAAATTTTGTTCTAAATCTGCTGAAATTAATTACGAAATTAGTATAAACCGAAGTTGTCTTAGAAATAATCATTAATCACGTAAAACATTAATTGCCGATTAAATGGATACGTAGAAAAAAGCACGCCAATCCGAATTTGTATTGCGACATCAAAGTTCGCTTGTAAACATGCTGTCATCAATTATAAACTAAGAGCCGCTTTCTCTACCAAGTACACGATCGAATAATTACTCGCCACGTTACAATAACAAAATATTTTCATTTTCATCAATCACGGCCTTTAAATCTCTCTTTCCGATGAAATAAGTCGTATTGCAGCACTACTTCCTGTTAGGGAAATTTTTATTGCTCAAAGAGGTCACATGCCCGTACAAGGAAATATTAGGTTCCATATTTTGTCAAATTAGATTACTCCAAAGCTATGATGATTTGGAAAATAAAAAGCGCTAATATGAAAAAATGACTAAATTAGCTACCTTATGAAAATCGCATTTTTTGTTTTTCTAAATTACCAGCAAATATAAAAGAAATTTACTGGTATTCTAAGACATAAAATCAACTATAAAAAGTAATATAAACCCAAGTTCAGCATTAAAAACTATAAAAAACGGTTTATGAATAAAAAGCGCTAAAATGACTAAGGTAGCTACCTTATGAAAATCGCAATTTTTTGTTTTTCCAAATTGCCAGCAAATATAAAAGAAATATACTAGTATTCTAAGACATAAAATCAACTATAAAAAGTAATATAAACCCAAGTTCGGCATTACAAAATATAAAAAAAAGCTTTATCAATAAAAAGCGCTAAAATGACTAAGGTAGCTACCTTATGAAAATCGCAATTTTTTGGTTTTCTAAATTGTCAGCAAAAATAAAAGAAATTTACTGGTATTCTAAGACATAAAATCAACTATAAAAAGTAATATAAACCCAAGTTCAGCATTAAAAACTATAAAAAAGGCTTTATCAATAAAAAGCGCTAATATGAAAAACGCGTTAAAATGACTAAGTGGGATGAAGTTGGATTTAACTAATGGCAAACTTTTAGGTGCAAGTAAGGTTTATATTCGTTATGAAAATATCTTCCCGCAAACGTCCAACTAAAGCTCAAACTCAAATACAGGGTGTGGCAATAGTATCGCATTATTGTAAAATATTGCAGTGCCGGTTAAAGGTAGCTCTAATTTGAAATTTCTGAAACATCTTCCAATGGAATGATAACTTTCCACTTACCTGTTCACTGATGTGTGACTGTGTTAGTTTTTTGGTATGCATTTTGTTATATAAAATTGTGCGGTCGTATATATTGTTTTGTGCTGCTAATGCAGTGTGCCATTTTCTTCGCCCACCATTCCTAGGATTTTTGTTGTTACACCACCACAACTATTTTGTTGTGTGAACCCTCAGAAACACTCTAGACAAAATCAAACATCAGTCAAGCTAACTCCAAGGATATAACTGAATGGGAAAAGTAACGAGATAAGAGATGAAGAGATAATAAATGCATCATAATGTAGTTATTTCAGCAAGTTTGATAAAAAAAATTAAAAAACTGAAATTTAGTTTAGCATTGTATAAATAAAAACCGAGAAATATCTAGAACTTGGAATCTGTCATACTTGTCCAATCAGTACGCTTTCGTCAAACCAAAAAAAATTAAGTTTAGACGTACGTCGACTACTTTGGCAAATATCAGTTGGCGTTTTTTCCCAGTATGTGCCTCAATGTCAATCAACGCAGTTTTCATTATAACCACATTTTGCTGTCAAAAAAGTTAACTTATGACGTATTCTATATGACTCCTTTTTACTATATTTTAAAGAAGAATATATTCTCACTTTTATATAATATTTCTAAGCAAAACAGCAACAAATTTTAAATTCGAACGAGTATATTTTATATCGTGACAACAATAAAATTCATTTAACTTTAATTTTTGTTAACATTTTGTAAGAATTGGATTTGTTCAGATATAGTCCGGGAAATACAGGAATATTTTGCAAAGTTTGCCATTCATAAAAATAATTATTATTATTTTTATTTAGAGAAAATATTGCAATATGCATCAGCACCCATTAAGTCACAGGTCTTAATTTACTCTGTATTATGATTTTAGGTTATTAGGAGGGGATATTCCTTCCAAAAATATGTCTAGTTTTTAGGGGTGGCAAACATTAATGAGTAAATAGACCCTTTACCAAGATTCTTATTGTATACTCAGCTTGCGAAAAGAATTGTCAATGTTTGCAGAGGAAATTAATTTCCTGTTCTACCGGTCTCATCGTCCTTTGTTACCTAAATATTTCAGGCGTAAATTTAATTTCAAGTACTGTAAATTGCATGTTTTTCTCTTAATCCGATTATTTTTTTTTTTCAATTTTCTTTAAAGGGCCTCGTAAAATTCAATTGCGTATACGAGTTTTTGCATGTCACTGAGTCATGTCAAGGCATTATATTTGTTTTGTCTTTATAACTTTTAATTGCTATCAAACCTAATCATGGAGAAGCATGTATGCATTCAACACAAATCTCATGTAGAGCATTGTATTGACTTTACAAAGAACAGAAGAAATGACGTGCTTGGAAAGATGACATGTTCTCCGACACACAAGAAACTTGTCAACAAGAAGTTTAGTTTGTGTTAGAAAAAAAATGTTAAAAATATTAATATATTGCTAATTCTTTGTTGCAATAGTTTATCTCTCTATGATTAACAGTGTATGCGGGTGGTTCTATTTAATCTTTTAAATTCATATTATGAGAGTTGATGAAATAAAATATATGAAATAATAAATGAAATATTTATTAAGATTGTAGATAAACTTGCAGTAAAAATTTCTTAGAGCTTTAATCTGTACTGCATAAAGGAGAGTTTATGGGGGAGAGTCTAATTAGGAATGGACAATTTTATGGATTTGATTTGGACTACTTTGATACAACAGTCTGGATTTATGCATACTTTCAATTTTATTAAAGATATTCGCGAAATAGGGTTTCTCCACATGACTATACGATTCCAAATAGTTCGCTTCCTTGAATAATCGTTTTATAATTGCAAAGTGGGATTTTAAAAGGAATTCTTGTTTAAGATGGCAGAATCATCAATGAGAACAAGTGTCAGCATCCACATGAATGTATAATATTTCATACCTTTCAGTCTGCCGCAAAGAAGTTGCAATATATATCAAATACTCTTCAGGACTAAAACTTAAAATGTTAAAGTTTTCATAAATAATATTTTCGGTTCATGCGATAACTAAAGAAAAGTGATAACTAAAAGAAAATAATAATTTTAATAAATCTGTGTATGAGCACATCAAGTAAAAATGTTCAAAACGTTGGAAATAAAAGCCAATACTTCAAGAGCTCTCAAATGATATGTAATATACAGCACTTTGCTTTTCCCACACGACTTTTATTACCGATAACAGTAGTAGCGAGGAATTCTACTTTCTGCGCTCTAGCAACAGCTAGCAACTGTTAGAAATTTTTTAATTTATTCTTGTGAAAACAATGAACTGAATTAATCTCAACCTTTAATAATTAAACTTTGTTCAATTTATGGAATTAATTTAATTAAGAATATTAAATAATAATACGTATGTAGACTTTGCGACTTATGACTGTTATAACATTATGAACGAACGCTTCTATGTGCATCCCATACCTTTAAGGAATATTTTCTATAATACGAATCCAAATAAGAGACATTTTTCAAAGGCTTAGCAGTGAAAATGTTAAGAAAGTGTTCTTTCCATTGCATAATAGTTCTAAACTTACGAGTACCCTGTATTGCGAGTGAATTCTTGCTTGGCAGAAAGTATATCTTAACGCCTTTTCTTATTTTTTTAGCAGTAGCCCAAGTCATGTTTTGGTGCCCACACTGCCTGCCACTAACGGCAAAGAAGAGTTTAATTTTGCGACTTCTACTTTAAATAGTATCTTGCATTGGCTAAAACTCATCACATACATATAATCGCCAAGCACTGTAACAATTAAATTGACTTACATGAATGGTAATTCAGTAAAGGAAATGGACTTGTCCAATTCAGCTAAGCCTCCCATACGTTTCTTGCAAGATTTTTTTACTTTGCGTATATTGACATAAAATTTGGCAAGTGTCCAACGCTTTATAGCCTTCAAAGCCTTTTCATCGAAAAAAAAATTATTTGCTTCTTTCGTTGGCTTGTTTTTCCATTTCCTTCACACCTCTCAATAGATACTTTTTTTTCTCCGTTCTCTCTAATAGTTTGCAGTGGTTCTAAATCCTTTTTCTTTGAGAGCCACCAAGAGATGAGAAATAGTACAAAATACCAGCAAAACACTTTGTGCCATGCTGAGTCCATCTCTTACTTTAAAAAGAATCAGTCGAATTTTCCACTGATTTTCCAGCGGAAAAATCCAAAAGGGGAGAAGTTCCGATACAGCTGGCAGCAATATGGCTCTTATCATATTTAGGAGAATGATTTTTAAAATATTTTACCATCTGCTTTGTATTTGCCAAGTGGTATCCCAACTTCAACACACGCACAATTAAAAAGTCATTTACTGAAGGCAATACAGTTCCTGCTCATATTCCTGAATTAGAAAATTTTTCTTTCATTTCAACATCGTTTCGTCATTGAAAATACTTTAAAGACTTTTAATTAACAAAAAATACTCTGTGTATTACTAAACTGCACTTTTGGTTCTACGAACGTTTAATCGTATTAGTAAATAAAAAAGCAATTTACACTGGCATTTGTGTCCTCATAAAAAAAGGTTTTAGTTCAGGAAAGGATCAGTGAATAAAAATATGCACACACGACTTTGCTCATTACACCACTTAAAAAGCAAAAGTTGAAAATAATATGCAAATTAGTTTTTTAACTAATTATGTACGTTACCATTAACATTTTACTTAAAAGCGTCTTCCTCGACTCAGTTGAAATAACTTTCCGTATTTAATTTCAATTAAAAGTCTTAGCTTGCCTCCAAAATTTCAAGAGCTGAAAAATTTTATAGCGAAGCTGAACAAAAAGCATTAACTTTTGCATTTAACAACTTGTAATGCCTCTTGCAAATCATTAAACATAAATTACACATTTACGTACGCACTTGACTTAAAAAAAGTTCTTTCGCTTTATTAATGATCATAAAAAGGAATAAGAGTTTGATCAAATACTCGTGTGTTCACTCCATTCCACTCAATTCAATTAAGAAATTGCATGTGTGTATGCTTTTATGATTAAAACCGACATTATATTAAATATAAAGTTGCTTGTACATATGTACATACAAGGCAACGGGTGTTTTTTTTTAAGGTTCGCAACTTTCAATTAACATCACTGCTTTATATAACAACCCATTTAACAGCTGATAATTGTGTGTTCCTAGGTTTGCTTTGGCATTCCATTATGGATAGACTTATAAAAAAGGAGCAACGCTTAGAAATGCACGGAAGCTCCGAAAGCCAACTTCTTTTTCAAGGGGAAGTTAGCGTAAATCGTGAACGATTAGAAATTTATTTATCATATTATATTATATTATATTACATTATATTATATTATATTATATTATATTATATTCTATTATATTATATTATATTATATTATATTATATTATATTATATTCTATTATATTATATTATATTATATTATATTATATTATATTATATTATATTATATTATATTATATTATATTATATTATATTATATTATATTATATTATATTATATTATATTATATTATATTATATTATATTATATTATATTATATTATATTATATTATATTATATTATATTATATTATATTATATTATATTATATTATATTATATTATATTATATTATATTATATTATATTATATTATATTATATTATATTATATTATATTATATTATATTATATTATATTATATTATATTATATTATATTATATTATATTATATTATATTATATTATATTATATTATATTATATTATATTATATTATATTATATTATATTATATTATATTATATTATATTATATTATATTATATTATATTATATTATATTATATTATATTATATTATATTATATTATATTATATTATATTATATTATATTATATTATATTATATTATATTATATTATATTATATTATATTATATTATATTATATTATATTATATTATATTATATTATATTATATTATATTATATTATATTATATTATATTATATTATATTATATTATATTATATTATATTATATTATATTATATTATATTATATTATATTATATTATATTATATTATATTATATTATATTATATTATATTGTATTATATTATATTATATTATATTATATTATATTATATTATATTATATTAAATGATATTATATTATATTATAACATTTGGCTATCAGGACACAGGGTGGTACAACTGAATTACTAGAAGCAACTTTTGAACTTTGTGGTTCAACTAATTTTGAAATTCAAAAAATTTTCTATTTAATAAAGCCCGTTTCATATTTATTGGTTTATCGGTGATTTATTATGATATAAGTTTGTGTAACTCTCAAAAAAAACACCCGTTTTTTCGTAAGCAAATAAATACATTATGAGGCAAATACTTGTAATTGAAATGAATTACGAAAGTATGGAAATGAAAAATTTGGCTGAAGTGTAGGCTTACAATGAGCAACATTTTAAAAGAGACACAAAAAACCATTTTTAATAAAATAAAGTCATAAAAAACAAAGTCATAAAGAACATGTATGGAAAATGTATCACTAAAAAAGTAATGAAGTCAAAATAAGAATAAATTTTTAGTTAATTTGATTTAGAAATAAGTACACAAATCCTCATCAAGTCTGTGGAATAATTTCAATTAACGTAATTTAATTTTTCTTTAATTTTAACTAAAAGAATTGGGAAAAATGTTTGAAAATGGTTTTCCAAGTTTCATATTTTTAATTTATCTGATTAGATAATCAGACTTAATGTTTCACAGAATAAATGTTATTAAATATTTATTTTGCCATTTTTATAATTCTCAATAAGTTTATTAAAAAATACTCTTTTCCTATTTTACTTTAAATGAACTGAAATTTGAAGCACCAACATTTGTCAGTCATCAGTCCAACTTAAAGATCATACAAACGTTTACAGAAAATGGAAAATTTCACAACCTCTAACGGCTTTATGGAAAAATCCTCCAATCAAATGTAAAACATTCTCTACTTTCATTCTACTTACGATGAAAATTTCTTAGTATCGTTAAATGTTTATTTTTTCCAGGAAATATTTTCTTAGATTTAAGAATAATTTCCTAAGATTTAAGAAATTGTGTTTCGTATCAAGTTTTATTTAACTGGAGTAGAATAACAAAACAGCAAAATAAAATATTTATATATTTTTATCTACTTCAATTTTTATTTATTTGTTCATTTTTAAATTGAAAGAGAGACAGAAAAAGTTGAAACCGAAATTCTCGAAATGTAATCGATATATAACTTTTTAAAATCTTCAAATACAATTCAAAACTTGAACACCAAACATATTTCTTAAAATTAGAAATAAGTTTATATATTTTTAAATCTGAATATTAAATATGTTTACTATCGTTGTTTCAAAATATATTTAACCAAAAGAAGGTAGAACTTTAACTTAACTAAAGAAGAGAGAAAAATATTAATTTTTGAAATGCATTATTTCAAATATTATTCAAATATATTTTAGGCTTTCTCGTGCCTTTCATTAATCATGATTCCAAGTATTTAATTAAAAGAGATAAAACAAAACCATGGAGAAGGTAAAAAAAAAATTTTTTCATAAAAAATTAAAATAAGTAACTTTTTAATTGTGTATCGTCCAACAAATAATAAATAGAATAAAGAATAGCTTGATTTTAAGAAAGAATTAGTGAATGAAGTAAATCAAAGTTAATGTAAAAGAAGAAAAAATTCCAAAACATACCATTTTCATAATGGAATTTTTTAGAAATTTTTTGCAAAAAAAAAACAAATTACAAATAAAATATATTCGTTTATTATTAGAAATCCCCCCTTCGCGGCAACAATATTACATACTCGTCCATAAACATTTTGTATCAAATTAACAATGAAACGAAATTGTTTGAGTCCGATTTTATTTGTAAAGTAGTAAAAGCAAATTATAAATTATCATGTAATTTAAAAAAGGATAAAAAGCTACTATAAAAATATGTGCAGTGGCATTAAAGTTTGCCAATAAGAATCTAATCACAAAATCATAAATCCGTTCATATTTATAAAATGTTGGTGGAAAAAGATCAACACATTGTCTTTGGGCTTTTAGCAATAATGAATATCTTATACATAATTTAAAAGCAAGGCATACTTACATTTGTGTTGTTGTAAATATTTCTAAGGATAAATATTAAGAATTTTTATATTAAAATATTCTTATTTCCAAGTGAATTGATAACAGAACAAATAACACTAAATTAACGCAACCAACAAGAAATTCTAGCGATTTAAATAAACATTCTGTGTAAAGAATGGCCGCTATTAGTGAATATTTATATTTTTCCAATTATTAGACATTTTCGTCAGTCTCACTAATGTGAGTGAATGCTTTTATTTTATTATTTTCCCGCAAATTTTCATACATTTGCGAAACACAATAAATCACTCATGAAGTAAAGCATAACGAAAAACTTTTCAAGATAAGAGAGGGAAATATATGTTTGACATAGAGCATCGATATTAATTGACGGCCTTATTTTATTTAATAAAAATGATTTTCAATTATTTGCTTATTGAGAATGAAATTATAAATGCTCAAAGTTATGAAAGATATTAAAAATATTTTTAAAGATGTAAAGGAAAAACTTCTAATATAAAAAAAAGTATAAGAAAAATGTATAAGAAAAATGTAAAAGAAAAATGTTAGACTCTTTAGCTCTTTACAGAATTTGGAATAAAATAAGTTAATCAAATTTTTCACTTAAAACTCAATAGCAATTGGTAAATCAATCAACCAGCATTAAGCAATTAAGAGAGACACATATGAAAACAACTTTTGTGGTCAAAAATGTATCTATTCTAAATACTAAAACGCAAAAACAATTAATTATTAATGTAAAAATTACGTAATTTTTGCTATAGCTTTCAATTTAACATAGAAATATATCTGTATTCACAAGGAATATTTCTTTTCCCGTTCGATTTGTATTGTTCCATTTTTATAATGGCCAGTTTTACTTCCCCTTAAAGTGCATACGCTACAATGTGATGGAAATAAAAAAAATTAGCCCAACAATTAAAGCGTATCAATAAATTTTCGACTATTGCTTAGTTATGAAATATTTATCTAGATGCGTGCAACTTCAGGATGTACTTCTTGTATTATTCGCTTCACTAAATTTATAATTTTCTCTTTTATATCACAAGACAAACACTAAAAAGAAAATGAAGAAGAAACTTTCACAGTTACCATCTTACCATCATGGCCATTTCAAAGGATAAGAAAAAATCTCAATTTTCCATAGCTTCCTTCTAATTTTAACACGTTGTGCAAAAAGGCAAAATTATTATTAAAATCTTGGAAAGTTTTTCTTTTCTTTAATGAAAAAAAAAATTGAGAAAAAGTTTTATTGAAAAATTGCGGCTTATCAATTGAAAACAATTCTAAACTTTCTTTCGTGTTGCTTGTTATGCGATATATAAATATAGGCGCACAAAGTGAAAAATAATACTCAAATTTTTCTTTCTACAGTTTTTTAAAACGAAACTGTTTTCAATTTTATATTCTTCTTTTTGGTCTTGATTTTCTGCCATAAAGCAGAAAAAAAATCGTATTCCTTCATTCAAATCAAATCCATTTTTAATTTTTTTGTATACGTTTTTCTCTCTTTGTAGCCCCATTTAAACACACAGCAAAAACGTAAACGTCTTCGGTTACGTATTGGTAAATTTACAAATGATAAAACAAAAGCGGGCACAGCATTGGGTCTGGTTGAAGGCAATTCAACCAACACAGTGAATACTGTTGAGGTAGAGGACACCGAGTTCAGTAGCAGTAATATGGATAGCAAAAGTCGCGCTGGGATAGAAGTAACTAACACTCATTTAAGTAATAACGAAGAGGTAAGACGGTCTATTTGTTTCTATATATGTATATGAGTCCAACTAACCCTGAAGTAAATCTTTAGCCTAACCACAGTACTTCTAGTAACAAAGCTTTTCATTAGAGTACATCGAATTGTGAATAATGTAATAGGAATAAAAATCCAATGTTGGACATGTGTAAACAGATGCATTAAAAAATGTCCCCATAAATATATTTGGCTTGTAAAGCATGTGTATGTGTTGATGATAGTTTAAAATAGTGCATCAAAACATAACGACATTTATATGGCACTTGAATGAATTGTATTTTGCCCTTACAACTGCATCTCGTAGGTGTCAAATGAACACAACTTGTGTGAAAGGTTTTAATGTCTTTCATATGAACGATAAAGCTGGCAATAACGGTTATAATGTTATGCTATATTATACTGTCTAGTTTACGCTACAATACATATATAAATGATATGGATCTATTTATTTATTATTTTAAATTTGTATGCTTAGAACTGATGCATATCCACAAATAAATACGAATGTATGCGCACCATCCGCACACATCCATACAAAATGTGTAGTAGTCTTTTAGAAGTTGTAACATTTATAAAATGTGACCTATTTTTATGGTTTCAATCAATTTGTTCTACAATAAAACAAAAATAAAACATTTTATAACCTCCCATAAACAAATTTGTTACTCACAATTTTCTGTCAAATAGTAAAAAAAAATCTTTATATGAAAATGAATTAAATTAAATGTACAAGGAAGACAGATAAAAATTGCCGTTGATAACAATTAATGGTTTATTGTAAATATATATGTATGTATGTATGTATGTATGAATTTACATTGTACGTGAAAAATTACTCAAGAACACCCCGTTCCAACCATTTTTTTCTACATACATATAAAGTATTAGTTACGCCATGATGTAAATTTGTAAATATAAAAAATCAGAAACTTGGAAATTATAAATTATTGCACGCAACTTTTTAACTTTTAATATTTCCGCAAAGTATACACATGATTTCAACTCACGATCTTTAAATGAGTTAAATTACAATAATAGTGGCAACGCTATTGTGAATTAATCGTAGGCACCATAGACAACAACTCAATAAATATTGGTTGCTTATTGGCTGCAATTTTTTTAAGATGGCGTTAAACGCCACACTGCTCTCACTGCAAAAAAAATGAACACAAAGTGCACTGTTAGTTCGGTATACAGCATTCTCAATGGATTGCTTTCCATTTTTGATGAACATACACATACATACTGCATATGCATGTTTAAATGTATAAAGCTATTACAACGAATGTAGTGCGGCACTCTTCGCACTAGCAGGGAAATTTCTTTTCTTGTTTCTTTTGCAATTGCAGCAACACTATAAACAAAAAATTACAGTGTTTAAGAAACAAAAGTGTTTCTTGCCATGGAGAAGAGAGAAATATATTAGAAATTTTTTTATTTTGTGATGATGTCCTGATAAATTCCACTTAAACATCAAATCTATTCACTGACTAACACAAACGCGTTCAAAGGGGAAAATTACGAATGAAGTTAATAACAAAACTAGGAATTAAAAAAAATTATATAATTTTATTTATTTAATTGTTTACTTAATATTTCAATTATATAATTATATAACAGTTATATGGGTGGAAGCACTAATATGCTGAGGACATAGGCTAACCTCTCCGACGGGGAATTGCAACCTTGTCTCCAACGAGACAGGCGGTATACCGCCCATTATATTATCGAGGTCCTCACTAAATATTTAATTTGTCTTTTATATACTCATGCATACATATGTAAATCCACCTTTTTTATATCAATTAACGAGGGAAAAAGGAGTTTAATATTTTTCAATTGTGATTCAATACTAAACATCTCAATGGAAATATTTGACGAAAAGCAGGCATGTTTACTGCTTAAAACTAAACAAACAAAAAAGGGTTTAATGTGGATACATAACAAACATTTTTCAGATATGTATGTATGTACATATGTGTCTCAAAATTTTTTTTTTTTCTTCTAATTTTGCTTTTTATGTTCCATTATTTGCCTTAAAAATAATTGTATGGTCAACCCATTAATAAAAACATTTGTTTACTAGAAGAGATTAAAGTTTACAGTACGTTAACCACACTTTCTCCATTTCACTTTGCTAGTAATCAGTAGAAAAGAGACTGCGAAGGTTTCTAACAGCTGCCAGAGATTTCAAAAAACGGCTATGCTTTTTGGAACTATTTACATTTGGATTTTTCACATACAAAGTTTTCTAAGGAACGGGTGAACTATTGGCAGAAGGTTTAAATGCTTAGGCGATAGTGAGATGTTATTATATGACATTAGGTTACCATGTAAATAGTCGTTTCTTAAAAAAAGTCATCAAAAGTTGTGACAGTTGAATCAAGAATAAACAACATTATTTGCTTAGAATTTGTTACCTCATCCACTGTGCATTATTAATTTTAGATGTGCAAGAAAAATTAAATTAAACCGTAAAAAAACATAAAATAAAAATGCCAACAAATTGAACATAAAACTCACCTGACATTTATAGTTGATTTATATGTGAAAAATATGTTGTTTTAAGCTAAATTGAATTAACAAAATTGCAATAAAAATGAAATAAAGCGGCATATACGATGACAAATGCTCACCGCGGCAAATTGTAAAAAATTTAAAATTTTATTAAGGCTTTAGCAAAACAAAATAAATAAAATGAAAAGAAGTTTTAAACTTTCAACTAATTCCAGTCGAAATGACTTTGCTCCAATTTTATTTATAAATTTTTTTTTCTTTAAACTGCTTTTGGCATTTATTTTTCTGACAAAATTGCGAATATCTGGTTTTTATTTTTTATTACTATTTTTGTATTAAACCTCTGTTCTTCTTCTTCCTGGTCATAAATTTAGTAACTTAATGCTTATGACACAACCAGAAAATGCGTAACAATTTCCTTTCCACTCGGTTTACATTTCGATTTCAATCCATTGTTTTTTATTTAATTTTATGATTGCAAACATCAATTTTGTTCGTTGCTTGAAATAAAATTGCACTAGCATGATGGAAAAACTTACTTACGTCGACATGAGGCAGACGATAGATTTGTCATTCATTTGCAAATCACTTATAAAACATAAGAAAATCAACAAAAAAGAAAACACTACAGTGGCAAATGATTATAAATAAAAAATTATGATTTTTCTATTATAACAAGATACTGTCAAATTTTAAATAATCGATAATACATAAAACGCAGACGGCTTATATACAAGTAGTTTCTTCTAAAATTTACTTAATATATTTATTTAAAATTTGTTCTAACATAAAAAGCGTAAATCGTAATGTGTATAATTTATTCAAAAAAAAAATTTATTGCTATTGAACACAACTTTATTGTATTCACTTCAAAAATAAAAATATTCAATATAAATTACACATATTTTTGTTTCTGTTGACAATACGAGTATTCTTTAATATACACCAGAGTGCCGATTTACGTCGTTACTGGTGGTTGAAGAGAGGCAGTGCGAAATGAAGCGAAAAAAACCATTATATGTTTATTTTTATTATTATTATTATTTTATCTTGTTTAGTACACATAATTATTATCCATAATATCTTTAACCAGTAAATGCTGTCTCTGCAAATTGTTTCACCAAGTTTCTTTCAATATAAACAATCTTTTCTCCCGGTGCTAATTTTTTCATTTCTTCTCACACTAGAAAATTCCTTTAGCACCGATAGATTTGAAAATTCCTACCAATAGATTCACTCTCAGACCTACTTTACATGCCAAGCCAAATTTTTTAGACTGCGTAGAGTGAGAATGTTAGTCCATATTACTGCGCGAGTGGGACAGGGATTCAGTAGAAAAGGTAGTCTGGATACGTAAATACCCCGCACTGTGGAAAGCACAACATCGACATATAACATGTTGTCAAAACAACTACTGTACCAAAAGTAAAATTTTCATTTTATATGTTAGGCGTATGGGTTTTTGCCACACGAATCCGTACGTGATAAAAGGAGGCGAAAAAACCGTTGAGAACCTACATATGAGAACTCTACATATGCAAGTACATTATACTACTCATCAAAAGTTATTGTCGTTAAACAGTAGTTTTATTATTATTTTATAATTAAAATAATTTTTTTTTTATTTAATGGAATTTATAATGACAATTTTTAAGTAAAATTTAATTTTGGAAACATCAAATATAAAATTATTTTTAATTAAAATTATATTATAATTAAACTAGTCAAATATTAACAATTAACAACTTAAATAAGTTTGCCAATCGGGGCACCTCCATCAACTTATGAATTTTTGCTTACAGCTGAACCGGTCGATGAAGGAGGCCAATACTTTTTGCTACGGTCGAGTCAGCAAAGTATTGCATTTTAAAAATGGATTTTTTTTTAGTTCTACTTAATTTAAAACTAATTTTTGGCAACATTTGAATATTTAGCTGCTCGAGCAATATTCTATTTCGCCATCACTATATAATGATCCTAAAAATCATTTGCGTAATTTTCAATATATTTTTTTTATATATATAATTGCGGCATTTTTCACATAACAATTTTGTAATAGCTTTTCACTAATTTAATCTATAATTTTATAACTGATTGCCTGGATTTGATTGTAAAAAATAGTCGCTTTACTCCATTTTATGGACTTTTGAAGCAGCTGAGAAGCTTCTTGCTCCTGGCATAAAGTCTAAACATCAAAGTTTTTGCAGAACTTGCATAAACGAACATAAATATGAGTATATGTTGGTGTGTATTTTACAAATTTCTAAATACGCATACCACTTAATATTCCTACCTCTGAATGCAGATGTACGATATTTTGTTAGCCAAGATATCGTTTTAACATTTCCCCATTTTAATAAAATCAATTTTAAACAAACTAACTAAATTTTTTTATATTTGCATCATAAATATACAAGTACGTGTACATGTGATTTACGAAAGCTCTTACGCTACATTAATATTTAAATTTGTTAGGCTAAATGCCGGATGCCAAAAAATTTTATGTTTTTACTTGAAAAACTTGAACTTTTCCACCATCTAATAAATATAAAAAGAAAATTTATTCTCCAACTAAATGGACTAATAAATTTTTAGCTCAGAAATTAATATGAAAATGAATGTACGACAAAAGATTTACCATATTCAAATGAATTTTCCCATGCATGTATCTAAATATGTAACATATACATCTGTATTCATGCACGTAGACGTGCAGGGTCCTCTTCTCACCTGCACATTTACAGTGTAGTGAGGAGAAAGTAAAGCAAAAACACGAAAAGCTTCTTTAAGCAGACACATTTTATCCAGCGTTAAATTAACTTAATGTACACGTTTATGTTAATTTAAGCAGACCGTTAGAGCGTGTTCGTTTTGCTGCCCAACATTTTCGAGGTTCATTCTTTTAATATTTTGTATCTTAATGTTTTAGTCTATCGGAGCGACTATATATATTTGATACACTTCACATCACACAGGATGCTTTATATACTTAAATTCTGCTATTTTTCCTACTTAAAGCATTTTTTTTTTCTTTTCACTTATGTGTATATTGGCTGTGTTAGAGCATGTACATACATACATACATACATACTTAACTTTAGTCTTCCTCTACATAGTACATACGCATATATTTTATTTATTTTATTCGTCTCCTTTTTCTTAATATTTATTTCTTATTGTTTTTTTTTGTGAGGAAAATATTACAAAAAAATTCCATTTTATAGCTTGGCATGCAATAATGCTTTGCCAGGACATTGAGTCCTGACTGTTTGTTACACAACATTCTAGATTTAATATTAACTGAATGTTTGTGATGAAATGTTTGTGATATTAAATGTGAAAATATTTTTAAAAATACTAACGGAATTTCAATACAAATTTAGTAGTGCTGGAGGTATAATTTTATATAAAAATAAAATAAAATTATAACAATAATTTTTATTTAATGGCCTTATACCGATACTTGTTTAAGTGTCCTGTTTAAGGATATGTTTTTTAAATTTAAAGCTGTCGGGCACATTCAATTTTTTCAAAGATTATTTTAAAATTTTCCAATTATGATAAAATCATATTTAAACAAACTAACTAAAGTTTTTTTTTATTCGCACCATAAATAATTAAATAAATGGACTTATTATTAACGAGTATGTGTGCGACCATACTGTCTGGTGTTTCACTATTTATGTTGGTGAACATTTCTTTTTTTTTTAATTTAAAGTGTCCTTAAATTCATTTGGTAATACGAAAAGAAATGAAATCATATTAATGAGAAAATAATGAAAACAGCAGATACACTTCCACGTCACTGTCTTCAGCAGAGTAGCAATGCTCGCATGATAAATGGCCCGGCAGGTAGTACAGGCCAAAGTTACGAGATGTCCTTGTGGAAACGCAAAGCCATAGTCTGGTCACTAACACTACAAAAGATCACAAAACATATAAAGTTTATTTTCAATTTGTTTTTTTTTTTGCGCGAACTACGATTACAATTAAAATATAACTATTTAAGTTTTATGGTTTTCATACAAGCCCGCTTCAAGTTCATATACGAATTGTTACATTTCGAAAGCGACCAACTACTTAAATATTTAAAAATTGAAATAATTTATTAATATAATATAGAGTTATAAATATCCACTATTATAACAAATAAGCTTTTTTAATATTTAATCATTTTTAATTGCGACTGCCTTTTCTTTTTTATAAAGCAAGAGAAACCCCAGCCAATTAGATCTGCTTCCATACTTATGGAAATATACTTTTCTTTAAATAGTTATTATTTAATTTAAAAAAAGAAATTCTTTTATTTTATTAGAAAAATTTGCATTTAATTAAATGCGTAATATTTCCAGATATAAATACTCGCCAGATACACATTGAAGTTGCTTACGAGCGAATGTGGTTTAATAACGTCAAAAAAGATTCACCTCATTATGAACATTTTTTTCCCTCGTAAAGTTTTTCACTCTTCTCACTAGGTGTTGGCCACATGGTTTTTGCATAATTTCTGATTTACTTGCAGAACAAATGCATCAAATAATGTTTATAATTCGTAAGATCATTTCGCTCGAACGCACTTGAGTATAGAATGAATAGGCGAATGAATAATGCACAGCCTACTAAAATGTAGGTGACAGGTTTGATTCCTGCCTAGATGCCGGGTGTTTTCTTTTGTAGTTGAAGATTAAAAAAGTTTCGCATCGTATGCCATAAACATCATAACATAACTCTACTAGTAAAAACATTCCATTTGAAATAAAAGATTTATATTTCTTTACTATTAAATATACATTTTCATGATTTTTAGACCTGTTGAACCTTTACTAGCTAAAAATGTTCATGGGGCCAAAAATGTCACCTCTTATTCCCGATATGTGTGATCAATAAATTGAAATTTCTATTAATATTTTCTAAGGCCATCAGTAAGGGGATGCCCCTATTCATGCAGAGTACTTTGCTGAAATTACGGAAAAAGTGTATTGGTGTCGAACTAGGCGTTGTTAAGCTGTTGTTGGTTTTTTAATTTCATTAATTGTTTTACTTTGCAGATGACATACTGCTACAAAGAGTTTGTAGAAGAGTCTGAATAGTCAGTCAGGTTATCATCGATATATATTGTTTGCTTCTTTAAGCAGGCACATTTTATCTGAAACTAACGTGTCACTTTAAGCACTTCATTACTTTAAACGGCGCATTCATGAAATTTTTTTTTTCCTACTGCCAGTTTCTAGGTTAGGAATTGAACTCATTATCTCAATAATTTTCAGTTGCCGAACTTAATACCTTACTCAGCCAACTTTCCCTCGATTTGATTCATTTCAATTTTAATATAATGCTAAAGGCAGCATAACGCCGTAGGAATTAAAATAATTACGAATCTGTATTAATTCGAAACCCTTCTTAAGAATAACATTTACCCCACATAAAAGTTATCAAAGTTTGACCTTTAAATTTATTTTGTTATTTTATACGTTTGACTTTGTGAAAGATTTTAACTTCAAATATAAATTTAATTCAATAAAGTGATGAAAGAGTTGTAAGTTGCAGCATATCCTATTCCATTATTTCTCTGCTAAATTTAAGATTAAATTTAATAAAAATGTGAATAGACAAACAATACGACGTTAAGTTTTTGCTCTATTCATCTTATGTATAATATTGCAAAGATTAGGAGGATAAAAAAAAAATCTAATAAAAGATAATGTCTTGTAAAAAAGTGATTTCAAGGGTCAAAAGTTCATTTGAAAGAAAACTTAGATTGAGTGCTTTATATTTGATAATACAAGCACGGCTACTGCGGGTAAAATTTTATGGTTTTTTTTTAACAAACATCGATAAACTAATGCTGTTAAACCTACTTGAACACATGCTGTTAATTTGTGATAGAGTCAAGTAAGAGATTATGTACACACATGCAATAGAAATAAAGTCAAAAATCGAAAAACACAAGATTAATAAGTCGTCATTTTTGTCTCACGATAAAACAACATACATACGTCCTGCATACGACATGAGATGTTATTGTGTTAACAATAACTTGCCGACATTGCGTGGTATAACTTTGGCTTTCATCACACAGTAACTTTTGTTATATACAATACAATTGCAATACTAGAAAGATAAAACTTATAGGGGCAAATACCAGAACTTTTTTAGAGCTTTACAATATTGTGTTTAATAATATTTTACTTGACAACTATTTCTAATAACATAATTCTTGTCAAACTAAAGCCTTTAAAAAATTAATCAAAATAAATCCTTAAAGTTTTAAGGCTAACAAATATTACTAAAGAATATTTGCGGAAAATTCTCAGAAAGCCACGATGGTGATTTAAACACTATTAAGTTTCTTAAGATTTTGTTTTATTCTGTCATGGTATTAATGAAATTTATTAAATTTATTAATGAAATAAAATTTGAATTTTAGAATGTTCATTAGTTAGCAAATTAGTGTATTTTTAAAAAAAATATGGTCGATAGAGAGAGGCAGATTTAATAAATTATCCGTAGGACTGTCTTAAAGCCATTTTGCTACATACAAATTATTTTCTCTCTGCGCGGAGACGTATTTAAGTTGTGTGATGATAACCCCTTTGATTTGAGATAAGCTCTCAGGCAAAAGTCCAAGCTATATAGAAAATATCTCGTAATCTTTACAGAGGCGTATTGTAAGAGCGATAACTTGCATCATCCTGCTGGAACCATGAACTTGCGTTATAATCAGGCTCCAGGAAATCACCATCACGACTACACGACTACAAATGCGGCTAACTGCAATTATGCCCAAGCAGTTATTTTGAAACCAGTATTCCACAGAAGTATTCTCAAGTATTCCACATTTGAGGAAATAAAAGTTGTTAAAGCTTAACGAAACAAGAATTAATTATATATCGGAAAACAATGTTACATTCTACATTATTCGGATATTTTATTTAAATTTTTATAAAACCAGCCAGGCATAAGGCTTACGTTTCATGAAATTGTTAAAGAAACTCATTGAATACCATTTTTTCTACGCCCATCTAATCAGTTTAATTCTTTCGTTAAATTTATATGTTACTCTCTTTGCTTATATATATTTCCCAGCTCTTTGCCTTATATATTGGTTCCTTTTTGGAGCAATATTTACTAGTATAAATGATCAAAAATGCTCCAAAAATATTTAATATAACTTTTTTTTATCATTCTGGCAACTCTGACTTTATTTTCTTGCTTACAAAAATTGAAATAATATTAAAATGCTGACGCCTTCATCAGTATTTTGTAGTCGTGTAGTTTTATTGCTATTAAATTAATCTTTCCCGTATAAACATGTGTACTTAATGTTTGACGTTTTGCTGAAATTATTGGATGCATGAGATCCACAATCCGATAGAAAATCTTAAAGTTGACAAAATTTAATTAACTAACTAAAAATGAATGCTTTCGATGCAAGAGGTCTTCAATTTCATTGGCTTATTTGTCTGGTTTCGTTTTCGGCCAATTCTTTGCACCACCCTGTTGTGATCCCCTTCTAAAAATTGCTCATATACATTCATCAGCTGCAAGTGTTTATCACATACACAACCATAAATTGGACACGAAATGGCTATAAAATATATGCGGCTAAACGTGTATTCGATGTGCGTGTAAATAATGAATTATTTTGAAAATCAAAATGAAAATGAAAGTATTTTTCCTTAAAATATTATCTTTTCTTCTCTCATTTATATGCACACTAAAGATTCTCATTTTTTTTTTTTTTTTTTGTTTCTGTTTACGACACAATTTATTATTGCAATTTGGATGATTTGTGAAAGGAGCAGCAACTAAAAATGCTAATTTAAGTACTCGGTGAAGAATTTAAATGTTTGCTAAATGAACACAAATATATTAAAATAACTATTTGAGTAACAATCATATACAGAATCTTGCGAATAAACAGGCACAAGGAAAGGTATTAGGAAGCATTTATTAAAAGCACTTGTCAGTTTTATTGGTCTCAAGATTATTTTGAGTGCATGTTGTAAAGCTAAAACAGAAAAGACGTGAAAGAAATTTAAAAAAAAAAATCAGTTTTATAAACCACAAAATGTTTTAAATTTTGGTAACAATTTACTTAAGTTAGATAAATATTACTTGTATGAAATAAAAATGATTTCATGCAAGTAAAAAGCATGCGATATGCCTTTCAATACAGTTCATAACTTTAAATAAAATTGTTCTTACGTGGTTGGAATACGTTTAACAAATAATAAATTTAAGTTTCTTAAGATTTTGTTTTATTCTATCATGGTTTAAATGAAATTTATTAAATTTATTAATGAAACAAAATTTGAATTTTAGAATGTTCATTAGTCAGCAAATTAGTGTATTTTTAAAAAAAATATGGTCGCCAGAGAGGCTGATTTAATAAATAATCCGTAGGACTGTCTTAAAGCCATTTTGCTACATACAAATTAATTTCTCTCTGCGCGGAGACGTATTTAAGTTGTGTGATGATAACCCCTTTGATTTGAGATAAGCTCTCAGGCAAAAGTCCAAGCTATATAGAAAATATCTCGTAATCTTTACAGAGGCGTATTGCAAGAGCGATAACTTGCATCATCCTGCTGGAACCATGTACTTGCCTTATAATCAGGCACCAGGAAACTTTTTTATATGCCTTCACACGGTCAGGTAAATAAATTTATTGTCGGCAATATGAGCATATCATAACAAGGTTGGGAATACATTTCAGAACGGTTTTGTTGGAGGTCTATTGGCTAGCTTAAAAACGCGAAAAATAAAAGCAAAGTAGCAATAAATTTTTGGAGTAATGCCCCGGACAACAACAGATTTTATTAAATGTGTAATTTAATATTTCAACTGCAGAGACAAAAATTACACAACACGGATATTGTTCCTTTGGATATGGTTCCTTTAAGGGCAATACTATGTTATAAAATTGTGTGAGTTGCGCTTAATATACTCCTACTGCTACAAGTAGGACATCCAGCTCTCAAAAATTACATCAATTTTTTATTCACTCTTTAACCTCTAGAAATCTTTAATATTTTTAATATAGTATGTTGTATTGGACACGACATGTAATTTTATATTTATTAGGTTATTTTGTTTTATTTTTATCGCTTACTTTTATTGCTCAGAAAAATAATTGATCGACAGATTGGCCAAACAACATCCGAACGAAGACAACCGAGTTTCCTTTCCACACGTTGTGGACCAAAAATCAAAAAATGTTTCATATTTAATGCTAACTCGACAAAATTATTATTATTTGGCCAATCTGGTCCATTGTGTAATTTAATGTAATTGCTGAAAGCCTTAAGCTGTGCGCTACATAGAAAATAATCATTGAAAAACAAGCATCAAACTAGAATTGCTTTTTAAGGCAAAAAGTGGTCTTTCACTATTTTTCGCTTTTGAACATAAAATGTAAAAGTATGCCAGCCTTAATAGATAGAAAAGAACTTTTTCTCTATTTATGGGTGGCAAGAAGAGTTTTCTTAATTATTTTTATTTCCAGTTGTTTGGCTTTAAGAGATATAAATCTCATAATGAGCTGGAGAATCATTAATTAAATACAAAAAAAAAAAGGTTCAAAACGTCGATACTCGTACAAACAAAAAAAAAAAGAAAAACTTAAATTGATAAAATGTTAGCAGAATACATTTCTTGAAATCATACTATTTGAAATAAATATAAAAGCTTTTAAATGATTTCATTATTATTAGGAAATACAGTGTTCCCGAAATTGTAAATGGATTTCGGTACGTAACTTAAAAAGGTACTATTTAAAAAAGTACCAACATACAACAATAATAAAAATAATGATACTCGGCAGCTCCTAACTACACCATCGAAATTTATGACTCTGAACTTCAGAAGACACAAAATAGTTCTTTAAAAGTGAATTCTGGAATTTTTGTTTATTTTTGATTTTCTTTTTATTTAATTTGCAGATACCAACGTCATCTACAGCAAATACTCAACAAATTTCGACGGTCTCCCACCTGGTAGCATTAGCGCATGAAAGCCATCAAACTCTGGCCAAGACACAAGAGCAGCCAACACAAACATGTGAAGCAATAACAACGACAAACACAACAACTGTTACAAAGACTTTTTTAACACAACCGGTACAAGTACAAGAAAATCCTTTTGAGTCTTTAAAGGAATGTTCAAGCACAAATTCTGCTACAACTACACAACTAGCCAACCAGCCACCCACCTGTATAGCAGCCATGGCAGCCAATGGCAATGTAATCATTAACAACAGTCACCATCACAATCATGCAACTTTAGAGGTTTTAACAGATCCTCAATTGCAACAGCAATTAAAACAAGTACAACAACAAGCACGAAATGATAGTGCAGCAGAGACGCCAACGACACCTGCTGCTGTTGCCGTTGGATGCGATACCACCACTATGCCAGCCACCACAAGCATCATGCACAAATCTCAAGGTGCTAGTACCTCAAATGCTACCACAATTACATCAATATCAGCCTTATCGCCCCAAACACCTACGCTGACAGTGCCACCCACTGCACCATCAACGCATCTCATGCAAACTGCCAATCCTCCTTCTGCCTATACATCGAGCCAAGTAACAGCCTTGCCGCGTGGCAAACAACCTCAACAACAATTGTCCAGTATAGCCAATCCGATGCATAAAGTGGCAAAAAGAAAAGAAACTCTGGAGGCAAAACGCGAACGCAAGGCTGCCAAGACACTGGCTATTATAACGGGTGCTTTTGTTGTGTGTTGGCTGCCCTTTTTTGCCATGGCCTTGTTGTTGCCACTATGCGAGAGTTGTGAAATCAATGATGCAATCGCTTCCTTCTTCTTGTGGCTGGGATATTTCAATTCAACGCTAAATCCTGTCATCTATACTATTTTTAGTCCGGAATTCCGTCAGGCCTTTAAGCGTATACTATTCGGTGGCCATAGACCAGTCCATTATCGTAGTGGTAAATTATAAAAATACTATAATGACAAAAAAAATACTTCACGTAAGTAATTCTTAAATATATTCTTTAAATCTTTTTTAATTTCGACAAACAAATACTTTAGACCAGAGTATTTTTAATGCTCTGAAAAATGCTTTATGTGATGAAATGCTAATTTCATTACATTCCAATTAATTGCCGATTATAATTCAACATTTCTTTTTTAATATATAAAACGGGTTGCTTGAAATGGTTTCAAATATTTAAACCAAATAATGTGATTTATTTATTTTGCTTGAGAGTTTTCTTTTAATACTTTCGAATTTCCGGCAATTTTTATTCCTATAAAATATGCATACTATATTCTATTATAAATACCTCTTTATAGAAAAGTTATGGAAAAAAACTGCTATTTTTTGCAAAAATATTGAAGCATAAACCTTGTATGCCTTCATTACTAATGTTGGCATTTTTTACATGATCTCTACATCGATGCATAACGTCATGAACAGAAAAAGAGGCACATGAAAGGTAGTTACTTAACAGTGACACTTCAGTCTTCACCACAAGATAACGAGTTGCATGTCTATTGACATGAGATCTCGAATTCCAAAATTGTTTCGTGCATAAGAATGCAGAACACAAATATGACGGAGGCTCTATTAAAAATTGTAGTTATTCACAAATCCTCCTAAACTGATAAGGCATAAACTATTATTTGAGCCCTAATTAGCTGTTGTGAATAGCCGTTGTATTGCCAAGTAAAATCTTATCATATTCTTTTGCATTTTTAAACCGAAAACAGCTGACTAAATATGGGCCAATAGAACTCTTTGTGAATTGAGTCATGAGGCCTTAGTATGTGTTTTGGTCTCGTATTAAAACGTTGCCATTTTTCCCTAAAAATATTTTTTTATTAAAAAAAATTTTGGTTTCCGAAATTTCTGTAGTAGAGTTTACAACACAGGCGTTCTCATAATTTAAAAAATTAGAATTAACCTTTTTATTGAAACTGTCTAAAAACTACTAAAATTATTAAAATCGAAATAATTTTTTCAAACATTTAGGATGAATATAAAAATAAAATATACAGTACCATAAATGTGATTTAATTACCTTCTCCTGGAGATGAAGAAAAGTACAAGGTAGTAGTGCTTAGTGATTTTGAAAGAGATTTTCACTTGCCCATTGCAAGTGATCAATATAAGCTATAAGCAATTATGTATGTATGAGCTTAATAAATATATCATTATTAATTTGAGGTTCGTCAGCTCCTTCCGACTGAAATTTTTCCAGTGCTCTCATGTTTACCTTACTAATGCCACTGCTTGAGCGCTATTCGGAAATCTTATCTAAATCTTATTGATAAATAGGCAAGAGAGTAAAACTAATTATTGCAATTAAATTTTTGCTGTAAAAGATATTCACTTTTTGTGTAAATCCATTTTAATAATTCCTTTTTCAGTTTGTCGTGAACAAAAATTTAAACGATAATTTTAATGTTATTTGTCTCTTTTAAACGAAATTCTTCGTGACGTAAATGATAAGAGAACTGCAAAAAGTCGTGCAAATTATCGTTTTAAGAATTCCTGAAAAGCTCTGGTTTTAAGCAAATATGAAGCCATAAAAGCACTCATAATAAGGACACGCCAACGTATGAACAATACGAAAAGTGATTTAACTAATTTTTTTTTTTTGCTTTCATACACCAACAATAACTTATCTTTCTTACTTTCTATTGCTTTCATAATATTTATGAATTTAAAATTTAATTAATCCAACTATTGAATAATTAAATTCATTATTGAATGTGTAACCTTCTACTTGCAGTTATCTACAGGTCCACGCAATGATTTTCTGAAATACCAAAAATAAAAAAATATTGCAGAAACTCTAAAAAATTAATCAAAATGTTAATAATAAATATTAGTAATAAACCGAAACTTTATTCAAATGTACAAATAAATTAAGAATTAGCTGCGCTATTTAAAAAAAAAGAACTAAATAAAATGATCTTTAAAAGGAATGTGTATGGAAATTAAATCAAACTCAAAATCAATTTGTTGTAAATACTATAAATAAATAGAGTTAGTCAATAAATATTAAACAATTATCGATAATATAAATATTTAGATAAACCAATTAATTAATTTACAAGAAAAAAAAACACATAATGTATTAGCAAAAATAAATAATGGTTGAAATTAAATAATTTTCATCTGTGTATAACGAAATATGTGTATGTATGTATGTGTATAGTATACACAATACTATATTTATATTCTGTGTAAAAGTACACATAAACTTATTGTATTTGTAAAAAAAAAAAAAATGTAATTGTTGTTTATATTCGTCTGACTCTGCCTGTATAAAAATTCATATTTTTACAATATTAAAATTACAAAAACACAAAATAAATTACTATTCTCAATTGTTATAGAATTAATTAAAATATAATTGAAATACAATATGTAAAGAAAATGTTTGTAAAACAAATAGTAAACATTTATAGAAACAATAAAAAAACAAAGCATATCCTTGTTAAGTTGACTAATAAATAGTTATTAAATTGTTTCCCTTTTTTGCATATCTCTCTATCCATAATAACTGAAAATAAATTCAATTAATTATAAAAATAATTGTGCAAATGTAAATGGGGAAGTGAGTTCGTTGCAATCATATTAATCTTAAAGTCCTGGTATGCATGTATGTGTGTATATTGGAAAAAGCAACTGGTCACACTTTGTTGCTTCAATTTCAATAAAGAATTAAAAATTTCTCATTTAACTTCCCTATAATTTCATCTCGCTCTTTCATCTAATAAATGATATGAGAGATATGAAAGAGAAGAGTTATTAATTATTAGAGAGAATTACGATATTCGGAATAGAGTGGTTTTGTTATTGAAGAAAATAACCAATTGAAGTAAATCTTTCATTATTTTATAGAGTATCAGATCTTTTTTTTCATTTACTTTTAATTCTTACATTTTTATTTATATTTTTATTTGTAAAATAAAATTACATAAATTATTGTATAATTTTAATACTTAATCGAGCTTCAGATCCTTTAATAAAAGCTGCTTATATTTTATTTTATATTTGACAAAAGATATATAAAAAGATAAAATAAATTTAATTGGTTCTTTTTTGTAGCCGATAGCCTCAACAAGCAGGGTTTCCTAAGCATTTTATAATCATATTCGCATTATTGTAATATTAAGCAAATAAATAAATAAATAATTTTTTCAATATTTTTTTATTTTCTTTTAATGTTATTCATTTTATATATATTTTCAATTTTCTGTTTTTGAGAGTGTTGTTATAAAAAAAAATTTTTACTTTTTATTTTTATTTTCAATATTTCGCTACCGCTATTAACTTAAATATTAAATAATAAATTTAACAAAAAATTTAAATTAATTAAAGCCAGCCAAAAAAATTATTGTTAAATTTAATATGTTCCTGAAGATGTTACTTAAACCGGTAGCGAAATATTGAAAAAAAAAATTATAATTTTTTTTATAAAAACAATCTTAAACCCAGAAAATTTAATATATATATACATAATTAATTTTTATTAAAAAATCTAAAGCTTGTTTAAAATGATTCAAAAAATAAAAACGCTAATATAAAAAATAAAAACGAAAGAAATAAATACGACAATTTATTTTTGTTAACTTTAATAATTCAGGAAAAAGTAACGAAATATCGAAAATAAAAAAAATTTCTTATAAGTAAAAAAAAAAGATCTTGAACTTCATAAAATAATATATGAACTTCATGAAAAGATTGGAAAAAAATCTAAAAGCAGATTTCAATTGAAATGATCTTATCAGACGCTCTTTCACAGCAAATTAAGTTAAAATAGGGATCATACTAAAATGTCAATGATCTGGCCTATATGGCTGAATTTCGCTTGGTGCTAAAACCAAATAAATCAGTAGTCTTTTAAGCAGAGAGTGTTGAAAAATAATGGCACAGCTTGCTACGATTGTTCTCAGTATTTTTCCATAATTCATGGAATTAATGAAAATGATTGCATTCCTTAAATGAATTTCCTAGTTATAATTTGTCCATCAAATCATTGCGCTGTGCATATCGACAACGTCACAAAAAAATGTTTTATGCAGATTTGACATTATTTAATGGAAACTCCAGAAGTCGGATAAGAATTTAATTAAATTTTTTTTTAATTAACCCTTTCGTTTGTTAGATTGGCAGCACATTGTCTAAGGAAGGAGTAACAAAATTTTTTTTCTTTTTAAAAGTATTTAAATTTGAAAAAAAAATTGTTTTTCTAAGACCAACCGCTAATGTATAAATATAACTCGAGACGGCAGAAGGTGAAGACATAGGCAGTGTAGAACAGTCTGCAGTTTCAAAGTAGGTATTCTTAATTTGGTTGCCATTTTATTCATTGTTTTAATCTTCTGTGAAAGACTGCTAGAGAAGGCCGGCGAGGGGAATGTAAATTGACTATTGACTTAAACTTCCTAGCAATAATTTACATGAGGGATATAAAAAACCAATGAAAACAATCTGTAGATATTTCTTTTTCCAATATATGTACACATACGACAATTGCTCTAACAAATAATTAATATTTTGAAATATCTTTTACCAAAAAGCGACCACAACGGCCTTCTTACGATGTGTCATTTTATAAAACATATAAAATTAAATGAATTCATTACATTATTCTTAATTGTTTGTACACTTCTAAAGGAATCACTGTAACTGAATATCAAATGTATTAAATCAAAATAAAACAAACCAAAAAAAAGGATAATAAATAAAATTAAAATCATACAAAAACACACATGGCATTAAATATGTAAAACAGATAACCATTAGCAATCCATATATGTGGCAACTATAATTAAATAGTTTAATTTACTTATTAATATCTTGCAATTGTTAACAACACTGCTTATAAAAGCTTATACTCTCGTTAAACAAAGTCTGGAAGGAATATTGAGGAAAAACAAACATCATTTGAAAAATTTGTATTTGTATACTACACTTTTGTTTTAAATACTTTGCGGTTTTAACAATTTAATTAGACTAAATAAATTCTTCGAGACTACATTTGCGCTTAGTTCTGAATGTTGCCTTTTTGCATTGCATTGTTCAACAAATTTACAACGGCCTGTAAGCATTCTCTCTAAGAATATTCACATTAATTTTATTCATATTAGCCAAAACTAGCCTAACAGCAATAAATTAAATGTTTAACTGAGAATTAATTCTAAATAGAAAAAATTATGATAAAACAATTGGAAATACAACAGAATAATTTTATTTCGTTTCTACAATTTTGTAAATTTATATTAGCTAATAAATAACAATAAAAACTGTTTAAATAAAAATGTATAAAAAATATAATCAATAAAACTTATTAATAAATGATATAAATGATATAAAAAAAAAGTTAAAAACATTGCATATAAAATTTTTTTGATAAACCATTAAAAACTTAAAAACATTTATCAAAAAAATTTAAACACCAAACTATTCGGGAAAAATGGGTAAAATGTATAATTAATAATTCAACTAGAAAATAAAAGCTGTAAATAATAAATTACAAAAAACCAAATAATGAATACACAGATTGACACAATAAAAAAAAAAAACTTAATAAATATGTAAAAAAAATTATATAAAAATAACTAAATTAAATTGTTTACAGAAATATTTTAAGAAATATGTTGTATGTATTTAAAAAAATAACGTACACACGTGCAACAGCCATACATGTAGGTGTGTAAATAAAATTAATAAATTTAATAATACTCGTATATTTTACATATGTACATGCATACCACATATGCACTCATGCATATGCATACTTGCATTGGGAACTTAATTAGCTTCATTTAGGTTTCAGTTTTCTCGAATTACAACTAGATATTACATAAAGCAAGACGCAGCGATAACATACAGTATTATTTATGATTTTTTGCTCAAACTAATAATTTATGCCGCATGAAAAAATGCATCTAATCAGTCGTAAAGCAGGCCCAGCCCTCCCGCCATCGTAATTATTTCTAAGGTGTGGTAGGTCCAGGGTTTTCTCTTTTGGCTTTAACAGATTTGCATCTCGCTTTTCTGGTTGGCTCTCTAACCACAACTAACGTCCTACGCTAAGGTTTTTTATGGATCTCATTGCCAACCCGTTGCTAATTCCTACCTGAAGGTCAAAGTTTAGTTTAATTTCGCAAAGGATTTCCATAGAAATAAATAAAGGTGAAACGGTCAATCGAAGGGCTTTTTAAATGTAATTTTTGGAATACAAAATTAATTTCGTTTTGCTTAGTTTTTTATTCTCATTATACTTTAATATAATGCAATTTTACATCAGCGATCATCTATTCTTTTCGATTGCTGACTCGCAAAAGGCTAAATTTCTCTCCATCAAAGAGTTTTCTTCAGTTGTTCAGTTGTTGGAGCAAAACTTGTTGTCTCTCTTGATCCTTTGGTTAATACAAAATACATACTTATATTTTTAAAATCAATGCTTTTTTCATGATCTTCACAAGTATTAAAATGAATAGTTTTATTGTTATTCAGAAAATACATAAAAGGTTTTTAAGCCAACCTTTACATCAGCCGTAAGCGAAACAAAGGCAAAAAAAATCGTTCGCTAATTCTCTTGTCAAAATCTAGTCAAATCATTTAAACGCTATAAAAATTAAAAATTGCTTATATTGCTAAAATGCTGCACTTGATTTAACACATATATTGGCGTGCAATTTTTTATTTTTTTTTTTTAAATTTTTTTCTGTATTAGAATTATTTTTTTAAGTTGTACTCATAAAATTAATTGTTAATTAATAAAAAAAGAGAAAAAAACATACTTAATACTGTATACAACTTCATTAACTATTTAAGTATAAAAATCGAACGAAACAATCTTATACATACATATATATTTTATATATGTATGTAATTACAGTCTATAAAAATCATCATTATATTCTTTCATTTTGTTTTTTACTTTCTTATACGAAGAAAAAAATTAACTTTATGGAAAATTCTCAAGCTCATGAGCCCCGAACTTGTAGAATTTCCAAGTTAAAACAAAAGCTTTAAGTTCCTTATATATTTTAAATAATAGTTTCAATCATTAAAAAATGTTTAGATTAATAAAAAATGATAAAATATTTTAAAAGTTATTATTTATACTTTATATAAAAAATATTTAAAAAGAAAATAAAAAGAATGAAATGAAATGAATAACAAACGATTAACCGATTTTTATTACAAAACGGAGCTGGGTGAGCATTATAATTGAAATTATATATGTATTTTCCGATCTCATTAATGAAATTCTATTTTTGACAATTTTCAATTAACTTTCAGAGATCATTAACTACTTTCTAAATACATAATCAAGCTTTAGATGTTTCTTATACATAAGTGTATTTGGTTTTATTTTCTCCATAAAAAAAATATTAGAAAATATAAATATTTATTTTACAAAATGAAATTTATTATTATTTGGAAAATGCCACCCTGTTTAATTATTATATTTTACTTATTATTTCATCAGTAGTTCTCCTACTAAACAGTTTTGAAGAATTATCATTACGTTGTGCCTATATCCTCATATGTTCGCTGGTATGCGTTGATTACAATAAAGTAAGAAACAAATCAGTTATACACAAAAAAAAAAAATAAGAATGTAGCTCTCCCTTATGTAGCTCTGTATCATATTAGCTACATATCAAGTACCATGTGATGGTAATAGGAATGAGGTATTTCATAAATAATATGTAACCCCAATAAAACTGAAAATTAGGAAACCTGCACACAAGAGGGAACAACAAAATAGAAATTGCAATAGTTCACAAACTGTATAAAACAGCTGCAAAAAAAACTATTGACTAATTTTGTTGGTGGGCAAAATAGAAAATTGCAAAATTGGCTTTTAAAAAATTTCAAAATTATGTGCAAGGCAATTTAAACTAATTGACCGCGATTTCCAACTCTGTAAAATATACATGTATTTTTGTTTTTTTTTTTTTTTGTGCAATTTCTCTATTGTCAAAAGTTTTTTTTATGGTTTGTTGGCATATACAGACAGACAAACAAGAAAAGAATTTGAAAAGTTAGCTGAAACATATTATCATCATTTACAAAAATTAAGCGATATAGGATTCGCCTTGGCTATTTATGTAATTGCCACAGTGTTTGCGGCATGTGTACAAAATTTCACAATTGCCTACGAATAAATATTAACCTGGAGGACTTATGACGTTGGCTTAAGGCCATGTTTCAGTATCCCACACAGTCGAACGACTCATTCACACAAAAGTTATATTAGACCAAGCATTATACTTTATGAAATCAAATAAAAATTACATATATGATGGTACACCATATTGTCCATGTGTTACGAAAACATATGTTTTATGTTTGTTACATACAAAAAAACTAATTTATTCTATTTCGTGGTGTAAAAAACGTTTATTAAAAATGTATATTCCTAAAGTTAAAAAAATTAATATATTACAGCTTTTGGTATATACATTAAAAATATAGTAAAATCAGACGAAGTCTATCAATGCATGAAAATTTTCAAAAACTCTCGTAACTGGTATTCGACCGTCAAAAAAAATAATACAATTGAAACATGGTCTTCATTGGTGCACCCTGTAGGCTGTGTTTAGTTATCACAGCTGACTGCATAAATATTGGCGGGAAGCCAAGATAAACAAACCAATGTTAAAAAGGGAGAATAGGAAAATTTCCCATACAAATATTAAGAATTGTCTGCGCATTAAGATTATAATAAATGTATTTATTTATTTGATTATTGATATTTTTTTAAAAAAAATGCTAAATTTGAATTGTATTATATGTGCGGAGTTGTTTGTGGCAACCGATGATCCGCATGTTACCAGTTGCGGTCATATGTTTCATATAGCATGCCTCAGAAAATGGCTAGAAAGGTAATGTACCAATATAAAAACGAAGATTGCTCGATTTTCATTAATTATTTTAATGTTTCATATATGTATTAGATCTAAAACCTGTCCTCAGTGTCGAAATAGGTGTACTGATCGCAATATTATTCGGGTTTATTTCAATTTAGCCAATTTAGATTGTAGTCGGCTTGATGTTGGTTCGCTGCAGGAGCAGCTAGATGATGCAGATTTGCAGTTAAAAGTAAAGGAAAAGGAGTTGAAAAAAGCTGCTGACGAAATAAAATGTTGCAAAGTCACACAGAAGAAGTGCATGTAAGTTAAATTGTGTGAAAAAGGATCACAGATCTTGGAATTTGTCTTAAGGAATGCCGGCGCATGTAAAAATACACATACGTATATGTACAAATGACCATATATTAGCCTAAAACTGTGAAGTGTAAAGATGTGAAATGTGCTTTGAATTTATACATGTATCCGTATAAAATAACTCGGTTCTGTTTTGAAATTGCTCATATCAAGTAAAGTATAAAATTCTCAAATTGCATATCGTATCCGCTACTATTTACATATTATTGTTCCGTAACCTGTCTTTGTTTACCAACTTTATGTAAGAGATGAGATGGCAACTAACGTATTAAAAAAATTTTAGGCGTTAACCAGGGCGGTACATTTCTATTACATCATATAAATCCATTGGGACTTTTAGTAACAATGCAAAAAACGTACATGTTACTAAACGTTAAACAGTGCGCTATTTACAAACATGCACATTTATAACCTTTGTAAAATAAAAAAAGAAATTTGTGTTCTATTTAATTTTTAGGAAAACAATAGCTGGCTTAGAGAAAGATTTGCAAAGCAAAAACTTTTTAATACTGAACTATGTTGAAAAGGTAAATATTATAAACTAAGACTTAGTTTACCTCCACGAAAACTATATATAAATTTGTTTCAATTTCAGACAAAATTATTAGAGTCACAAGTGAAATTAATGGAAGATCTACGTAAAGAATGTAAAGATCTTAAGGAACAAATAGAAGCAATGAATGGAGTTAATACTTTATTAACAGCGACCATGAGTGAAGCCGAAAAAATACTAAACAATGAAAAAAATCCAAAAATTTTATCTAGTTGGGTAGCTACTTTAAAAAGGTAAAGTCTTACAATTCAAATGCATTGCAAAAAAATGTCTAGCCTATTAGATCTATTGTTTTATTATTTGTTTTTTTTTTTTTCAGGGAATTAAAAATGTGCGAAAATAAGAAATCTGATATGCATAGTACTTTAAAATCTGTGCAAAGCAATTTGCGTAAAGAAATTGAACAAAGGAAGTGAGTTTTTCAGAACCAATTAAAGTAGCAAACAAAATTTATCAATATTAATTTACAGATCACAAGATGAAAGGAATTCGCAACTAGAAAGTGAAAATTATCAATTATTGGAAAAGGTATGCTGCTATTCAATATCGTTATAATAATATTTATTTAAATTAAATAACATTTTTAATATGTATTACAGATTAAATGTCTAGAGGATATTATTAAAAGAAATAGCAATAATAAAAATAGTTTTGAAAGCCCTGCTATTAACAGTATACAAGTAATTTCTGCGAATAAAAGATATACAGACATAGCTGCGCCTTCAATAACAACACTAAAAGAAGAGAATAGTTCACATATATCACCTACAACTGTAAGTTTCTTATATACTCGTATATGTATGTATGTATACTATATAATTGGAATGGTACTATTACCTTAAACATCTTTGTTTTTAGAAAAGTAATATAAAAAAGATTGAAGAATCTTCATCCCCTTATTTAAATATTAAATCATGTAACGTCCTTCTACAACCTTTGTTAATGAAAAATCATGAAAATCAACTCAATAATAGTAAAGCGTTGGGTAGTAAAGTAACTTTATTAAAAGTGTCACCAGATAAAAGATGTGCTGGGGCTATTCGTAAAACTAAAAGTGATTTATGTCAACAGGTAAAATCCATATAAAACTAACCATTCTAGAAATATGTATTATAAAGCAAAAATAATTTCAGTACTCTATACTTAAAAAACCGCGTTTCGATTTGGTTTCGATGTCGGGTTCCTCTATTAAAACTATGAAACCTCTAGCTCCCAACCACGTTTTTAATGGTTTTGGTGGTTCAGAACGTGTGGATCCTTTCGAACGTGATTTTATCAGTGACGAAGAAATTAAATTTGTGAATGAGACCAATATGCAATCAGTAGTTAAACAAAAATCTGATCCTGCGGCTACTATAAACAGTCGTTTAAAACGTGGTGGTCTGCGAAATATCAAGTTAACAAAGTAATTGTATGTACAAAGATTCTTTTGAATTATTTATTTTTTATTAAAGAGAAAACCAAATCTTTCTTCTTCGCAACCCGATATAAGTTATTAATTGTACTATTTATAAAAGCGGTAAATCATGACAACAATAATTACCTTAGTAATTTTCTCATTATTATTGGGATATTCAGCCAAATACAAAAAAATTTATATCAAAATATCTAAAATTGGCCCATTTCAAATAATAATGATTGATCAAGCAATATCCGTACTCTGCCTATATCTTATATATAGCACACTGAAAATAATTATGTAATTAAGCAAATCTTTCTTTAAATATAATTTCGTTTAATATTCAAATTTTATACAAAAAAGCTGCATATAAAAACGAGAATGATAATTTAAAATTAATACTCGTCCATGATTTATATTTTATGCGTCGGTAATTATGAGTAAATACTGCGTTTCTATTAATGTAAATTTTGAAGATTCAGAGTTTCACTAAACGAAAAGGCAATTTGCGCATTTATTTTAATAATTGTTGATTATTTTCTTTTCGGCAATACCAGTCCATTCTTCTTTCAAATCAACTTTGCATCCCAAATCGCGTAAAGCTGCTTTGACATCCTGTAAGATTGAGGGATGTTCTCTAATAGCTGCATTTAAAATATCTTCAATGCCGAAAGAAAGCCAAGTTTCGCATTGTTCTCTTGAACGGGACACCATATTGCGTATTGCCCAGGCCCCATTGCGCTAAAAGTTAGAAACATGTATATAGATGTATTGTGAGAAGTATAAAAAAAATTAAATATTATCCCACCTGTACAATTTTATTCTTTTGATGCAAACGCATGGACTCCACAATATCTTGGGAAATACCAGTATCGAATAAAGTTTTACTATTGCTTTTAACGCGCAGCGTCAATGTTGAAATACAGCCCAAAACAGCTGCAACTAGATTTTCATTGGTCTGCAATATAAGTTTTATTGCCAGCTATATATATACTTTATATTTTCAATTTAATAAAGACAAACCATGTGATTATGCAGCAACTCTTTGAGTATAGGTGATACACCATTTTGCACTATATGGCTCTTGACATCATCATGCCCAGCCAAAGCACGTAAAAGTTTTAGCGCCTCACAATTTAAGCGAATCGCATTAGTATTAGTTCTCTAAAAAAAAATAACTTCAAATTAAAAGAATTTTTATAATTTTCAAGATTTTATATTCAATATATATATATTTGCAAAGCTTTAACTCCCCTGACTTCTTACGACATAAATCCGGTAATGACATTTCTATCAATGCTTCATCAATTCTCCACTCCACAATATCAGCAATCTATACATCTAAGTTCTTTGACCTAAAGTTAACAGCATAAGTGACAAATATCGAAGGTATCATTCCCCCATTTAATGATTCTCAATCTTATAGAAGAGTGGCGAATCAATATTGTTTTTTATCTTTTCACTCCAAATAGTTGGTGTAATTTTAACTCGTCAACTAATGATTTGTGCTGGTGATAGCCCAATTTTTAACAATCACTTCCCACTCTCTATATATTACAGCCTATTGGAAGAGAGTCTAATAATATACTTATATATTAACACATCAATATAATTCTGAAATTGGTAATAAACTTTAATTTAACATTTCAACTTTATAGATTTTAATTCTTTGAGACTGGAGACTGCTAGGGCTTACGACTAAAATACTACATCCATATTAAATGGGACTACAAAGACAATAAAAGTCAATAGCTTATCCATGAACGACCACAAATCTGTGGACGGTATAAAACAAAACGATACTTGTTTATTGAAATAAATTTTTTTGTGCCATTTTATGGTATAACCAAAACTAACTCACGTAAAAATTTCCCCTTTACAAAAATTTAAATTCGCCACTAACTTTGGATGACCTATAAAAATATTTGATTTGTAATGAATATATATTCCATTAAATTGAATATATGTATGTATGTAGTTGGAAAGATTAAAAGGTCTAATATTTTATTTAAAATAAAAATATTTACTTACCATTACTTCTAACACCAACTTTATGCCTCCCGCTGTATCAACGGAAGTACATAATTCTTGGCGCACCGCTAACGAGCCAATAGTTAAAAGCAAATCAGCCAGAACTGTAGCATCATCAAACTCTGACAAAAGATTTGTCAGGTCAATAATGAACTCAGCAGCCAATTTACATGCATGGTCGTGAGCGCAACCAAATTCGACTCGGATATCATCATCTAAGACTAAATAACGGCATAACGCCAAAACATCACGTAAGACTTTACTTTCTCTACAAACGAAAGGTCTCAAAAATTTTATGATATTAGCATTAATAATATTTTGGCGATTTATCTCGTGCATAATGCAGCACTTCTGAAGCCACTGCAAAGTCAAAGAAACTATCCGTTCGTTGTCGACGTAGAATTCAAGTAAACGTGGTGCTAACTGCAATGCAATGCTGTCAAATACATCAGGTTGCTTATTATAGAAACTATTGAGGGTTTTAAGAACGGATTCGATAACATCGGTCTTAGTTTTACTATCTGGCAAATCAAGATCTTGGACTAAAACTGTAAGAAGTAAGTAGTTGGCACTTTTTTTTGAGGCCAAAACACGATGCGCAACAGACTTTTGGCACTCATCATCGATGGTTTTCAGAATGTTCAGTAGTTTTTCTCTCCCAATGTCTTTGCCATCTAAATAACATTTAAGAGTATCAAGCGATTCAACGAGAATTGGCTTCGCGGAATCAGGATTAATAGCCAAATCCTTAATAATGTTTGCCAGACTAATACCCTAAAAAATATATACATAATGAACATTTTCATTACAATTTAATGGCATATAATAATGATGCTTAAAGCTAAAATTAGTTTAACATAAACAATTTTTGTGTGGGCAAAACTGGTTTAAAAAACACTTATTTTAACAATGGTTTTTTAAATGAGTCACTTTATAGTGATCGGAAATAACAATCACGCAAAAGGTTCTGCATCTACTCTTGCAGAAAAAAATTACTTTAAACCCACTTGAGCTTCAAACTGCTTGATGGTCTCCTGTTTTGCTTCATCGGGTGTCATTTCGAACTCCAAAATGTTTTCCTGAACAGCACTATCAAATGTATCTTGTGATATCACCTTTGCCATTGCAAGTTCTCGGTTTTTTTGGAAACAAACAATCTTTTTTATCTGCTATATTTTACTTTAAATTTTATACGATTTTAAACAGAAATTTGTTTTCAATTACTTATAAATATATTGTCATCAACTTCTTAAAAAGTACTCCCTGTAAGAAGTGTTACCATTGTGCCGAAATTATATATGCAATTTGAAGCCAATTTCACATCAATCAATTATTTTATAGATTCGTATTAAATTTAATAAGTATACATCATGATATTTATTATATATTTTGAAATAATAAGGATACATTCAATTCGCTCTAGTGTAAAGAAGTTGTTCGCAAGGCGAATTCAAACAGGAGATACACCAACTTTTTTCTTATGTTTATTTTAAATTTTTTTTTGGTGATAGACCAAACAAAAACGATGTTTTAAGTAAACAATAAAAAACCAAAAGAAACAAAAAATGTTGAGGAAATGAGATATTTTTATTTCAGTCAACTTTACAATTATACACTGTAACTGCAGTTATTGCGGCTTCATACATGCATCGAAAAATATTACTCTATTTGCTCTATAAAATGGGCAAAAATCATAAAATATTGAAAATCTTGTAGCATTTAGCTGTAAATGAAGTTTGGAGAATCGAAAACTTTAACTTATTTGATTTTAGAAATATGTGTATGAAAAGCAAAAACCATTTTTAAAACATTTGTTTTTATGTAAATGCTCACATCCACCGGAAGGTAAGTAGTTAATGAAAAAGTATTTTCTCAAAAAAATACTCTAGTTGAGGAAAAGCCGCAAGAATGGTAACGCTGTGAAAAAATCAGATTATTTATAAAAAATCAGACAAGTTCTATGAAATATTTGAAAAATTCTCCTTGGTTGCTTAAAATAATTTAGCACACTTATATACAACTCTGTACCAATTGTAAAATTGATGTTTATTCCCTTTGAAAGAGACACATAAATGCCAAAAAAAAACATTTCTACAAATTTCCTTTGACATTGAAGTCATTGTAAAACTCGTCATACTTGTGCGTGTGCTAAGAATAAAATTGCAATCTGATTTTGACCAAAAAACAGCAAAACACAAGAATTAAATAAGTTTATTAACAAACTATTAAAGTAATTTTGCGTAAACTTAAATATTTCATTTGAAAAAAATACTTAAAATGGAAGACGATTGGGGTAAGTTGATTGCCAAATGTCACATCGTTTAAAGTTTGAATGAATTGTGTAGAGGCCATGTGCTTCAAAGAATATTATAAAACAAAAATGTTTCTAGTGCACAACTTAAATATGTATCGAAACCTTTGGAATTGCATAAAAAAGTGACAGTGGTTTAAATTATAAAAATTTATTTTAGAAAGTGCAGCTGACAAACCATTGGTTGTTATACCTGATAATATAAACAAATGGGCCGGGGAAGATGACGACGAGGATGTTAAAGTAAGTTTCCGTATTTGTATTTCTTAAATTTTTTTTTTTTTTTTTTTTGCAATACTTCTTTTAATGCACAAATAAAACTTTCCTACTATTCAATTGACACGTGTAAGATTTGTTGTTTTCATGTTGTTTATATTAGCAACTTGCATTTGTGTGCATTGAATTACTTCAAGTTGCCCCTCTTGCATACCAAATTACAAATGAAAAGGAAAGTGGTTTTCAACAAGTTTAGCTTATAAATAGAAGGCTTAAATAAATAATTATATGCGTTAATTATAGAATATATTTAAAAAACAGTAATTGAATAATTTATTCTGCTTACAGGATAGTTGGGACATCGAGGAAGAAGAAAAAAAAGATGAAGAAAAATCTGAAAAAATAAAGACGAAATCTCCAGTTAAAACAAAACCTAGTAAAGCGCTAAAATCAAAATTAGCCGAACAAGAGGTAATATATAATTATGTGTATGTGCTATATTAATCCATACTAAAATATATAATACCACAATTGAATATTGCGAAAATATCACATGGCTATAAAAGTTGCAAATTTTAATATATTATTCGCCCATCATCTATTATAGAGACATATATACATATATGTATTTATTGAAATTTTAGCACGCTATACAGTGCTCTTGCAGTAGTATTTTTTCGGCGATGGCAAAAACAAATAATAAAATGGCTACCAAAAAACATCCTAATAGCTCCTTGTAATAAATGAGCAAACTAAGTTAATGATCTGACTAAGAGGTTATTAACTTTCTTAAATTGTTACCAACAAAAACTTTCAAAACTGAAATTTGAGATATTGAAATCGAACAATTCAGAATATAAAAAGCACTTTATTTGTTTATCACTTTAGCCCTAATAGTAATTTTGTTATTAAATATATTAACATATCACCATTACAATAAGCATAAATCGATTTATTCCTAAAAAGAAATTAGATCAAAATCCATATATTTTTAATATATATTTATATTACGTTTCATTGTAATTACGAAATAAGGTTCATAAATTGCTGTATAATTTTATTTAAACATATATTTTTCAGAGGTTGGAAGAAGAGGCTGAAGCGGCACGTTTAGCTAATATGACACCTGAAGAAAAAGTGGCCGAAAAGTTACGGCTGCAAAAAATTCAAGAAGAGTCTGATTTAAAGAGTGCTTTAGATACTTTTGGTATAGGTGATATAGGTGGTTCGCTGGATGGTTTTGATCCTCAAACGGAAGACGAATTCAAGGAATTTGGAGCGACGATATGTTGGAAAGTAACACAATACAAAGATTCGCCCCACTTTTCTTTATTCATTGAGAACTTAGTACGTAGCATAGGTGTACATTGTAAGTTTATTGCTATTAACAAATTTAACTTCATACATACATATGTGCATAGTATCAATTAATTTTGCATATTTTTTAATTTCAAGTAAACCTTTCTGATTTGAAGAAACTAAAAATAAACATTGAAAATTTGCATGCCGAAAAGCAGAAGTTAGAAAAACAAATTACCAAGAAACCTTCGGGTAAGACTAAGGGCAAAGTTACGCTGAAAAAAGAAAGTGGTGTAAGTTAAAATTCCATAAGCTAGCGTCTTTATACTGCTTAAAATGAATTAACGAATTCCAATGTTTTCTAGGATATCGATGATTTTAAAAAATATGGTAATGATTATGCTGACTACGATGATTATGATTTTATGTAATTAAATAATTTACCCCATCAGTGAGTCATTAATGCATACCATGTATTGTTTATTTACTTTTTAACGCCTATAAGACAAGAAATGGTTGAAAAGTTTATCTCTTGGACTTTTTATAATTTACCAATTTCTTAATTATTTTAATTATTTGTTAAAGATTTTAATGTGATTCACATCATATATTTTTCTATACATAAAAAAAATGTTATATAGCACATACAGGAATTTTTGTTTTGTTATGTAATTAAGAAATATTACAATATTTCTTAATAAAAAGGGAAACAGCCTTCAGCGAAATAACGATTTGTACATTTTAAAGTAAGAAAATATATTACATGCAAATCGAGTTGTAATACTCAGATTTGCAATTTGCTTAATACCGAATTATTTTTTGTATAAATAAAAATTATATATTTAATAGTTAACCATATAAGACTTTTTTCTCCAAAAAATTACGACTTTTATTTCAATGACCTTAGCATAAAATTAAGGAATATTTATCAGTATTTATAATGTTTAACATCACCTATAGAATGTCTACTTTCGGGATTATATATCATCAAGGTGATATCGTGTAATTTTTTAGCTTCATACATTTTATGGGCAATTGTTTTCTTAGAACATATCTATTCACGTACATCTCATTTTCATTGCTTTCTATATCATAGTTTTCATTTTTTTATAGAAATATTGTAATTGAGTATTAATAGTTTATTTTAATAACCTGTGATTTCTAACACAAACTACAATATCTATATAAATTTGAAACAATGCAACAACAATAGTACGTAGTGTTTCACACACCAATATTTTGTTTTTGTAGCCCAAGGCGAATTCAAAACGGTTTACAGCTAGAGCGCAATGGTTTCTGTTTCGAGTTTATAAAATGGCACATCAGTCACTAACAATAACAAACGTGTTTGTCTGTTAATAGATTCGCCTTGTACAACAAGTATGAAATGACCGTAAGCCGGTATAAACTTTAAAGCCATTGATTGGTAATTGCCGACTACGGTATTTAAACTTTCCTATGCCGCCGTTGAAATTTGGAATTCATTCTTAGGTCCTTATTATATAGATTGTACCATAATATACTCTGAAAAATTATTTGTTTTTGCACTGTGTACCATTTGTCTATGCTTGTTGTTTGATTGAGTCTGTGTTGAGTAATAATTGAAATTTTAAAATATTTTTAAAATTATGAATGCTCAGCTAACCGCTGAATTGGATAATGCACAACAGTGCCTGCTGGAAACTTACAACATGGCCTTAGAGTTTGGCGATGAAGGTAACAAAATAAAATTATGATCAAAATATTACACTAATAATTTTTTTCCATTGTTAGAATCCCAGAATCATAATGTTTATTTGACGTGTTTCTCGAAATTGTTAACAATCAAAGAGAATGCTAGGCGCATGGATCAAGCAATGGACACAGCGCGAGAACATTGTACAACAGAAAATATTGAAAAAGAATTTCAAAACAGTTTGGCAACAATCATGTCTAAAAAGTATGATTTCAAAAACAGCCCTAGTTATATAGGTTTTGAGCAAGAATTGTTGAATATATTGGCAGCCAAGGAGGAAAGTGAAGAGGCGACAACTAGTAATGCAACACGTATAGAGAGTGAAGATTTCATAATGGAGAGTAATGTCAATGTATTCGATCCTTTGACTAAACAACGTATGCAAAATCCGGTGCGTAACACTTTGTGTAATCATCACTACGAAAAATCCTCTATTTTGGAAGCAATACAAATAACCAATCGCTTGAGATGTCCTGTTGCAGGCTGTGGTAATAAAGCCTTTGTAAAGAAAAACCATTTGTTAGATGATAACATTTTTAAAATACGTTTACAAAAAATGCAAGAAAAAGAAAATTAATAATGACATTCAAATTTTAAGCTGTTTAAGTATAGAATACATAAATTATTTTAATGTTCAAAATTTTAATATTTACTATTTTAATCATCATCAATCAGCTTGTGATATATTTTGAGAAGCACTAATTAATGTATCACGCAAATCTTTTGTTGATTGTATGTGTACCCTTACGGTATTCAAAAATACTGGATATGGGATTGGTGCACCAGGATTATCTTGCATGTATGTGTCAGTCCATAAAGCAGTTACTGGCCCAGGCAAATAATGCTGAGCAGAAGATAATTGTTGCATACATTGCATAGCAGTTTTTAGATGTAACTCAATTTGATCACAATAAGAGTAAAATTCTTCCAAGTGTTTGTCGAAGCGAGCAGAATTCGTCACAGCATCTCTCTTCAAATTATCTGCCATGTTATTTTGTTGGAGTGTGAATGCGGCACCGCGAAATGTAAGTAACAGAGATTCTCTCATTGGCATAAATAAACCTTTAACTTTGGTTATGTTATCAGTCCTCTCCGCTGGTTGTTGATGCTGCGGCTGAACTTGCGAATTTTGAGAAATTTGTCCTGCCATTTGTTGCTGTTGCGGAACCATTTGTTGGCCTACGGGCTGTTGCTGCGGCGACGACTGCATTAATGGAGATACTCCTTGCTGCATCATTGCATTGGGTGGTCCTACAGAACCACTTATATTTCCTACACCACTCATTTGCTGCTGAGGCATAGTGTGCATATTCATATTGGGATTCATATTTAATAACCCAACAATATGCTTCAATTATTAAAAGAACAAAAATTAAAATTATTTTATAAATTTTTCTTTAGAAATCAGTTGTGGTATTTTTTGTTTGCAGATATTATTATGATGCTTATTCGTCCGTGTGATTTCAAGGCGAATTAAAACATGTGTTATCATCAAACTTACAGGCTATATTCACTATTCTAGTCAATAGTTCTATTTCTTAAATATGGCACCTCTGCTGAAAAATAAAATGATGTGATTTGAAATTTCAGATTTTTATGACAAGCACAAGTTTAAGTAAATATTTATAGTGACAATTTTATTAATTTTAATCAGCGAAAAAAATATTGTTTCCATTATTTTTGTATGATAAGATATCACCAGCAATGCTATCTTGATGCCATTTTTTAAATAGGAATGATATCACATATACCTTATATAAAATATTGTATTACTGTGCTGGATAGTAAAACACGGCCCCTTAGTCTTACAATTTAGGTCTACCCTGCAATTACAACTACAATGGTAACGACGGCGCTTTGTAATAGTTTCGCCTCTGTTTTCCCTTTGAAAAACATAATAATTTCATATTTTAATGGGTATGCATGAGAATTAACATATTTGAAACGAATTTGGCTTGTAAGAAAGTATGAATATGTAAACTACAACTAGTGTTTGTCAATTACCTAAACTATGTGAGGTTCCAAACCTTCGTTTCGAAGGATAATTTTGATATAGTTATGTTTGCAAGTTAAGTCCTTTTCTGTTGAAATACACTGGTCAAAAAAAGTATTCGACATATGGATTTTTTTTTTATTTTTAAAATATTTCATAATATAAACCAATAAGGAACTTTAAAACTGCTAATTTAAGGAAAAATATCTTCAAATTGTTCTTTTATAAATTTTATGGTAATCCACAACAACAAAAACATAAAGCTAATGAATTACTGCAAATATATAAGCAAAAAAAGTATTCGACAATTGAGCAAAACAGCGAATTGCAAATAATAACGGTAAAAGTACCGTTGAAATTGATGGTTTTGCTAAACGTTGTGTTCCTACATTCAATTTAGAATCATTATTTAATATAAAAATTTCATTCGAAGATCATAGGTCGCAAACAAAGTGTCGGAAAAAGTAAAAAAAAATCATTGTTTACCATTATAATAACGGGTTAACTCAACAAAAAATTGCTGAACTAGTAAATAGACCACGCACAACTATCCATTATATCATAAAAAAATGGAAGGATGAAAAGACAATTGAAAATAAGACAAGATGTGGTCGCCGAAAAGCATTGTGAGAAGGAGGTGAACGTTGGCTGGTGCGCCTGGTTAAAAAGGACCCAAAAACAAATGCCACTGTACTCTCTAAAAGTGTCAAAGAAAGCTTAAATATTGCTGTCACAACCCAAACCATTCGGAATTATTTGAAAACCAATGACTACCGAGGTAGAACTGCGCGAAGAAAGCCTTACATTTTAAAAAAAAAATAGAGCGGCAAGATTAAATTTTGCTAAAAACTATATTAAAGAGTCAGAAGAGTTCTGGAAGAATGTGATTTTTGCGGATGAGAGCAAATTTAATCTCTTTGGATGTGATGGCAAGGTAATTGTCTACAGAAAACCAAATACAGAGTTAGAATAGAAAAATACGGTGGCGACCGTAAAACACGGGGGTGGAGGCATTATGGTGTGGGGGTGTATGGCGGCAGCAGGAGTAGGAAAAATAGATCTAATCAAGCAAACTATGGACCATATGCACTATATTAGTATTTTAAAACGAAATTTAAGAACTAGTGCAGAAAATCTTGGAATTGGAGCTACTTTCCAGTTTTACCAAGATAACGACCCAAAGCACTCCGCAGCAAATACAAGGCTTTGGCTTTTATATAATTGCCCCCGCGTAATTAAAACACCTGCTCAGAGTCCAGATTTAAATCCCATAGAGCATCTATGGAACCATTTAGAAAGAAAGCTGAGACAGCGTCATTTTACCAACAAAAACCAAATGGAGAAGGTACTGATGGAAGAGTGGCACAATATTAACATGTCAATCACACAAAAATTGGTCCAGTCAATGCCACGACGTTTAAAAGAAGTAATTCGAAAAAAAAGAAGAGCTACGAGATATTAAATATTAATTGTTTGTTTATTAAGTCGTGTTTAAAATGAAATGTCGAATACTTTTTTTGCTTATATATTTGCAGTAATTCATTAGCTTTATGTTTTTGTTGTTGTGGATTACCATAAAATTTATAAAAGAACAATTTGAAGATATTTTTCCTTAAATTAGCAGTTTTAAAGTTCCTTATTGGTTTATATTATGAAATATTTTAAAAATAAAAAAAAAATTCCATATGTCGAATATTTTTTTTGACCAGTGTATATAATATTATTAATGTATCAAGTTGCCTCCCATTCTACTCGTTAATCTGATAAACTACTAAATCACTCCGCCATAGCGATGTAAGCATGATGGCAGTGCATTAAACTATGTTACGAAATACATGAATTGTATTTTTGAAATTTTCTAAAAAAAATTCTAATGTCGAATTTAAGTAGATAATTAAAAATGCATACATTTTTCTCATTTAAAACTTTCTTTTAGTCAAACTGAAGGAAAATAAATTAGTTTATGTATATATTTGTGAAAAGTAACGATTGAAGGCTTTTCTACAATTACAAATTACAAATTTTACACTCAAAGTTCCTTACTATGCTTTTTTTGTACTGTCTGTATTTTCTATATAAACAATACAAAAATCTCGAAATTCCATTTTTTTCTGTGTTTTTGTGGTTTAGTCTAATGCAAAATTGAATTAAAGAGATTATGAAATTGATGGATTTAATTTGTTTTAATCGCACATTTTGAAATCTACTACTCGAAAGTAACAATAAACCTAAATAAATAACAAGAAAAATAAAAATATACATACATATACTTATATTGTATTTAATCTCGAAGGTCTGAATTCATTTTGACAATAAAACCAACACTAATTGTAATTAAAAATAATACGAGTAAAAAAGGAATCTGCTGTTACTTAAAAATATGTAAAATAATTCTTAAAGCAAACGTAGGCGACAATTAGATGCACCACATTGACAATACAAAACCTTGCCAGGTACCACACCTACTTCATAATTATAATTCCAAGTTAATTCAGTGCCAGCGCGTATATTGCACGACGAAAAGAACGCCACATTTGGAAAACGTAAGTCATGTGTGTTAACAAAAACATTTTGTACAAACATATTAGGCGCACAAGAATGCTAAGGAATAAAATAATTTTTCTTATAATAAGGAAAGACCTGTATATATATATATATATATATATATATATATATATATATATATATATATATATATATATATATATATATATATATATATATATATATATTTTTTTTTTTTTTTTTTTTCTACCATCTTACATTGAAATAACGACCCAAATTTCCAGAAATTTTCGCATCCATAACATAACACGCCTCATCTTTCCCATATAACTTACGTATGGAACTAAAGGGAAAAATATTTCATTCTTTAAAATATTTATGATTGCAAATATAATATACTTTTCTCTAACTGAATCCTCATTCATATCAGCATTTGGATTAAAATTGATTACTTGTCTCTCTTGAGAATCCTCTTCTTGGTTACTGGAGCGTGTTGATTTGATGGCATTTTGCTTTTGTTTCGCTCTAGTTAAAAATGATTTACTGGGTGTAAAATCATCATCCAAATCAGGATGGTATGGATCTTCTTCGTCTGGTTCGGGGAGCTCTACCTCTGACTCGTAGCCTTCTTTAATTTGTTCTGCTACTTCAATATAATCCAATTCGGCAAAATACTCATCGCCAGCATCTTGACCACCCTGATGTATTTTTAAAATGAAATGTAAATATATATATATATATACTCATGTGCATTTCATTAACTGACCTCATTGGCTTTGGCTTCTGTTAATAAATGACCAGCATACACACATACAAAGCTGCCGCGTGGTATATCATTAATACAACGTAACCCCCATCCACGATTTGATGTTTTAAAAACTTGTAACTTCATAGTTAACGAGTTTTGCACAACCCGGTTAAGACAACTACTTTTGCATTTGCAATTAGCATTGCATTCATAAATACCAGTTGGCACGTGATCCAACAGACGTCTATATTGATATCCTACGTCTTCGGGAGCAGCATTTGGATTTCCATATTTAGCACCAGACAATGTTAACTGCCAACAAGCGCATTTCGTTTTATCCTTAAATTATATAATAACAAAAAATTCATTAAATACCAAGCTATATACATATTAACCGATATATTAACGTATCAAGACTAGTCATACACAGACAGGATTAATATCTATATTTTAATCCAAAATTGTTTTTAATTCAATATTTCGTTAGCACTACGGGTAACATTTTCAGAAATTATTTAGTTTGACAAAATAAAATACATGTATGAATGAATTTGTTTTTTTTTTTTTAAATTAAAGAATAGATTTTTCTACAACTAACAAAATTGAAAAAAAAAATTTTTTTAAATATATGAGTGATTTTCACAAGATAAAACTGTATAAATATCTATTACCTATTAACTATTTGTTTTGTAGTTAATTCTTTGTGTAGGTGGTTCTTTTATAATCTGTTACAGTTCAGACATACATATTTTGTGAAAATCAGGATATTGATTGTTATTATTGCAATGTAATGTTTACATTGTGCCAGTGTAATATTTCTATATTTGTGATCAGATTTATGCCCCGAAATAATAGCGTTTAGTAAATTTATTTTGCAGTGCATGCATATGCAAATCACAGAGTCGCGTAAAATACTGTTAATGTCAAATTAAATAACTTACAGTACAATCATCTTCACAATCACATCCAATTAAGAATGCCGGATCCGTATTAATGTTAACACCTTCTGTAGGTATAACCTTAGCTGAATATTTGCATTCTGGCGGTAAAGTATTATCATAATAATTCACTAATGGTATCGCCATTTTCTCTTGACCGCCGGAAATATCTCGTTTTTGTATAATAGCACTTTCAATAACGTATTCTGCTAGACAACTAATTTCATGACTGAAATCAAAATTATCAACATTTAAAGCGTTATTCGTCGTACGTAAATAGTAATGTAGTTCCTTCATATTGCGTAGGATTTTGCCACATGGAGCGCGGTAAGTAACAACGCGCTTGATCTTTTGCCGTATAATAAAACGTTCCCAACCAGAGAGTAATGGCTTGGATAATGGACTATATGCGCTGAGATTATGAGTAATTTCGAACTGACATGAGGGTGCACATTTGTGGAGTTTATACTTGCGTGGCGGTAAATTACGTTTGGCTGTGTAGTAGACAACCTAAAATTGAATAAGCAAAATAATTTTTGTTTTTAAAGTGACTTAATTTTAATTTCGTCTTACCTTTCCTTTCGGTTTATTTTCATCTTCTACATAAATAGTAGAGTTATTTAAATGTTTAACTATAGGTTGCTGCTGTTGTTGCTGATTGCTACTGGATTGTGCAGAGTTCATCATGGATTCCGGTCTACCAAATGTTTTGCGAGCTACAGCCCGATTTCCATCAACCGATTTATCGGCTTGTTGTTGTTGAGGAGCATTTTCTTCGTCTTCGGTGTAACGGATAAATGGTTCAGTGCGCTAGTTTTAAAAAGATTTTTTATTATAAAATAAAAATATTGTATTTTACTATATATAAACGCACTCTTGACAATCGTGACACCGGCATGACAGAACTTTTCTGTAACGATTTTTGATATTCCTTAAACACCGGTCCTAAACGTAAGGATCCTCGATATATCCATTCAGTATGACTTTTACTACCTTCAAATTGCATTAGCACTAAACTGCAATCAATATCGACGACGCGTGCATGTAGCCAATATCCATTTGATTCAGTATTCATGGACTGCCCCTTTTGTGTTTGTACCATAGGGCGGTTAATAGAATATTGTGTTAAATATTTTTGTATGAAATCCCTGGAAGCTGGATGCACATCTTCCCAAACACAGTCAGATACGTGGCACACTAAGCGAACGTCCCTGTGATATACATATTGTGTGTAACCGTCATCGTAGAATATTAAATATCTATAAAGTAGATTCATTATTTAAACATTTTCTTTATATCAACTAAAAAATGTTTAAGTAAATTTAATGGTTAATATATATTTATCATACTTACCTAAATTTATTGTTGGGCTTTAAAGGTTCGGCAATAATGCCAGGATAAAAAGCGCTTTGCACGTTAATTTTTTCTCGTCCTCTAGCCAAAGAAGTGGCATCGAAATAGGCAATAACGCGTGTTCCTAAGAAAGTTTTATTAATCAAATAATGGTTGAAGTAAAATTATGTAAATACCTATAGGCAACCTAACAGCTGGAGGATCAAAGTACGCTAAATATTTGGCTGGTACTGTTTTAGGAATTTGAGTTTGATTCCTGATAAATTTAATTTTATACTGCTTCACATTATATGAAATTTGATTAGGTAAACCATTTTCAACTAGTTCCATAACTTTGCAAGGAACCCAGCTTGCAATTGGATTATTTTTAACAGCATAATAATTACTATTTAGTTGTATAGGAGGTCTTTCGATTTCTCCAACTGGTGGGATCGACTAGAAAGAACTTAATGTAATGACATAAAAATCTAAAAAATGTATTGATTATTTACCTGTATTTCTTTTTGAATAACTGAATCCAAGCTCAGTAACTTGGTTTTGTTCAAATCTAAAGGCTGCAATTGACGTATTTTAATTTTTGGACAAGTATACAAACCTTCATGCATTTTGTCTGCCTGCTTTTGCAAACTCTTTAGTTCATTATCTACATAATCGGTTTCCATTTCTAATCGTTTCAGACGTTCCATCAAAATAGTTTTAGACCACGTTAGTTGGTTTTGTATACCCAGTCTATTCAGTACTGACTTAATTGTATCGTTTAATTCAGACTCTATAAGTGCTAAATCTTTTTTCGAAAATGCTGAGTTGGTAGACTCTAAGGTTTTTGCATCTCTATTAGTGCTGGAATCTTCGTCATCACTACTATCAATTATTTCCACAAACTCTTGACGTCCGGAGGGTATGTTTTCCAAAAGTAAAGGTTGTTTAGCATTTATCAAACCACAAAATTCCTTTAAATATATAAAAGTCATATAAGCATTTTATCAGATAAAATGATAATATTAAATTATATTTACCTCATACATATCTAAAGCTTTATCATAGCAATCGGCGCAAATGAATTGATGCTTAAATTTCTTTTTGGTTACTTTAAAGTAACTAAAAGCAAATTGTGGTACTTTGAAGTATTGCTTGTGTTTATGTGGGCATTCATAATTTATGCATTCCTTATTGTAGAATACTTCATCATTAGTTTCTTCCATATCATTGGTAGTAGATAATGCTTCTTCTGGAGTTATATCTTCTACAAAAGGCTTTTCTGACGTTTTCTCTAATAGCGTATCATTTTTGTCATTGTTTTCACTATCTCGGTTAATTCCAGTTGCATTGTTATTTTCTGTGATACTATTTTTTTCCAATTCGAGGAATTTCTCCGGATCCATAATATTAGTACTTTGTTCGTCATTTAACTTACCTTCTTTCAAATTCATATCTAATTCAATGTCTTCTTCATCATCAATTTCAATAATTGGTACCGGTGGTTGTTCTATTGTTATAACATCATCATCTTTAGACTTGTTAGACATATCCGTTTCAGTAGATTTTTGTACATAAAGTTCTGCTTCTACAAATTTAACAACATTACCGTTAGATTTATAAACAATACTATTCTCGCCAGATTTAACTAAAGCAGTTGCAATTTCTATTGGTGTGATCTTACCCTCTTCAGATGCGTTACCATTTTTCTCTCCACACTTTTCTAGATGAATTTCACCTTCATTACGAGTTACTTCAAATTTCTCATCTGATTTGTTGGAAATAGTAACTCTAACATCTTCTTTAGTTTTAGACTTATTAAGAATATCCTCTTGTGGCTTGTCTGTATCGGTTTCATATTTGTCACTAATTTTCATTGCATTTGCCTCCATATCTACATCCATATTTGTTCCATCATCGCTCTTAATATCTGAAAAATCATCTTTCACTTCTGTTATGTTTGACATTTCTTCATCAATAACTAAATTGAGAGACTCCTGACTATCACAAGTATCTAAGTGTGAAATAGTATCTTCAGTAGGAGTTCCTCTATCGTGATTACTTTTTATTTCTTTAACAGTTTCATTGGAAGTAGAAGTATCAAATATATGTTCTTTTATGCACGCGTCTTGTATGTTATCTGAAACAGCATCATCTTCTGTACTATGATGTAAAGATGCAACGTTTTTTGTGATTTCAAAATTTGCTGCTACATATATACCTGGGGTTTGATTTATATTAGATAATTCAATTGTGTTTGCTGTATTAACTTTTTGTTGGTCTGAACATATTTCCGATCTCTCCTGTGAGACATCTGTTGTTAAAGTTTCTGAGCATCCTTCGGACAATGAAAAAGCTTCTGTAGCTGAATTTGAAGTTTCTAGTGCACTGGAATTTGAATTCCCCTTATTAGAATTAACTTTACCGTCATATGCTTCCGATATGACACCACCTTCAGGTTTCTTAACGATGCTGTTCACAGGATTTCCTGGTTCTTTCGAATATACTGTATCGTCACGAAATTCCACATCAGAAATGTTTTCTAAAGACGTATACGCTGTTTAGTAAATTAACACTTATAGATATATTTTCTAAAACGTTACTTGAAATGTTATAAAATTAAGGTAATTTAAATATATATGTAAAAGACTTTCATCCAATTTTGGATAACTAAAAAAAACTGCTATGCCTATTTAATCCAAAATCCATTGAAATTTGCAGAAACACTTTTACAGCATATCCCGTGTGAAATACAAACATGGATACGTAAAAGCTGCTTTAATATATAAAAAAAATTAATCTTACAATAACAAATATGTAAATAACTATTTATTTATTTACCAAATATTACAATTATATTGAATGTAATTGCAATATGTATATATAGCACTGGCTACTGAGGCCTTTGGCTTCTGGCTCCCCGGGAATTGAAACCCTGACACAGGGGTTAGTATACCCGCGTAACAGGGGGGTATACTAACCATTATACCATCGAGGGTCTTGTGTAAATAACTAATTTTTACAATAAAATAGAAAAACAAAGTTTCGGAATATGCTGTCATAAAGAAAATTTTTCGAAAAGCGGTATATCGTATATCAAAAAATCATGTCATAAATAAAAACGTAAAATCTAGTGTAAATGTTATCTGGGGAACCGAATATTATTCGAAACTAATGTAAACACAAATATTTATGTATACGGATTTTATTTGTTAAATTGAACGAAAGTTCTCACCTCCACTAAGTTTTGAGTTCTGCTCTACTTGAATCACACTGGCACCTTCCCCATTGTCGATTAATTTGGTCTTCTGCACCGTTGCTTCTGATTCAGAAATCAGAATATCGGAATTTTCATTCGCAATTTCATCTAAAGCTTGAATAGTTGATTCAAAAGCTGGCATTTCGGTACTTATACTCGCTGTGTCGGCGGTTGTCTCATTTCTGTGCAGCTGCACAATGCCCTCATCTTTATTTTCAATTTCTGACATATTTTATAAATTGTAATATTTCACATATGAATGCTTTCCTTTGTGATTTCTTCGTCGTCGTTAAAGCCTCAAGTTATGTTTGGTTTAAAATAAAAACTGAAAATTACCAAGCAGCAGAAAAATGTGTAATGAAATCCGGAATCGATCGAAGAAAACAAGCGACTAACACGACTACCCTGTGTTTTTTTGTTAGATGTAGTTCTGCAACAAATACAAATCGGCAAAAAAGAATATGGCGATTTGTTGTTGCTTCAGGGTTACTATACAAAACACCTGATTCAAAACAAACCAATCACGGATGAAAAATAGGATATTTTGTTTTTGAAATGATTAATGCATTATTTTTTATTAGTTCTTTTGAAATACTTTTTAATTTTTTACGTGTTAAATATTTATATTTATTGTTTTTGCTGAGAGCACTGAAATAAATAAAAAAAAAGCAGTTGGAACTGAACTAGAACCGAAAGGAAGAAAATGTAAAAAACTATGTACTGAAGAGAAAGTTGAAAATTTATTTTTGACATTCAATGCGATCTTTCAACAAACAAAGATTCTAATTGTTTAATTTAAAATTTTTTGGAAATTTCAACACTGCTTAAGACAAACTTTTGACACAACACCTTATTGTAAATCGACAAAATAGATATGTGTATTTACAGGGTTGCAATACCTCAACCTTGTTAAATTTCCCATGTGTGCATAAGTAAAAATGAAATCTAACCAAAGCAAATTCATAAGCCACGTTATTTCACACAAGTGAAAAACATATGTTGCAGTCATGTGGAATTCATATCATTTCACTTTGCGTTTTAACTAACATTTCAAAATTAGGGGCCGGTAGAGTTGCAAAAACCACCGCCGTCGAAAAAGCTTCGAGTATTGTATCGCCATCCATTGTGGCACATGGTAACTCTGTGATTGTGGTATTGCATTAACCGTGTGGTTTTGTTTACAATCGGCATAAAATAATATATTTAAAAGATATAGTTTGCGGTAAAATTATGGCTCCTGCCAATAAAAATGAGGGGAATTTACCTAATATACTGATAACAGGTGAGTAAATAACTGCATTTGTATATATATTAAATTTATTAACTTAAAACGCTTATTTCAGGTACTCCTGGTGTTGGAAAATCATACATATGCCAAAAAATTTCTGATCAATTAAAGCTTTGTTGGATAGATTGCTCCAAAGTTGCCAAGGAAAACAATTTTATTGAAGAATATGATGAAGAATATGAATGCCCTATTTTGGATGAAGAGAAATTGATGGACTATATGGAACCGTTAATACAAAAGGGAGGTAATGTTGTTGAATATCATGGTTGCGATTTCTTTCCCGAGAGATGGTTTCAGGCAGTTTTTGTGGTCACGTGTCCAAATAACACCATTTTGTATGATCGCCTCAAAGAACGTGGCTATAATGAAAAAAAGCTAAGGTCTAACTTGGAATGTGAAATATTTGCAACAATTTTAGAAGAGGCTAAAGAGTCATACAAACATGATATTGTACACGAACTAAAATGTGAATCAAAACAAGATGCTGAACATAGTTTAAAGACGATTAAAAGTTGGCTTAGTGCATGGAAAAGAAAATAAAGGCTGCATAAATTAAGGTGTTAAGTGCTTATGCAGAAATGATGGTTTCCAATTTTATTTATTAAAAAAAAATGTTATAACTATTGTTGCCTTTTCGTATTGCTAGTTTGATTAAATAAACAAATATATTCAAATATTAAAAATCACCTAGAAAGCGGTGGAAAACGATTCAATAGCAATACTATTGTAATGAAAATGGCATACCTTGATACTTTTAGCACAGAAATAATAAAGATGCCTTTCAAAAAAGAACCCAACAATGTAAAAACTAGTTATAAAATTACGAGCTAGATTAAAAAATTTTAACTACATAAATACAGTTCCGAAAAAACCAATATTTATTTACCACAAATAACTTATTCTACGTAGAAAAATTGAAATGAATAGGAAAACCCGTTTATTGGCAACTAATCGTATTTAGTTTAATGGGCAGTGTGTGTTTAGGAAAGGAATTCAACATCGATTGCACATCCTATAGCAAGATCACAATAACCCATATTTTATTTAAATAACTTCTAAATCACACATTCTATAAAGAAAGCTTTAAATTTACGGAATCTAACACATCTATTACCATCGTCACTGCTGCCCATATTATATTTGTATTTGAGATATAAATACAATATACTTTTCAGTTCAGTCATCGTGTCAATGTTAATGGTCATACACAACAGTGTTTATGTTATAATTGAAACTTTTCAATAAATTTAAATTTGATTGAATTTATGTATATTTTATTTCAATTTTCTTTTTATTAATTTTTTCGCCCTAAAGTTTTTAGTACAAAAAGAAAAATTTTTATTATCTTAACAGTTTAATTAACAATTAATTAAGTCTAGTACTTAGTCAACTTAAATTTCAACGGTCCATCCGGAGCGTACATAAATGTTACTGCATATTCCAAAGGGTCATGTTTGTATTCTAATTTGTAAGAACGCAAAAGTTTCGATAGTAAAATTTGCATTTCTAAATCGGCAAAACGTCTGCCTAAACACATACGAGCACCATAACCATAAGGCAAAGATGCAAAAGGGTGCAATTTTCCTTCCATACCTCCTTGACAAGGCTTAAGCCATCTCTCAGGCCTAAAGGTAGCTGCATCAGAAACATATTCTTCCATATTACCTGTGACTATGGTAGGAAATACGGCTTGGATCTGAAAGGATTTGAGATTTTAAATAGTTAATATAAATGGAAAATTGTAAAATTAATTTTGAAAATGAGTAATACAGTAGCCGATTTTTATTATATCACATATGCAAATATTCTTTAGAATGTGTGCCCTATTCCAGAAAAAGCCATGCTCTATTTTTTGTAAATTTAATTAAAAGATACTTTCCATTTTATGGCATGGGGATAATTAAGAAGATTAACAATAAAATGAATCTTACTTTACTTATTTTTTAATTAAAATGAATTAATTAAAATTTATTAATTAAGAATTTAGTACGAGGATAAAGTGTAAAGAGATTGTGCAAGGGAGTTGAATGTAATGGTATTTGCTTTACACCAAATACACATATATTAGTGGCACTATTGACTTTGTGTGGACCCTATATAGTAACAAAAATATGAAGAGCAAATAATATTATACAGGAATATTTGCTTTTGAATAGAAAATCTTATTATCTTGTTTCAAGTTGCATTGAATAAACTATACAAGTATTTGCTTTATGTAAAATTTGCTTTACTGTTAAAAATTTTTCTTAAGCATTATCGACCCTTTACAACCAAAAAATAAAGAATTTAGTTAACTTAAGTGGAACATGTGATCTCCATTTGCTGAAATTAGGTCACCTAATGAATTCGCCTACATACATGTAAGGGAAAACATTCAATGAATACCAGTTGAATAACGCAACAAATATGGTGGTGACTATTTTCATTTACTATACAATTCAGAATTGCCATAAGCAGATCACTTCCACATTTTAAGTACACAAAATAATGTTACAAATTGTGTAATTATAAAAGAAAGTAGAATACAAATGTTAGAGAACTAAATAAAATAAGCTTAAAACTGTCTACAAATAAAAGAAATTTTAATAAAAGCTTTTACTTTAAATTATAAAAAAAACTTACTCCTTTCGGCACCTGATAACCACATATCACAGTATCTTCTTGCAGAGTTCTGCCATTACCTATAACCGTACTATACATACGAAATACTTCTTTGATAAAGGCCTTGAGACGATACATTTTATCTAAAACTTGTATAGTTAAAGGTTGAGAGGGATCCGGCATTAATTGTTTTATTTCTTCATGAATTTTTTGCTGTTCCTCTTGCCGCATAGCCAGCTGGTAAAGCATTGAACATACTGCCATGGAAATCTTATAGAATTTTTAAAATTACGAAATTTTCATAAATATACAATAATTTTTCATGTATCACTTACTGTATCTATGCCCACCAATATCAAGTCCAAAGCCATAATGGTTGCAATTTTTTCATCTTTCTGTGATAAAATCACTTTCTCCAGCAGTGAGGGTTCGGTATTTTTGCCAGGTGCCTTTAATTTCAAATTCTCTGTAGCGGATTTGATATACTTCATACATACCCTAAAATTATAATTATCAATAAATGTTTGACCATAAAAATACATAGTAATTTAAAGACTTACTCCACGAAAAAATTCATATTCTTTACATAACGTGCCCACAGTGGTGTTGGGAAATATCTCCAATAGGGTGCTTTTAATTCCAATGTAGCTACATTACGTAAAGCATATTTGGCAGCATCGATTATTTTCTGAGGCTCGGAGTCTGGCGATAAATTCGATTCCAAGCAACCCAAACGTGTGTCTAAGGCCACCCGTCCAATACCTAAAAAAATTTTCAATCTTTTAATGTGCACATACACATAAATATGAATATTTTCCTAACATTCCAGAGACCATTTATGAATCTCGTTATCGAAATCATCTGGAAGTTCTGAATTAGCATCTAGTAAAGATTCACAGCGGTGTAGAAAGTCATTTGTAACGATTTCCAATGGTTGCAAATATCGGCGTACGGTCGACAACTGCAGGACAGGTTTCTGCACTCTCGATCTAAATTCTCGCCAAGGTTCACCATGGCTATGATTAAGAAAATAACTTTGCCATGTATTTATGTGTACAGATTAAAAATTAGTATTACTACTTACACACCCACTACACCACCAAGTTCTCCAAAGAAATCTTTACGCACTTCACTTTTATATTTAACTAAACTTGGCATAGATGGCCTAAATGGTGTAGGACCTTCGTTCCGATAACACTTCTCTATTTCATCTACATTGTATATGAACAGCAAATCCGGTCTTCCTATTAAACCACTAAAACGCACAATTTGTCCGTATTGTTCATGCAATTGCTTTGAAATTTTAGCAACATCACCAATTGTATATTGACCGATAATGGGCATCATTCTAAATGAATTTAAACAATAAGGAAAATAATGATTGTCAGTTTCAAGTTCTAGTATAAAATGTTATTTTCGGCGGTTGGTATCAGTCCCCAAAATAGTAAACTATATAGTATTTTTCCACTTATTTAATTCCACTATAAAAATTAGAAATCTGCTATTCAATAAAGATTCTATTCTAACCTTTTTGGTGCTGAATTTTTAAGTGTTTTGTTCTCTTAAATAATTAAAAGATTTGATTAAAAATTAATTACATATATGATAATTTTAATAGTTAGCCAAGAAGTATTTAAAAATTTAATTTTTGTTTTATTTTACAATTTTTATCAATCAAAGCTACACAAGTGCATTTAAATCAACAATATAATAAAAAATTAGAGTTTTTTTTCAAACTGTTGGACCAATTTATTTTCTCAGTTCTTTTTAAATTTTTTCCTTTTCAGATTTTTAATAAATGTACTGTGTATATGTTTGTATATTTTATTAACAATTGTTTACATTTTTTATATAATTTATAACTAATTTTTACTAACGTAACTAATTTTTATCTACGACAGTTCAAATTCACACTCGAATGCGTTTGCTGAAGTTTTGAAATTATCTCAGCAGTGACTCATTTACTTTTAACTATTTTTCCAATTTGCAAGATGTCACCGTAATTAAACAATATAATTGGCCGATTACTTGCCGTGATCTTGAAAGAAGTCCAATATATGTTAAAATTCATTATTGTGTATACTTATGATGTTATGAAAAAATAAATTGAGCAAAAGTCCTAACGAAATGAAAACAAACTTATTAAATTACTTACAATATAAAACTAAACCAAAAATATATTTAATTACTTTAATGTGACTGTTCGTAGATGAAACGAAATAATTTGGAAATTTCTTAACGATTTGTTACATATTGAAAAAAATTAGCATAATAAATTCCTACTGTAAATGTAAATAAATAAATTCTTAATTAGAAAAAACAATATTTACAATGACTGTCTAAGATACGAATATAAAGAAGGTTATTTTGTTTATAACAAATTAGATAATATACAGAAGAAAGGTGTTAATAAGTTTATATATATACATATATCTTTTTTGTTTGCATGTATCGATATAAACAGTATTGGCGATTTTCAAGGCCTTTGATAATGAATTTGTAAACAGAATTAGTAGTTGCGATCGCAGTGCACTATACAAAATGATTTGAATAAATGTACGAGTATGTGTAAAAGCAATGTGAAATTAGGAAAGAATTTATATGCAAAGTTAAATTTTTATACTCATATTATTCTCAATTTTTATATTTTCTTGTAAATACAAATATTATCACATTTTAATTCGGTATTGTTTGATTTATATTTTATAGAAGGGAGCTACTCATGATACGATCACCATTCATTCACACTTGCTAACTATTCGCTGTTTGCATTCAAGTGTTCGTATTCACTTAAGGCTAAGTGTGGATGCATGTGTGTATGTACATATATCATGTGTAAAAACAAATTATGTTTTCATGTCCATACGAGTGCATGAATACTTATTTACGTTTTTATGCACACACGATTTACATATGCACGAGCCATCGCATGTATACATACATACACACATATGTTTGATGTCAACAATTGAAAAGCATCAAATTAAAAAAAGTGAAAAACTCATTACGGTTTTATTCATAGGATTCATATAAAATACGTGAAAGAGAGAAGTTACAGATTAATGAGAACATTTTTCACTGTTGAGCAGTGCATGTGATTGCTCAGCCGAAAATAATCGGCTATACAAGTATGTTACTTGTATTCTCTTTCGTAATGTCACAAAACTTATACATACCTACACGAAATATGAATTTTAAATATAAACTAAATATTACTTTCTCCAATCCATTTTTTTTCGTTTTTGATATGAGTGGCTGCATCATTTAGCTTGCGACTCTCATCTTCTCCTTATTTGTTCTTACTCAGTCTATTCAAATGAACAGAGGAACATAGTATAACGGAAAACTTTTCAATATGCAATCATTGTGTAGTCATAGAAATTTCTATATTATATGTATGTATGTATGCATGTATGTATGTATGTATGTAGATGCAACACAGGAACTCTTATTGTGTAGTGCGCATTGAGTTTTAACCCATTCAAATAAAATAAATCAAATTCTTTTTTGAATAAATGAGAATGTGTTGGTACCTTTAATTGCTTTTTTTCTAGAACAAAGTGATTAAGTTAGCAGAGAATTGTTTATTGCTTATTGTTGTGAGAAGAGTTGCATTAAAATCAAAAAGCATAACCAGAGCTGTGAAAGAGTTTTATGGAAAAATTAAGAAAATTAAGATATGGAATTAAGAAACGATAAAAATCTATCGGAAAAGCGTAATGCTGGTTATAGCACGTTATTGTCGGCTACAAAAGATATTTTTTATTATTAAATACATATACTAGTATGTATTTATATACAATAATTTAATTCTTCTATATAAACTTTTTCAAATGTCACTTTTATTAAATAACTAACATTTAAAAGGGAATACACTTGTTGCAACTTTAACACCTACGAAAAGATTTTTTCATATTTGCATTTAACGACATTTACTGTGTGCTGGTATGAATATAATTATAAAGAAAATGTAAACTTGCAAAAATATTTCAGTCTGGTACGTGTTTTGTTTCAAATATTTATTTATATGTAATGAATAATTTACATATGTATGTATATAAACTTAAAATAATGAACATTCCAATGAGCTTGGCATTATAAATATTAATGCATAATTTCTTAGGTAAGTAATAGAAATGCAAAGGAAATAAAATTTAAACATAAGACCCGGTCCAACTGTGCTAAAACATACGCAGAGTGAAAGTAGTAAATTCATTGACATTTGATTCAAAATACATACGTTTGGCTTTCCCCTCTAAAAGAGTGCCTGCGGCTTTTTAATTAGTTCGTGTTTTGAGTCTTTTGTTTTTGTAAAAGTAACCTGCTTTTAGTTCGTTGTAGCGCTTTTTTCTCATGTATTTGGTTTGGCATTGGAAATGTTTATATTTACAAAGGAAATTCCGCTCTTAGACATTTACATACATACATAACAGGTTTAATAATTCTATTGATTAAGACAAACTATGTTTTTTCTATCTTAATTCAATATCAAGGGGAAGTCACTTCACATATGCATGTGTGTGGATGTAAGTTGAATATAATTAATTAGAATAACGTCATTTACATAAAAATGTTGTTAAAATATTGACGATTATGTGATGATTTCAAATTGCATGAAGTTTACCCACAGCTTTTAATTAAAATGAATTTCAACCAACAGTGTGTCTGAAACATCAATACAAAATGGAACTACTGGCGGCAGTGAAAAGCCAATGTTATTTTTCTTGTTATTCGTTTCATATAAACTTTATTATTTAATTAATTTTTTTTATTTACATTTGCAATTTATTTTATTTTATTTTGGAACTTCTATTACACATCCATACATACATTTGTATATTAAATACAAACGGCAATGCTTAAAGTGTAGCTCCAGATTTAATTAGTAATAAAAAAAAAATTACCTCCATGTGTTCCCTAGTATCGGTATTGGTTTAGGTCCAGGTATTTCTTGATACGGTAAAGCATTTTGCCACTCAGCAGTCTGATGTATGCAGGGTGAGGCTTCAGCTGTATTAATCAAATGAGGACAAGTAGTGACCTCAGATGCATCGGCAGAGGCAGAGGAATTTCGACGTTTAGCTTGTTTATAAAAGTTGTGTGAAGATAATGTTGATGTTCGTAAATGTTGGACAGTATCAGCAAAAGATGTTGTTATGTTTGTATGGAAGAAAACTCGTTTAAAATTTGATGGCAGTGAACTCATATTTATACACAAGAAGTAGTTTTATTTAAAAATTATACTTTGATTAATTTATGTGAATACAAGTTAAATATTTTAACCGCTTTTATTATTCTTATTTCATGCGTATAACATCTTATGTATTTTTTAATTTTTATTCCACATTTTATATTCTACTTTCTTCAATTTTTATTTGAAATTAACAATAGTGTTACTTCTACGTTTAGTTTCCTTATATCAATGGGAAATTGGGCAAATGATGTTTACTTTTAATACAATAAATTAGAGTTTCTTCACAGCGCAGAACTATGACTTTATAAGACCGTAACGTTTGGTGGCTTAATGGCAACTGGTTGTTGAGTATTATTGAGAGTTGAGTGTTTGTGAGAATCACTTTTAGTTTTAAATGCACTGCCTATTCACAGCTAATCACACTATTGCAGTGTTACCGAAAATAAGAAAAGTATTTTTTATTTTTTACTAAACCGTTAAATTTTTGATTACTTTTATGCCGCCCTGAAAACAATTGAATAATAATAAGAAATTTTAGTATGTGGTGTTTTTAATATATAAAAACTTAGCTTGTAAGGCCTAACTTTTTTTGCAAAACTCAACAAACATCTACCTGATTTTGACAATATTAAAATACTAGATAAAGAAGACAACTGGAAAAAAGATACATAATGGAAAGCTTAAAAATAGTTGAGACCATGAATATAAAAGATGATATCTGCAGATAATTTAAGCGCCATTTACAGGGCATTAATCAGACAGTCAACGAAGTTTTGGATTCCCTAAGTATAATAATATTATTAATTATCATTAAGTTTTATATAATAAATATATTTTCCTTACTTGTTTTTGTATTTAATAAATTAGACAAATCCCTTGAAGAAGTTTAAGTTCAATCACAAGGAATGTTGATTCTCAAACATTTCTTTCGGCTGGTCGAAGTATAATTTTTCTCATGATGCAATTAAAAATATTTCATTTTGTTGCTGGTTAGGAGGCATTTTCTGTATAGAAAGACTTATGGCTTTTTCTTTTTTATGTTAATCTAAAAGTTGTGGAATAAAATAAAATTTTTTATAACATATTTTATGTATTTGATACAATTCAAAGTTATTAGTTTTGTTATAAGTTTAAACATTTTCATCTGCAGTTCTATTAAGGATACTCTTAATAAACAAAAATTTTTTGGAATTCTTTTTTTGTAATCTATTTGGGCTCAAATAAGCAAGTCTAACACATGAATACGGTTTATCAACGTAATTCACTGCGGTCATCTAATAGTTGGTCTTTGGGGATAGTTTGGCGATAGTCACTGAACCTTTGAATTTCATCTTTTACTGAACGCATATAAATCTATTAGGAATATACATATTTATTTGTGAAATTATTTTAAAACAATCTGCTCAAATTAGAAAATGTAATTTCTTAAAAAAAAAAATGTATCTCTTATAGTCTTTTGATAAATGGAAAAAATGTTGAAGTTTTTAGTGCTCTTAAATATGCTTTTGTTATGGATTCTTATTTTACTGGTTTTAGTAGTTAAGCTATTGGAAAGAAACAACCATTTTTCTTTCAAAATTGCACATACATTTTTTTAAACTCAAAAAAAATTTAAGAAAAAAAAATGTATCTCCACTTTTTTTTGGTAACTTTATTTTTTTTATTAATTTACTTTTAAGATCATTTCTCTTGAGCTGGCACAATAAAATGTTGAAACACATAAATATATGTTTATATATGCAGATGTGCCGCATTTTAATAATATACTATGTATGCACATATGACTTAAGTTACCTTGTAAACGTTTCCTTAAACAAACTTTGAAATTGTGAATTAATATAAAATATAGCAAATATATAACATATATAGCAAATATACGAAATTGTATATAAACACTAAGGCTTATCACCAAATTATTATTATTATATGAAAAAGCTATAATATGCTTTGCAATCTCCGAGAGCCAATTAATACTTTTTTTTGAGAATTCTGGTTGCCTGGCTGCAATATAATTTCTTTTTATATCTTAGCTCATGTTGGGAATGAGTGGTTTCCAATGAAACGGTTGTGCCAGTATTTATTTTTTATATTTTACCTTAAAATTTAAAGATAAGATTGTTAATGTACCCTCTTTGTAGAGTTTTTAATTTTATTTTAAGTTCAAGGTTGGCTTTCTTATATAGTTTTTTAATAAATTTTTTCGATATTTGTTTAACAATTTGTTAATATCATTAGGAAATTGAAAACTTTTCATAACCTATATGGGAAATTTTTTTTAATACTTTATTATTATATATTACTTACCAGTCTAAATTTTTAATGCAGTAATAAAAACGTATAAAGAATATACATGTGTATTTTGATTTCAAATAATTTGTAGATTTTTAATTTTTGTAAATTTATAAATTATTATAATTTACATCTAATTTGGGGCTTTACAATTTTTTTATTTTACTTCAATATTATTTTTTAGCAGTAATTCTTTGTAATTTTTGAATTTTCACAATTTCGTGTTAAGTGTACATTTTATAATAAGAATTGTTTGTGCAAAAAATATTTTTTCGGTTATTACTAGTTCAGTATGAAATATATTATACATACAGATTATTAATATATGTACGTGTAATAAGAATTTATGGCAAAATTAACACGCATCAAAACAAATTCATGACATGATTTATTTTTATATAAAATGGCTTAATACGTCTTTCCTCAAATAAAATATATGTATATTATCTGGTTTAGATGAGAACTACTAACTTAACTGTTGCATATTTATAAAAATATAAATATGCATTTATTAAAAAATAAAAAAAAGTATTCAATAGACACATATAATTTAGTTATACTTATTTATAGAAAATATGATTACTTGTTTACATAAATGCAGTTTTTGATTTTTGTAAAAAATGTTCTATATATATTGTTCTTGATTTTTTTTGTTTACTTACATACGAGTGGTATTTTACAATATTTGATTTTTACTTTAATTTTAAATAGTTTTTATAGGCAATAAGAAAACGATATTTCTTTATTAGTAACTAAACAGAAATTAATATGTACTTAAAATGTATATTAAGTTTGGGATTATATTCCAGTATACATATACATACATATATATATATATATATAGTTATACAGCTGACTTCAGAAAAGTGTTTTTAGCCTGCGGATGTGTGAAAAAAATAGTTGTACACAAAAAATCCGATAAATACATAATGAAATAGAGCATAAATCTATAAATTAGAGATTTATTAAATAAGTTGGCGTAAACTATAACTTGATAAAAACTGTGTAAGCTGAATTAAGTAAATAAAGCCACCCACCCCTGTTTATGAGATTCTTAACATCGGCTATATATATGCAATGCATTTAAATATATAAAAATATTATAATATATTTAATTATAATAAAGTTGAGAGAAAACTCAGTTAAACAAAAATTGAGGTGTGTTGCAGTTTATGTTTTATCTGTATTATACTTTCTTATTAATAAGTTTAAAGGGTGTGTTTTTTAGAAACACACCCTTTAAACCTCTTTTTTTTAACATCTTGTAATGGGCAACAACTTTTGCTATTTTGTACAATACTAAGTTAAGAATTTATACATCATGGAATTAGATATTAATCGTTCCCAATCGTTTAATCGTTTTTTAAGATCGTAGTTATAGTGGACAAACATAACAAAGAAAAAATGTTCTTTCTCTGAAATATAACAATTTTAAATTATAAAGTGTTCTTTAAAATTTATACTTCAATCGTTAAAAACGATTTAAGAAAATTTCGGATTTGTGAACTGGTATATTAAATTCAGGCAAGAGCAAGCTTTTCATTCGTAAATAAAAGAAAAAGTATACTGCTGAGTATTTATGTGTATGTGGAATCATTAGTGTCAATAAAGATAAACGAAAAAATCATTTCAATAATTTCTTTAAAATACCGCATACGTGTAAGCCAATGTACACTTGCTGACACGTGCATAACATAAAATCTTCACATTTATCCTATAGTAAAAAACTTCTGCAGCTTTATCCGAATGCATTAAAGTGATAACGTATATATATATCCCATACAGAAATATGAGTAAAATATGATTCAATTGGCCAATGAATATACCAAACACAATAATGAAAATGTACCAAAACTCGAAGGGTTATTAAATCATGAGCAGAGTGTGAAACAAATAACTCGTTTTCTCTAAAAACTTTGAAAACTAGTCAGGCCAGAGCTCGGCTTTATGTCTTTTTTAATCGATCCAGCTATCTTGGTGTCAAAGCGATAGCATTACTGTCTTTATGATATCAAAATATATTTAAAATTAAGTTTTTGTAGCATTTTAATGATTTTGAACTAGTCTCCTATTTATGATTTTTTATATTTCAAGGATACAGTTGCAAAAACAACTTTGGAGGAGTTTACAATATAGAAGGGTCGTAAACATAAAATTTACTTTAAACTTTAAACGCCTTGTTTACAGAGCGGTGTTTGCTGACATGTACTCTCTTAGACTAAAGGTTTCCTTATTTATATGTTTAATAACTAATTAATACTAAATGTGTTTAAATTTTGTTTTATGTGTAACGAAAGTTTGTCTGGTTTGAATTACCTTTTATGTTTTCTTCTATTTATTAATACTAAATAAAAATAATTTTAATTTATAGTTACAGTTATAGAATACTATTTACAAGATTTCTTTTCTCTCTGTAACGAATAATTTAAAGAACAAAGACGTTAGAATTTATGAGTTTATAAAGAAAGAAAAATATGGCAATAATATTAACTTAATTACAATTTTTTTGTTTTGGATCCAGAAAAGATGCTTTCTCTACGTTATCCTTACGTAGTAAAAAGCAAACATTTAGGATCGACCGTTCAAATATAAGTAAGCAATGAAAGTAATTAATTTATAAAATCATTGGCTTAAGATATTCCCAATGGGAAGGGGACTAAAAAATAGCTTCTCCTTTGACTAATTACTCACTGGCAGTAACCGGTCTGTTCTCTATACTTTTCAGTTAAGTTTATATGGCAGTGCTTGGTTAAACCCACTTAATATACTCTGTGGTAAAGGCGCATGTGTAAGCTTTGTATTGCTATTTTATTACAAAACCATATTAATATTAAATGCTGATAACTGACGGAAGCGTAAATACTAACTAATAAATTGTTACAACATACCGCACATCACAATACGTTTTGTGATTGTGTATACTAAAAAAACTCTGGCAAATGTATTAAATTCATTTGTTAAATCATCTCCTTTCTTCGATTTGCTTATCTTGCACCATTTTTACAGTTTAAATAACAAAAATATATATAAGCAATAAATAATTAAGGTAAACAGGCCACTGTAATGTGCCGACAACAGACGAGTTATGGCATGGCGAATTTCAGGATAATCGAAACAAAACTTTCAGGAACTGCAATTTCAAACACATACTAGTATAAAAATATATTATTTTATTCCGTACAATTGTACTAGAGGTAAATACTCATAAATAAAAAAAAAGTCGCCGAAAATCGGAATTAGATTTCTATGAGCATTTCTGTTTAATGTTGAAATATGTTTTTGAAATTTGTGAAACTAAAAAAAAGGCGAACGTCAGAGCATCATATTAATTCAATTTTGCTTCACATGCACAACATTATTTTTATTTATTATAATTTAATTCGTTTTGCTATAATATGGTTATCTTCTCTGAATAAATCGTTTGTCCTGGCGATTTGAATAAGTATTTTAAAATACGCTCTTTAATAAGATGCATTCAGCCAATTGCAATTAACATAAAAGCTAAATATGGAACTAAATTTTTCTTAGTTTGGCAAGGAACACTTTTTTTTGCCAGGGTGAGCTGACAAATGGTAATGAAGTGATGATGACTTTAAGTGATAATGTTCCAGATGTGAAGAAAATAATTAAAAATTTTCAAATAATTTAGTTTTTCTTAAAATTTGGTAGTTAATATTAAGTTGCCTTTATTCTCATTTGCTGTTCTGGGCTTTTCCAACATTTTCGTTGTTTTCTTACTGTCAGTGTTCACTTTTCGTAGTTCCTTAGCTTTAATAGTTAATATCGTTGTCGATGGTGTTATGGCAGCTACGATTTTATTTGTTAAAAACAATGGTAATTTGATGGTTTTCTGCTAATGTTAACATTCAAATTCATTGGCCGTTATTGCACTTAAATCTTTCATAAGGCCCTCTAAATTGGCCATTTCTTGATTGAGTTCCTCTGTGGAGGTACTCGGTGCCAGTCTTTGAATTTCATCAGTACTATGAGTTACTGAGGGGCCACCCTGTAAGCGATTAGGTGTGGCAGCGGAAAATGATGGCTTCTTATAGGGTGATTGATTTTGTGGACGTATTGTAACGGCAGGAGCTTAGGGACGATTTTAAAAAGATTCCACATTTAATATCACTCGTACTTGCAAAATTATTATATTATTATTTCGCCTATAAAACTTACTGTGTTTGTTAATGGGAGTTTGACCACCAGTAGGTGGTGGTCCTGGCACACTAAAGCTTTTCAGAGGATGCCCTCGTTTGGTGCTTTCAATGGTTGAAATACCACCATTGCTAGCCACTGTTGAGCCGCCACCACCTCCTACAGAACCAGGCCCAGCCGTAGTACCCGCATAAGCGGAACTGCTAAAAAAAAAATTACAAAAATATTATTATTTAATCAAAATTAGTGATGTCTTATAAAATGCCGCGGCCACCTGTCAGGACCGCCTCTTAAATTTGCTATTTTAACTATTTAAACACTTGTTTGGCAATGAGCAATTCATTTGTCGCTTTTTGGGCGAAAGAGTGGATAAATTCGAATTAAGTTCACCTAATAAGAATTTTTCTTGGCTGTAATCCGAAACAGAAATTTTGTGTCATCATGCAAAGTTTGTAATTTTTATTTCGTTGAACTTAGAATTTTACACATTTATGAAAATTAATTTTTGTAAATATGCTTATTCAATATTAAAACATCTCGGCCAGTCATATCTAGTGTCCTTCACTAGTTCGTATATTTACTGTTTTGCGTCTTTTTTTGTGACTTTTAATCCACAATGGGCGTCTTTTATGTCTCCGTGTTTTTAACTTTTTCTGTTCCATAGCCAAATTACGATAAGGCTGTTTTTGCTCCTCGCTCATTGAATTCCACAACCGGCCAGCTCTTTGACTAATTTTAGCCATTTTTCTTTCATTATTTGGATAATTATCCCCAGTCCTTAAACGTAGCTCAGCAAAAAAATTTAAAAAAGGGTTGGGAGTTGCTGAGAATTTTAGATTACGTGCAATTTCGCGATGTAAAGTGCTGGGACTGAAACTAACACGAGTTTTACGCGCTGTAGGTTTCACTAAATCTGTAAATATTTTATATATTCTCTCCCAAGCCCAAAACATAACTTCCAAAGATATGTGTATGTTCATACACTCATAAATCGTGGATATGTATGTATATAAAGTTAAATCCAAATTTTCTTCTTTTGACAAAATTAATTTTTCAATAAAAAATAAAATTTGATATTACAATGCAGTCAAAATAGTTCTGAATTGAGGGTTGTGAAAAAAATTTAAATAAAGGGTATGCCATTCAAGAATTCCTCAATTTATTTTATTGTTCTCCTGAAATACACAAACGAGTCTAAAGATCTGCCTTTTCTAGCTGTTTTCAAGCAGTCGCCATGCTATATTTTTATTGACAGATATGCAAGTGGGAGCGGCTTTAAAAAATGGCAAGTTTGCAAAATAACAGTTGCCTACTTACCAGAAATTGGCATCGTATCCTCCATAAGGATGTTCGGGCGTTTGAACTAGAGAGTTATTTTGTGGCTGCGATAGACTTTGTTGCGATAGACCAGTGTCAACATTCACATGCGATCGATTTGCCGATATATTGTATTGTGTTCGCGGGTATTGTGGACGTTCCATAGTGGAATTTAAGGATGTTGCTAAAAAAAATAAAATTTGTAATTAAAATATTTAAATTTGATATATTTTTGCGAAATTCGATTGATTTTATTCGGCTTCGACAAAAATCGATTTTAAACTAATGAATACTTGATTAATAAGAACAGATCGTCCTAAAAACACGTCCTAGTTTTACAACTAATAAAGTCCCAAATGTTTAGGGGCATCAAAAATAATGCTTACAATCTGAATCAAAATTCTTTTTATTTTTAACGATTAAAGAATTTTTGGAATTTGGAAAGAGAAGAGGAAGCAGATTTATATCGCTTAAAGGTTTTTCGAAATTAAACGAATGTAATCATTTTTAGTGGCTTCTCTTTTTTTGAATTTAGAATTTTATATTTATAATTACAAGCAAAAACGTTTTACACTTGATAATGCGATGCGAGCAATATTTTATTCGAATACATAATATAAACATGTGTAAAAGTTATACTTACTCATAAAACCTGGCACATAGGAGCGTTTGTCCAATGAATTTGTTATATGATTAGGCATTGGAGGCTCAACATCATAATCATGACCAACCGAACGAGGTAAAGTTAAGGCGCCACTGCTGGAAGCGCCATCACTGCAGCCTGCTTGGAGAATATTATTCATTTAAATACATCGTTCAATGTAGTATCCTTAACAAATCTACTAACCTGGCGTTGAACCATGTATATTTTTGTCAATATTCTTTAGTTCCATTTGATCATGATGTATCCATAGGTCTGGTGGCTTTGGTACGCCCACACTGTTTTTCTGATAGCTGTTCGAAGATGGGAGACTAAGATAATAAAAGCATTGTTTGGTTTTGATATACAATTACAACAACTACGAAAAAAAGCAATGCTTGCATTTTACACATACATACCTTTTCTTAGTATGCTCCGGTGTGGACTGCGGTTTGCGACGGCACATTATTATAATTACAGCCATTATTATAAATAGGACCAATGCAAAACCGAATATGACCATGTACAAAATCATTTCATCATTAATACCCTTGGCGACAGCAGTGGGCTTTTGTTCAATGACAACCGCTCCTGTTGTGTAGGCGACCAAAGCGGAAAATGGTGCAGTATTTGCTCCTCCTCCAGAGGCGGAACCAATTTTTTGTGTTCTGGCTTGCACCTTGAAGTAATACGTGGTATGTGGTTTCAGGTTTGGTAAGATAAAAGAAGTCTCTTCCCCACTGAAGGTCTGTATACTCCAATCGCGGTCACGTTTTGTAGTATCGGTAGTGTAATAAATATTATAACCCGATATGGGATACACGGTATGTTTGGGTGGCATCCAGTGCAAAATAACATTCAGCGGATTTTGTTCATCTGTTTGCACATTTAATTCTCTTGGCGGAGTGATGGGTATATTTTGATAGGTGGTATTTAAAACAGCCATTGACCAGGCTGATTCACGGCGACCTTTAACCACTTTTACCGAGAATTCATATTGTGTATTTGGTCTAAGGTCTGTAATCATGGTATTTAAGTCAGTGGTATTGTGATAGCGATAACGGGTGGTCAGCGATATACCGTAGCGCACAATATAGTGGCGGTTATCGATAACATGTTGGTTTTTGCTTAGGGTTGTATCAATCCAATACACTACAATAGATGAACTAGACATAGTAATTGCTCGCAAACCCACAGGAACTTCAAGAGGTGTAGGTATATCTATAGGATCTTCATCTCTAGTTTTAATGTTATCATATATGGGAGGACCATCACCTTGCATATTTCGAGCCCTTAAAGAGACCACGTATTCGGTATTCGGTTCCAAATCTTTTAAAATATAATATCTTTCTGATTCTTTAACTTCGACAGCATTTTCATCGGGTATTCCACGACCCCAACCTAAAACATAGCTGCGTATTTTGATTTCATGTTGCTGTGGCGGACCCCAATGCAAACCTATTGTATCTCCTCCAGGATGTATACCCATCCAAACCGGCTTGCCGGGTACTTGGGTCTCATCCAAATCATTTTCTAAGGTCATAACGCGATACCACTCTGTAAATGGTCCTGAACCATTTACAGTCATAGCAGCAATTTTAACTTGATATTCTGAATTGCGATCCAAGCTATTCAATTCGTAATAACGTATATTAGCGGGCGTGCTTTTGACTTGTGGAGCGTCTTTTAATTTTCGATATCTGATTTTATAGCCGGTTATCTGCCCATTACGTTCTTCTTCTGATGGTGGCTCCCAATGTATAGTGATCGATGTAGAGCTTGTGACTTCCAAGGTAACATTATTTGGTGGTTCGGATGGTGTTGATGAAAATGTCTTCACTTTTATTTCATTCGAAGGATCGCCCATACCATTTTTATTAAATGGCACCACCGTAATTGTGTAGTCAGTAAACGGCCTTAACTCGCTTAAAACCGCATCTAAAACAATGCTATCGTGATACATCTCGGCACCGGTATCACCTTCCGCATAATATAAACGATACTTTAATATTTCACCATTTGTTACCATGGGTTCTTCCCATTTAACATAGATTTCCTTGTGATTACGGGCATAACCTTCAACATTACGTGGCGGTCCAGCAATATTTTCCTCTGGTTGAGTAACCACCTCAAACGGCGCAGATGATTCACCCGGACCAAAATTTGTATTGGCCACTACACGAAATTTATATGTGCGGCCGGGCAAGAGATTCTGAATATTAACTTGTTGATCATCATGCGACTTTGTAACGAGCTTAAGCTCTCTGTGATGAAATGAAAAAATTTAATTTGCTTATTAGAAACGAATAAATAAATTCAATAAATTCAATAAATTCAGGAACCATCTAATGCGAAGGCCTTAAAATACGATTTCACTTCCCATGTTCTTAAAATTTGTCACGGAACGGCATTTACGTGTATGTAGCAAAATATAAATTGTTATTTACTCGAAAAGGCTGTGAAAAGCGCATAAGAGCCATCACTGAGTGATGCAGCGAATGCATTTTTCAATAAAAAAATTTAAATTCTATTAAATTTAAATTTTGGAAATTTGCTGCTGACAACTACTACGAGTATTTTGTTAGAAAAACTGTTCACATTTTTTTCTGTAGACAATCCTTTTGTTGCGCCAGACTCTAAATGTTGAATATTGAGATTTGAAATAAAATTTCTGTGTCTGGTGGCAAAGACGGGCGCGTGCAATTGTTCAAATACAATAAAATATGTATGCACGCTGAAGAACAAAGAAAGGAATTTAAATGCAGAGCTTAAATGCTCACACAGAGGGAATTTAAAAATGCCACAAAAGGAAACGAAAAATGAAGGGAATAAAATAACAATAATCGTAATATTGTGAGTTTGCCAACCACTTGCAATGACAACGAATGGAAATAAATAAATTCATTTAGCATGAAAAAAAAGTGATTGAAAGGACGTTTAAAGACGAATTTAAAGGACATGCTACTATTGCATAATGCTTGATTTCTCATTAGGGAATTGGAGTCTAGTAATTTTTATTATAGCACTAGTCAAATTCCATTTGGTGGAAAGTTTCTTTGTTATTTGTTACAGTTCAAAGTGCAATATTATAAATCTATTGAAAGCAGAATAGGACATTATTAACCCATTCAGAAAAAACGTAACTACATTGGTCCTCTTCTACTATAATAAAAATAGAGCCAATAAAAAAAATTTTTGTTTTTCAGTTAAAAGACATCACTGTAATGCAACGAATGCATTTTCAATAAAAAAATTTAATTGAGAAAATACTTTTTGGAGTTGAGAAATTTCTGTTTGTAGCAAAAAAAATGTATGTAGAAAGGCCCTAACTGGCAAAATTATGTGTGATCAAAAAAGAACAGTTTTTTTAAATTTTTTATTTATCAATAGCTATCCTGTCCCCTTCAAAGTAATACCCCTCAGATATAATACACTTATGGCAGCCTTTCACGAAACTCTTCTGAAACGCGTTTTTGGAATCGCCAAAAACTCCTGTTACGATTTTTCTTTTATCTCCCCAAACGTAGCAAAATGCTTTCCTTTCATCGTTGTCTTCGGTTTTGGGAAGTGGAAAATTTTAAGGCGGGCCAAGTCCAGTGAATACGATGCTTGAGGCATGATTACGGTTTTATTTATTTTTTTCCAGTAGTAAAAAATCGTACACGATTAACCTTTTTATCTATTAAAAACAAACTGACAAGTCAAAATGACATATTGTCCACATATATAACTGATATGTGCACCAACACAACTGAAACAAAATGCGAAAATCGAACATACGTAACTACGAAATTTGAAAATATCGGTTATTTTTCGATCACACCTCGTAGCACTTCTCTAGACAGGAAGCATCATTTAAAACTTACGCGAGTTAATAGCCGCATCTTCTTTTAATTCATCACATGTATCTTTTAGAATCTTATCAGATTTTACGTTATCTTATCTAATCAAATAAATTTCATAATGTCCTGCAGCGAGGGCACAATTTCAATTTGATTAGGATAAGTTGGAATATGTTTTCAGAAAATCCCAAAAAAAAAAAAAAAAAAAAAAAATTAAGATTTCACTTTTACTACAGTAACGCTGGAAATCTTGTTACAAAGCGAATACAAAACTATTGCGACCAAAAATGTTCAACCAACCATATGAAAATGCATAAAGAGAGAGAAAAAAATTATTTATGATTTATATTGAGAAATTGCCAATAAAATGTCCTTTTATTGCATTTTTTGGCGATTATTAACAATGAATCAAGAACTGCTTTTTATTATTTGACAAAAAGCCGGAAGAAATGAATAGGAAAATTAGTCATATTGAGAAAAATATGATGTTTTTTTCCCCGATTTTATAAAAATGTATGTGTGTATATTGATTTGCAAAGGAAATGATGTCCCGAAAGCATCAAACTTACCTCTCACTATTATTCATCTTGTAATAGACTGTATAGGAGACCACTTCCACAGGATTTTTGATTGGCTCCATCCAGCTGAGCGTTACAAAACGCGGCTTAACAATTTGTGCCATTAGATCACGCGGTGGTCCGGGTAAGCGATTTATTAGACCAGAACCCAGCATACCAGTTGAGCCAGGTACTGTATTTGCACCAATATTATCGCCTGCATCTACAACTGCGGATGAATGGGAGGAGTTTGGTTCGTGTTGTGGTAAATTGGTAGTTAAAAGAGTAGAGGAATTAAGTTTTTTTCTATTTGTCCAATAATTTAAAATCTTATTTGGGTCATCACCATGTTTATAGGCCTTAATGTATTCTTCATTCGCAGAAGGATCATCATAATCATCATTATCATCCCCATCGTCATCATTATCGTATTCGTTCTTACTATCGTTCGTATGGGTCTTGTAGTACTCGTCTAGATTTGTCGGTAATTCTCGCGAAATATCGGTATGGTCATGTTCGTCAGTAAAAGGCATCATGTCACCATAATGCGGATCATTTAAAGGCCTCTCGGATAGCCTTGGTAATTTTTTATTACCTTTCTGAGACAATAAACTATCTAAAGCACTTTTGGAAATGATACGTGTACTCTCTGAGGAATCCCCAGACTTAAAACGTACTTCAGCGGAATTGAATTTATTTTTACGCTTTTTCATATTTGGCGGCAAGTGGTCTAAGTATAGAGATTTCGTTGTTTGCGATTGAGATTTGCGAAAAGTTTTTAGTTTGCCTTAGGTGAGCGGTGTTTGTGGATTGTATGAATGAGTAAAGTATGTAGAGGGATTTGAAGGGAGTGTGAGGGGGAAAAATGATGAAAATTATAAAAATAAAAAAAAAAAAGAAATAAAACGTTTCAAATGAATATTATAAATTAAATAAAATAATTAAAATTGTTAGAGAGAATATTAGCATCCATTACAATTTAGAAATGTCAAATTAATAATACAATCATACTTTTCTTTTACAATAAAAGGCAAATGTGAAATAATCCTGGGGAACCCTATATCTTTTATTAAATCAAGTATGTATCGTGCACAGAACGGGCAAGTTCGTGATATACAAATTGGCGAGTTCCTGGATTAGATCCCTACCCCATGCACTCATATGTGTTTCTCATGTGGTTTAATACCTGTTGTATTAATTCTGTAGTGTTTATGTGGCTCTCTACCTCTCTTTTCATCTCTGTGTCTTCTAATTCACCACCCGACAACTCTATTGCTATCCCTTTCACCTAATACGAGCACAATGAATTACATGAGTGTTGGCTTAGAATAAAAGTGCAGCCAATTTACCGTTTTATATTGATCAGCCTTGATTTTGTTTTTCCAACAGCGTTGCATTTGTTCGTATTACAATCCCTACGAGTATTTTTTTAATTTATTTCGGAAGTTTAAATGCAGGCAGTTAAAGATTGAATGCATTTTTAATATTCTGCTTCTTTTTATTTAGTTTTAGTGCAGTTTAAATCACAATTAAATAGAAACATTTAAGTGTGGCAGCTCAAACAAAAAAGTATTATTATTTATTGCGGGAAAGAGTCTCAAGTCGTACAAAAATCTTGGTTTTAACTAATAATTGATAATTGCGTTACATCAGAGCTTTATAATAAATATAGAAACATAATAATAATTTAATGCGCCATAATGGTCAACTCCTTTCTAATAGTTGGCAGGCTGCTTTGCCTGCAAATGTTAATCATTTTTGGCGAATTTGTTCAATTTTAATTGAAGTCTGTTTCCAATCGGCTCGGTCTTATATATTTTGCTATCAATACCTTTCCTGGTTTTCTGATGACCCCTATAGCTTTGTGCCCTTTGTAAGATACATACATACCTATATATGTAAAAATATATGTATGTATGTATATATGATTATTTGTACGTACAAATGCTATACGGATTTACTCGTACATACGTAGATTGAGGGCTGTTAGATTTTGGCTTTTTTGTAAAATTTCGTTACTCCTGAATCCGGTGAAATACTTCGTAACAATGATTTACATTTACCCTTTTAATAAAATTGGATGCGTATTCGTAGTCGCAAACTTACCAACAGCAACAATTAGTAATTTTCATTTCTACAAATCCATTAACGACAAGAGCCCATTTGTAACTGATTAGCCAATTACAATTATTTACAATCGTAAGAAGCGGTGCGGCAACAATTACAATGAAAATTAATTGCATCTGCGGCTGCTTCATTTGCAGTACATGTAACTTCGATTACAACAAGCAACAGCAAATTACAAGTAATGTGAGATATAATCATCTGCGCATACTGTAGCCGAGCCAAGTACAGACTTTCTATTGCTTTCAGGCAACAGAAGTTAATAGGAGCTTAAAGCTTAAGTCTCCAAAAAGATATAAAAAAGTTTACTTTGCCTTTTACTGCACTGTTAATTTGTATACTGTATTGTAATATTTTTGAAAAATCACATTGAAAGCTTTTATTATTTTATTAATATTTTAACTACTTAAAAGTCTAAAAAGAAAAACTAAAACTAAAAACCAAAATTAAGACAAAATTATTAAAAGCTTTTTAAATAATACTTTTTAAAAATATCTTTAAGTTTAAAATTAACTTGAAAGCATTTATACAAAATTAAAACCCTTTTCATACCATTCTCGTAATTCCAAGAAATTTTTATTTCATTTGTAACATTCGCAATAATAAAATCAAGAAAATTTAGAAGGTTCTTTTGAAGTTTTACATTTCACAGCAGCCATGTTTTTGAATCTAGACCTATTCAATTATTCAGTAGGCTTTCCCAAATAATAATACTAAAACATATCTTATATAAAAGCATACAAATTTTTCTCTTAAAAGTGAGAGATATTAGAAAAACCAGAAATATTCAAAGCTTTCCCAAAAAGGCTGGTTTCTATTTGAATCTGAATCGGATTTTCAAAATCTTACACTAATAAACTACATTCGCCTTGAAACGCAAGCCGTATATACCAATATCTTTTTTGGATACTACTGATATGTGCTTTCAACAAGGCTATATATTTGATTTTAACCAGCGGCCTCGAAATTCAACATGGTGACACCTTGGTGATGTACACTTTTGACATATGGCATGCAGCGTTTCTAGACCTTGATTTTTGCCTGAATACATCACAAAAGTAACTAATATGCCCCCCACTTCGTTGCTTATACAAGAAAATATTAGGTTCTAACTTTTTTTAAAATTTGATTATTGAAACATATGATGTTTTTGGAAATACACTGCTCTGCATCACAAAATCTCGTTTGGTTAAGTCTTACTGCTCAAGGAGCCCACATGCCCATACAAAGAAATATTAGGTTCCACATTTTTTAAAATTCGATTGTAAAGGACTTTAGTAGGATAAAAATCTTGAGTTCGTATATTAACTTTAATTTGTTTACAAAACCACAAAAATTTTAAAAAGAGTACTAAAAACTAGTTCTAGTACCAGTTCGGTACCATTAAAATGGCAATTCCGGCAATTTAAATTCCTATAATGACAATTTATTTTTATTCTTTTCACACATTTCTGTAGGATAGTTTTAGGAAAAAATCATTTGCTGATCTACGATATTCCTATTTCTTCATATTACGAGTAAAATAATTTTTATAAATAAACAATTATTTCTAAATAATTTATAATTGAAAATTAACTGAAAGTGTAAAAAAAATAGAACCGATATTAAAACTGATAAAAGTGGAGACAACTAAAGTTTTAAGGGTTTGTTAAAAAAAAGAAGATTTAAATGATATGCTATTTCAGGCTTAGGAATGGCAAAAGCTTAAATACTTTATAGGCCTTTAAAAGCATGGCGACTTATAAGAAATTGGGAGACATCACTACAAGTATATATACAAATATGCCTTGAAGATTTATAAATTTTTATGAGGTTCCTAAAGAATTAATAACGAAGTTAAGAAAAAGCTTTTTACAATGTCTGAAAGCGTCTTTCAACATATTTATAGAAGAGTACACACATACATACATGGTTATAAAAATAAGGGCCAATATTTCATGACCATCCAACTTACCTGGTTGCATAATTTTTAAACGAGCTGCAGCTTGAACGCTGCCCGCTGGATTAGTACCCACACACTGGAACATGCCAGCATCTGATTGCAGCAGACCCAATATGCGCAAATTATGGCCTCCTACCAACTGCATGTAATCATTTGGTGTTATAAAATCACCATTCTTCAGCCACTTAATAATGGGTTTCGGTTTGCCTCTTATGGCACATTCCAGTTCCAATTCTTCTTTCTCGTATGCAGCTTTATCTTTCGGACTTTGTATAAATTTAGGCGGAACTTGTACTTGTACCGTCGCTTGGGCATCCAAGGAGTCCACGGTATTTGAAGCGCGGCACTGATAATTACCAGAATCTATATCTTCTGCTGAAGAAATTTGCAAAGAGCCTGTTCCAATTATAGAAAACCTCGAGTCAAGATCACTTAAATCTAGTTCTTCACCATTGCGCAGCCATTTAATTTGTGGCTTAGGAACACCGTTGGCCACACAGTCCAAAGTTACCACATCTCCCTCTTTCACAGTTTGTGGTGAAGGCCCCACCAAAAATGAAGGAGCTGATGCACTTTCCCCTCCATCCGTTAATTTTTTTATATTTAAATTGGTTTTGCTACTTAAACGTGATACAGAACCCGAGGTAACGTTACAATAGTAAACACCGCGATCACTAAAATTGACTTCATCTATTTCTAAAGCACCATTCGGCAGTATGACCATGCGCAACTTGTCTATTTTTAATGTCATATCATCTTTGATCCACTGGACAACACGTTTCATACCGGATTGCAATTGCCCTAAGATGCATCGAAAATAGGCCGTTTGACCCGGTAGTAAATATGTTTCGATAAAATCTTGATTTAAATCTGGCAATCTGGCTATGGAGACAATTGCTGAGCGACTAACAATGGTGCCAATGCTGTCGACATATAAGAGGCATTGATAGGAACCCGTTAAACCCCGATTTTCCTCTACAGAACTGATGTATAGAGATCCATTTTTAAGCTGATTACGAAATGTATCGCCCACAATCCCCAAGTCTTGTCCATCTGGGCCGCGCCATCTGATGTTGGGTGATACTTTTTGATTTTTACCCAAAACAGCCGTACCCATACACTGCAGCAATACCGAATGGCCTTCAGGTACAACCACATCTTGTGGTTCTGTAGTAAATGCGAGAGCTGGAAAAAAGAATCGAAAAGATTAAAAACTTAATTTTTCTTACTTTTAGAAGTTTCAAAAAAAAGGTCATTTGATGTCGAACTGCTTTGATATTCTAAAATCGATAATATTCACATATCCCTACTTTATCTTCTCTAAAACGTATAAAATATGTATAATTAAAATTATTTTTAAATGAAATGCTAATTTCTTAAAAAGAACTCATGTGCTTAAATATACAATTGTTGAAGATAAACTTTAAATAAGCGACAATGAAAGCATTCAAATTGAAAGTGGTGAGGCAGACAGGCTGACAAAAGCAAAACACTGGAAATGAAATTAAATAAAAAAAAGTATTTCAAATGGCACAGAGGCAGGAAAATGGTTAAAGACATTTCTTACACCTCATTAGGATAAACAACAGCAACATCCATAGCAGACATGTTAACAACAATATGGAGTCACAGTCTTAATTAATGCAAATGCCAACTTTAGCCGAGTAGTTAGATTAACACTTAAATAACAGTGGCGTAGCACCAACTAATTAAAAGCGAACATTACAGTTTTTTAAGCAGCGAAGTATTATATGTTTTATAGATTGCGGATTAGGTTATATGAAAAATTTCGGCCAACAGATTCACTTCTCAGCTAAAAAGTCAATAATAGTTGTATAATACGAGTATCTATCGTATGGCTATATTGCGCGTCTTCGGACGAAAAATACAATAGGCAGTGATTCAACCATTTATATCGTAAAGTGATTTATTCAATTTCGTTAAGAGTGTATGAAAGCGGCATATGCTAAATCTTCCGGACGACCAGTCGAAACAATTGAATAAATTAACGACATTTTTTTTTTTTAACTAACTTTAACTGAAAAGCTTAAGGTTTGACCGCAGGAAAATACCCAGGCTCTAGGCAGAAATCAAATCCGGGGCCTCCAGTTAGAAGGTACACATTATTCATTCGCCTACGAAGGCACCTAAAGTGAGTCACATAAAGTGAGTCACACGAAAGTGAGAAGAGAGATTCTGAAAGGCATAGACATCCCACATAACTTACTGGAGGAAAAAGATTTCACAAATCTTAAGGCCCCTTGACAAACCTTATTTCTTTTGGAAGAGTCATAAAAAAAACCCTAAAAAACGTTGAACAAAGTTATAGAGCTTAAAAGAAGACTACACATTGTATCCGAAGAGCTCTCTTTCATTGAAAAAGTAATAGAGTTTCTTAATGACCCTCGTATAGAATTTAAAATTTTAAAGTATTTCTGCAAAAGCTTTTTAAATAATACTTTTTAATAAAATCTTTAAGCATTTATACAAAATTAAAACCCTTTTCAAACTATTCTCGTATAAAGATATATTTCCAAAGAAATATCTATTTCATTTGTAACGAAGAGCTCTTTTTCATTGAAAAAGTAATGGAGTTTCTTAATGACCCTCGTAGTATACTATGTAAAATATTAAAGTATTTCTGCAACGTACAAAAATGTAATTGAAATTCTCTGTATTGTTAAATCACATACAATATTAATTTTGCAATATCACGAGTACTTTCTCCTAAATAAAATAAAACATTTTCAAACTCTCACATCTTCATATTTCTGATTATAGTCGCAGCTCTCTTCTCGCCATTGCCGTCCAACACGAACATAATTAAATTCAAATTGGCGACAGCTGCAGCGGAGGTCGTTTAACCGTATGCCTGTGCCGTCAAAGTAATTGTTCTCCCATAAACTTGTACATTTTATTTTCGACATACTGCAGTTGTTAGCCGGCTGCCTGCAATGTGTTTAATGCATTAAGGTCACTATCTATGGCACAAACTGTGCCTGTTAAATTTTAATTGCATTTCTCGTTTAATTTTTTGTCTTAGCAAAACTAAAAACTAAAATCTTCTTCTTATCGCATTCATGCATTATTTCATTATAAGCTTACTAAGGAGAGAGTGTGAAGAATGAAAATATACAAAAAGAATAAAAGTTTTAAGTTTTACTATTCCCAAACCACACACGCACACACACACACACACACATTCTTTCATACATCCTCGTACATCAACTAACGAATCTAAAAGGAAAGCAAAACGAATTGTAATTTTTCTTTTTCCAACTTTTTTAAAACTAATTAAAATTTAATTAATCACATTAGTGTTTTTGAAATCTTAAATAACTGTTTCAAATTCTAAACTTAATTTCACATCTAAATGAAATTTTTGTTTAATGGCGCTGATATTCAACACCCGCATACTTTTCAGCTGCACTGCACGAGTTTAATGAATTAATTTCCGTATAAACATTTTTTAAATGAGAAAAGGCATTTCACTGTTGTGTGCCGTACGAGTGAGTACATTGTAATAGATGATTAAATTTACGACCACAAGAACAAAAACAGCTCAATAATAAATAAATAAATAAATAAATAAATAAATAAATAAATAAATAAATAAATAAATAAATAAATAGAATAAGTCAATTTTCTAATAGAGGTTAAGTTGTGATATTAATCGTATGATCATTAATTGCGTGGAGAGAACTCAAAATGCTTACAGGGGAAAGTGTAATTAATTGAAAATGCGATTACGGTGCCACCGTAGGCGAAGGCCCACTTAGCCCGAGGCTGCAGGTTCGATTCCTACCTAGACCCTGAGTGTTTACCTGCGGAGAAGTGGAAAGCTTTGTAGTTTGAGTTAGTTATAAAAAAACAAATATATAAAAACTTTCTTTTAGTTTTTTATAACTAAAACCTTAGACTTAATTATGGATTCCCCGAAGTTGCATAGAACTATACGACAGGACGATGAGGCTTGAAGATAAACCGATTAACAAAATAACAAAAACCAACTACGATTGGTTGAGAATAATCTAAAAACATCTACGAAATGTCGGTAACAGAATAAGAAAAACCACCAAATTTTAGTTAAAGAAATTATAATTATAAAAGGATAAAAGGATAAAAATAAAGGACTTAAAGAAAACGCTCTGGCCAAAAAGCCACCAAATCAAAAACTATTATTCATCGTTTTTAATTCTCTTTTTCCACGGTAGATGCCTTTCATGGAAAGCAGATTAATAAAACTATCTCGAGCGAGCAACAAAAAGTGGCAGACATACCAATCAGCTGATATACGGAAATAATCAACTTCAATGCATTTTCAATTTTCTGCTAAATATTTATAAGTAGACGTATATTTATAATAGACATATTTTTCAAAAAAAAAAAAAAAATGGTTTTACTAGGCAAGACCATGTAAAGACAAGATTGGAAGTATTTTTAAGATTTGCAATAGCAAGTGAATATCCTTATTACTGTGTATTTAGCTTAATTAGTTAGTGGCAGACATACCAATCAGCTGATATACGGAAATAATCAACTTCAATGCATTTTCAATTTTCTGCTAAATATTTATAAGTGTAATAATAGACATATTTTTCAAAAAAAAAAAAAAAAATAGTTTTACTTGGCAAGACCATGTAAAGACAAGATTGGAAGTATTTTTAAGATTTGCAATAGCAAGTGAATATCCTTATTACTGTGTATTTAACTTAATTAGTTAGTGGCAGACATACCAATCAGCTGATATACGGAAATAATCAACTTCAATGCATTTTCAATTTTCTGCTAAATATTTATAAGTGTAATAATAGACATATTTTTCAAAAAAAAAAAAAAAAATAGTTTTACTTGGCAAGACCATGTAAAGACAAGATTGGAAGTATTTTTAAGATTTGCAATAGCAAGTGAATATCCTTATTACTGTGTATTTAACTTAAATTAGTTAAAAATATAATGAAAGTAAAATCGTTTACTGGAATAATTTTCTGGCTGTATGTCCAAGTAGGTGTGCTTAAACAGTTTTAGAAAAGAAAATAGGCTTTTTAAAAATTGCTTTACATAATAATGATTTAAGTTGAGTTTTTATAAAAAATATTATTGACAAGCAAAGATGAAATAAATTATGTTTTAATAATAAAACACAAATTGGTGAACCTTTTTAAAAATGAATGGCGAAATATTTTGGTTCTCTGTTACTTAATACTATCAAAAAAAAAGAAGCAATTTAACAATTTAAGGACCTTCCAAAATTGTTCATTTTTGCATTCTTCTCATTATGGCCAACATTTCTAACCAACATTTTTTTGGTTGGTAGTGAAGCTATTTCGAGTGCAACACGAAAGTGACACATTCTTGCCTTTGTGCTTACAGAGCCGATAAACGTAAGCTTTGTTTAGAAGATTAGATTCCTTTTTTTTTTGCTTCTTTCAAAAGCTGTTTACAAATTCGCGTCCTCGTTCACACCATGTCAACTTGCCATCAGGGAGCATATAAAATAAGTTTTAATATCCGCTTCTTAACTTTATTTATCCACACAGCTGTACTAGAAAACTATTTAATTATTTAAATAATTTGGCAAAGAACAAGGAAACAAGGAAATATACTATTAAAACAACAAGGAATTTATCTGTTTTCTTTTATTTTATTTTGTGATAATAGCAGGCAACTCCAACTTAAGAAAGGAAATACATTAATTGCACTAGTTTGAGTCATAAAATCCTGTTAATAGAATTGCAATTTCCCCCCCATCTGAAAATTTATGAAAAACCATTTCACTTGATGTTCTGAAGAATGAGTGAACTGTACGAGTATGAATTAAATGCAAACGGGCACATTAAGGAATTGAGGGGTGCTCAGGCATGTAATATGTAATGAAAGCAATGCTTTCATCAGGAAAAGAAACTTTTTGGAGAAATGAAGACAGACAGATAGACAGACAGACGGACAAGCTAGTATAAAAGCACCACAAATCACCAAGTCGAGTATTAGTTACAGTGTCTGGCTTGGCTCATTTTGCTTAATGAAGATATTACTTTGCATTCGAGTAAAAAAAGAAGAAGAAGAAAAACAAACTTGAAAGATGTTGTCTTAATTGCTTACAAAGATGTTGTCGCGAAAAATGCTTTAAGATACTTTTTTTCATTTCTTTTAAATTCGATCACAGAAGGAGAATTTAAACAAATTAGATTTAGTTTGTTATATAAGTACAATTTGCGTAGTATCGGGGGTTGCTCTCATGCAAATCTGCAATGTGGCGCCCAGATTTATTTTGGGAAAGCGCCATCTTAATATTCCGATCTACTCAGTCATAATGCAATTGATTTGTTATTTGTTTTCGAAATTATTCTTTCTTTACTTTGATTCAATTCTACAGGATTCCCTTATCGTTAAAAAATTGTATTGTATGTGAGAAAAATGTAATTGTTCTATTCAAATGATTTCTAATAATAATAAAATAGCATTTATTCTAATATATTGAAGTTGAGCTCTTCTTGTCTTAACAAACTCAATCCATCCTTTCAATAAAATTATCTACTAACAATGACATTCCAAGTGCGGTGAATGGAAAGCAAAAAGAGTGAAAAAAAGAGGCAAAAATTTGCTGTTCTACACTCACAAAAAAAAAAAAAAAAAAAAAAAAAAATATTAAAATATTTTCTTTACATAAAAATCGAATTTAAAATGTGTCGAGTCATTCGTAACTTTTTCCTTCTTCTTCCTCTTTTTTTAAATACTTCTAAATTAAATTGAATGAAATGAAATCAAAACACAATTGTTTGTCGGTCGCACGTTCTTTCGTTTTGATTTATATAATTATTAGCTTTTTCCGTTTGAACTAATTTCTGACGATTTTTTTTTTATTTTTTTTTTTCTTTGTATTTATAAATGAGTTTCATATTTTGATGCTTTAAAGACACATTTTCCTTCTATTACGATACTCGTGTTGTAGGAAGTGCAAGTGTGTATGTGTTTGTGTGAGTGTGTATATGACAAGAATTTTAATTTATTGTAATTGCCTGTATGGGGCCTTAAATCTTTAATTTAATTACAAAACTTTATTTATTGTTAAAAGTATTTAAAGTGGCATGTAGAGACGTTTGGAGAGACGTACTTGCATACAATCAAAGCTAATTAAATAATCAACTCATTACATTGTAAATGAAACAGTTTCAAAAAAGGCCTGCTGGAATTGAAGACAATTGATTTTAAAAATAATCGCAATAAGACTAAAAACTAATTCTGATAAATCAATTTCAATTGCAATTCAATTTTATGCATCGGAAACTAATTTTTGTCGTTAATATAAAATTTGATGGACATGCGCAGAGGTTACACAAAAGCAGTCCCGCCACTAACAAGGCCGGTTGATTTTATTGATGTGCTGGTGTACTGCACGTCTATAACTCTACTATCTGAGTCTTTATCCTTTTACCATTTTTTTGGTTTCTCTATTTTCGCAGTAACTTGCTTATAAATGATTATGTATCTCTCCATTGGCTTAAGCGGTGCTACCTGAAACTTTCCATCCGCAAGAAGTACGGTTTTTATACAAAAAATATATGAAATATTTTCTAATACTTTATATACGAGGTGTGCTTAAAAAAAATAACCGTTATTTTCAAATTTCGTAAGTTACGTTTGTTCGATTTTCTGTTATGTTGGTACACATGTTTGTTATATATATTGGCAATATCGGACCTTTTGATTTATCAGTTTGCTTTTTGACAGATAAAAATGTTAGTCGTGTTTTGATGAGCTCTTCGATTTTGTATTCCTTTTTAACAACGTTGCTGTTCAATGTGGTCAAGGGAGCTGTTGAATGTGGTCAACGACAATCCAGATTTCTTCAAAAACGTCATAACTGGTGTCGAATCATGGGTGTATGGCTATGACATAGAAACCGAACACCAATCATACCAATGGAAGCGTACAGGAAAGCCAAGACCAAAAAAAGCACATCAAGTTTGGTCAAATGTAAACGTTTTTCTGACTGTTTTCTTCGATTCCAATGGGGTAGTGTATCCTGAATTCTAGCCACAAGGTCATACGGTCACTAAAGAATACTACCCTGAAGTTATCTGCCATTTGCTCGAAGCAATTCTTCAGAAACGCACAGAATTGTGGAAAGGCCAATCATTGAACTTGAACCATGATAACGCACTGCAAAAACACATCGGAGCAAAAAGGAAACCGTCATTATGCCCCAACCACCGTATTCACCGGACTTGGCCCCCCTTAAACTTTTTAATCTTCCTAAAACCGAAGACAACGATGAAAGAAGAGCATTTTGCTACGTTGGGGGGGAGATAAAAGAAAAATCGTAACAGGAGTTTTTGGCGATTACAAAAACGCGTTTCAGAAGAGTTTCGTGAAAGGCTGGCATAAGTGTATTATATCTGAGGGGTATTACTTTGAAGAGGGCAAGATTGATGAATAAACAGTTTTGAAAAAATGGCTATTTTTTGATTACACCTCATATATTTGGGCTTTATTATATTCTATAAAAACGTTATCAGGATCTAAAATCTAAAAATCTAAATATATTTAATAATATAATCTAAAAATATTTGGCAGCCAAAGTGAATTCGGAATGGCTCTTGCCATCAGCACAATATTAGAATAACCATTAACTAAAGTGGCGATTAAAACACCTCTTACATTACGACTTGGGGCCCCAAGTTTATCCGTATCTTTTTATATAGGCATGCATGAATGTGTGTGTAAGTATGTATGTATAAATTTCGTCATATAAACATGATTATGAACTTCCTACGATATAAAAATCATGGCGAATCTCACTTGTGTACTGACGTTGGCTAATTAAAACTTCAGCTTCATCAAACCATTCCAAAGTCATTAGCAAATTAACAAAAAAAAAAAAAAAAAAAAAAAAAAAAAAAAAAAAAATGAATAATTAAAAAAAAAAATAAATCCTTCTGCATTAAACACAACTGTAACGATAACGAATTTTACGAAAGAATTAAGAATGGAAGCAACAAATTAAAGCTTCGCTGACGCCGCACCATAACAAAATTGGTGCCGAGTGGCCCTTTTCCGCAAAAGGTTTTCCAGTTTTAAAATATATAAAATTTTTGTCTATTTTAGGAGCCATTTTTTAGAAACCTTTTTATTTAAAACGCTCTTACCGAGCAGTCGTATTACGGGCTGCTAAAACAATATAAACAAAATTTTAATGTTGGTAATAAGAAAAAATTGTTATTAGTTTTTTTTTTTTGAACCAACTGAATGGTAACCTGAAAAGCTTTCGGCTTATCCGCAGGAAAGGAACTACGATTTGGGCAAGAAACGAACTTCTGACCTCCAGTTCAGTAGGCTGTTCATTCTCCAACTGCCTACGGAGGCAGCCGCAAAATTTTTTTTAGATTATATAAATATTAATAAAAAATATGTGGTAAATTTCCGAGGCGATTTTATCTGAAATTTCTTGCAATATTTTATTAAATTATTAAAATTTATTAAAATTATTTTTAATTCTTGCTGATCTTCTTATCAGTAAAATTTTACGAGTATTACGATTTTAGTTTTTGTGAATTTGGTTATTATATAAACAAATTTAATTTAAATATTGAAAATTGGGCCCATATGCTGTTATTTTGGCCGTGATATAAAATCGCCGAAGATCCAAATATGATTTGGGAAAGAATAATCGGCCACTCAGCAATTCCAATTCAAAAAAATTTAAATAAGAAACGATTTATGTGACAATTTTGTGTTGAATTGTATTTCTATAGATGAACTAAAAAAGCAAATTTGTATTTATATTGACAAATTAGCAGTGCTGTGCGAAATGTCGTCGCTCGTGCCAATTGTGTTTAAGGCGATTACCAACTGCTTCTGTGTTTGCTGGAGCACAGCTTGTAAGCGCCCATCATCGATGTGTAACAAGGTCGGTTGGTCGTTCTTCAATATTTAAATGGAAAAAATGGGGAAAAATGAAAAAAGTAAAAGAGAAAGAAAGCAGTGCAGCCGACTACATACAATTGAAAAACTTCATGCAGTTTATTCCACTCAACTTTTATTACGAGTATGCATAGAAATAAACCCTTTTCCATGCGGCCTGATTTTGTTGGCTCTTAATTGGACTGAGTGGGTGTTAATGGATTTTGAATTAAAATAATCTTTTTTTTTTCTCTTTTTAGTTTAGTGATTCCAAGTAGGAGAAGGAAGGAAGTTGAACAAACTTTCCAATGCTTCTTCTCAGTTTCCTCTTTCCGTTGTTGTAAAGGCTAATAACTCCCATTCCATAACACACATTGCATAAAGAGACATTACTAGTTATTTTAATTAATTAAAAAAATTAAAAAATTAAATGCATTTTTAAAGAAAAGAACAAATTCTAAATCATTTTAGTTAATTAAAAAAATTGCAAAAAGCAAAGTTTCATCCAAATTAGTTAAGATTTATTTAATTAAAAAAATAATTAAAAGTTCCTGTGGAAATGAAACGGACATTTTTAAAGAAATATGTTTACTACACAAGGCCGTATGGACATACGAGTATTGCTTAGCGTTAAATAAATTGCACTCCGTGTCCTGAAAAAGATATATTCATTCAAATAACGCCGATACATGGAAAGTAATTATTGTTATTAAACTATATGAAGAGCAACATTTTCCAGTAGGCTTATTCTGAATTGCAATGCAATAGTCAATGCGATGCGATAAAGAATTTCGATGCAATAGTAAATTGGTATTCTGCAACACTTTCGCAATCGCAATCGTAATCGCAATCGCATTTTATTTTAAATCGCGGCAACACCGGCCAAAATTAACAACGCTGGTACCAGTGAACGTCAAATTTAATCTTACAAAAGAAAAAGAAATTTGCGAGTGCGGTTACAAAATAAATTTGTGTAATTAAATAAAATAAAAATTAAAAAATATATAATAAATTTGTGTAATTAAATAAAATAAAAATTAAAAAATATATAATAAATTTGTGTAATTAAATAAAATAAAAATTAAAAAATATATAATAAATTTGTGCAATTAAATAAAATAAAAATTGAAAAAAAATATAGTAAATTTGTGTAATTAAATAAAATAAAAATTAAAAAAAAATATGATAAATTTGTGTAATTAAATAAAATAAAAATTAAAAAAAAATATGATAAATTTGTGTAATTAAATAAAATAAAAATTAAAAAATATATAATAAATTTGTGCAATTAAATAAAATAAAAATTGAAAAAAAATATAATAAATTTGTGCAATTAAATAAAATAAAAATTGAAAAAAAATATAATAAATTTGTGCAATTAAATAAAATAAAAATTAAAAAAAATATAATAAATTTGTGCAATTAAATAAAATAAAAATTAAAAAAAAATATGATAAATTTGTGTAATTGAATAAAATAAAAATTAAAAAAAATATAATAAATTTGTGCAATTAAATAAAATAAAAATTAAAAAAAAATATGATAAATTTGTGTAATTAAATAAAATAAAAATTAAAAAAAAATATGATAAATTTGTGTAATTAAATAAAATAAAAATTAAAAAAAAATATGATAAATTTGTGTAATTGAATAAAATAAAAATTAAAAAAAATATAATAAATTTGTGCAATTAAATAAAATAAAAATTAAAAAAAAATATGATAAATTTGTGTAATTAAATAAAATAAAAATTAAAAAAAAATATGATAAATTTGTGTAATTGAATAAAATAAAAATTAAAAAAAATATAATAAATTTGTGCAATTAAATAAAATAAAAATTAAAAAAAATATATAATAAATTTGTGTAATTCGTAATTTATTAAAAATGGATTCTCTTGCTCTATGGTATTATGATGAAGAGGATCATGAGCACAATGAAAGGGTGCAGAAAAGAATACTTAGAAGCAAATCGGATATTCTCAGTTTGAATGTGAAAAGGTAATTTATTTTGTAGGATTAAAAACAATTAATTATAAAAAACATTTCTATTCCAGTTTTTTAAAAAAATTTAGATTGACCCAAGAGGCATTTTTATACATTTTAAATCATATTGGCTCCGAATTGAAATCCACCAGCTACAATAATAGTACTAGTAATAACAATTACACAAAAATTGCTAGAAAAAAACAATATAATTTAAAAACTAACAGTCTTCTTTTTATTTAAAAACTTAAAGGCACTTCTTTGGTTATATATTTCCATCATTTTGCTCAAAAGAAAAACTTAAAAAAAAAATTAATTAATTTAAATAAATGAACAAAATTAGAGTTTTTACTTACATTTTTTTGCTGTTTTGCTGCCGAATAAATTTTGCGATTATCGCATGTATCTGACATTAGCTTTCGCAATACAGAATACCAAATTGCCACATTTTCGCATTTGAAATGCGAATAAAAAAGAGTACAATGCGAACATCGCAATACAGAATACCAATTGTTCGCATTTGCACGTTTTCGCATCGCATTGACAATTGCATCACAATTCAGAATAAGCCTACAGATAACATGGTACCTTATACAAGTGCTTAAATGGGCCACAAATTAAAAGTTTCGATTCCGAAAAACGAAATTTTAAATACATTGTTGGTAGTAATGCATTCAAATGATACTCGTAAAGCTCATAAAGCTCTTTAATAGTACATAGCTGATACAATTGCACAGGAGGCTTGAGAGGCTTGAGAGGCTCAAGCAAATCAAACATTTGTTATCCTTCATTAATATTTATTTTTATTTAAGCAGCTTTCATTACATACTCGTCCTTTCAAGTAAAACATGCCTTAAATTAACTTAAATAATACAAAAAAAAAAAAAACAAAAAAAAAAACGAGTCCTTTTGCCTACTCGTATTTTGCATACGGATTTATTAAAACGGCTTTTATATGACCTCATCATCAAACCATCATGAACTTTTGCTGCCTTAAAGCCAAACAATCTCGCTGCAGCGTTATAAAGTCAACATTTCCATTGTGTAAATATTTACTCTTCATTCGCAATCATGTTAATATTCGTAATACAAACAAGGAAAAATACAATAACGTTGTCGTTTACTCGTACACATGTAAAATAAATTAAAAGAGGAAAAGAATTTAAGCAAATACGAGTACAGAACTGTTTAGGTCACCCTCCTATTTTGCATTTCTTACAAAAATGTTGAAAAATCTGAAATCCTTAGATCTCGACTGCTGACTTTTACTCTGCATTGATTTTAAATAGCCTTCGGCCCTCATTAAGCCTTTCAAAGCTTTCTTGTAAACACAGAAAAAAAAGAAGCAGTTAAACACACAAACACACACACACACACATAATGAATTATTAGCACATGCGAATAGAATAAGAGTAAAAGCTTATTTGCATCCCACAATTCTTATTTGCTTCATGTGGACGGTCATGGATACGATGACATTGTTCAGCTCTGCGTCAATTATAGCCTACCATGTTTACACTTTCGGACAGATTGTGGCAAATTTTCAATTTGGTGTCAAGTGGGCATATGGCATATGTTTCCTACCATTATATTTTGCTTTTGTTTTCAATCCTAAAAAATCCTTACAAACCTTCACACATACATATACAGATTGGTATGCATGCATATTGAGTACACGTGCATGCATGGACGTTCACACATGCCGTGTATAGTTGGTTGTGTCCGTTTGCAATATCCAGGATGCATATTGTTCAAGGAAATATGCCGCAGGTGTTATTGTTTTTGCTTTTTAACAAAATTTAAACACATTTTTATCTCGTATATATAGAAAAATATACAAACACACAGACGTAAATTATTTTACTTTAATTTTGCTAAGCCAAGGAAAACAGTGTAAATATTTCGATGCGTCTTTTTAATTACAGACATGAGCAGAGATGGGCATTTTTATGTGCTGCCTAGTAATTAAGTTCGCTCATGATCCAGAGGTATATTGAAAGAATCCTGTCGATGTTAATTTTATAGGTAGAAAACAAGGAAAGGATTAATTCTGCTTATCCTTTTCCTCTAAACTAATAAGAAAAAATATATATAACTAGAAAGTGGTCTCGTACGTGCTGCTGAAACTAAGATTTATAAATACTTAACATACATATGCAAGAAAGAATTCCAATTGAGAAATATATGTAAATCTACTAAAGGCTACTAAGATATATAATTCAGCAGATAAATTGTTTTCTTTTTTAAAACCAACCTAATTGAATAGTCCCTGGTCATGGAATGCATTATGCATTGTGGAAGAGAATTGAAGGGCTACTTGGATAAGATAGTCTTCCAATAAAATCTGCTGGCAAAGTAGACCATAATGCTTCGTTACTTAAAGATTTCGATAACAAAAAGGATTTCAGAAAAAGTTATGTAATTTTTTTTTCCTAAATGCTACATATGGGTATTGAACCCAATTTCTTCATCATGTACATAGAGCTGACGAGCTTACTGAAGAGTTCAACCAACAAAAACATATTAAAAGTGTACTGGTTAATTTATTGATTTTAGATGCTTTCGTAGGCAATTTTTTCTTGGGAGGATTTTTTTTGGAACTGGTTTGGCTTCTTTTTATTTTTAATAAAAGTTGTTTAAATTAGCAATAAAAACTTTGTAAACAGTTTAAAGGGATTTCAGACTTTCGTATGGCGAGTTTCTCCTTGGAAACTTTTTGGCGAAGGAGACTAATGTGTTTCGTTAGTTACAGATTTCGATAAAAAAAAGTTTTTCTTTTTACGACTGCCGCATACGGGGATCGAACCCACCAACTACAATTTACAAAAATTAAAAATGTTTTTCCGAGAAATCTGTAACCCAAATACGAGTTTCCACTATAGCCGCAAGCTTGGAAATACTTATCTCGCTTTCCAAGAACTTCCAGATGGACGACGATGCGAGTAGCGGAGATAACAATCCATTTAAGCTGCAGTTTTTCTTTATACAAAATAAATATTTTTCGAACGGTTTCAATGATTGAAATATTTTAATGCAATACGAATATTTTTTGTTTAATTACATTAAAATATTCTATCAGGCGAAATGTTAAACCTGCCGAATTGAAATCCATTTGCTGATTTTCTACTAAAATAAATACTCTCGAAGATTTCTCTTTTGTCCTGTTTCTTTCCTCTGTTTGATAGATTTTTTTTTAGCATAAATGAATGTAAATTTGTATTCATTAGAGTTAATATGCAATTCAGTATTTGTATCCAGAATCAGCACAAGGAAAGACTGAATTTTAACAATCTCAGTTATTTAGTTGCTGCTAATTGCAAACATACTGTTGCGAAAAGTGCAAATTGGTTGGTTCTTGAAGCTCTTCGCAAAACATTTTCAGCATTTCCAAAGCCAACATGAAACCCAGAAGAGCTTTAAATAGAAAAGTGTTAAAATATCAAACTAAACATCTTTAACTGAAGGAAACGGGGGCAAGTTCACATCTATTTTGTGGATAAACAAATACTTTCGTAGAAGGAATAGATTAAATAGCAGAATCTTATTATACGAGTACGTTAGACGTTAAGCCACGTTTTGCAAGTACATTTGAAAGGAAGTGAAATAGTTAAAGTCGTAAACGTTAAAGAATGCTGAAAGAACGAAATATATGCGAATATAAAATAAAATGAAGTCTCATGACTCCATGTAGTCCATGTAATGTTGCTTCTACAAAAGAAAATTCTTTGTCTTTTTATTGAAGTTTTCTCTAAGTAAAGAAATACTTTACAATAATCTTTTTTACTTTACTTCGCCTCTACAGTTGAGAAGGGCTGCAGCTATAAGATTTTTTTAGGTTCTTCTCGTACATTGGAAATTTCTTGAAATATTTTATTAAATTATTAAAATTTATTTAAATTTCTTTTTAATTCTTGCTGACCTTCTTAGTATTAAAATTTTACGAGTATTACGACTTTAGCTGTTGTGAATTTGGTTTTTATATAATAAATTTAATTTCATATGGTTGCTTTAGCGCATGAAAGGCATTGTTAATAGTTATTGAAAAATGAGCTCATATGCGGTTATTTTGGCCGTGATATAAAATCCCTGAAGATCCAAACATGATAGTGATTAATGGCTCTAGTTCAGAGGTGTGCAAAAGTAATTGTATTGTGGTACATCAATATCGGATATGTAAAGAGAACGGCAACTCTAGATTTATAAGCAGAGGATCATTAAACTGGTAGATCACTTTCCGAAACACACTTTGCAAAGACGTGCCAGTTTAGAAGTGTCAGATAATAATTGAAAAAATATGTAAAAAGTTCTATTGTGAATATCGAATATCTAAAGTGAGATGCAAATCTAAATTTATAAGCAGAGGATTATTAAAGTGGTAGATCACTTTCCCAGACATATATTTCAAAGACATGCCAGTTCAGAGTGGTCAGAAATAATTGAAAAATTCTATTGTGGTACATCAATATCGGATATGTAAAGAGAACGGCAACTCTAGATTTATAAGCAGACGATCATTAAACTGGTAGAGCACTTTCCGAAACACACTTTGCAAAGACGTGCCAGTTTAGAAGTGTCAGATAATAATTGAAAAAATATGTAAAAAATTCTATTGTGAATATCGAGTATCTAAAGTGAGATGCAAATCTAAATTTATAAGCAGAGGATTATTAAAGTGGTAGATCACTTTCCGAGACATATATTTCAAAGACATGCCAGTTCAGAGTTGAAAGGCACCTCTAGATTTATAAGCAGACGATCATTAAACTGGTAGATCACTTTCCGAAACACATTTTGCAAAGACGTGCCAGAGATTAAAATCTAAATTTATAAGCAGAGGTGTCAGATAATAATTGCAAAAATATCGAATAAAAAATAATATCTGAAGTGAGATGCAAATCTAAATTTATAAACAGAGGATCATTAAACTGGTAGATCAATCTCTGAGAGATATTTTTCAAAGACGTGCCAATTCAGAGGTGTCAGAAATAATTGCAAAAATAAGTGAAAAATTCTATTCTGTGGTACATCAATATCGGATATGTAAAGAGAACGGCAACGCTAAATTTATAAGCAGAGGATCATTAAAATTGTACATCACTTTCTGAGAGATATTTTTCAAAGACAACCCAAATAAAATTTTACTGTAAAAAAATTAGAAATAATAACTTCCCTTGTTCCATATTAAAAATGTATATATAATGTATATTTGATCGTTTAAAGGCATTGATAATGGCTGAAACTAATAAAAATTATAGAATGATAGTGTTTAAGATTTTAGCAACCAAAAATCGATATTTACAATTTTCTTTATTGTATATTATTATTGTACAATTTTTAATCAACAGCTGATTTTTGTTGGTCTTCCGAAATGATACTTTTTAAATACATCACTTTAACACCAATTAATTTTCTATTCTATTTTTCTATTTTCAAACTCTGTTCTATTCGTCTTTACTGTTGAAATTATAGAGGATGATATACGAATATGTTAGAAATGTTACATATTATAAATGGTCCATCATCTAGAAGAATTAATTTTAAATTAGATAAGGCTAATGTAGCTCAGAGGACATAAAGGATATAAAATTATAAAATATTTTTCATGTCTCTACTTAATGTTTGTTGTTGCTTTTTAGGATTTTCCATTATGAAAAATATTTTAAAATTTCGAATATCTAAGAATTTTAAATTTATTAATGTGATATTTTTTTTAAACTAACTCAACCTGCAAAGCTTTCGGAGGCACCTACGGAAGTTCCTGAAGAATGTAATTTTCTTTACATTATAAATTTGATTGAGCAGAAAAGGTTCCAATATTGGGTGCTCTATTTTCTCTGATAAAATTACAATTACAATGTTTTTTCTAAAATATTTTTCTGGTACTCTTTTAAACATTTTTTACTTATTATTCCGCTCTTTAGCCTTCTCAAAATAGCTCGCGCTGCTTTTGCTTATGTAGTTACTAAGCCTACCCCGCCAATATTAACTTCGTGAAATTCAAGGTGCATTAATAAATTAATTTTTAGAATTAGTCACTCGAACTGAAAGCTGAGTTTGCTAAATTAAAGCTCTACTACAAAAATATATTAACATCTGAGACATGTAAAAGGATATAAAACCGCGTTTACACATGCCACTAACAGGAAGCCATTGAAATATTGTTCGAAAAACTCGAATCTCTGGCCATTCGCTTTAGTGTTTAGACATGCCACTGCGTTACGTCTGTATAAGTTATTTTTCATATGCCCCAAAAAATCGGTTTGAGGGGGAAAATTTAGACTATTTTCTTTATTTAATTTTGGACTCTCTCCATTTTATAACTTTTTCCTTGTGTATAATACAGAGTTACCAAGTTTCTCATGTAGGCACATTTTTTGGGGAAATTCTAAACATAAATAAATATATAAAAATAAGGCAGTAAAAATGTTAAATTTTGCTTTCAATCCCTTAAATATCCAACGGGTAACTGTGCTTTCAGAACTGTCATTTTATTGGCAGATGAGTGTCAAATTTTCACTGGCAAGCAAATATAGCTGCCAATAGAAGATTTGTGTATGTGTTAGTAAAAATGTATTGTTGCAAATGTATTGTGCTTTTCGAACTGGCAGTGGCTTCTGGAAACGGTATGAAAGACGGTGTGTGATTTAATTTCCTTATAATTGTGGTATGGCGTGTGCCACACCGCTCCAGATTGTGTTGCACTAATTTAAGTAAATTACTCGTCTTTTAAGGTAACAATCAGTTCAATAAATACGATGTCGAGAGTTCAAAACGAATATTGATGAAGCAATTAAATTAAAATAGAAAGGAGTGGGTAAACACATCAAAATGATTTAAGTGAATGTCTGTAAACTAACAAAAGGAAATCAAAAGCTTTCAACTGGCATTGATGTGGTTACAGTGGTTACATGTGAGTTCGGAAGCGTCATTGAGAATTTGACTTTGAATTACAATTTCGTTACTCATAAAACTGCTTAGCACATCTAATCATTATTTGCTCACTTGCCATGTGCTTGCAGATAAACTTTGAATACACATTTTCGCATGGAAACCATTTCATATTTTAAAAATTTCCATTTAGTCTCCTTTCTGGTGTTGGGACAGCAATTTCAATTTATTGGCCAATTTATTGCAAATATTTTGCAAAATTGTCTCTCAAAGAATAAATATTAAGGCTGATAATAGATTAATTTACATTGATTTTATAATATACAGCAAGTAAAAAAAAATGTATGTACATTCGACGCGCGTACGGACAAGTATGCACGGATCCAATGTATTCCCTGCATTTAATCGCAACATTTTCATGGTTTGTTTGCTGATTCTGTTTTCTTAATACTCCATAGTTAAAGACAAGGCTGGCATTGGCAGCACACTCGCATGTAGGCAGCCTTATCCGCATTGCCATGATCATCAGCATCAGTTCTCCGCCTATGTGATGTGGCTGAAGGCACACACACACACACACACACACATATTCCACGAGCCTTTTCATATCACAGACTCCGCTTTGCTTTCCTTTTTTCTTATTTCCAATGTTCGTTTGCATCCAAAAAAAAGGCACAGAAACGTTTAAGTTCGTAAAATAGTGTGTAAAGAGAGACTTGTGGACTATCTGGATGGCAGTAAAATTTTAACTTCGCTTTTTATTTATGCAATTTTTTACTTATTTTGAAACAAATTTGCATATTACAGATATTTTAAAAGTGTTTTGTAGTTTTTCCCTCTGCACGAGAATCTAAATTGAAATCATGTAGAGAATTGGTTAGTTTTCTTTATTTTTTCTTAATCATTCATTTAATTAAAGAACGACTAATTGAGTTAAGTTACGCGTAGTTGGGAATAGTTGTGTGGAATAGAGATTGAAGATGGTAAAAATAAATCAAAGATAAAAAAGCAATAAAAATTAAAGAAAAGAAATAACAAGTTCTGGCAATTAATGAATTTTTTTTTTAGAAAAAAAAAAACTTTAAAATTTCATACAGAGAACTTTTAACGGCAAACAAGCAAAACTTAAATATCAATTTGTCTAAATAATTCAGATGGATGAATGAATATATTTTGTCTAATGAAATGTAAATCAATTTGCTTTAAGATTGCCAGATATTTTTGAATTTATCCAAAAAAATGGGATTGTCATTTTGGTTTTTCAAAAACTAAACGAGAATTACTTAGAAAAGTCAACGAAAATTTGAGCCGTAGCTTACGAATGAAATGCCTCTTTTATATGAGTCCTATCTAAGCCATTTGTATATGGCGAATTTATTGGTATTACATTGGAAGGGAGGGTTAGAGGGTATTGAAGAATATGGTTTATCGAACTCTGATAGGATGCAATCCGGTTTATTGAACTCTGACAGGATGCAATCCGGTTTATCGAACTCTGACAGGATGCATTCCGATTTATTGAACTTTGACAGGATGCAATCCGGTTTGTCGAACTCTGACAGGATGCAATACATTTTATCGAACTCTGACAGGATGCATTCCGATTTATCGAACTCTGACAGGATGCATTCCGGTTTATCGAACTCTGATATGATGCATTCCGATTTATCGAACTCTGACGGGATGCAATCCGGTTTGTCGAACTCTGACAGGATGCAATACATTTTATCGAACTCTGATAGGATGCATTCCGATTTATCGAACTCTGACAGGATGCATTCCGATTTATCGAACTTTGACAGGATGCAATCCGGTTTATCGAATTCTGCCAGAATGCAATCCGGTTTATCGAACTCTGACAGGATGCAATACATTTTATCGAACTCTGACAGGATGCATTCCGATTTATCGAACTCTGACAGGATGCATTCCGATTTATCGAACTCTGACAGGATGCCATCCGGTTTATCGAACTCTGACAGGATGCAATCCGGTTTATCGAACTCTGACAGGATGCAATACATTTTATCGAACTCTGACCGGATGCATTACGATTTATCGAACTCTGACAGGATGCATTTCGGTTTATCGAACTCTGATAGGATGCATTCCGATTTATCGAACTCTGACAGGATGCAATCCAGTTATCGAACTCTGACAGGATGCAATCCATTTTATCGAACTCTGACCGGATGCATTCCGATTTATCGAACTCTGACAGGATGCATTCCGGTTTATCGAACTCTGATATGATGCATTCCGATTTATCGAACTCTGACAGGATGCAATCCGGTTTGTCGAACTCTGACAGGATGCAATCCATTTTACCGAACTCACGCAAGATGCACTCATGTCAGCCATCGATTCCTTCAATTTAAAGGGCCAAACGTTCTGAAAAAAAGCGCAGCTACGATGTTTAACCTTTTAGACAGCAGTATTGCTTGTAGCGAAGCTTCGTGATTTGACTGTATTGTATTCTTTTTCGACTTTATGCCGATGGATACTGATGCTTTAAATGATGTTTCGCGATGCTTTATCTCAGTGGTAAATAAAGGATTTTTTTACAGACCTAAACTTCATAATCCTCTCTCACGCAATGCCGCTCTGGGGAGAAGCAATAAAGGTATGCTAACATTGATGTGTACCAAACACAAATATCGCAAAATATATTAAAGCACAGGACTAAGAAGTGAGGATGGATCTGACAAAGTTACTAGTTCAGAAAATAGTAAAACTGTCTGAAAAAGCGGCGGGCCTGTCTGCTACAATCTGTCACCTTGATAAATCTTTATAAACATTTCAAAAATTCTTTCGATCTTCCATTGTGATCTTGGTCCTTATAATTAGACCGGTTTCTGCCATGCCAACTCTTCAATTTCTAACTTCTTTCCTAATACAGACTCGGGTCTGGATTGAATGTGTTGATCAGCAAACAAACCATAATTTTACAGGTAATTCAAGAATGAAAGAAAATAATTTAACTTCTCTGCTTTAATTAAATTTCTCGCCTTTTTTTTTAGTAATTTTATTATTATTATTTCTGCACAAACTCACACAGTTTTACAAATTCTGCTCACGGTTATAGGTCTCGGGCTTGGAAACGTGCCTTGCATTTAAGCAAAAACATTTCTTTACTGATGCACAATTTATGATAGCGGAGCATTGCGAATTGTTGCCGTTTGCTGTTTGCGTTGCTTCGCAACACCAATTGAGTTGATCTTTTGTTAATATTTTATAGATTTTTTTATGGTTTCACTTCGCAAAATGTCATATTAAATATTGAATTCATTTTATGCAGGAAATGTAGTTGCACAAATGGGTTATTTAGTGTAACATTTTTGAAAAGTATAAAGTATGAAGTACGTAGATGTGCATAAGTAATACGCAATGAATTTTTCTCTTTTGTTTTGGACGCTCTAAATTCTGAATTTTTATGACCAGATATCAGTTTTGAATATATTAAAGCGGCACAGATGAACTTTTTATTGTTTATTTTTTTTTTATTGTTCATTATAGTTATACTATACTGTATACTATAAAAGAGGCCATTTACTTTTAACCCCTTATCGGTCTCTGGAGAAATAAATCTAATCGTTCTCTGTATGCATTTTAGTAATAAACATTTAATTCTTTTAACATCATCGGCTCCTCGAGAAATACATCTAATCAGTTCCTGTATGGGCAGACATACAATTTGCATTAACGTTCAATAAAATAAGAACGGCTCATAGGAATGACCTTGTATTTAGAACGAAATTTGTAACCTTACTGTATATGTTTGGGATCATATGTGTGCAGGTGTAGCTACGAATCGGTGCCTGCGAACATAAACAGGTAACTGTACATGCACAGCCATATACAGCAAGGCTACCAATTCAAAAACTGGGGTTCTGGCAAATAATTCTATTCTTCAAAAGACAAGCCCATTCCGATGAACCGATTTTATTTTGTTCAAGGTTAAATATCAAAATTGTATGCCAGCGCATATAGGAACCGATTAGATATATTTCTCGAGGGACCGATGAGGTTTAAAGAATTCCATTTTTATTACTAGCAATGGATTACTCGCATTCTGTTAGAGCCTTCTAAGCTTTCAGTTGCTATTTTTCAGAAATATATATATATATATATATATTATTCACATCACTATTTATTATTCTCTGAAGAGTAAAAGTAATGCACATATGGCACACTTTGTGCTCTGCTGACCATACAGACGGAACCGTTTCTAGATTTTCATATTCAGCATTAACTGTTCCCAAGCAATCTCTTTCGCCAGCATTTTGCGATTATTGCCAATTTGCTTTTTCCAGATTTACGTGCTGTAGAATTTTACAACTAAATGCAAGTCGCCGCCTTAAATAATGAAATGAAAAATTTATTTCCTTTAATTTACATAATTATTTTTATTTCAGTACAAACTAATAATTTACTTTCTCCCAGTTTATCTCAAAATCGGTTTACGTGTAAATGGCATCACTAGTGTGTACGTGATGTTCCATTACGTAGCAGCTGTTTCGTTTCTCTTTAGCTCAAAATCTGTACGTTCTCTTTAATACTTTTTTAGTAATAGTGGTTTCGTATCGCGAGTCATGCAGGATGGGCTTATTCAAAATAAAATGATAACTATAAAAAAATAGGGTTGCCACCCCACTTGCACTGGATTCTATCAGCTTTCACCAGAAATGTTACTTTAAGTAACATTCTCGCAAGAGAAATAAGAAGGAGTCTTATGGCTTTATATCGAGTCCACGAAATAAATATATGATTTGTACATTATAATTTTCCAGTTCAGCTTTTTCTTCGTCCAGGGTTTCTTAAACGTTTTGTTGGTAGTGATCACATGATAAACTATTAATTATTATAATAAAGTTTTCTTCAAAATTATTTTGGTTTTTAAATTTAATTTTAAGGAGAAGGTTTTTTAAATTGAATTTTGAAGGTCACATTTTTGTGGGTAGCCTTTTGTAGTTCCATTCGCCATCGGATATACGAGTACTTAAAAATTAATATTCGTTACATCACTAGTGTGATTTTTAATGTATTCATCAATTGCTATATAAAAAAGAAGAAGAAGGAAATGGAATTTCTATTGCAAACAACAGTGTATAGGAGTAAATAAACGATTCAGAGTTTTAAGTATCTGAAAGGTCTGTTGGTGTTGTTTGTTGGCTTATATTGTATGTAGACACCTTTGGGCCATTTCCTTTTGATCTTGATGGAAAAGTAAGAAAATTGGTTTTTATGTTTTTCAAGTCCGCTATTTTTTCATGCTAAATTTTATTGTCAAGCTCTCCGGTCGGCGCGTGTGTGTGTGTGTGTGTATTTCCCTTTTCCTTTTAGTGTGTATCGTTACCATTTTTGAAGTAACACACGTTTTTGACCGTTTTTGTTTACCATCGACTTTTATTATTATAACATTTTTCTTGACGTTGGTCACAGTTGCCACAACGCGTTGCAACGTATGTGTATGTATATACTTGCAACTCCCGCTAATGGCTGACTATTTGGTTTTTGGCTCAAAGATAAGTGCTGGCTTTTCACTCGTGCACTGTTTGAAAATTTGTTTAGTTGGCCATGCAGTACAACAAATTTGGTTTAAACTGACTCCTTAAATGGTTCGTTCGTTTCTTTTTGTTGTCTTATCGGCAGCACTTAGAAACCCCCAAAATACAAAAAAAAAAAAAAAAAAAAAAAAATTAAGAAAACAAATCCCAAGCATTTTCTTAGTGTTGTTGTTGTTTTTGTTGTTGGTGTTTGTTTTTGGCTTCAATTGCAGTCCGTTTGAGGTCTATTGATTTTTTAAGGTCATCCAGCATTTTGTTGCAATGAGAAGGAGAAAGATGCGTTTTTCTGATTATTTTCTTAATAAATTTCTACATGCACATTTTTTTTTTAATACTGAACTAAAAAAAATATTAACGTCGAAGCACAAATTGATAAATTATGCTGTGCAGAGGAATTTGCATATTTTTCCAATTTTGTTTGGTATGAATTGAAGGAGCTGAGAAATTTTTTTATATAATTTTTTCGGTTTTTTTTTGGGGCGACTACCATTTATGCTTTTTTAAACACTACATGTATAACGAGGCCGGTGGGAAAATTACCTCATTATGCACTTTACAATGTACACTTCATTTAACCAACTTACTCGTATGTTGAGGAAATATTTTATAATATAACTAAAGAAAGTTTCCCTAGGTGATTCAGGACATCCCTTTTATATATTTCGGGGATCCTAGCGGTAGCAGAAGTAAATATTAGAAAGCCAACGGATCGTAAAGTGTCTACATATATATAGATATATAGATATTAGTAATAGCTTCATTGTTTAAAGTGGTTTTTGGGCAAAAGTCTGACCCACACAACAGGACATATGCGCAATGCCAATCGCCTCCAATCTTCAGGAGCTGTTTTATATTTATAGGGCATTTAATAAAATTTGGCAAAATTTGCGATAATCTAAAATATTTTTTTACTGATCCTACAATAGTATCGTTGAATTTAAAACAAGTATAGACGGTACGTTTCAGCCACGTAACGTAATAACCAGATGTACTTGATCGACCTTGTAATGTTAAAACAGAATTCGTAGAAAGAAACGGCTTTTAAGCATTTTTCAAAAGTTCTGAAATGCAAGATTATCAAAAAAATGTCGTCAAGAAAAATGTTAAAAATAAAATTTATAATTTCTATTTTGAACATCTATTTTCTTAACTGGAACATCATTTATGGCACGCACTGTATTACAAAAAACCGTTGTCTCATGCACCAGCAAGAAAGAGAGCATAAAATAAAAGAGGTTGCACTCTAAGCAACGGTTTGATGAGATGGACTGAAGTGGAACTTGTATTGGAGGTGCGGTTTTGTGTCTCTGTTATGACATTACAAAAGCTGCCTTATAAAAGCGATAATAATAAGACTTCTAATAAGATATATAATACTTCATAATTCGAAACTGTAGGTGGTCAGTGGGCGTGAGTTCTTTAGTTAAAAAAGAACATTAACACATTCACGGAGGTGAAAAATATTATCTACATATATCGCCTATATCGCTGCTATAACTTTCATTGCTAATATACGATGTTCTGACTATTCTTATAATACATACGAGTATCTAGTCAGGTTCCCAATATTACGAATAGTTTGAAAAATAATTGCCTGCACATTTTTGCAGCTCCTGGAAATTTTTAGCGTCCGTGTACCTGTTCAGACTATCATAAGTATGCCCACTTTTTCAACTGTCCACTAATTTCATATACATGTATTCTTATCAGTAACACAAGCTACTAAAGTTGATCTATTTTAATATGTTGGCGTACGTCAAGTACTTTGATATTGCTTTGGGTTTTTTATTTACTCTTTTCGTTATTTAATATCCGTCACGAAAGTATTCATTGAGAAAATCTTTGCAGCTGATAAAGATGGTGTATGACTATCGGGGATTCTGCTTTTTGGGCTAAAGACTTATATATAAAGAAATACGGTTTCCGAAATGCCCGACAGAACTGAACTGAATTTGCCTGAAAACACTATGGGCTGCTACAGCAATATTTTCAGTCATAAAAAATTTAATTTAAAATTTCTCAAAATTAGCTCTGCGGTTTGACTTCCGATACGTTACTAAAACATCTTAATAACGTAAAACGTATTGTCTAGTTGCGGAGCAATACATCTCTTCCAGCCTGAAGAAGATTTAAAAAGAAAAATATTGAGCTTGAAGTTGCATTTTGTCAAAGTTTGATTTAAAACTTACAACTGCAGAGAAAAACTTATCAGTCGAAATTTTATTAAATTGTGAAAAAAAGACATTGAAGAGGAGAAAGGCGGGCTATTTAAAATAATTGTTTGCAAGCAGCAGTGCCACCATCATCCATCACCCATTGAAATCTAACAGAGTTGATTTTATTTACTGTCTCTTGTTTTTTTTCTATCATACTTATTTTGCCTCTTTGCTAGTCAGTCTGACTACATTTTTTTTCTTGTCTGGTAGTCTAATTGAATAAATTTTCTTTGGAAAATGTATGAGCTGTTTGATGGATTCACTTGTTATTTTTCCTTGTGCAACAAAACAAATTTTGTACTTTATTTGCTCAAACTTGAAAAAGTCAAAATTTGCAGTTGATTGAAAATGCTTAAGTAATGATTATGCAGATGATTGAGTAGAGATGATAAGACGAGTGTGCCGGAATACAGGCAATTTATATTCAATTTCTTCAGTGGAGGAGGAAAAATTATCAGCCAGTTTCCAGTTTGTATTTTCGTAAAGAGCATAAAGTTTCCGCCTCATACTACGTATATAGAAAATTGTGCTATTAAGGCACAATAATTTAGTGCTTGAATCTGTAAATCTGCAAAGCAGTGAACGCTTAACTTAAGACTGTGAACGTAAATAATTGCTAATTTAAGAACTATTTACAGAACATGAGTCTTTCAATCTATTTATTGGCATTTATCGCAGTCGTCACGTTAAATGATAAATAACGTAAACTAATCACTAGAGAACTACTAAAGACACTAGAGTCGATTTTTTTAGACTAAACTTGCAAATCTTTCGGCTAGACAGAAGGAAAACATGCAGGGTCTAGTAGGCTGCCCATTATTCATTCGCCTACGGAGGCACCCAATACAAGTACATACAGAGAAATGGAAAAACCTATTAATTTATTATTTATACCAGTAATTAACACATTCCTCCAATTTATTTATTGGCTGGTTACGCCGGACTAGATGCCTGCATTTCCCTTTTGGTAAAACGAAATTCATCGAAAGACCTTCAAGCAAACATATTTTAAAAATAATCGCAAACCTTTCCTGTTATGCTTATATTCAAAAAACCAATTGAGAATTACAAAACACACAACAAGGAAATTTTATTCCTTGTGAATCTATTACGAGTAAATTTTACCACACAACAAACTAATAAATAAATTGTAATGAATACCTCAAATAATAATAAATTTCATAGAAAAATAATTCTTTAGAGTAATTGGGGTATTCAGAAAGCCTCAGGGATTCATACGACCTAAATGGCAGATGTAAACAATTTTAATATTCTACGAAATTAAAATAAAACGTAAACGTATTTACAGTTTACAAAATGTATAAAAGAATTCCTGTTCCAAAATAAAATAATAATTTTAATTATTTCCTTTAATATGTGCTTAAATTATTTTAGTAATTCTCATTTGTTTTTTGGAAATAAGGGTAGCAAGCTTTTTAAATTATTTTTTCAATATTGTTTCGTTTGAAAATCTATTGTACTGAATTTTATTGAAAGAATGTGGCAAATAATTACAATATTGGCATATATATTTTTTAGCTCCAGAACTTTAAAGCTCTAAGCGTAGGCGGAGTTGGGTTGTCGGCTTCTAACATGACACATCCGAATGATTTAAAACATGCCCTGGATTTCAATAGAGATCAACTAACACAGGTTAGGGTACTCAGGTCGAGCCAGTTACGGCTATCCTTAGGTGACAAATAACAGGGTTTTCCGTTATGCAGAGGAAAGTTAATGTGTTTTGAAATTAAAATGTTTAAGTAATGATTAACTTGCTGAGGTTTTTTGTTAGGATGGGGATAAGAAATCCCGCCCACTTCTCTACTCTTCATTAGAGTAGCCATACATAATGCAATCTCCGAACCAGGAGCGATTGAATACGACTGGTGAAAGTATTCAATACAAGTATTCCACTGGTGCCACAACACAGCTATCAGGAATTCCAAAAACCAAGCAAATAATAAATACTTTAAGCCCAGACATCGTGTAGCAATACTCTATTTATCAAAATGTTTCTTCGTAAACCCTGTTCGCTACCACTATTCCCCCTTTTTCACATTTCCGGCTCAATGCATTGCTTGAGTAGCGGCCAGTGCAGGTTTAAGAAAAGCACATTCCGACTCGTCCTTCGTCTGTAAACATTCCTGGAGTCTTTACTTTATTCTATTCCCAATCGAAACGAATTTTATTTTATTTTTATGGTAACGTATTCGCTTTGTTATGCCCTCATATATCGTTATAATATTTTTATTATGTGATAAAAGCTTAAAACAAAAACAAATTACATCTCTTTGAAAAGAAGTATTAAAAAGCTTCATAATAGAAACAAATTATCTTCCCACTCACTGTAGTGAGGCAGGCCATAATTTATATACCGCCCACGATTTTTTTCCATTTTGCATAATTAGCACAAATCATCTCGAAATATGCGTTAAATTTTTATTTAAAATTGATATCGATGCTCTCAATAGTTTATTGATGACAATTAATTCTCATCAATCCATGCAAAGCCCAGAAAATTGAGTAAATTTTTATTAACGACTCGTCTTTCAGCCGCATTAAACTCCCATAAGCGACCATTTAAAAATGAAATAAAAAAGCTTTGTTTGTAATAAAAAAAAAAAAAAACAAAAAAACGGAGGAAAATTTGCATTAACAACCATTAAATGCACATGTTTGTAGCTTATTGAGAAGATATCGCTCACTCACTCAAACAATGCCGTGATAGAGACAATAAATTGGCTAATTGGCTTATTGAACATTCTTTGTTTTACTAAAAAATAAAGTTATTTTACTTAAAATAAATTTGAAATAAAATTTAAAAATTTAAATTTATGCCGAGCGAAACGAGAAAATATGAACACAACAGGCGACAGGCGACATTCTACAATACGTCATTGCAAAATAAAATACTATTTATAAAGAGATTTACTATTATTTGCGATATTCTTTCAATTGATTTGCTAATATTTTATTTCGCTTTTTTTATTTCAAGGCTGTCTTTGATTGTGTTTTTATAATTCTCAATTAGTTTTTGAGAACCTGTTCAAGGTCTACTCATAAGTTTGCTTTTTGGCATCAAATAAGCTACTTGGCTAGTCGAACCTCATAGCCAACAAAATAAATGGCAATAAAATACACAAATTTATTTTGGAACGATTACTTACAGTAACTACAAGGCCTCCCTTCATGTTGCCGCTATTTAAATATATTTCTATTCTTAGGACGGACAAAATTTTTGTGTTTTTTTAGTCGCATGCGGTAGTTATTCCGGCTTAGGTTCGCTAAAATTAATTTTTTACACAAATTACGAGTATTGCTAAGGATAAAGAAAAATTTTCGTTATCAAGATCCAATAAATAATTTTATTTGCTCATTTTCTTTCGAAATCAATTAGCTGCCAGCAATTGCAGTCGTGTAGCCGGCCGTTGTGAATATGTTTGCATCCATCAGTTATAACGTTCTTTGAATAAGTGACCGATATGTATTTGCAAGGAAGGAGGATTTCGTAGACTTTATAATATTGTGTACTGGCTTGTCACTTTGAAAGCTTAAAGCTTAAATACATTTTAAACCATTTAAGTAAATGTACACTCACATACGAGTGCATATGTATGAGTGTAGTCTGTTAGCACATGATGGGGTCAAAGTAAATGGCTTATAAACACATCCATACACATGACTATCTCATATGATTTTCTGCGGGAATATGTGAATAATCGTCTGGGTAAGCTGGCTTGGTGCGGTTGTGTCATTCATGTTTAATGTTTTGGTGCCATTCGTTTTTATTTAATAAAATTTATATAAAAGTCGTACATGCTTGTGTGGATGCTTGGACGAGAGCACTTGCGCACTTGATGGTATGATGCCATGTATGGCACGTTGTTTTTTTCGTCGTCGGAAAGAACCTTTTGGTATGTCCAGCTTTAATGGTTAAATATTGAAAAATAAATGGACCAAAAAGACTTATTGGTAGCAAAGGCTAAAAGTCGATTTCATTTCTGCTCGCCAAGGCATCCTGCCTGCCATGTTAAATAAGTAAATAAATTTAAACTTAAGCTGTGGGTGTTAAATACAATTTTGTTATATTATAGATGGCAATCTTCTGGCTTTAAGCGAACAGTGAAATGAAAATATGGAACTCTTTCAACATTTTAAGCAACATACAAGTAATTCGATCCCGAGTCGAGGTAGAATTACAATATACCAGATCTGCGAATAGTATAATTTACCAGCTGTTGTTAATCTACAGTGAACTCTAATCTGCTTACGTATATCGGTATACCATAAATATAGTCTACAGATGATATGAATAAGGCAGGTGTATTTAAAAACATGGTCCTGGCCACTACGTTGGCAAAGTTATTTGTATACATGCTGGAATATACTTTGTGAACAGATAAAACCAAAATATATTTTTATTTTATTTTTTGAGAATGTATTTCTTAAAAATAAAATCGTGGCAATTACAGAGAAATCGGCTTTAACCTGAGAACCTTCTTCTGGCACAAAGAAATTATTTAATATTTCAACTCAAAGACAGCTCGCCAAATGTAAACCTTCTTTGCAGACATCCTGTATAATATTGAGTATCATTTGTCTGTTGCGTGCCACACAACCTATGTATATCCCTATACCCTGGTAGGATGTTCCGCCACATGTTATATTACTGTTTAATGATTCTGCATCGTCATTGACTTCATTTAAACATTCAATTTCTCACTAGTTCATAGAAGAAATAGACATTTCGTTCTGAAAAGAATTGGTATATCGTTTTCTGTAAACCTCTCGAGGTATTAATGAAAGGAAACCTTCTGAGACAGCGTTATTTTACAATAGCACGAAGAATAGAATCAGAATAGAATCTGATGCTTCTACGAGCCCACCAATAATAATAAAATGAAAGTGGCTTCTATGCCTTGGCCGGCATATGAATATAAACCATAATAATGGCATAATAATGAATCCAAATAAAATGATATACCTTGTATATAATTTTGTTCAGAGAAGAATTGATGTGTGAAGGAACTGAACCACAACACAAGTTGTGCCAGCAATTAGCTTTAAGTTATTACTACTGCACTCTTATTTTATGAAAACTAAAATCCAAAAAAAAAAGAAATAAAAAAAAATTTTATCTAAAAGCTGGAGACCGATTTTAACCAGATGTACTTGTATATAGCAATCATAATTAAACCAATTCAGTTACACGAGCTTTCGAACAGATATTCAGACACATGCATATACAAAGATTATTATATTTTTAAATAAATTTCAATTACTTTTCATAACAATCATTTAAAAGCTTTCAGTTATGGTATGACATGGTAGGTTTTGCTCGTCTTTGCTGTTTTTAATTGCAATTTCCCTGGAAAGCTACTTTGGCTCAATGCAAAGCTAAATAGCAAATACTTTGCTGAACTTTACTAAGTCAGTAAACTCAAATAAATTTCAAGTTTCGAAATGTTTTTAAGATTTCTTTACTCACTGTTACAAAACTTTTGGATGCGACGGTGGGGTTTTAATAAGGAAGGATACAAAATAATTGCCAGACAGTTTATTGCATTTCTGTGCTGTGCCAAACTGTCAATATTGAAGTAACAATAAATTTAGAATGTCACATAATGCTCAGTTATGGCAAAAACTAGTAATAATGCTAAGCGGAATCTGCCCAGTTTTCCCAAAGAATTTCGATAGGGGAAGTGGAAATTTTTACTCTTTTATTTTTCTTACTTAATGCTGAGAGATGGCCTTCATTTCCGCCGAAAACCACATGTGCGGTATTGTGCCATATTAAAAGTTGGCAAAAAAAATAGAAAAGCCAACCGGTGAGACAGATTAACGAAAGATTTTTTTCTTTATTTAATGAAATTTTCAATTTTTCCAACCTCACGCTAAATTAAATACTTTATTATTATGTGGCGTGAAGGAATTGGTGTGGAGAAAGCAGACTGTCAAGAGCAAAATGTCTGGCTGCAATTTACAGTTTCTTCGTTCATTTCATTTTTCTTCTTTTCCATTTAATATTTGTATCAAAGGAAACGGAAATTGTAAAGTTGTTTTTTTAATGGTTTTAAATCTTTTCTGCAGTGGCTGAAGGCTGAGATATAGAGATTTACTTGAAACTTATAAGAAGGTGATGAAAAATTTCAGTTAAAGTGGTGCTATTGGAAGGAAAAGATTGTTTTTTTTTTTCTGACCACTTTAGAGTTTCACATTTTTATAAAAGTATTTGTAGAATGACAGACATGAAATTTTCAGGTTGAGAAACCTGAAAAAGTACAATGGCAGCGGCATGAAATGAATAAGTCTCAAAGGATTGCCAAAAGTACGGGATTAATTTCTTAGCTTTCAAATTAAATGACAAATTTAAAATTGAAAGTTCAGTTTAAGAGTTTCAAGTATTAGTTCAACGGATATCCATTGCTTATTACCGAATTTTTAGTTTAACATCATGAATCATAAGGGAGATATGCGAAAATTTACCATTCCATGTTACCAATGTACATCCATCCATCATTTTTTAAATGACACGGTTCCATGTGATTGAACAAGTTTCATTTAACTCATTACAGTTTTAGGAAAATGAATACGAGAGTTTTATGTTATGACATGCCCTAAGCCATAGATGGCTATTTTTGCAAGCGATTCTCTGCCGTGCAGCAGTTATATGATTTTAATATGATTTTACTAGCCTGCTCCGATAATGTGATTCGTAATTTATAGATTAATTATTTCTCAATTCATCATGCAAATGAGTTGATGAATAAGTTCATACTAATTCCCAATAAAAGTTTTAACTAAAATAAAATTTATATGGAATTAATGAATAATCGAATTGATTTTCAATACGCAAAGCAGTCATTAATAATTACGAATAATTCAGAACTTCACAAGTCTACGAGTACTATAAGTCTTATTGCTGCCCACTTTCATTGCTGCCACTAACATTAATTGGTTTCCTTTAGAGAAGATATTAAATCTGTCGATAGATTTTTAAAAATGGGATTGGATTGGACCTATTTTTATAGATGTAGAATACTTTAAGATCTGATGTAGAATATTGAGAAGTATGAAAAGCGGGCAAGCCTTAAACGACGAACTGGTTCTAAACAACATGACAGCTTACTTAAGATCATGGTTCACTATCCTAGAAAGTTTGTACAACATTCAATCTAATTTTTGCCTATTTTTAAAAATTTCATAAATGTCGTTATAGGTGCCACACTGCTAACGAAATACTAATTAATTATTTTCTTACCGTCTTAAAGTAAAATCAACTCTGATTGCATGGCAATGATTTACTTTATAAAGTTGGGCATATCGTATAATCTTTATGGCAAATCCTTCATACATTAGACCTGCCATATTTGGCAAATCGTATGATTTGGTTGGAGAGTGAATCTTGATCCTTAACAATATCAATTAATTTGGATTTTATTTCTTAAATGCCACGAGATTCTCAATATTTTTTTCTATTCTGACAACTTACTCAAGTGTATTTAAACTAAATCACCAAAAAGTCCTTGAATCCTGTCAAGCATTCAAAAGAAGAATAGTTCATCTGCAGATACCGCAGATGGACTTGGAAACCTTTTCTCTTTCTCCTTCTCAATTGCAGTGCCTCCGTAGGCGAACGAATAATGCATAGCCTACTAAGCTGAAGATCGCCAGTTCGATTCCTGCTTAGATCCTGTGAATGTTTTCCTGCGGTTAAGCCGAAAGCTTTGCATTAATAATTAGATATCTTTTTAGAAATACTGCCCTTGCCCAAGTGTCACAATAAAATAATTAATTCTCCATTTAAAATTTTCTTAAAAATTTGAAATTTATTCAATTCAACGAATCAAACTTCTGCTTCACTACAATTGACATAAAACGTCTCCCACTTTTGAGAATTTCACACCTTTCAAAGCAGCTTTTTACAACGACACGAGTAACGAAATTTACAACGCAAATAATACTGACAATAATTTATGAACATGTTAAAAATGTAAGAAATAAAAAAATAAAAAAGAAAAATCGCATAAAAAGTTTAAAACGTTTTTCATTAACGATTATTGAGTGAGTCAAAACAAAATGTAGAGAAGTCGAAGGCCTGGAAAAATTTCCATAAACATGCTAAAATGCAACTTGGAAATAGAGAAGATCAGTTGGGAGGAAAAGGTAAATAATTGGAAAATGTGAACTGCCCTCAACATATTGGAAAATTAATTGCAAATGTCAATGTTCACAAACATGAAAAGAAACCCAAGTCGTTAACGAAGCAGAAAAGTTGTGAAATCATGTCAGTTTATATAAAAATAAATTTCTCATATTTTATAAGTTTAAATCAAGAGTTTGCCAATAAAAAAGAAACATTTTTATACACACTGTCTGCCGTCATGATGTATCGCCATATAAAATGTGGTTCAAGAGAAGCAATTTATGAATAAGACACGCTTGCTTCTTGCATCTAAGAGAAGATACCCGTGTGCAGGAATAATTAACCCTTTGAGGCACAGTGAAGCAATTTCTTCACAACGTCGAAGGACTTGAAAGTGCAAAAATTAATTCAAGTTTTAGTTCTCTTATCTTTTGAATATGCTGCCGAAGTGTCAATGGAATACACATTGTAATAACGACTGCCAAAGCAACTTTCCTTTACAAGTATTATGTGGTAGAATTCGAGTATATTCCTTATATTTTTGCTAGTAATAAGATAAAAAGAAAATTTGACATTTTCAAAGATTAGTGATTGTGGCGATTTTTATAGATGTGTAGCGCTTTTTTTAATGCGGAACTTGCGTTTAGTTTACTTTTGACATACTTGCTATTAATACCATAAAACGAAAATTTGAGATTTTCAAATTTGTGGCGATTTTTATTGATATTAGCGTTTTTTATGTTTTAGAATTTGAGTATATTTCTTATATTTTTGCTACAAATAAAATTTGAGATTTTCAAAGATTAGTGATTTTGGCGATTTCTTTCGTACTAGCGTTTTTTTTATTGATAAGCCCCATTTATGTATTTTGAAATGCTGAATTTAAGTTTACATTACTTTTTGTAGTTTATTTTTTGTCGTAGAATACGAGTATATTTTATATATATTTGGTAGCAAAAAAAAAAACAAATTTTAATTTATTAAAATTTGAGATTTCCAAATTTTTGGCGATTTTTAATGATATTAGCGCTATTTTTATTCGATTGTTTTTTTTTTGTTGTTAGTAATAAAATAAAAAGAAAATTTGAGATTTTCAAAGATTACTGATTTTGGCGATTTCTTTCGTACTAGCGCTTTTTTTTATTGATAAACCCCATTTGTATATTTTTTAATATTGAACTTGTGTTTATTTTACTTTTTGAAGTTTATTCTTGTTTTAGAATCGAGTTTATTTCTTACATATTTGCTAGTAATGAAATAAAATAATCATTTGAGATTTTCCCGGTTTTGGCGATTTTTAGCCATATTAACGCTTTTTTTAAAGCTGAACTTGAGTTGATATCACTTTTTCTAGTTTATTTTTTGTCGTAGAATATGAGTGTATTACATACATATTTGCTAGCAAAAACAAAAAAATTTTAATTTAATAAAATTTAAGATTTTCATAAGTGATTTTTAACGATTTTTAGTCATAGTTATATATTTCATTGCACTTTACAAATTATCTCATCTTTAATGCTCGTAAGAAGAAAATTACTCAGGATTAAACACGAATCTTATTTATGACCGACTCTTAATAAACTCATATATAAATACCCGAGTTTGAAGACTGGCTTTAATGGATTATCTAAGCTTAATGTAAATATTTCTTATACAATTTTCCTAAGTATTCAAAATCTCTCCTGCTCAAGGTGCTCTTTGGTTTTCTTTATTCTGCAAAAAAAATCCTTATAAAATTTCTATCTCAACGAAATCAATCCGCACTACAACGAATTTCTTTAATTAATTATTTAAATATTTTTATATATGTATTTTATAAGAAACTCAGACGAAACTTTCGGTGTTGGAGCGACACCGTAAAAGCTTTCTTCCTGGAGGAATGAAACCAAATAGGACAAATCAAATCCATGCAAAGGGACTGATTTATTAAGCTACAATGACTTACAAGCAACAAAAAACTCATTTCATCATATATTACTACTTTGCTTCACTATCCCACACAGTACTAATTCAATGTCAAATTTGGCATGTATTATGAAAAAGTATTATAGCGTAACCTAAAACCGTATTATCTTCTTGGCAGTCGAATAGTACTTGCAAAAGTTTTTGAAAATTTTCATAAAATGATAGATATCGTCTGATCAGGGTTGATTTCACTTCAAGCGGCTAAACAAAAAATTATTCTTTTGTACCGCAAAGCAACAAAAAAGTGCAAAAACTATACTGACTTGATAACACTTTCGTGGGAATGAGTGGTTCGACTCGGGGCGATAGTGAAACAGGGCCTTTATAAACATTTTAAAGTTGAGATAGTGCCCTGTAGATGCACATGTGTTGACCAGTATATACGTAAGCCATAAAAGCCATCTGCGGCCCCGGCCATTTTTCATTTGGTTTTAATGGATTAATTTTAAAAACAAACTTGCACGATCATGTTTTGTTTCGATTTGCTTTTATTATACGATTTTTCCTCACTTTTTTTTTGTTTTTATAAATTTCTTTGTGATTTATCACTTTTTTTTGGTGAAAATTTCTAGTTAAAAGTGTTTGGAAATTCGTAAGCTTTTCATCTTGAATGATTGGTGGAAAGGTGTTCTTTTCGCATTGCTGTACTCACTCACCGAATGATTGGCCTTTCCTACAGCCACTCAGATTGCTATTAATTTAAAGTTTTCATATTTCGTTAAAGATTGTGTGTAATCGTAACGATAAAAGTATTGATTTATGAAGGATTTCAAGCTTTAGGCATAATGACAGAAATAATTTTTTTCCTAAACTTTTCCTGCTTAAAGAAAAAGAAATTCATGAATAAGCTCTTTGCTTTATATGAAACTTATATTAGTATAAGTTAATAATGGAAAATATATAAAAGAAGAGGGGGGAACAATTTCTAATAATAGAAAAGCTGTTCATGCAAAAAAGGAAAAACGAAATGTGCCCAGTACTCGTATATACAAAAAAAAAAAAAAAAAAAAGTTTATTTTCAGTTCTTCATTGGCATGGAGTTTCCTTTGTCAATTCAGTCTCTGCCATTGCAGAAGGGATTGTGTGGTGCTGTTTGGAAGTTACGATGCCACACCGAAGGTTTTAAAATTAGAAACTAGCATTAGAGGTCAAACATGTTCGGTAACGTTGTTGTTATAAAACGCTTTAAAAGCGGCCAAGTTTTATATATTTTTAGGAATAGGAATTTTCTGCCAACGTTCCTTCGGTTGTGAAGCCTACTACAGGCACAGGAGCAGGCATATTGCAATATTACTTATTAATTGCTAAAGCATTGAGGCAATTCCTTAATATTGACATTTTGAAATTGATATCGAAATACTAAATCATATTGAGCGCAGAATCATTTACCATGAAGCCTTAATCTCGAAAGCACATCAATACAAATGTTCCAATGGCGTCAAATGGAGTGGAGAAAGAATTGCTAGCACCATGTCCCTTGTAATAATTTTCCTTCACATTCGAAACTGCTTGATATGCCACATATGAAATCGCCATGCTCCGCCTATGCTAATTAACGATTAGGCTTAAATGGGTTTATAGGTATATAAATCGATTTTTGTATTTTCTATTGCTACAGTTCTACTGCAGGTCCTCACGTGCCTTCGTTCCAAACAAAAACTTTAAAGCTTAACAATTAATTAGAATTAATAAATTACCTAAAGAAAAATGTGACGATAAATGTAAAAGAAGTGTTTACAAGTAGTATAGCGAGCGTCCATCTCGAACTTTGAATGCACATACCCAATAACTGCTTACTGCAGTAACTGCATCGCAGAGCGAAGTTCCGGCTAATTTTTCTGATTTGCATGTTGGTCACATACAACTCATGCTACATACTTTTTTGTTGCTTTTTTGTTACTCTACGGAATTATAGCGATCCCTTAGCCATAGAGAGTATAGGCCGAGCTCGTTTTCGTCCCAACCGATTATCTGAACAGACCCTTTTTAAGACAGATATTTTAAGAACCAATTATTTCACATTTACAGCCTTTACAACTGCAACAGTTGTAAAGGCTGTTGTCAATGTTGGAAAAATTCCATTTTAGCAAAAATTTTTACCAGTAGAAACCTTTAAAACCTCTTTACACGTTGGAGCATAGTTATTTCTTATATATGTCGTAAGCTCAGGAGCTTGGCTTAAAATAATTAAGGAATTTCATTATTCTTTTTAAAACCTTATAGTGTTTTCACATCTAAAGTTAAAACCTGGTTTTAACTTGAAACCTACAAACAGCTGATTTTGTGTTCACATACAATTTTGATAAAATCAGGTTTTATAATACACTTTGTAAAATAAATTTGTTAATGATAAAATAAATTTTTTGTAGAAATGGCTGTGTTTGTTGTAATTATTCTTCCCACACTTATTTGACAAACTGTACGACAGCTGTTATTGTTTATAGAAAAAATAAGAAATTTTAAAAATGTGTTCTAAAATTGAAATGATTTTAAAATTGAGAATGAAACGAAATTTTACAGCGCAGTGACATTTGAGCCAAGTGTTGACTTATGTGCCACCTTGTATAGTACTCGTATAAAAATCATGTCGCTTCTGAAAAAAATGTGGAATAAAAGAAAAAGGTCTTATTTTAAAAAGGACGGGGCCGGGGGATGTTCTCACAAACCTGCACTTGCCGCGTTGTAAGGGGCCACTGCATATTGTAAGTGGACTTTGCCATATATTTTGGAAACAAGGTGTCAAATAAGACGGTTTACGCTTAAGTTTTTGTTTGAATGCATTTTGGGAAATTTTTTGCTGCCACAGGTTGGGCCAACCTTCCACAGAGTACAACTTTTGCTTTGCCAACAGTAACACTTTGCTGGCAAACAAACGAGTTCTCTATTTAATTCCTATGGACGTTTTCCCGCTTTTGCTAGGAAATAGTCGCCAGGAACTTTTAAATATTACAGAACCGGCCTTCCGACTGAACAAATGCATTGGAACACTTTGATTTACATTTACTGTACATTGTTTTTAAGAAATAAATTCCTAAATACTCTACTTTGATAATCACAAATCATTTTATTAGCAGACGTCTATTCTTATTATATCGGCTTGCGAAATATATTATATTTCTTTCGAGGCATCTTGATTTTGGCAGTAAAATTATTTAATAAAATCTCACACAACAATTCACACAAATTGTCCTCGTACATGTCCTTTGTGGCGTGTAAAAAGTTTTCCTGTACCACGAAAATTCTCTGTACATTTCAAGTTAAGCCTATGCAATATACTATATATATGAGAAGAAAAAAAACTAATTAAATAAAAAAAATTATTAAAAAAGACAACAAATATTAAATTGTTGAAATTTCCTTGTTATTTTACACTTCATAAATTTTTACACAAGTCTGCCAAAGTGAAATAAAAATAATATGAAACGAAAGTTTTCACATTTTTAATGATTTAAGCCATAAATTCTTGAAGTGGAAATAAAAATTAACATAAAATAGAGGAGGGATTGGATGGCCAGGCCGACCATAATTTTGTAAAAGGGAAGTACGAGTATAATAAATATTTCTTTTTGTTGCTTTTAAGAGAAATTACGCATCGGGATCGTAAATATTGTAAATTTCTACAACCGAAATGACACTAAGCACACACACACACACAAACACACACACACGCATACAGTAATGCACATTTGCAGACGATGCTACAAAGCAAAGAATATCTTAACAAACAAGAGAAATTCCCCTGGAAAACATTAAGTGAAACAACAAAAAACAATAAAATCGTTTTCTTCAAACTAACAATCAATTGCAGAAAACAGAGCAACGCAGCAATATTATCGAACTAAATGACCCGCAGCAAATAATATCATCAATGCGATCGGATCGAGTACCAGCAGCTGCCAGCAAACAAGCCAATTTGGACCAAATGTGCTGCTGCCCCCCCAAAAGCCCCCTTCATACAAAATGGTGACGACGGTGTTTGCTGTCACTGCTGTCGTTGCTGTCGTTGCCGTGGCAACAACATAATAATTGCATTATTCGTATTCCATTTGGCTACTGTATGCGAATAAATGTTGCATGTACCACAAATATGACGCCATACCGATGCTGTCTGTCTCTGTACGTGAGTGAGTCTGATATAAAATGTTCATTTTTTCCTTCTTTTTGTTTTTGTTTTTGTTTTTGTTTTCATTGCACTATTATAGTTTATTATTGAAAGTATACGTCGTAGCAGCTAACCAAGCAACATACCAGTCAGCTTCCATTTATCGGTCCATCCACACGGCAAACCACCAACTTTAAAGCCAACTTACGGCAATATTTTCTTCATGATGCAATGACGACATCCAAGACCGTGCACTTCAATTAAATTTTCTTTAAAAGGCTTGATATTTTAACATTATTAGTTTGCAATTTTAAAAATATCATATTTGTTTGAAGCGAATATAAACATTTATAAAAAATAATTAGGGGCATTCACAAATATTGCGATTTCAATTTTGTCGATAAGAAAACTTGCTTTTACCAAATATTGGCCAACCGGCTGCTTATGGAAGATAAACCACCAGCATAGAACAAACTATAATATAAAAAGGGAAATAAATAAATGAAACAAGAAATGTAATTTTTGTTTTGGTAAACAATTAAAAATTTGCTGAAAGGCAAGCAACTTTACACCGTTTCTTTTAGAAAAGTATTTTCAGACAATTTGGCTAAATCAGGAGGAATTTTGAATCAGTGGAAATTTCTGTTTACAGCATTGCAACCGAATTAGAGCAACTTTTTGTCAGAAATCAATCTTTTCCACAAAAAAAGGATTTCATACAAATACATTGCTCGCTACACATTTTTTTTATACAGTAGAGTAGTCTTTATAAGTTCACCTTCTTCCAAAAACAAGTATCGATAATGGCAACTTTATCTGTTTTATAAAATTTAAAGGTATTTTCTCTTAAATTTATTTCTTCAGAAATAATTTAAGTATAAGTATAGTAGTAAGTATATAAGTATATATATATAAATAATTTAAGCTTTAAGTACTTTAACAAGTACTTAAAGCGTCAGAAAATAATATATCTTTAGAATGTTTTGCCTAAAGCATGGCACAAATTTTCTACCATCGTCATTAAGAAACCTTATAGCGTTTTAATATCAAAAAATTAAGAATGGGCGGGCCAGAATAGATTTGGTTACTGCATGAGATAACAGAAAAACAAGCTTCAAGTACTCGTACACCAATCATTTTAAATTGATTGCAGGATGTTTTACTGGATATAAACTTAACAGATTGTGAAATCGAGTCAGCAAAATACTTTAAGGCAGGGAAGTCTTATTTTTTATCTATTGTGTGCAAAAAAGGTTGCAAAAATAAACACTTTGTTTTCAAAATATCAGCTGTTTATGATGTGACAGCCAGCGGCATTTTTGGTTGGATCAGAGAAGACTATTTAGAGGAAAATATACTAATAGACGTTACAGATATTTCGAAACTATACAAACTGAACATTAAGTCATTAAGTCCCTTGAAATTTGTATGGAGTGGGTAGCAAAAAATGACATTTCGCTCCTCAAGAAATCATCGAAGTTGTGGTTTCTCAAAAGGCTAAGAAATGGAAAACTCACCCAAATATTTCAACCTTGTTCGACTTAAACTAACTGCTTAAACATATTTTAATAAAAAGAACTTATATCTATATAGACATACATATATACACATATACATATAAGAAACTTATATGTTATTATGAGTTTTTAAATAAGATTAATGGTCGGTTATCAGAAGTTTTCGGTAGAAACAAAAACCGCTGTTTCCTTTCTGCTGTGCAAATCGAGCTCTTAGTGTATTTTATTAGGAACTGAAGATGATAAAGCCCGAAAAGTAATGCAAGCAACGAGAAGTGCCGCAAATGCAATAACGCAGGAGAAAAGGTAAACGTCACACATCTGCTTATAGATGATCACAGTAGTTCCTTAAATGGCCTTTTCGCACTATGGGGTATAGAAATCAAAGTCCCGAAATTTAACAACATTGTTTATCGCTAATCGTAACATTTCGTTACGCACTTTAGCCACTTTGCTACTCTTTCTTTTTACCTTTTAAACGATTCCCTATTGCTTTTATCTACCCCTTTGCTTCTACCTATCTTTTACTCCACTTGGTATACAGGTATCATAATGACACCACAATTTTAGGGAAAAAGGGGGGGGGGCATATCTCATAGCTCTTCACTCTAACCTCTTTACTTTATTCCAAAAAATTACAAAATATATTTCGGCCTTAAATATAAATTTTCTAAAAATAAATATTTTATTAAAAAAGTAAAAATTTTAGAAATAATTATTTGAATATAATTATAATATGGATAGAAGCTTTGGCTGCTGAGCCCAACGGCTATAAAAAATAATTATTAAGGAGTTTTTATAGCAAAAAAATTGCGCGGGCTCGGTCCATAATCATCTTTACATTTACATAATTGTGCTGTTATAGAAAACGTTACTCCGAATTGATGCAACTTTCCGAGCGAAAAACTTTCATTATACCGATAAGAGTTGCCATGAAAAAAAAAAATAATAAACCGATTTCGTTTATCGAGGAGTAAACGCGGCAAGACAAAAAGCTACTCCGTATCAAAGCAAATATTTTGCGTAAAAAAAAATTGCATCACATATTTTTCTTTATAAGGAAACTTGAACTTGTAAACATAAAATTTAGAAAAATCTCTTGAAGCTTTAAAATTAATTTGGTTTGTAAGTAACTTCCGATTAATGCTAAAAATGTGTTCAATAATTTAGTTTTTCTAAGTTTTATTTATTAAATTCTATTATTTTTTTTTCTGAAGTGCAACAATTAGTTTTTGTTAATAGAAAAATAACTTGGCTTGAATTTCCAATAATTGAAACATTTTTATTTGGCTTAACTGATTTGAATTTTTTGCCCATTTAAGACTAGTTTGTTAGTTTATTCTGAGATTGACTTGATTGCATCGAGTTGTTGCTGCAACAGAGTCGCAACTCCAAAGAAAATTTGTTTTGCAGAATGGCAAAAGGGAGTTGTAAATTATTCCAAATTTTATTTCAACTTAAATACACAATTTTAGCTTTCAATATTTCGCTACATAGTTTTGTAGCATCATTGGGATATGAAAGCTTTTACAATTGCATGCAGAGAAAAAAAATTATTTGTTAATTTTATATTATTTTTTTTAATATTTTCTTAGAAAAAAAAAAACTTTATAAAGTGAAAATAGCTCGATTCGGGAAGAAAGCTGAACTGATAACTCATAATCTACTTTAATCATATTAAAAGTTATTTAAAGGTCATGCCTCACTCAGTATATTACACAGTCGTACGATTCATTCACACGAAAATATGAAAAAACTACATCACACTATCAGCAAAATATGATGGAAAAAATGTTGTTGTTTGTGGCTCGTAGAAAATGCAACTCTGATCGTAATAAAAGTATCATTTTATGAAAATGTTCATAAACTTTTCTAAGTCGTACGACTTGTGAAAAAATCTGACACAAAGATAAAATGCAATATTTGACAGATCGTGTGATTGCTTATGATAGTGAATCATGGCCGTAAATAATAAAAATTTTTGTTGATTATCATAAATAAAAAAGAAGAGGGGGTTTTCGGGCACAAAAGTGCCACTGGAAAGAAGCGTTTAGTAACAAGTGCGTCTAATATTGTTAAGTGGGCAGCCTTGACGCAGATCTTAGATAATGCTCTCCCTTCAAATCATGGCAGGAAAATAATAAAAATGATTCCTTGAATTAAAACTAACAAAATTAGCGAGTTCAATGCAGAAGTGAAGAGAATTAGTTAGATGATTTCTAAGCCATCTAGTAGAAGGACTTCAATTGATGTGCAAGCTTTGTCTTATATCATAATAATTAGCTCAATAAAAATTTTTTTATTGCATTTACGATATTATGATTTTAAATGGTTTTTTTTATTGCTATCGCTTCTAGCAGGTTTATTTAATACTGCAGTCCAGAGCTTTACCGATTTTCATATGCAAATTAGCATTTAATTTGTGAAATGCTTGAGGTGGTAGGGCTGAAACGTAAACTGGAACGATGATAAAGTCGATAATTACTGTAGCGGGCGCTTAGCATACAGTGAGGCCATGCTGACGCCCACTATAGCGGCTTAGTCCTTAATAGTTCTTCTCAATTCATTTTCCTAGAAGTATATCCGCCAAACTTTTTTAATTTTTCCTTTAATGGGTTCGATATGCTAAGCGGAATTGGGAATGCATGTAGACCAAGTCAATTGCCTACTCGTATTACCTATAAAAGCAGTTTGGGCATTAAAGGCAAACTTTAGCTGAGCCGATTTCTCTTCTCCAAATTGCAAACTTACTTTGTACAAACGACCTTGGGCGGGTTCGAAATTTTCTATAATTTAATTAAACAATTTCTGCTAGAAAATTTTAAATTTTCCCCTCACACCCTGAATAATTTTCCATTACTTATAAATTAAAATGAATTCTTGTTTAGTTCTGGCTCTATTACAGCAAAGGCTGGATAACCAAATAAATACGTTCGCCAGCTCCATTGACTTCAGCTGGTGTTTTGTTCGCTCCTCTCCCATTCTGTCACATATTATTCATTTACGTATTAAATATGCGATACATATGCTCGTATATGCAACAGATAATCCGTTTTGAAAGCTGCAATATAATTGAAAACTTGTCACCATGAACGTCGGCCCACTGTTAAAGTACTTATAAGTTGGCCAAAACCGTGAAAAAAATATGATCTGGACTTTCAAGTGCTTGTTTTAATTTTAATATATAAAACTTTTTTCTAAATCCAATTTGTGTTTATTTTATTTTTAATTATTTTTCCTTATTTATTTACGTGTAAAGAGGTTTTTAGCCAGTAACGAAAATGTTGGTAAAATGAAGCATATTTTGCTATTTTTCTTGTATCATTTGTTGCTTAAAAATAACTTTTTTTTAACAAAATAATGCGGTCGATAAGAATTACCTGAACCACAATGCTAGTTCAGCGTATCCATTGCTTGATCAAAGTAAATGCTTTTTTTTATCTTTTACTGGCTAGAATTCTTCGCCAGTCTAGTTTTTAGCTGAACATAATTATGCTTTACCAAAAATGAGAATTTGGTGTAACTCCTACTGTTGGCATTTTTTGTAAAATATATTTATATTTATTTTTATTTCCATTTATTTCGTTTCTTTAAGGCAAAAAATTTTGATTTTTAGCAGACAAAATTGATAGCACGTAGGCAGGCTTGAGTTTGTAGCGCACAACTGATTGAAATATTACTTTTCAATCCAAAATGTATTTCATTGCTTACAGGTTGTGAAGAATGGAATTAAGAAAATAATTTTAGAATATACTCATAAGCAACGAGCCACATTTAAATGGAAATGTTTGTTGGGACATTGTTGAACATTCCCCTGAAATAGTATCATGATTGCAATAAATTAGCAAGGGAGCTGCGAAATTCTATTTGGAGTGGAATTCATATAAAACAAATTGTGTTATTAGTTTTGATCACTGATACACTCAGCAAAATAATAGTGTAAAACTAATCAAATATTAATTATTTATTTTAAGCTTTCAAAGAAAGTTGTTATCGGTAGACTTTCAGGCAGACGTAATAGCAAACTCTATTGTATTACGAGTATTTCAATACTACCAAGAAAAATATATATATATATATATATTTATATATTACGAATAATTAAGTGATTTATTAAGGTGGTATCAATTTTTCTATTTCTTATATATTTTAAGTATGGAGGAATGTGATTGTAGACGCTGAAGCCAAATTAATTTTTTACAATATTGGCCAGGGCACCTAAAATCATAAAGAATAATTTGATTTTAGAAATGAAATTCAGAGAAAGTTTTCTGAAAAGTGTTTATGTATGCAAATGGTTTTCTGTTCGCATAGTTTTGCATGAAAGTTATATTAGCTATTTCGTAAATTCTCGAAACGGGTATGAAGAATACTTTTTTCTTCATAGGTATTTTATATGTAGACTTAGTAACTTTTTTTTTATCAAAAACTATTAATAACGATTAACATTTTCAAGTTAATCTTCATAAAATCAATTTAATTTTCAACTAATTATTGATCAGCTTAAATTATGGCAACACTGGCTGCAGCCAGCAACTTATCAATCTTTTTAAAAACCTTTGCATTTCATAGAGCCCGGCAAATGGAAACTTTCCGATTAGTTTGGACCATTACAATTGAATCTCGTAAGCTAAACTTGAGTCCAGCTTTTTAGTTAAGTAGTAAAAATTTTCTAAGAAAACTGTGAGATTTTTTCGCTAAAACAGTTAATGACGATGAAGTATGACTTCAATTTTTTTTAAATATTGCCAAAGAAAGATAATTTTAATTATGGAAACTTTACAAGAATTTACACTTTCAAGTTTTTATTTTTTTTTATTTTCGTTGCAGTTAATAATAATTCTCTTGTATTTAACATTCATTGGGTGCCCGCTTTTATGTGCATAAATTATGCGCTGATTTATTCTCAGAAGTTGCATTTTAAATTCTTAATTTTGTTCTTTTTCATGGACAATTTTTTTTCTATATATTTTTTTCTTCTTCTTGTTTTGTAACATCATAATGCTAAAAATTGCTTATGATTATTGCTCTTTCTGCTGCTGTATTGGGGATTACTGTCCCCTGCTTGAGCTGCATGGTTTTAAGGCTTTTTGTCTCTTTGAATGCCTGCAGTGCTCGCTGAACAAACTCCTTAACTGTCAATCTTTATTTATCAGTCGCATTCATGTAAGTATGCCGAGTTCATATATTGCGGTTTGTAACAAGTTGTTGCTGCTGTTGCATTGGTTGTTGTCATTGCAGCTTAATGCAAAAAAAAGCATGTATAAAGCAGATACTTAAAAGTATGTATTCTTTTCCTTGTGAGAAGTGAAATGGCATTCGCATAAATATAAGGTTGGGAAATAAGTTCGTAGGGTTTTTATATATTTTTTTATTTTACAGCGATTTGTTTGGCAAAGACAAAGTATTCGTTCCATAGAACTCTTTCTGCTCTACAAAAGTAACTTAAATTTATTTTTTAGCTTTTTAATTTTTTATTAGTTTTAAGGCTTAGAAATGGCACAGCTGCTCCTCTTGGCTTTTCCACGATGTAAAAAGCTGCCCAAACAAACTGGTACATTTGTTATGAGTATCGAGAAATATTGATTCAAAAACAGCTACTTTGACGTCGATGACAAGCCCAACAACTGAAGTGCTTTAGTAGGACTGGGAGGGTATTGTACACTAGGGAATGCTCGATAAGACTCCCGCTGTCAACAAAGAGCTCTACATTGCCCAGCTACAACGCTTCAATGAGGCTATTCGGCCGAAAAAACCTGATCGACGTGGTATTTCACGACAAGGCCAAGCTCTATGTTGTACAAGTCATCAAATGCCTCCTCCAAGAGATCAAATGATATGTGCTTTAGCCTCCAGCGTATCCTCTGGATCTTGCAGCGTTTGCTTCAACCATATGAAAGGTTTTACTATTGATAAGAAAGAGGTCTTAACACCTGGCCCAACAAATTCTTTGACAACAGACCACACGATTTTTAGCCGAACGGAATCAATACATTCGTTGAGAATTGAGAAGAGCTTTTAAAGAGCTTTTTTTTATAAATATATTTGTTTCCTATAAATAAAAGCCTTCGGTGAAAAAGCTACGAAGACTATTCCCCAACTTATAATTAACACCACCCAGCGAGTGGGAAATGACAATTAATTAAACTACAAATGCCCGAAATGGAGTGTTGGATTTCAACCTCTGCCAGTTACAAATAAAAAATTCAGATGAATTTTTACCAAGAATTAATGGCTAATGGAATATCTAATTGACGAAGGCATAGCCATATCCGAGCATATGGAGTCTCTTCGCCATTCCTTTGGAGCGATATTGTATTGGCGAAATGAAAACAATGAATACAAAAAATAGCCGCGTCTTGCCTACCATCATCCCTTCCTCTTAATTGTGCCATTGCTGGAAAAAATGAAGTCCGTCTCGCTTTTCTCAATAGAAAAATTGGCGAAAACCTAAAAGACTTATTCGCCAAGTGCAATATCGAAAAATGATGCATTTTCATCGGATGCATGAGACCCATAACAGACATTCTGTTAAGAAACTTGTGTAATTTGGCGTTTGCGAGCAAATTTTATCATTTAATTCATTCCTTTAGCTGGCAATTTTGTCACCAGATCATGTGTTTCTGTGTGAGTGTGTGGCACAGTGACGCATGTGAGGACTGTGCTTTTCTTTGAAATTTTTTCCTTTTCGGATTTAGCAAGTTTTCTTGCGATGATAATGCTGGCGATGACGACGACGATGATGTTGCAGGAAAGAATATTCTTTACATTCGATTTTGTTTAGCTCCAGCTTGCACTCTTTGTTGTTTTTTTTAAGTTGTTACTTTTGTTGTTGTTGGTATTTAATATCTTGTTGAAGACACCATACAGAAGTACAAATAACAAATAAGAGCCTGAAGAGTATGTGATTAGAGCTTTAAGCATGATTTTATTCTATTGTTTTGCTAGACAACGCAGTTTCATAAAGACTGTAAGTTGACGACGATTTTTATCTTAAAATTTACAAAAGGAAAAGAAATTTATGATGATGACTTACTTTTGCGTAAAACGTACAAGGTTGGCTTTTCTGCTCCTCACTTCTCTTATCTTGCTAAATATGAGAAAAATGTCACAGAAATGCAGTGATTTGCTTTAAGTGACTTGAACAAAAAATGTTATTTATTTTTATAATGATAAGTTTATGTTGTAAAATAATGCTGCAAAGGGTTTTTCAATTATGGCGGACGAAGATTGAAAGTTATAAGGAATTATTAATGATTGGATGCGCAAAGAAAAGGGGAGTTCTTTCAAATGCCAATTGTATGGAAAAATATCAACAAAATACAACTCTGTACAAAAATCATTAAGGTTAATGTGACTAAAATATCTGGAGGAAATAAATAGGATTATGCCGTCTGGATTAGTCGTTTCCATTGCCATAAAAATTAAAATGACAGAAATAGTCAAAAAAAAGTTGCTGAATTGATTTATGTATGTCAATTGACCAAATTTTAAATTGAGAATGTCACGTGTTTCAAACAAATTACCTCAATTTCAATTTATGTCTAAACGGGCTATTAATTGACTCAATTTCTTACTAATTTATATAAAAAAATTTATGTAGACCAAATTAAATAAAGCAAAAATTTTCTTATTGCAAAATATTTAAGTGTTAACGAGTCCTTCGAAGTCCTATAGCTAATGGATGTTTTATATTAATAAAAATTATATTAAATGTAAGTATAATAAATTATAATAAATTATTGGGAATTAATTATTTAATAAATTAATATTTAATAAATATTAATAGTTATTAATATAAGTTAATAAAATTATATTAATATACACATATCTTATTTATTATTATCTTATATATATATCTTATATCTTATTATATTATCTTATTCTTATTATATCTAGTACTTATAAAAAAAAATTATTAGTACTTATATTAAAAATTTAAGTTAAAATTTACTTCCTTACTTCGAGGAATCGGTCTTACACCGAAACTAAAATGAAATGTATGAGAAATTACAATCTTAGCTACATAGCGACTATTGCCACTTCTCAGAGGAAAACACGAAGATCGCATTTGCCTGTAAATCATGAGTAGAGTGACACTTGTGGTAAAATTAACTGATTTCCTGTAATAAGAAAATCTAACAAGTTTTGAGTTAAGCAAATTGTTTACCGAACTCTAAAATGAGCAACGAGCAGAAAAGATTGATAAAGTGTTCCAAACATTTCATCGTTAAAGTTTAGATTAAAAACTTTCACATTTTTTATAAAAAATCCAACGGTAAAAAACAATACAAAAGCGTGGGATTGTTAAAGTCTACTTCATATCACTCGCACTATTTTGCATTGAATTAAATCCACGATATTCTTTTTCCATCTTTATAAATGATTGTATTCGAAATTCGACTGCGTAAACTGAAATCCTGCATGACATATTCTTCGCCGTTCCATTGTATGAGCATAACATATTTTCTACTCTATTCCCCGATATGATCACTACATTATATTCGTATGTAAGTTTGTATATCACTAACATGATGCAGGTTGTGTCACTGGCATACAACATTGCCGTATCCAACAACAACTAAAATAAAGACAATAAACAATTGTCCAATCGTATGTAGTAAACGAGCTCGTACAAGGTAATTTGTATGGTACTCGTAAGCCATGTGTTAAAATGCTGATTATCTGCCTGTAAAAAAAGATTAACAATGAAGAGTGAAATATAAAACATAAAAGGCATTTGTTAAACAGAAAAGCTGTATTGTTGAACAAAGTACTCCTATAAGTTTGTTTTTTAAAAACCCTTTCAATAAATTTTTCCAAGAACTTCTAAGCGCACATTCAAAGGCTGCACTGCCTGCCGTCCTGCCTTCCTTTGGATTATCATGCAGACTGATACTAAAGTTGTGTTTTAATTATATAGTTCAAGAAAGGCAAATATTAAGAACAAATTAAACACTAATTTGTTTAAATTTATAATTATAATTTAATATTTTATTTTTCAGCTGCAAACATTACACTGCAGTTTTATGGCACACAAATATTTCTTCATTTTTTTTTATTTTCATTATTCTGACATTTTGCGTAATAAATGCTGCCAATGTGAATAACACTTGCCAAAGTAATGCCAAATTTTTTTTACTCGCTCCGAAACTGTTACATGGTAATAATTTAAATTGAGATTGAGAACAACTTACGAGCTGTTTATACTTTCGAATCGAAATACACAGTAAAGCCCCCGGTTCATAAAATTAAAAAAAAGTAGTTCCTACATGTTAGGAAAAGTTCTTTGAAAATATTATTTCGGCTATTTAAGATGTTTACGCTGAGTTTGAAGTGACAATGGAGCGAATTTCAGTTTATACAAAATTTATTAATAAGAAAGTCTGCCAGAAAAATTATTGAGGATTTAATCAAAATAGTAATTATTTAAATTTAAGTAAAAAAAAATTATTTAATTCGAGCATAACTCGCTAAATGAAATTAAAAAAGAAATTCTCATAAATTTTTTAGAAATATCAAAATAGAATTTTTTAGTTAAACTATTACATTTTATTGGTCTATTGAAAAGTATTTAATTAAACTTGGCTCATATTCATTTTGAGTGCAGTATGAGATGACGTGTTCAGAAAATAATCATGTAAATTTTAATATTAAAATACAATCGAATGACATCAATATACTTCATCAAGAAGTACTTCTGCTACCAAAACTATTTTCTTTTATGCGAGTGCATCTCTTAACAACTTCTGGGAATTGGGGAAACAATAGTGACAGCGAAAAGTAAGTAAACAGAACGCGTATTAAAAAGGAATAAAAAAACAGCAGGGGAATTATTTTAAAGAAATTAAATTTCTATTGTAAATTTTATACATATAAAACGCAAATATCAAACAATATAAAATTAAAAATATATAAAAAAAATAAAATAGATGAAGCCATCTCACAAAAGTCCCAATAGTCTTGAAAATTTGAAAAAAACCATGTGTTCTTATGTCATCTTTTATAGTGTTTTCACACTGAGGATAAAACCTGGTTTTAAAACAAAATTTGGTTTTAACTTTAAAACCAACCCTTAAAACCTAGTTTTACCACACAAAATAATTCTCATAAAACCATTTTAAAACCTTTTTTGAATTGGTTTTAAGTAGATTTTATAATATACAACCTTGTTTTATTCAGTGCTACCAAGTTAGAAAGATTGAAAACAGCTGATAATTCATTCACAATTCACAAATATTCATTCACAAAATGTAAAATCATTTCAATTTTAGATACACATTTTTAAAATTTCTTATTTTTTATATAAACAATAACAGCGGTCGTACAGTTTGTCAAATAAATGTGGAAGGAATAATTACAACAAACACATCTATTTCTTCAAAAAATTTATTTTATCATTAACAAATTTATTTGACAAACTGTATTATAAAACCTGATTTTATAAAAATTGTATGTGAACACAAAATCAGCTGTTTGTAGGTTTTAAGTTAAAACCAGGTTTTAACTTTAGGTGTGAAAATACTATTAGAAAAGTTACCGTAAGAAAGTGGCATAAAAAATTCTATTTAACAATTAAACTCCTTTTTAGAAATTAAATGCTTCCTTTTCTAAGAATCAACTGAGAATTCCAAAAACATAATCAGAGCAGGCTTTGAAAATATTTTCAAAATAGACTATAATAGAGAAGACTAAAATAGTACTAAATTTTCTCAAAAGTACTTTAGAAAAATACTTTTTATTGTTGACTTTAATTTATAATGCATATTATTTGTTTTTTAAAAAGGTGGATTTAATTACTAAATCCACTTTGTTATGGCTCAGTTTCTAAAAGATTCAGTAAGAGCTAGTCCTTGGAGTTCCTTTCTAAAACCAATATATTTTCTCTTGAAGGCCACTTTATTTAAAAAGTTGTCTTATGATGGATATTTTTGAATCTGTTTAAAGGGCTTCACACTCCATTCTAAAGGAACCACAATATCCCATAGTATTTTTTTGCAATAAAATCCACTTGCAATAAAATTCCGATACAATTTAAAATATACTCTTCAGAACCCGTTTCTTCTACCGGATGGTTTAAAAATTCAATATTTTTAAGAAATATTTTTATAAAATCAGTTGTATAAGAAGAATATTTACTATTTATAAACTATATAGTTTTTTATCCTCAGGGTTTTTTTTAAAAAAAATAATTTAATTAATGCTACTTTCTTAAGCTACTTGTATGCATTTATTTTATTTTCGATAAAAAGTGCTGGTGAAACAGTTGTACTAAAAACGTACTTGTGGAAAAGTACTTTTTCATGAAGTATCTTTTAACTTTATTAAATAGAAATTTTTAAAAATGTAAAATTTTTCAAAGTACTATTTAGAAATATGTGTACTCTTGCAAAGAGCCATTTGAAAAGGGCACTTTCAAAAATAAGAGGCATTTTTTGTACAAATTCCACTAACGAATTTTTTAAATTAATTTTTAAGTATTGATTTTTATTATTATTTTTTTCAAGGGCGGGGAATTTGAGATAAATCTTTTTAGGAGTTTATTTTTTATATGCACATTTAAAGAAAAAGTTTTCCTGTAAATTTTATATTTTTAAATATTTTGAAATATAATAAAACAAAAAAAGAATAATTTGATTTTAAAGTCAATAAATATGAAATAAATTAAAAGAAAAATGCGAATAAATTTATAAACATTTTTTAAATACAATGTTAAAGTTTAACCCTTTAAAGACGTACTTTTTACAAAGTGAGGCACTTCCCACAAACTGCCTCTGCTCCTTTTATACAAATTTTTTTTTTATACAAATTTTGGCTTTTTTTTTTTTTTTTTTTTTTAACAAAAAGTTAATTTATAAAACTTTTTTGGGATTTTTTTTTTAAAGTCTTCACTTTTCAACTTCCTTTGCAAATGGTCAAAGTTTTTTTTGCCAAGGATAGTTTGACCAGAGAAAAGTCCAAGAATATTCATTTTTCGATGCCTTAATATAATTAAAACGAGGGAGAGGAGTGCAAACGTTTAAAATTAAAAGGGAATTAAAAAAGGTGAAATGTGTTACATTTGTGAAATGTGTGCATACATTTGAGGAAATACTTTTACACAGTCTGCATATTTGAACATGTCCGTTGATGCATAATTAAGGAAGAGGGGGAAATGATTATAATGGATGGTTAAAGTTTATTTCATGTCAGGAATAAAATCCAACAGGAAGATTACTTACATTACGATGACCAAAAAAAAAAGCGGAAAAAATGATGAAAACAAAACTGTATAATAAAGCTAATGACAACTTGACATGAATTTGCAACAAGCGGCGAAACAACAGCAACAATGGATGAAATGTAAGAGCTTCAAACAAGAGCACAAACGCAGTTTGACCCTTCTAAACTGGAACTTGAGAGAAAATTATGTTGCAAAAAAAAAAAAACGGTAATCAACACAAAAGGATATCTGCCACTTTAAATGATTACGAGTAAAATGGATTAAGCAAGTCTGAGGCAAAAGTAGGTTACAATTAATAAGCAAAACTATAAAAGAACTGCACACTGGAAGGCTTAAAAATAAGCCTATCAAACCATCAAACAAACTTGTGATTGGCCAGTGCGACTATGTAAGAAAACATCTCAAATCTGCTGAAGATAGCACAACAACACAGTCTTACAAATTTGATACAACCGACAAAACCGTTTCAGTTGTATACATTTTAATTATAAATCATAAAAAATAAACTTTTTGCGTTGACTGTTGTTTTAGCAGAGCATGAGCAAATAGGAATTAAGTTGTCAAAAAGCTGGCAACTTGTAGAACACAGTATGCAACCAACCGATCGCTCAAAGTGCTGCAAGATTTTGATGGCAATTGTAAGCGGAAATAGAAATTTTATTCTCTGCAAGAAAGTGACCAGGAAGTATTTTTTCAATTTACAGTTAATTGGTTAAAAGTAGACGGGTCATACTTCATTTATAGAAAATTGGCTACGAGTAACAAAACTAAAAGAATAAGCCTAAGAAAAATAAGAAAATGTTTGAGCCAGAATGTTATACATTTTAATATCTTTTAACAGATTAATTATTTTTTGGGGCATCGAAGGTAATTCAGATGATCTAAATCCATACGAACAGTTTATTTTTAACAAATTTCTTCCATACAGGATGCCTTGACACATATATTCGTGTACAAAGAGGGTCGGGTGTATTGCGGCTAAAGTTTATACGAAGATTATTAAGTAGAGCAGGAAATATTTACAGATCAATAATTTTTACTCACATATCAAATGCCAGAACAATATAAACGTATTTTACCTGCAAAGAAAAGGGTAAGGAAATGCATATTAGTAAATCAGAAATTGTAAACTATGTATGTATGAGTGTAAATAACCTTTTTACTGCTCTACTCATTAAGACAAAAATATTTATCTTTATTCTATTTAATGTAGGCAACATGGTTGTCAATATTAAAGCAACATCAAAATAAATACGGCATTCCTTAACGATTTTTGCTTGTTGTTGACTCTTTATGCTGGAGTAAATGTAGACGTCGTAAACGGCGTATGAACGCTGAAATTTTGATGTTCGACGTTTAATTTCATTTTGCTTTTAATGTCAACGCCGTACACGTCGTTTAAATATAAACTGCTAATTTTAAAATTTATTTACTGAAATATTTGTAATTAAATACTTATTACTTACTTTTTTCCAAATCTCTTCTTTAAGAGCTCTATTCTTATAGTTCTTGGAGAATTTGTTATATAAATATTTTTTAATATTTAAATATAGTTGTTTTTATAGGGAGATATTACCAAATTTTCATTATTATATATATAAAAAATAAATATTATCCCCCTATAATATCAATATTAATAAATTGAACTCTCAATTTTTATAGTTTAAAATAAAATATTTAAATAAATAAATAATCAATTATTAATAAAGTATAATAGTTAAAATTAGGAACTAAAAATTAAATTATATTAATAATTAAAATTTGGTAATATCTCCCTATAAAAAATAATATTATATTATTATCAATATTAATAAATTGAACTCTCAATTGTGCGTTTTCGCAAACAGCATTTATAATTTTTTCATTTAATGTACTATCCGAGCTCATTTTATATAAAAAAATAGCAACAGTTTAAACAAGTACAATAATCAGATAATTATATATGTATATTGGTTTGACGTTTCATTGAACGCCGTACAAACGCTGAAAAAGTTGAAATCGATTGAACTTTTTCTGCGTTTAATTTCCGACGTCGTTGAGATTAACAGCTCTCATACAATTTTATACGTTTCAACTTTTTTTTGACAGTTGACGACGTTCAGACGGCGTTTACGACGTCGACATTAACTCCAGCATTAGCGATAACTTGCTTAAAATACACCACACATCTCTAATGTTTTGACTCGTCTGATTAATTTTTGTTGGTTTTTGTTCGCGCTGTCCGTCCTGGGTTAAGACGACAGCACCGTCCGTTTAGTATGTAAAAGATCCGGCACGAAGAACCAATTGAAACTCTGTTGTTCTGCGGTTAACTTTTATTTATTTAAATTTCACTTTTTTTGTTTATTCTTAATTTGAAACTGTTTGTACAGAACGATTACTTAATGCGAATGATTTATAAACAAAGTAATGTAATAGATTACAATATAATTATTTCGTTTTTCGGTAAATAATATTTTCTTTCTTTTATAACTGAGTTCAAGATCCGTTGAATAATTGTGAGAGACGGTTGATTGTATAATCGTCGAATGATGAAGGTTGATTGTGGAATCGTGCCTGCCGATCGCTGTCTGCCCCTTTTATCCTGTGGTGGCTTCACCTTCGTGGCCGTTTTTACACTGCCGACCTGTCGCCGCTGAGGTGAAAAAGTCAGCGCACTGCGGCGAAGACCGACAGTATCGCCAAGGTGAGCAATCCCGCTGAGAATAGCAGAAGTGCTCATTCCTGTCTTAAACAGTTTTGCTAAAAGAAAAAGTACCAAAGACAAAAATATTTCCCCCAGGAAAAATTCACTGGAATTTGTACATAATTTTAATCACCAAACACAAATAAAAAGTGTCAACATGGGGCAAATTGCCCAAACTGGCAACTCTGCCAAGCCGAAATTCATACACATACACACGCCTATTGAGAGGTAAATGAATATTTTTTTGCTAAAAGAAAAAGTACCAAAGACAAAAATATTTCCCCCCGGAAAAATTCACTGGAATTTGTACATAATTTTAATCACCAAACACAAATAAAAAGTGTCAATATGGGGCAAATTGCCCAAAGTGGCAACTCTGCCAAGCCGAAATTCATACGTCGCATATTGAGAGGTAAATGAATATTTTTTTGCTAAAAGCAAAAGTACCAAAGACAAAAATATTTCCCCCAGGAACAATTCACTGGAATTTGTACATAATTTTAATCACCAAACACAAATAAAAAGTGTCAATATGGGGCAAATTGCCCAAACCGGCAACTCTGCCAAGACGAAATTCATACACATACACACGCATATTGAGAGGTAAATGAATATTTTTTTTTGACTACAGATAAGATCTTTCTCTTTTTTATGTTAATAATTATATTTGTAATATCAATATGCTTTAGTTGATGCTGAAAATCATAATGGGTAATATGACACATTTGGGAGAATATTAAGAGTTGCCTGCCTCTATACGGGTTAGGCAAGCAGCTGCAGTTATACAAACTGGTAATTGAATACAAAACAAATTAAAAATCTGCTGACAGAAACGAAATTATTTTGTAACTGATATTTTCTATCTATTTTAATCTCCGATACTCGTACATTTCATTATGATTTTACATGTGATGAGTCATAAATGTGGCGGCGTACACTTGGAAGGAAATCAATAGAACTATTCGTTTGCAAATACAAGAATATGTGTACTCTGAAGCGATTTCACTAAACAAATAAAACTTTATTTTTTATTCCATTTTTGTTATATAATTGAATATCTGTCCAATATATTATATCTCAGTTTGATTTTGGAATTCATATCCAGCAAACTGGAATTATATTATAGTATCCAATATTATTATCCACTGTAGAAAGAATATTCGATCTAATTAATATTTTGTAAAACGAATTTCTTAGTGTTTGCGTGATTTGTATACAACGTAATTCCCAGTGCGAATAAAAAATTATTAAATTATTATTATAAATTAATCTTATAAATGAATTAACAAATCAAAGAATTATTTTTACAGGTTTATATAATAGTTTTATTTTCGTAAAATGGTAACTATTTGAGATTAGCATGATTGGTATCATCAATGTCAATCGTTTATGGTGTAGCTGCAGTCTTGCGGTATTTGTAGTCGTGTAGACGTCTGTAGTCCTGTATGTGTTTTTTTAAAGGCTTAAATGTTTTAAACTTCTTATTAAATAAATAATTCGTTTTTTTAGAAAACACAATTTTTAAGCGTCTGCCAAAAAGTGAAGTTACACCCGAACACGGTTATAACAAACTCAAAAGGACCGGACATTTTAGTTCCTTATAGAAGTAGTAGAACAATTTGTCAATGACCACAGTGTATAGTGTAGATTTTTGAATTGTATAAAGTTCACAGATTTGTTGTTTACTTTTGTTTTTAACTGCATTAATTATTTGCATTTTTGTTGTAACCGAAATGGATTTTCCTTTATTTTTATTCATATTTCAATTTTTGACTTTCTTAGAACTTAAAAACAATCATCTGTTTGGATTGTTTGTTTGAATAGTCTAAAACAGCTGTGAAGTGATGTTGGGTTTAAGTGTTGCCTGTGGCGATTTTTTTTAAATTAGCTTTTTCTTAATTCGTTATAAACGTTGTAATGTCTTTGCACATTCATTGTGTGGCTCACAAAAACTAGTTCGTTATAAACGTAGTGATTTGTATGAAAAATAAACAAAACAGTTCGCTATTTGCGTAGTTCGTTATAAGGAGAAATGAAAAAACTAAAAGTGAAAAAGTCAATCATCTGATTACTTGTTCGGTATAAAGCTGTTCGACTGTAGTTTCTATTATAGTTATTTAACCATACAAAATGCTCAGTAGTTAATAGTCAGCGGGATACTAATTTCTTAATTGAAATCAATTATTTCTGTGTATCAGCTGGTTAAGTCTATATTCTAGCTTTATGGGCGTCAATGAATAGGAGCAGTGTTGCCAATATAGCAAAAACGAGTGGAGAAATTAGTGATTTTTTACCAAAGCAAATAACAACACAAATAAAATGTCGTTAGTGATTAAACGATCCGAAAACGTGTTTAGGCTGAAAGTACATTTAAAATAAATAATTTAAAATAATTTCAGCTCATTATGTTGTCGCTGCTGTATTCAAAGTAGTTAAGAAGCTGTCAAAATGGCGACAATATTGGCCACCGCCATTCGAAGTTATGTAGCCCATTGAGCTGAATGTCTGTAATGCATTAATTGCATTGCATTATAACACACACACATCTATGCATTTATGCACACATATACAATATATATGTATGCATGCATATGTGTAGGCATGAAAAGCTTAACATTACGGGCATAAGTGCGCACTTAAAATAAATCTTTTCACAACATTTTTATTTAAAATCTTTTAATAATTAAATCATGCATAATCCTATTTACTAAAAGTTGTCTTTGCAATCCATTTCAAATGCATCCATCTGTATAATACAACAGTAGTAAATATTATTTTCAATCATAATTTAAATTTTTAGTTTTGATTGCAAAGGAATATAAAATCCAGACACAAACTAATTAAGTGAAACTGTCACAGCGACGCCTACTGGAATGAAACGTATCACAAAATTTATAAATAAAAAATAAAAATGAAGAAAAAAAAATATTAAGAAACTCGTGTGAATGTTGAAAATATAAAATCATTTTCGATTTCATAAAAATCATTGACTTGTTATGTGTACCATATAAACTATTAATAATTTTGTTATTTTTTTTTTTTTGTTTTTTCTTAATTTTATTTTTCTAGTTTTCATAATAACATGAAATTACATTTGCATTTAAATCAGTGTATAAATATTTACCTCTGAGGTAAGTGATAGGAAAAATAAAAGAAATAAGAAAACCCAAAATACAGGTCCAAAGAAACCATTGATGTTTGGCCGAAGTTTGCTTTTAAACATTTTTATAGTTTAAAAATATGTGAATTGAAAATAAGGCACCGGCAGACGTACAGTATAGTAAAATTGGGATCACAAGATTAAATCAATTTCTTTGTAAAAGCGCATGTGCAAAATACTTTGACTATCTTTTCCAACACGAGTAACGCCACTCTTACCCTCATTAATTTGCAAATCGCAAATTAATATCATGGGGAATTAAAAGTGTGATCGTGGCTTTAGTACTTAAAAAAATTAAAACCAATTGAGAATTGCAAGTCAATGCTTTGCATTCTTTTTCCGCCGCTATTTTAAGCTATTAAAATCGAAGTAATAAATGATTTACGAAACTTTTAAAGAACTTTTGGCAATTTAATGGAAAAACTAAAAGTGAAAAAGTCAATCGTCTGATTACTTACATTGACGTTTCACTGATGGACCATGTTCAGTTAAAAATAGTATATGCCAAATAAAATTTATGTCCACTTAAAATTATTTTGCTCAAGTTTTGAATTTGTACGAGTTCTACAAAAATATACTTCTTTCCCATTCCTCTGCCACAAATTCAAAACTAGCACAAAAAAAACTCGATGCGTGTGAATCAGCACTGGCACATGTTTTAAAAATTATTTAATATTAAAAAAAACACAATAAAATCATTTAAAAATATTTTTGTATTATTAGAAACATATTTAATTAATAGAAATATAAAGAAATGCGAAGAAGGCGCATCTTTTTTTTTTCTTTTTACAACTTTTCAACTCGAGTTACTACTTTTTACCCAACAAAGACCAAAAGCATATCCCTGAAAAACAAAAAATAATTAAAAAAAACTTAAAAACAACAACTGCATGCGTTGTAACCTGTCTGAAATATTGCACCTTCTGTTAAATAAGCTGATGATTTATGAAACATTTCAGTCAATTAATGGCAAGCGAAAGGAATACAAAATATATTCATGCGATGGCAAACGCCTTTGGCTAAGTAATGAAAATAGAAAAGCACTCATCTACAATCGATATCTGTGAGATACATCCCCACACATATAAAAAGCAGTTGCAAATTGTCGACAGAGCATGCTGTGTTGCAAATTAAATTGCAAGTAAGGAAAATTAAAAATATTCGTACCATACAAATGGATTAAGAATAAGTTGCATAAGCCACCCTTGAGAAGTTGGCCCATTTAAGGAAAATATATTAAGGGTGCTCAAATTGGAAGGGTAGGGGTGATTTGTTCGTTTCATACTAATCGATTTACTTCAATTCTATTGCACATGTAACACATACGACTGTAACCACTGGCAACGAACCAGGTTATTCAAGGTCAATGTGCTAAAGGTTCATCAAAATTGGCCTAAGGTAATGGTTTTTATTGGATTTACTGCATTGGAGTTGTATACATTCTGTTTGCCAATTACGTTTGTACGATTTGACAGATGTTCATGCCATTTTTTTTTTAGCATGGTATTGATTATAAATTGGGGAATTATACGGACACGTTTTACTAGAGATGGTTGCGTGACTGGTGTTTTAATCATCTTTGGAAGTAATGCATCAACATTTTCATGTTATTTTTTCCGTGTTGCAAATCGCACCAACAAAAAAAAATCATTTTATAATCGACTCAGTGCAATTGTTATCGACTCATTGCAGATTAAATGCTTCTTCGGAAAGTTCATATGAAATACAAACCAATTTCAAAGATTTCTATACTTTTCCGGCCCGCAAAGGAATACCATAAAAGCATGAGAGATAATCATCTTATCATAATACAACGATTTAATTACAAAAATAAGTTAAACGACGATTTTCTTTGTAAATGTGTGTTGTTGCCATTGCAGTGAATAAATTTCGTGGAAAAGAGCGAAATATTCTAGAAAAAACGAAATATTCTGGAAACAAGGAAATATTTTTGTCTGGGAAAGAACGAAATATTTTGGAAACAACGAAATATTTTTGTTTAGGAAAGGACGAAATATTCCGGAAACAATGAAATATTCCGGAGAGAACGAAATAGTTTTGTCTGGGAAAGAACGAAATATTCCGGAAACAACGAAATATTTTTGTCTGAGAAAGAAAGAAATATCCCGAAAGGAATGAAATATTTCGGAAGCAACGAATTATATTTGTTTGGAAAACAACGAAATATTCCAGAAAGAATGAAATATTCCGGAAAAACCCAAATATATTTGTTTGGGAAGGAACGAAATATTCCGGAAAGAATGAAATATTTCGGAAACATCGAAATATTTTTGTCTGGGAAAGAACGAAATACTCCGGAAATAATGAAATATTTTTGTTTGGGAAAAAACGAAATATTCCGGAAATAACGAAATATTTTTGTCTGAGAAAGAAAGAAATATTCCGGAACCAACGAAATAATTTTGTTTAGGAAAGGACGAAATATAATATATCTGGAAAGAAGGAAATATCCGGAAACAACGAAATATTTTTGTCTAGGAAAGAACGAAATATTCCGGAAACAACGAAATATTTTTGTTTAGGAAAGCACTAAACATTCCGGAAATAAGGAAATATTTTTGTCTGGGAAAGAACGAAATATCCCGAAAGGAATGAAATATTTCGGAAGCAACGAATTATATTTGTTTGGAAAACAACGAAATATTCCAGAAAGAATGAAATATTCCGGAAAAACCCAAATATATTTGTTTGGGAAGGAACGAAATATTCCGGAAAGAATGAAATATTTCGGAAACATCGAAATATTTTTGTCTGGGAAAGAACGAAATACTCCGGAAATAATGAAATATTTTTGTCTGGGAAAGAACGAAATACTCCGGAAATAATGAAATATTTTTGTTTGGGAAAAAACGAAATATTCCGGAAATAACGAAATATTTTTGTCTGGGAAAGAACGAAATATTTTTGTTAAATGAATTTTTTTTAAGCTAAAATTTCGTTGTTTATGTATATTTTTCTAATTCACCTTTTAAATTTTTAGTTAATAATTTGTAACATCCTCAGAAAATGGAAAATTATTATAAGTAAAGAAAAAGGATTTTATAAATATATACGAGTATATATAGAAAAAAACGGACGTTAAGCTGAAGAAGTAAAATAAAAAATTTAAAGATAGATAATGGGGGCTATTCTGCGTTTCGATTTGAATCGAAATTTTCTCCGTCTGGCAATTTTGGTATTCTGCGTTTCGATTCCGCTCAGTTTCTTTCGATTGTATGTATTCTGCATTACGATCGGAGCTCCGTTTTTCTCAGTTGTGTTTTTGCTAACTGAGGAGTTTTTTTATCTGTGTTTTTTAGTTAAAAACTTTAAAATTGAAAAAAAATTTAAGTAGAAAATGAAATAAAATGCTCATAAGCAATTAAAAAAACACTTAAAAATATTTTTAATTAATTTATTTAATTAAATTAATATTTAATAATATTACAAGTCAAAAACAACAACACCAGACCAGTATGAAGTAAGAAGTCATGGAATTTTGCTGCATCTCACGAGAAAAACTGTCTATCAAACTGTTTATAGACAACTTACTCTGTTTATTATCAACAACTTATTTTGATTATGTATAAATAAACTTTTTGCATTAAATTTAACATTTATTTATGAAAATGATAACAAACTTACTTATTTTCCTATTTCATTTCAACATTCCACAGTGATGTTATTAATTTTGTAAACATTGTTGTCTTCTTCCTTTTCTTTCGATTCCGTTTTTCTACAGAATACCAATTTTCGATCGCAACGGAACTGAATGCGGAGACTTAATCGAAACGCAGAATAGGGGTGATTAATTAATACTGAGTGTTTATAAAATAGGTCTTATTTTAAGCATGTTTTTGTTTAAATATTTTAACTGACTTCAGATATGGATGTTTCTTAAAATTCGCTGCTTTCGACGCTGATGGCCGATGTGAAAGGAATTAAAAAAATGCTTTCAATAAACAAAAAAGCTTAAGAACGGCTGAAAAAATAGTACAACTATTTCTCTCTTCCAATTTCGGCATAATTGAATAAGTGGAGACTATCAGGGGTGTTGCTTAGCTTTCTAAAAAGGGAGAGTGGCACCAGCAACAGTTTATATTGACCTTTTAGCAACATAACTTGAAATCCCAGCCATATACATTATTATATCGGAAAGAACACAAAAGAAGTTATTGCTTTCACTTATTAAACGTTAGTTGGACTACCAATAAACCAGCGTTCAACAATATTTAAATGGAGACCAAGTTGTGCAGATGATTACTTTCTAAATATAAATTGGTGTTGCTTACTCAGTTATTACTTAAATTGCACTGAATCCCCAAGAACAGAATATTAAAAATGCATTGAAATTGATTAGTTCGGAGTATCAGAGAGTTTCTATGCCCAGTTCACAGCATGATAAGCAGATCTTCCGAATGCTTCTTAAAACAAAGATAAGTGGGAGGTGAACTTAAATCAAAGTTGTAACCCGAACACGATAATCAATTTAAATGCACTCATTTTCTCACACTCTTTTTCATTGGCTGATTGGCTCAAATATAAAGTAAAGAAGGAAGAGAGACAACAACTATAAATACATTGAGGTGTTACCCATCAAACCTTTTTAAACCAAATCCGCTGCTTAATTTTTAAAAGTGAATGATTTTCTTTATTTGTTACTTTTTTCCTAAAACTCCTTTCAGTTAAAAAAATTGATATTTTTTTTGTAACTATTTTATTTATTTCATTATATTTTTTTATTATTGTTGCCGGCACTAGTAGGGGCGGTTGAGGTTATTGGTGGCTTGTGTACTGCACGTCTATAACTCTACTATCAGAACCTTGAATCTTTTAATTTTTTTTTTTATTTCTCTATTTTCCGAGGAGCAAATTTTTATAAAAAGATATCCATTTTTTGTTTTACAAATTACTTTGTATCTCTGCTTTTTCCTTATGCGATGCTACTCGTACTTTTACACCCGTAAGATTTGCGATTTTCCTACAAGAAGATTTTTAATATAAGAAAATTTTTTATTTATTCAAAATCCAAGTGAGAATAACTTCGAGGGGATATCCTGTCTTAACAAATATATTTTTACTTTTTTATTTATTTATTTTTACTTTTCAAACAAATAATATTTATTATTCAAATATATATATATATATTGTAACCAACTGATTTAACCTGTAGGAATCGATCACGGGACCTTCGCTTTAGTAGACTGCATATTATTAATTAATTACTTAATTATTAAAATATTACAATAAATATCAAGTCGCTGCATGCTAATGCACACCATCAGGCTACCATTACCATATTTTAGTCACTGTAAGTTGTAAGTATTTTATATTTCTAATAAATATCACATTATAACAGAGTACAACAACGAAAGCTTTAAAGCTTTCTTTAAAGCCTTTCGAACCTTTATGTTAAAGCAAAAAAAAAAAACAACAAAACTTTTTCTAAACTTTTCCTCAAAAACACTCTTCAAGAAGTTTATCAATATATTAAAATGCATAGAAATAAAATCCATTTTAAATTCAAGTAGGAGGAAGGCGGCAGAAGTTAAAAACATTAAATATATATTTTTTTTTGTTCTATAATGAATTCATTATATTCTGAGTACTCTCTCCACTTGGCCACAAGTCTTTACAAAAATCTAATGGAATTCAAAATATGTAAAGCACTCTACAGACTTACAAATACAGCATACAGTGCACACCATAAGTGGCATTTAATCAGCTTACGTCGACTTACAAAAGAAAAAAGTCTAAAAGTATTTAAAATTTTAGTCTGTGAGTGCAGATATTTGTTAATATTCAAATTAACAGCAAAACTCACACTTAAGTTGTTTTTGAAATACTTCAAATGTCTATTGATTAACAAATGGAGAGTCCTGATGTTGAAATTGTTATAGAAATGGTTGTGGTAATTAAAGTAGAGTCTGCTTTAGACTGCCGGTAAGGACATACTTGGTTTTAAGTATTGAAAATTAAATTGCTGTCCGAGGGATATATGCAATAAAAATGGCCTAAAGTTGATCATTAGGCGAGTTACAAGGAAGCTTTGGGAAAGCTGAGCTTACAACTCAATTTGTGATTAACGATAACCATTTTTATATACGATAACCATCAAAGATTGCCAGCGATCTTTAAACTTTTGTACAGTGTACTCCTTTAGCCGACCGTAAATGCGGAATGAGTAAATGTGACTGAATTAATCACACGATGTGTCATGTATGACATGTCCTCCAAAAATGTTAAGACAGGGTGTACAAAAAAAAAAAATGCAAATGTGTAGTGGATTTTTTTGGGCCCCCATACGGTTTTCAAGATTTTATGAAAATTTTCATAAAATAAAAAAAAATATATCACCATACAGCCAATAATTTGTTATCCTTGGCTGTCAAAAACAGCTAATATTTCTTCTTGATTCATGCGATGTGTAGAAGAGTAAAAAGTAAAGTAATCCCGCTGTTGTTTGAGTTTTACTCTTTAACATTTTACAAGCAATTACTCTGGTTCTAGTTTGTTACCAGATGCGTGAAACGCAACAAAGTATATAATGAATACTATGAACTTTCACCTTAAAAAACAGAAACAGATCCCGTTGGGCTGACACCATAAATGTATGAATTTTTATGTACTTCAATACAATTACGATCCTAGAAAAATATGCAAATTTAACATTTTTATTTAGCTAAACCTCTGACATCACAAATCATGTTAATCAGCTGTTGCGTACAGCTGTTTTATAATTTATTTAACTTTGCAATTTGATATTATCTGGATAAATAATAATACTCGTGGCCAATAAAAATGCAATATTGTTGAAATAGGAAAATTCAAGGTAATTCCATTAGTATTTTCTGAATTAGATTTTTGTTTTCTTTTGTTTCTGTCAAAAACATATGACATAATATATGGTCAAGTAATTTTTTACAGTTTTGCCATTGCAAATATTATGGCATCCTCCGCAACAGTGTTGCTTCTTGAATCGCCTTGTAATTTAAAGGAATAGCTTTTCGTAACAGAGTTCGATGCCGCTGATTATTTATTATTTTTATTATTATTATTTGTCGAATATGAATTAAAATTAATTCACAAAACAAATTTTATTATTACTTCTAAATAATTATTCCCAATATGCGAATATAAAGAGAAATCAATTACTATAATTACTTTACCGCAAAAAATCAGATTAATTAATTCGAATTAAATGTAATGCAGTTCGAAAAATACGTACAGTTATTGAAATATGTAATTAATATTTAAACGCACATATTTTAGTTATTTTAAAAAAGCCCAAATAGCAAATCAAGGCACAATGCCCCCAGGACCCCATAAGCAAACAATTCAATTTAATAAAATTCTATCAATTCAAATATAAATAAAATTCAATTAAAATGTTTTAAAGAAATTAAATCCTCATTTAACATTTAAATAAGGATACGACAGAACGACAGATTGCCATCATAGGAATGACTTTTGTAATAAAAAAGTCTTCCTTTAATAATAAATATTGTTATTAATGAAAATAATTAGTTCGAATAAATATTCAAAGAAAAGAAGGGCAGAGAAATAAGTACTCAAGTTTAATTAAGTCGTCGGCAAATATTGTAATACCAGTAAAATCCCCAAGTATATTAATTTACTTACAAGGGAGAGGGGAAGAGGAATACTCGCACAGAATACAGACAGGAATAAGCCGGAAAAATGAAAGTTTTCTTTGAAATAAAATATATGTAATTCAAGCAGAAGTTTTTAGTTGGCTTAGTTAGTTCTTAGTGCCCTTTTAGCAGGAAGGCAAAGGAGGATGCGAAATTCCAATTCTAAACATTTACGCCAGCATTAATGCAATAAACTGCATTAGTAATTCTCGTTTACTGTAAGAAGTAAATCAATAAGGAGAAGACTGTGACTTATTAAGAAGCCAAAAGCACTCTTTTATAATACATTTCTTCATATTAATGCAACGTCAACAACAGCATGAATTAGACCAGTAATTCTCGTTTGCTTTTAGGGAGTATTTGTATAAAGACACAAAGTTATGATATAATAAATGAAATAAATGGCTTTTTTTATTTCATTTTAAAATTAAAAAATAAAAGTTTTTTAATACTATTTAAAAAAAAAACATTAGAAAAGTAAGCAAAGCCGATAATGACTTTATACTCGTCCATGTTTAAAATATTAATATATAATCGGGTTATGTGGCCCAATTCAGATTGTTATTCAAGTTTTGGTTTAATCACAATTTTAAAATGCTGGTCCCAGACATTTTTTATTCTTTAGAAAGTAGACCGCAGACCCTGAAGAAGGATCGGTTTTAAAATAAAAAAAAATTTATATAAAATTTTGATAGAATTGAAGCTGCAAACGAAATTTCTTAAATTAAATGCAATTGCATTCAATTGACCTCGAATTATTTTCAGCTCTTTAAAGAAAGAAATCAAAAATAAATACTTCGCAGAATATCAGTAAATGTTTTTTGAAATCTGGCTGATAACGTTAAGTAGTCCACTTCAATATCTTTTTAAATAAAATACATTGTAATCTGGCGGAATTAAAAATATTAAAATTATATATAAAAAAAAAAAAAAATCATAAAATTTATAAAAATTAATACTCAGTCCAATATTCCCTTTTTTTTATTTAAAAAGATATGGATATCGATATTCTGCGAAACATTGCATTCTTAGCAAATTTTAATAAAAATTTTATTGATTCCCGGAAATAAAATAAAAATATTAAATTTTGTCTGAAAAGTATTCCTCCCAATATAATATTTTCCCCCTCATATTTCCCTATTAAACTTCACATTCATACAAATTCAGAAAACCAATTCGAAACGAATTTTTTCAATCCGCTTAAATTAACTTAAACTGCTCTACTCTTTAATATTAATCATTATTTGCATTAAGCACCTCATGATTGATCATTTTTAAAAGTCACCTAATATTTTGTGGAAGTAAAAATATAGACAACGCAGACAGATCTCCCCAGCATGCAAATAACACTGTGCTCTTTTGTAACGCCTTTGGTTCTTCTTCTTAGTTCTATTGATATAAATTATTTGTCTTTATAGAAATATATGAAAAAATCCTAATAGTGGTACCTAAGGATTGATTGATTGTACTAATTGATTGATAATTCTCTCTAAGTTTTCACGTTGTTTTTAACAGTATGGCGGTTTGTACGTTTCCGCCATTGTAGAGACACTTTGGTGGTACTTGACATACTTTGATAGTACCTAAGAATATCAAGAAATTTACATCTGATTACTTCGAGAGTTCTTCCATTATGTTGGCACATGTTACACTTATCAGTTACTTATCAGATGGCCCATTATGCGTGGAACCATGCTTATGTTGCTCTCTTGAATGCAAAAAGAGTCTTGTTTGATAGAAATCGGTTTTGATACCAAATTTAAAAGGAAAGTTTTTGGCCGATAAAGTTCAATTCCAGTCGAGTGAAGAGAACTCTCATGCCATTTTATGGCTTCTTCTATAGAGTCCATTTAAGCAGAATGCGACTGAGACACCTGAAGAACGTTAAATAAATAAAGAAGTACGTACGCGCAGTTTATTTTCTACATTGCAGCGTTCCAGTGTACGTCAGTCTTTTATTTTTATTGTGTGCCGCACGTGCATGGTTTATTAATTAATGACTTTTGAGAGATCACTTTGGATTTCACTGGAGAAGGCAAAGCTCTACTTAATTATTTTCTTAATACTTTGAAGTCAGTGCCACTGCTGCTAAGACAGATTAGTAAGAAGCAGTTATTAAATTAACGAAATGAAAAATGTTTGGAATGCAAAGATATTACGGTTTCACTTGTTCCAGTCCTTAAATAAGACATGCTGCATTGAAAGCTTCCTGTAAAAAATAGAAATGCAATAATTTTGCACATGTACGCTCCATGTTTAAGTTTTTTCAAATCAAAAGTCTCAGCCGCATTGTCGGTGGGCCAACAGGCTGTCTGTATTGCTTGAGTGTATATTTCTTGCTCAGTGCAAAGTAATGCGTGGCAGGTCTACTGCAATATTCATAATTTTGTATTGCATTCACTTGATATGCGAAATTTGACGGCGTGTGCTGACGACGATGAACTGGCTGACGCCTTTGAAATCACTGTTTACATTTATTATTATTATTTTTTTTTGTTCATTTTTATAAATATTTGTTTATAGGCGAAAGAAAAAAAGTTAAAAAAAACCCCCACTCCCCTTGTAAAATCTATGTAAATTACAAAATTAGCTTTTCTCGTTACATGCCGATAATGCTGAGGAGTTCAATAAATTGCTGTTTGCACTTTGAGGTTTGTGTGAGCCACATTTAATGTATTTTTCGTAAGTGCATACAAATGTATGAATATGTTTGTATGTGTGAGTATGTGTATGCCCATAGTGTAGCACACCCTCATTGAAATTGCTTTAATGGATAATCAATCAGGCGTTTTAATATTTTTTTAATATGATAGAAATTCATTAGACAAGCAGATCCTTCGATAAAGAAAATATCCCCCACAGTGCTAGCAGCAGGTAACCAAGAGGGGTTTGGATTTTATTTTTATGTTTACTGAAATTCGGTCTTGCCAAGTGTAATTGAAAAAATGAGAAGCATATGGTTTTCTACCATACCAGAGTTCCGCTTATGATTTGCAAGCCTTTTCAACGCTTTTATTATTTGTTGAAGTTTGCATTAAAAATGTAAATAATAATAGATTTTTAAATCTTAATTTAATATTTATTGTCGTCAGTCAGGCCAGTGCTAAGCGGAATTGAATTACTACGTCATCTTTTAAGTGGCATGTGTACACCTGAAAGCAAGATTATCTCTTATTTGACGAGTGTCGCAGGCTTATCAAAATATTTAGAGTAGGCCGATTTTTTAAGCTTCTGTTTCCGAAAAGTTTCTTTAATTCATCTTTGACAAAATCTAAACAGTTAGAAACTTATGGATTAAATATGTAATACTTGCCAATGAACCTTCCCAAATCCAGACACAAATAAATTACCGCGCCGAAAATGTTTAATCACACGGCAGTTCCTGTCATTTTTACAAATTAATTAATTTCCTTTTAAAAAATGGAAAGATAAATTTAAAAATTTATTTATTAATCTTTTTCATTTATTTTTTATTAACTTTCTGGTACGTTGACTTACAAATTAGTACGCTTTGGAAAACATTTGAAAATAAAGGCAAAATTAAGGGCCAACTAAAAGCAAAAGCTTATAAAAATCTGATATTCGTTTTTATATGATTTGAGCGTTTTTAAAACGCCTGTCCAATTAATTCACTGATATCCGTTAAAACATCAATATAAAGCAAATAAATCAATATTTTAAGCTTTTAACAGGCCACCGACTTGGTTGCTTATGCGGCCTAAAGCCTTTGAATTTTATTAAAAGAACATTATCTTTTTTTTTTTTTGTTAATTAGTCAGCGAGACAAAAGGAAGTGATTAAAAATTCCATACAAATCGGCAGAAATGAAATGTTTCTTCTTATTTAAAAGTACGTGCAATAAACATTTCTTAATTAAATATGAAAAACTCAGGCAAAGGAATTATTTTTTTTATATAAAAGTATTTACAATATTTTTTAAAAGGCAGAAATTTCGTGCTTAATGTGACTGGCCGCCACTGGGGCAATATTTTAAGCCCACACAAGAATTTTGAGGCCGAAATATGCGGCCAGCATTTTAATATTCAGGTATCAGTGACTGCTTCATATTCGGCTTATAGAAACAATTTGTTTCTAATAAATTAATTATAAAGGCTGGCAAATACAAAATAGTGTTCTAAAAATAAGAACAATTTTTTTTTATATTAAAGTTCGATAAGGTTACAGTGTGGCGCCAAAGCGGCCTCTGACAAGAAAATATTTTACAATTTTCTCACACTTTCCGAAATATGTTGCAATACTCGTACATCAGTGAAAAAGCTACATGTGTTTAAAATATTTCTTAAAATTCCATTAAAGAATTTGCAAAAAAAAAAAAAATATTATAATTTTTTCTCGTTTTCATTCGCCCAGATTTTCTGAAATTCAATTACTTTTCCCAATTTGTATTCCATTATGTTTCAGCCAAAGTTTTACTCAACTTGTTTGCTAAAAATCATTTTTATTAACATATTTTGGCTGAAATGAAATCGGCAAAATGAACTTTGAGTGAAATTATGACACAATCAGACTTACACCATTTCCAACACAATTTTTTTTTTTTAAAGAAAATAAAAATTATTTGTACTTTCAAAAAAATTTTCTCAAAAATATTAAACATTTTCTTATTTTTACGAAAAATTATCTTGGAGTCAGGTTTACACCATTTCCAACACAATTTTTTTTTTTGAAAGAAAATAAAAATTATTTGTACTTTCAAAAAAATTTTCTCAACAATATTAACCATTTTCTTATTTCTACGAAAACTTATCTTGGAGTCAGATTTACACCATTTCCAAAACAAAATGTTTTTTTTTTATAAAATAAAATTATTTGTACTTTTAATTAAATTTTTTTTAAAAATATTAGACATTTTCTTATTTCTAGGAAACTTCAAGAAATAATTTTATTTAATAGCATGAATTCCTTTGAAAGACTTGAACTGTATGGTTTTATTACATTAAGTCTAATTTAAGTCAAAATTTTTCCAAAACTTACGATAGTTTTTTCAACTATTTGCACACAGTTAGCGTACTCATATCGAAATTAATTTAATAATTTTTTATTACAATATAGTTTTTTACATAAAACTTTTAGTTATCAAATTTGAAATTCTTATATAAATAACAATTACAAATAAATGAGAATTACGTATGACTTTTTTAATGTTCTCAGTACATCTTTATTATTTTTGAGAAAATATTAAAATAATTAAATAATAAAGTCGTGAGTTCGAAAATAATTTGTCTTTATAGGAAAGGCAAAAAATTAAATTTTTCTTCAAATAAAAGCCCTACCAGTGTTGCTAACTTGAATATATTTTATTCAAACATCATTCATCACTATTACCTTATAAAATCAACCGTATTGTGATATAAATTAAAGGGAAAATGCATTTCGTGTTTATAAAAAAGTTTTGGTATAAAGAGAATGAAGTCATCCTTCTATTATGAGTTTATAAAATACTCCTTAGTGAAAATTGCTGTTTATAATTCTCGTATTTAGGTGAATATTATTTTAAATGGTGAATCGCTGGACGAAAGGCAAATTAAATTCAAGATTGTACAATTCCAAATCTGGAAAAATCCAAAATTATTAAAAAATCAGAAAATGCTAATTCAAACGCACGCCAGGATTCAAACAGTTCAGATCAAGCAAATCCAAATAGAAGAAAAAATCGTGTATACTCGTATCAGGTGTGCTTAAGAAATTATGGAAATTTTGGGCTTTGCCCTAGATATTGCGCACTTATATCAACCCTTCTGTACTCAATACTCAAAACATTTTTCCAACTGGATATTTTGTATAAGCCTTAGTTCTTCCAGCAAAGCGCTTTTAATGTCATATAAGCTGTTTCGAAGACGGTCGTTTAGGTTCTCCTAATTTTTGGAAATGGTAAAAAGACACACAGATACCAGACACAGATACACTATTCCCCCTGACCAACAAGCAATGAAGTATGAGTATGAGACGCTGTCTAACATTTTTTTTAATTTTTCCCATGTTTCCAGTGGTCGTTGATATACTGCGGCTTCTGAGACATTGAACCTCCTTCTTTTTCCTCATTTTATCATTTCCAAACTTTTGCTTTACTCAAATGTGACTAATCATAAACCTTGTCAATGTTTCACACACTTTTTCAGAATTTATTTACATTTATTTACAAAGTTTGTTAGACCATTTATGGACCAATGCAGGATCCTTTATTTTAATAAACGAAAATCGCCGTGCTCAATAAAAAATGTCTAATCTTAGAAGCGGTCACCGACAAAATAAAGACCGCAAACAACCGAATTTTTTTTTCTCTGTATTTTTTAGCCCACCTCGTATTTCTTCACGATCACCACTACTGTTCACTGCCTTGATGGGCTCAATCTGCTATTATTTCTCCCAACGATTCTCTTTTTGAATAAATAAAGTAATAAAATTTTAATATTTAAGAGACATGAGCATTATTTCATTTACTATTTGACATTTTCGTGATGTGTGTCCATTTGCTTTTTAATAAATCATTAAGAAATAAAAAAATGAAGTACGTGTATGCGAGTAAGTTTGACAGTTTGCTGGAAACGTTCAAGCAATAAAAATGGGTGTTCACACATACAATGTACAGTTTTCATTGGCTTCAATATGAAATTTCATTAAATTCACATATTTATTACAAACAACGGTTGGATAAAGAAAAATAAAAATACAAACGGAATTAGCACGACCTCTCGCCTAAAAAAGGAAATAATGAAAATTTATGCCGCACGGGGTGATAGAAAAAACCGGAATTTAATAAACCAATAAGAGGATTAAGGAAAATGCGATTCCAAACTCAAAGAGAAGAGCGATGGGAAATATTTTAATTGTTTGACAATACAATGAGTTATTAGAGAAAATATAATAAATTAAATTTAAAAGTAATAAAAAACTATAACGAGATTTGCTGCAATGTTAAGGGATTAAATAAAAATCGGACAAGTTCTGCGACAAGTTCTCAAATCAAAAAAAAAAAAGCTCAGCTATCAAAAAGCAAATTTTTGGTTAAATTAAATTATTATTTGTTTAAATAATTTTTATTTATTTAATAAATATCTGAAAATGTTTTAGCTTCTGCTGTACTATTAAAAGGATATAAAGGATATATTTAAAGGATATAAATTAAAGAATTTAAAAAAGAAACCAAACAAAACAAAACCTTACGGAAAAAGTGGTCACGGCAATTACAAAATAAATGGCCAAAATCAATTATAAAGGAATTAATTAATTATTAATTAATTTTATCAAGTGAAAAAGAGTTCCCCTCTCATATAAATTTTTATATGGCCGATTTTATGGACACTTTTTTTTACTTTTGAACTGAACTTCTTTTGTTTGACATTTTAAATGAGGGCAACTTCACTTGGGTTTACCGAACAATGGACTCGTAAATTGTAAATTAGAAAAGAATTTTTTAGTTGCTGCTGGATTATGCAGAAGGTCATTAAATTTACAGAAGTTTTCCACAACTCCCGGAAATAATGCTCTGATGTTAATTAAAAATATAATCCCCATTTACTGGTTTTTCAAAATTAACAAAATTCTTAACCGAAATTTTGCAAAAAGTAGTTGGAAGCTATATCAACCAGAGATCTAGATCATTTATATCATCACTTTGGTAAGAAGGTCCCACTTTTATAACAAAATAAAAATTTTAAGTGTGCTTGCATCGCCATAAGCATTATATGGTGCTGCACACCATCGCCAACACAATTTGGAAATGAGTATGGACCCTTAACTTCAACTTCTATATATAGTGAGAGTGACAAAGAAAGATGTTTCCAAATACGGCCAAAATTATCGAAAATTCAATCAAATCGGTAGAAGATAACCAAAAAATATATATATAAAGACAACTTTGTGTCTATATTGTCGAATAACGTCGAACCATCGAATGTTTTATTATTTGGGACTTATATCTTCGAACATCGTGGCATCATTTCTTAAAACTAGAAATAACTGCGTTTAGTGTGGTTATTTCAGTACCCGCTTAGTTTGAGTCAGATACGTAATTACGTAAACTCTTACGTAGCTTTTTATTTAATTACAAATTTTTATCTTCCAATTTGCTAAAGGTGAGATCACACGATTGCCGCAAAGCACCAATTTTTAAAAATTTTAGTCTTCCAATCGTGTGATTGTACAAACAATTGATTCATGTGGTAATCGCGGCCAGTATTGTGCTTCTTTTGCCCAATCACATGCAACCCTGATGCGACACCGCTCGGTAATAAAAATGTCAAAAGTGAGGGAACGTTTATTGTGTTGTTTTGTGGCAATCAAATTTTCTAATACCCACCAACATTTTTATATTTTTTTGCGAAGTATGGATGAGAAAGTATATTATATTTATTAAAAATATTTACATATATGTATATAAATATATATATATATATATGTTACCCAGTATAATGTGGCCTAACAATTTTTATATAAAATAATTTTTTTTGCGGTAGAATTGAAACAAAAACTTTAATTTAACACAAAATTAAATCATATTGTTTTTATATAAAATTTGTTTTTCTTTGAAAAATTTAAATATTTTTCTTCCTATTAAAGCTTTAATTATTAAATTAATTATTATTATTTAATTAATTAATAAATATAAAACATAAACAGCAGCTCGAAACTTCTTTTTTTTTTAAGGAAATCATTTTATATACCATACAAGCAAAAAAAATTTATAAAATACGAATGTGTTTGTACTTATTTGCTGGAAAATAAAACAGCTGATTGCTGGTGTTGCCGAATATTAGAACAATCATGTGACTGAAATGTGACAATTACTGCCACAAAATCGTTTTTCTATCATCTGAATACAATTTCGGACAATGAAAATTGGGGCAGATTGGCGTTTTGCAGCAATCGTGTGTTCTTAGCTGAATATATTTAAAAGATTTATCGCGTTTTCTTTTCTACAAAGAAAGGCAACACTACCCGCAGGGAGGGCAATTTTGTGTTCTTTTCTCAAAAATGTGTTGCGCTGTGAAAGGGTTGCGTGTTCTTTTCTAAAAAATTTTGCCCTTTCGCAGGGCAAAAGGCTTGCACTCTTACTCTGAGCAAATCAACAGGGCAAAAATTGCCCTGTAAAACACATGGTTTTTATTCCTGTACAGCGTTACCAGAAAATGTTCAAAAAAAGTCTTTTGAGTTGAAAGTGTCACAAAATTAGATTTTAATAATTATTTTTATATTTTGTATCATATAAAACAAACAAAAGAACACTATGCGGCTGCTTATTTGTATGAGATATTAAAAAAAAAAAATTTGTTTTCGCAAGCAGATGAATTAGCAATCTGGCAACTGAACATTTTTGTATACACATTTCATAAAATATACAGAAAATGTTTGTTTATCAGCTGTTATAAAAAAGGCATTGCACTTTTTTTTTTGTTGTATAAAAAATTGCACTTTTACAGGGCGGGCAAAACATTTTAAAAAGACACCTTTTCACAGGGCAACATTTTTAATGTAGAAAAGAAAACGCCATTAGTTTTTATCTAAATGGCTCTTTTAAGGTTAACAACATAAGGACGAATAAACGTAGCGTTAAGACCAACATTATTACCAATCTGTGCACATTAATCCGATGGTTATTAGGCGTGTTAAACAGATTCTTAAATTGTACGAGTACCCATCCCTGCATTCTGCAACACTTTAACACTGGTTTTGTAACATTTTGTTACCTTGACGATAACAATTCAAAAATTGTTATTTAAAGTGAAATAGAAAGAACTCGTCCGGCACTTAAAAGAATTCCGATAAATTTGGTTCTGTTACAACATACGAATAATTTTGTTTCTATTTCAGGTTTTTCAATTGAAACGTAACATTTTAACGCAATTGTGTTGTTGATGTAATCCATGTTTAATTCTTTGAAATAAATTATTGAAAATTTATTTCAAGTGAAGTGTTCGATTGCTTAAGACTCCAAATTGCCATTAATCAATTCAATGAGCATGTGCAATTGAGACATTTATTTTATTAAATGTACCGCAAAAATTAATATTTAATTATATTCTTGCAAAAAAAAAAAAAAATACATACATATATATGAAATAAATCAATTTTATTTTAAAATTTATATCGTTTTAGTAACAGAGTGTGCTTTACAATGAGTGTTCAAAAAATCACCAGACAGGAAATAATATTTTTTCTGCCTTTATGACAAAAGCACAACTAACGAACCGACAAACAAACAACTATAAAATAGTTAAAATTATAACTTTGGGGCTAAAATTTAAGCAGAAAATGTTTTCTTCTTTCTCTTTATTGTTACAGTTTCTATGAGTCCATTGTTTTCTTTTCGTTAACTTGAAAATTGTATGGAAGAAAAGTTTTTGTATTCTACTCTGTTTGCATTTAAGAGATGAGAAAAGTTTTGCAGGCAGAACGTCTTACACAAAAAAACCATTTTAATTATTTTATTCTTTAATAAATTATTGGCTCCACAATTTAAGCAAAAGGAGTATAATAATATTTAATTTATAAAAAGTAATATTTTAATTCTCTCTAGTTGAAGATCCTCTTTCTCTCTCATTCAAGGTCATATTTTTTGTATTAAAAACTCTCTGGGCGCGATCCGCTTGCTGTCCCTAAATTTTTCTTTTAGTTTGAACTAACTCTCGGAGAAAATCAAAATCGATGTTTTTAATTAACGCCAATACACTAAACTAAAAGCTAAACTCCAAAAGCCTTCAGCGAAATACAGCATAGGCTTATCGCGCAAATAGAGATTAAAATTTAGACATATTTTTTTATTTTTTTAACTTTATTTTTTAATTTATTTTATTCACGAAAATAGGTTACGTATTATCCGGTATTGCTCTAATTAACGCCGCTACATACCGATTAACCCAACGCTTTCAGCGAAACAGAGCATAGGTTATGGCGCTTAATCTGTATCGGTTAAAACACAAGAAAACTAAATATTGCGCCATCTGTCAGACGAACTGCAAACTACGCAGAAACACACATCACAACCCATAGAGCATGCATATAAAATTTGTTCCAAATCGGTGCAGCAGTTTTTGAGTTTATCGATCATAATCATATATGTAATTTTTATATATATAGAGATTTAAATATATAATTTTATTTTCCGATATTCCGCTTCTTCTTTTTTGCAGATGATGCTACGTAATATGTAATTTCGTAAAGTCTTACATTGATTTATATCTACCAGGGAATATATATCTTCCTCTTCCTTAATATATATATATATATATATATACATATATATATATATATATATATATATTTAGGAAGTGACCTATTTCTTTCGTGATGAGGCTACACAAAGAAGCCTCAAGAAGCCGGGAAATAAAATTATATATTTAAATATTTAGTAAAAAAAAAGGAACCTGAGGGCGAGAGAATTAGAATTTTGTTTTTTTTTGCGAAAATAGGTTAGATGTGATCCGATATACTTGTACGCAACAAATGAAAGCAAGTCATAAGCGAGAAAAAGTTTCGTTGTAGAAGACAAGATACCCCACAAAATTGTATAGCACTACTGAAGCAATGAATTGTGACGGCACTAAGAGAAATGTATAGTGTGAGAGATACAAGTGACGATAAACCATCTCTGGTAAAGAAAAGGGATCCATTGCTTTCATTCTGCTATGGTAGAGACCTGGAGCAAACTTTATGGGTGCTCAGATTACCAAAATATCAATATTAATTATTTGCCAGTATATGTTAAAAGGAAAATGGGGCGGGCAAGTGGCTAGGCCTTCGTCACTTTCATATTCCAAAAGCAATTAGCACAAGAGATCAATTCAAGCGAATTCGTTCTGCTTGATTGTCAAAAGTGGCTATCGAACTCATGACTTTAGCAATGTACTCAGCCAGAGCACAAGCAAAATACAACTTGTAAGAAAAAGACTCGATTAGACGGATATGCAAAATGCTAAAATAAAACTGAAAAACTCGCTTTGCAATGGCAACAAAAGGTTTCTTTAATATAAATGGTCGAGGGGCTCATCGAAAGTAGCTGCTATGGAAAGCACCCCTTTAAATGAGATTTAACAATTTCGAAAATTTTATAAATTGCAACGATTCCATCACGAACGCTGATACAAAAAAAACCGACTTTTCGAGAACATGCTGTTGCAACATTTCGCCAGAAACAGTTCTCAAGTACCACTTTTGTTTCCGCTTTTTCACCAAATGAAGCCACTTGAAATTTCTTTTTCCATTCCTGTCAAGCAATTGCATACAAATTGGAAATAATTTTTTTTCTTCTGTCATTTTTATTAATCTCCGGCCTTTTTTCTTTCTTTCGTCATCATTAAACAACTCCCTCCATTATTTTATTGTTTAGTTTCTTGTGAAATGTCTATTTTATATATTTCTTAACTCTGTTGGAATCGCACTTTATCATCTTGACACCTTTTAAAAAATGTTTTTACATGCAGACAGTTGAAAAATCTTTAAAACATTTGGCACAGTTGAGTCTCTGACAGACTGCTAGTATGGTCTGGGTCAGTCATTTCTCTCAGTGAAGCCTCATATTGTGGAAATTGTCATTATTTCGCTTTTTTATTTAAATGATTTTAAATTGTTGTTCGTATCGACAATACATCATTGAACACACACACACACACATACGAAATATTGCTGTCAAAGTGTCAACACTTAAAATCTGAATTATTCAAAAGTATGGAGGACAAATTTTCTTCCGAGTGAAATATGCGTTTCCATTTATAAAATAAAAAGGCCCCATAATACAAAATCGATATTTGAATGAAAACAATGCGTGCTGCAAGAAAGTTGTTTTCGTTGTGAGAACAATTGATATGTGAAATACGATGTGATTGTCTTAGGCTGATGGAAACAGGCTGTATTTGATTGCAATCTTAAGAAAATTAGATAATTTTTAATTGTTATTACCAGCAATAAAAATTATAATGACATTCATTCGACGTCTTGTTGTTCTTTTGATGCGGTTTGTAAGACAATAGATTGTTTTCATTCATTGACCATGAGCGCGTTATTTGCTGTACACTGTAAGTCAATTAAGGACACGTTTCCTGATCACTACAATGACAATGACTAACCGACAATAGTTATCTGTATAAAAGTAGCAACTGGCAAAAGTTGTATTGAAATTGGAAGAAAAACCAAATAACATTTTTGCTCCCAGCACGTTGACGGGAAAGTAAAGATGCTGTCACACGCAGTAACACGTTGCAGGCAACAATATAATTATATATTAAGCATACTTCAAAACTGTGAAGTGCCCCAACTTTTTATCCAGTATATCCTTATTTGCGATCTGTTTTGTAATGAAATCTAAGCAAATCTCGTAAATTAAATATAAACAGTAAACTCAATAATAGTAAGGCATACCACTGTGCTCACATATGGGCAATCGATAGATATATGAAACCATGAGAGGTAATAGGAAACTCCAATATGTACTTATTTGTATTTTGAATTAAAAATATAGCATTGCTTTTATGCTCGTAAAGGACGATCGAGTACATTCTGTCTTTTCCCTTCATCACTGACATTTAGTAGATTAACAAAGCAGCAGATTGGAACGGCCACCCACTCATTAACAATATCTATCGCCGAATTTAAGAATTTCTCCTTTAATCTTGGCAACTCCCAGATCGCGTTGTATATTTTCATTTTTCACAAACAATAAAGCATTTGTATTTAATCTTAACGTTTTAGATTGGAATCTTTGTGGAATTGCAATGTTTGATGTGCTAATGGCCCCCCATAGTTGTAATCCAAATATCCAGACTGGTTTTACGTTGGTCTTACATAATAATATTTTGTATTCCGGTGTTAATTTTGATTGCAGCTGTAAAAGCCAATACAATTCTTTAGATTTATTTGTTGAATGTTTAATATGCCCCCTCCAAGTCTAGACGAGACTTTAAGAATGTTACATTGGTCGATTGTGTAACTGCTGTGTCATTTAAGAAGAATGGAGATCAATCCTTTTTTCAAAGAACAAAGGTCAAGCCATGCAGACTCTCTCCTCTGCCATTTATATAATAATTTTTCTACAAGTTTTAACACAGACTGTATCATCCTAGAAGTCTTGTTGGGGCAGTGTACAAGTGATTTCGCTTTCCTTTACAAGCTAATTATGCAGCCAATTTTAATAAATAATTTTCCTCTAATTGGTTTAGTAATTTAAAGAAGAAGCCAAATGAGATACTGGAATTTATTTTTGTTCATCAGGCAAAGTGATTTTAAACCACCAAAAACGATGTCTCCACGCTATAGCCGATTTCAATGCGGTCATTTACATATCACCGATTTGAAATCACTTGCCTATATTTTGAATCAGTTCTCTGTGGAACAATTAACGTACAAAATGGCGCAGAAATGAAAAAGTGGCTTAAATAACCAGAAACAAAGTATTTGTGTTACACAAGTACTCGCATCGATAGTTTTACCCCCTGCGACACTAAACATTGCATGCCCCACAATCGTATTCGTATGTGAATTGCAGGAATTGCAAGCAAAATGTCACTCGTATGCGCATCCTTTCATAATCGTAGCACTGAAACTCAAAGACCACTTTGAATTATCAAATATTTTTGTTATCGAATCTTAAACCTTTTCCTTTCTTATTTTTTTAGTTTCATTGATTTCACTTTCAATGATATCTAGCGATTTTAGCCCGACACCGAAACCATTCTATTCCCCTAATTAATGGGTTAGTGGAGCCTTTAAAGTCAACACATAATTAGATTTCGTGGGTTTAATTTCAATATACGCGCAGACACTTAACGATTGAAACCACTGGCCCTGTTGGAACTGTCGAATATTAAATAACAGAATGTTGTAGTCTTAAAGAGTACCCTCTATAACACTAAAGAAGAGATTATTGGAGGGTTAAAGAAATATACATACATATGCAACATAAAATACCGGGTTTTTGAGAATTTGGGTCTTGGAAATTTCTCCATCTCAACGTAAGTCTTTGTGTTCAAACAAAAAGCATTTCAAAATCCCAGCAAAGTCGATACATTCGGAAGATCGATTTGCTCGGGAAAATTTCATATATTATGGTTTTCGACCAAGAAGATTTGCAATTCAGTCTAATTCTCTATTCAGATAATAATTTTAATGGCGGAAATATTTTAAAACGTTCAATGTTCACACAACATATTCTTAAGTATGCTTGTACAAAACTAGCACACTGTAGTTTGAATGCTGACATGCTTAATGTGGTCATGCTCGCTTAGAGGAGTGGCATAGGCCAGTTGAATTAAAAAATTAATGAAACATTTATTAATATATTACGTAATTTAATAATGTAAACTAGTTCACCATAAAATTTCTTAAAACGTGAAATTTCGTTATTAATTTGTTTGTCTGAACGGGGCACAACAAGCGTTGATGTCAGTTAACCGCGGTGAAGTTTTCTATTAAGCGAAATTCCATTAATTATTTGCTATCTGTTAAAAATGAAAGTTCCCCCCTTTTTAATGTGTTTCCCCCCATTTTAATATACAATGGTTTTAGCCTTTTTCACGGAAGACTATCGAATTGATCTTTAAGAATTATTTGTCAGAAGGATTTTAAGTTACCTAAAATGGCAGGCAGTAATTTTATGAATAAGTCTTGTTTACTTTAAAGCGAAAAATCTAATTTAATGTCTCTCGCTGCTACTGTTTGAAGTAAATAGAAATTTCATAAAATATAACTAAATTTGATTACATTAGAGCAAAAATTGTGTCAATCGTTTTAAAAGGAAAACTTGTTTATTTTTCTTCAAAGTAGTCCAAATTGAGCACTTTGAGAAATCACGTTAGGCGCCACTAAAACAAAAACAAAAATATAGTTTTGTTGCACAAGTGGCAAGTGCGACACCGCCGAGTACGTACATGCACTTACACAGGTCGCTGGCACTGACTCTACTTGTGAAAACAACTCAAGTCGCCTTAAAACATTCATGATTGACCGACAACAACTCTTAAGCACATGTAACCAACAAACAAGACTAAACGTGCACACAATTGAGCAAAAATTTAAATGAAAACTTTTTTCGCGTGGGATGAGTCAGTCAGTCAGTCAGTACAGAAATAAAAAAATTTGAAAACAATTTTGCAATTTACCAAAACTTTTGCAATAGTTTGAGTTTAGTTTTGTCAAGAATGCAATGCGCCTTTTGTAATAATTCATCCTGCGTGAAACTCGTTTGAGATACTGACAGTACACACTCTCAAAAGGCAGTTTGACAATAATTATGAATTATGCAATTTAAAGTTGTTGCAAATAGAAAAAATATAAATAATAACCTAAAGTTTTCCACGACTAGATAAAAATTTAAGAAATAAATAGAAATTTTCAGTACGATCGTCCTTAAAAGAAGAAAATTGAAGGAAGAAAAAAAGGACTAAATAATTAAGGAGAATGGCATTTGCAAAAAAGAAAAAAAAAATTAAAAAAAAAAAATTGCTAACTTTTATAATTTTAAAATTTGCCCCAGTGTGCGAAGAGCTGCCACATGTGACATACTCACTTTGCCATTTGCTTTTAAATTCGCATTAGCTTTCGTTACTATAAAGAAAATCATTCGTATATACAGTATTATATATATTACAGTATATAGTAGAATATTCATGCTATAAACGAAATATCTCTTTGAAACGTCTAATTGTTATCCTTGGTATGCACGATTCAAATTGCAAGTTGGAGAAAGCAATTAATCGATTAATCGATTTTACTTAGTTTTTTATTGTAAGAGTTGCACTCAGGGAAAACTTCCTATGCATGGAATATGGTGTGCTGGGGTCACGAGAAACGGTTAGTTGTTGTGCTCCAATCGTATAAGCCGAGTGACTTATGACTTACTGATTTCATGCATTACTAATCAGCCAGTTGAGCAGAATCTCCCAAATGAGAGCCGGTTAGGTGTTGCCAAACTGTCATACAAAAAAAAAAAAATACAAATAAAACTAATTTTTTATATCAGCTGTTAACTTTTATATACAGTGAAGTTATAAAAATCATAAGATTTCTGATGGTAAAACCGCAATTGTAATTTGTTACTGTTCTTAAACCCCACAAAGCTTTCACTATTCAGAGAAAAACACTGTAAGTTATTCACTTCATTAATTTATTGTGAAATTCTAAATAATGAGATTTGAAAAAAGCAAATGATTTCAAATCGCATGGTTTTTTGTGATTTCAGCCATAAAAGGGTCTTTATAGATTATCTCAAAAGCTGTTCGAAAATGTCCAGTATCTGATATTTTATTGAAATACAATTTATGAATTTGTCAATTGTAAGCAAATCTAACAAACAATAAAAAAATATAATTAATATTTAATGGCTTCTACTGGCAGCCATCCCAAACATGCAGCCAATAAAAAAATTCATATCAAAGCGAAAGTAATTAAAATACAACACGATGGATTTTTACATCTTGTCACAGAAGCTGAAGTTACAATTTTTTTCCTCTCTCCATTTATCTCGTGCAACGCCATCAATTACACGCTTGATCGCTTAAGCAAAACTACGAAAAAAAAAGCGTAAACGCATAATTCTCATTGTTTTCTCTGCTGTTATACTCGGGAGGGAAGCCAAAACAATTATTTTTTTATTTATTTATTAAGTTTTTTTTTTTATTTTTTTGGTCTTTTTGTGTTAAATTGTGAAAATTGTGTTCCCTTAAATATACTAACACAAGTGACTGAAAGCTTGAACGATTTTTGGGAGCATGAAGTTGGGAAATACAGTGATAAATGTAGTTACGTAATATGGTGCGTCCATGTATTCACATTTCCAGTAAATAAAATTCAATCAAGTATTTAATAGAATACATATTCCAATTTTAGTACTTTCATATTGGCAGCATATTTTTTCTTAGACATGATTTTCGTTCGTATAAAAGCACTTGATTTTCAGGAACGAAAGCTTTCCGAGTTTTGTAAAAGGAGATATTTTTGCATGGCAGCTGGCCCATATTCACACTTAGAATATTTTGTAAAACTATGAAAGCTTTAGAAAGCTTTAAATAAAATTAAACAATTTACTGGAGAATAACTATTCCGAGCGACATTTTTAGCATTTTACTGAATTTAAAATATGATCTAAACAATTACACGGCGCTAAAAAGTTCTGCTTAGTATGATCCACTATGGCTGAAATTCACTTCTTGAACAAATACAGTTTCCCAGAAAGTGGTTTGACTTAAAAGACAATTGAAAACATTTTTAAAGCCTTCTTAACGGGTAAATAACTTTCTGACAAGAAGCTTTTAAAATGCATATATGGTTGAAGTGAAATACGGGCAGATAAACAAGTAAGTAGTTCTCGCTGCTACGCTACCAAAGAGAGTTGAAAAGTGGTTGCTGTAAAAGAATGATATTGTGCGTCCACTGCGGCAAAGAAATCGGAAAAAATATGTAAGCATTGTTTCTCTGCTCCATGTGTTCATCCGACTGCAACAAACTGGCGTTTTAGAAAATAAAGTTTCACGCAGTTGGCTACTATTCACCAGGAATAAAAAGCTCTGCCAATTTTCTTAATTAGCCAAAGCTAACAGATACCCGACATAATATTTAATCGAAAGAATACAGAGAAGTAATGATAAATGTGTTAAGCTTATATGTACAGGGTGTCCGCCGGCCAGCTATACTACTTTGTTTTGTCCCCGTTTCGCTAAACATTAGTCTTGACAGGTCTGATTTGGCAATCATGAAGTAGGGGCGTGGCATATCTACCTACGCGTTTTAATCGTTAAAGGATTTTATCAAAATCAATCATTGATTACTGCGAAGACGTGGAAGTTTCGTGGAAGTTTCGATTGCAAAACAATCTGCCAACCCCATTTCAGCGCCTTGCACAACAGCTTGTCCTTCAAAAAATAATTTTGCCCATAATTTGGCTCAAGCACTTGCATCTGTTTCCATTTAAGATTCAGTTGATATAAGAGGTCCTTCCAAGAGACCATTTACGCCACCGTATATATGACAATAGGATGTTAGAGCTCGCCCATGACAACTACGAGGCACATTTTTATATGAATGGATATGTGAATAAGCAGAATATTCGGTTCTGTGTAATGAAAAGCCCTCAATTTACTCATCAGTCACCTTTCCATCCATTAAAAGCGGTAGTGTGGAAACTGAAATTGGCGTAATGGTAAATGTCAATGGAGAGCTCGCTTTGGGCTTCATTAACATGTGTTGCCAACAAGATATTAAATAAAATATTTATCAATATAAGATTCATTAGCTTTCATTTAATTTAAAAACATTTAAACAAACATAGAAGTATGGCTTCCCGACGGACACGCTGACATCCATTTATATAAAATATTAATTTATTTTTCTTACTTGTAACGGTGTAAAGCCATTATTATTAGATTGTTACGGCAAAGGCCATCTCATGTCCTACAACGTTGCCCTCCTCCACTAATTTTTGGCAGGAGAAAATAAAGCCAAACCTGACCTATTTTTCTCTACATTCATTTGAACATTTAAAAACAATAATTGAATTTAAATAATTTAAATTAATTTTTGGCAGTTCCAAAATTGTGTTCCAACTTCCATTACAAAAATTTGGGGGTCGAAAACTTTACATGGTTGCAAAAATTGAAAACAAAAACGACAAGGAAAAACTTCTTAATACAAAATTGACACTCACAATAAGGCCGATTAAGTATCGCCAATCATAATTAGGGTGACCATACGCAATACTATATATTCCAGAGGGCTTTCTCCTGGCTTAAGTAGATGTCATCCATACAACTAAAATGATTGTAATTTTATATTGGCAATACTTTTAGGATAAGAAGAGAAATTAAAAATCTAGGCAGAGGGGCAGTTTCATTGGCGTTCCTTGACTGTCAAAACAAACTTTTATTTCTTTTGGACCAATAAATTATAAAGGATAATTAACTAATTAATTAAATGCCTGCCACATTTCCCTTTTATTTTATTTATTTTAATTATTACCTTTTTGTCTAACAAAATCTTGGTGCCGTAACGTAACAAACATTTGATGAGAACGTAATAAACATTACCACATTAACATGTGGTTACGACCGACTATTAAAAAATACAAATTAGTTTTCATTAGAAATAATTCCATTATATTAGTAAAACTGTTACAAATGATTTCATTTTGCTCAAAATAATTAAATATGCCAAACAAAATGTGCACACTCATACATGTGTATCTACGTAAGGATATGTATGTGTTACATGTGTATGTATGTACTTTGTCCTTTTCTATCTCAGTGGTAAATAGTTTTGTAAAATTTATTGTAGCGAAATATTTTGCAAATTTATATATTTGAAACTCTCCCCTTTATGGGCGACAAATAACGAAATACAACGAAATTATAATCAAGTCCAGGAGTCACACCCTTCTAATTACTTTTTTCTATTACAAAACATTTATACGCAAATTAAACAACAATTTCATGAAAATTATACACTTCGAACTTGAACGTAACTCAGCTCCAAAAAAAATTTTACGAAACAAATTGATATTGTGATAAGTGTAGTAGATGAGAATGGAAAGGATAAATGGGAAGACTGAAGAAGGAAGTGTAGGTCAGTTAGAAACAGTTGGCCATTAAGTGTAGTTTATTATTCTCCTCTTACACATTTCCCCGTTTATCATTAATCAGGACATTGTCTTTAATAGAACTTCGGGTATGCTCTTTATTATATCTTACATGAAAATATAGATTAAGCGATTTACAACAAAATATTTTTATAAGCAGACTTGGGTGGTGAAAGTTAATGTATACATAATTTTAGGAGACCGTAGGACTTTCCCTGATATCGTTTTGGAAAACTTTCACACTGATACGCATAATTGATTTTTACTTAAATTGTTTGCAATATTCTTTCTACTTCTTGCTTCCACACTAATAAGATAAAAGCCTTTAAATTACTGTTTAAGGATAAAAACATTTCAAGAGAAAAGGGGCGAGGGAAATAACTGTAAATGAATTGAATAAAACAATGTGAGAATATTAAATATCTGTAGGCGTGACTTGATGAACATTCGCGGAGGAGAGAATTTAACGTTTTTTAAAAATATCTACTTCGTAACGAAATGAGGTCCTTGTAGAAGTTTTGCAAATCGCTACAGTTGTTTACATAATTTTTTCAGCATTTGCACAATATGGCTTCATGTGGTTTTAAGCTTAAAACGAACGCCAGCACTTTCTAAATTTAGTAAATCAAATCTTTGTAAGCTTCAGTCCTTCACTGGATCAAGACAAAGTCCTTAACGAATGCCAGTACTTTCTTCACTGGATCAAGACAAAGACCTTAACGAATGCCAGTACTTTTTTCACTGGATCAAGACAAAGTCCTTAACGAATGCCAGTACTTTCTTCACTGGATCAAGACAAAGTCCTTAACGAATGCCAGTATTTTCTTCACTGGATCAAGACAAAGTCCTTAACGAATGCCAGTACTTTTTTCACTGGATCAAGACAAAGTCCTTACCGAATGCCAGTACTTTTTTCACTGTATCAACACAAAGTCCTTAACGAATGCCAGTACTATCTAAATTTAGACCAAGTCTTTTGTTCTCTGTCCTGAGTCCTGAATATGTTAATTTTAACTTGCCATAGCAGCAAAAGCGTTTTCGATATTAAATAAATTTTCGGAGAAAATTTTAAAATTATCTTACATTAGAGAAAGGAAGGTCCTTACAATTCCAAATATCTTCGTTACATGCTAAGGCCTGCAGCGAGGCTTCTTTGTTAATGCTGCTTGCCACTGAGCCTAATGGGAAACCATGACATGATATTACAAATGTTGTGGCACGCACACTTTCAAACGCACCAACACACATGCCTCTCTTAAGAGAATTTATGCATGAAAATTAAATTTATATCATCTGCAAGTGTTCAGAATAAAATATTTAGTTTTCAGCCAAAAGACACAAAAGTCACTCACGTATAAAAAGAAAAATAAATAGAACATGTGTTACTTTCTTTTTAAACATTCCTTGGCATGAGAGATTAAGATGAGATGGATAATTTCATGAATGTGTCTTAAAATACTGTCGAACGGAATTATTTATAAACATTTTAAAGAGGTTAAATATGTAAAGCGCATACAACTAATACTAAATTAAAAACGAACGCTGCAAAGAGTTCATCACTTGGCAAAGCTTTTTGCAAAAAAGAAAATGAATTATTTTAATGAAAGCAAGCGCTTTTTTTGAGTAACAAAGGAAAATTTTTTCCATAAAAAATAATTTTTTTTTTGGCAGGAATATTTAAGATGAACTTTTTGCAAAAAGTGCTTTTACACAACTACATGGTAAAAAGAACTTTTTTGTAAAAAAGCTCTTCCAAAAAACTTTGCATTAAATAATTACTGGGAAGTACTGTCTAATACGTCTTATTAGTAAGATATTATAACTAGACACTCTTCTGGAATCCTCGGGAGCTTTTCTTTCGATGTGTGTGGAGATAAATATGTTGAGTTAAATAGATTTTTAAAAAATATCGCATATACTGGTAAATGGTCAGATCAAACTTCAGGAGGCATCAGGAAGGATCTATGGCATATCTAAATTGTATTTATGAAAGTTTTTACTAGCCTTTGAAAGTATGACTTTATCCCAAATACTCATATACATGACTTCTGTCAGGGATATGACCACTGTGTCCAAATCATTTTTCTTCAGCGGAGTCCAGTCCATACAAGAAAATATTAAGCTTAACATTCCTTATAATTTCATTGCTCAAACCATAAGCAGATTAATATAATAAAGTTCCCTGAAATCCTTGAAGGCTCCTCTTCCGAGCATACAGCAGTAGCATTTGATTTTAAAATTTCCATTTGCCATTTTACAATTCTCTTCTTTGAAGCATCCTATTTACTAATAAATCTTCTGAAAGGAACTTTTTAATAGTCTGTATTTAAAAACAGTTCACTTAAAGGTACTTTAGTTCGCAGTTATTATATTCAGAGGGAATTTTTAAGTGTACTTCTTTACAACTTTTGGGAACAATTTTTGTTTTTGTTGTAATAAAAAGTACTCTCATAATTTAAGTTTATAAATCACTTCTGTTTGGATTGTTTTGAGGCATTTAATTCTCAAATAGTACTTTTTGGAAAAAATGTATTTAACATGCACATTTTCCATGTAAAACCACAACTTTTGTAAGAGGTGCTACTTCAAAGGCAGTTTAACAATTTAGTAAAAATACTTTTTACAAGGCTATTTCGAAAAGTTACTTGCTGCATATGAAATTTGCTTTCAAGGGATATTTAATTGAAAAGAAAATATATTTGTCGTCATTATTAAGATTTTGTTTAAAATATATTTAATGGGGAACTTTTTAAAAAATATTTATTATTTTTCTATGACAAACAAAATCCCTTCGTTGCACATCGTTTAAATATTGTTTGATAGCACATTTTGTATCAACAGTAATTCGATATTTAAGCCTAAAGGATTTCCTTTTAAAGCAAAGCACTAGGATTGGTTGAATGCAGCCAATGAGGCTGAATGAAGTTACAAACGAGTACACATTCGTCCCATTTTCATTTAACGTAATGAATTTAAACATTTTTAGCGATGTTGTCATCGTGTAATTGTCAAACCACGGAAAGGAATTCATAAGGACATTTCCTAACCACACCCATTTATTATTATACACATTAAAGGATATTCATTTACAGTATGAGCTTGCAAGTGTACTTAAAAACACATACAGAGATAAATATTAGGAACGTTGAGACTTGATATTAATAATATTTTAGAAATTTTATTTTTTAAATTTTATATTAAATTAAATAAAGTTGATTAAAAACTCACTCGAAATGTCATACTTACATTACTTCGGGCATCAGAAAGAAATGTAAGTTTTAATAAAAAGATAAGCACTCACCTAAAAAGAAATGAAATATTTACAAAAATAATTTAATTAAATTATTTAATTAACAAGATTTTAAATAAAATAATAATTATAATTATAACTACAATCTTAAGAAACTCAATACTCAATTTTTTCAATTTATAGGAAAGCAAGTTAATAATTATCCTGATATGGCAGATCATTCAAGGATCTGGATGAATTAATATGGATGATAGCCCCTCGATGGTATAGTGGTTAGTATACCCGCCTGTTACGCAGGTGTCAGGAGTTCAATTCCCCGGGGAGCCACAAGCCAAAGGCCTCAATAGCCAGTGCTTCTATACATATTGCAATTATATTCATAAATAAAAAAATAAATAAATATGGATGATGCATTGACTCACTGGACATAGAGGACTCAACATTGCGACTTTGAAGAAAAAAACGCCACAAACATGATTTTGCTTGGAAAAATTTTTAAAAAAAACTGCAAACCGTCATCTCAAGCTCAACACTAACATATTCATTTTGCGCGTTGAATAGAAAAACACTAAAGCCACAACATGCCACGCCCCATGGTCATGTGTACATAGTTTTATGGCAGAATTTCTGTTACGATTATGCGCTTAAAAATTACACCTGATTCACAAATTAGTTTTTTTCAGCACAATTTTTTCTTTTTATGTAAATTGTAAGAAATTAGTATTGAATTTGTAACTTGTTCCAGAAGCTTCCTGAGCGAATTAAAGCTCCAAAGGGGTGAAGCCAATATCGTACAGTGGGCGCATACCTTTCAGAATTGATTGATAAAAGCGAAGTTCTTAAAAAATTAAGCAAATATAATTGAACAATAGAAAACAGTTTAATAGCGTAATGTAGTTCCATCGAGACCATATAGCTTGTATCCGAGGAGCTGGAATGGTTTCGCCGCCATGAAATTTAAATGCAAATCCATATAATTTATATAGAGAATATAAACATCGCTTGCGATAATTATTCTCATAAACATTTCTTTAATTTGAAGCTGAAACTTATTTGTAGTGGTTATTTCAAAACATGTTTGACTTGAGGCATCGTTCTAATAACGTAAGCTCTTACGTCATAAGGTTTTACTAAATTAATTTTACTATAAGAAATTAATTTCTCTAATAAATTTTCATTAATTTGTTTGAGCAATTTTGCTCAAAAGTAATAGACAGATGAAACAAATAAGTATTTATAATTCCTATTTAGTTCACTTAACACAAAAAGTGTGAATGAATATCTTTCGTGAGGAATAGTTTCTGTGACAGTGACAGAAACCATAAAACTTTGAATAAACAATTTATCGTATGCTATTATGGAATAACACTCATTGTTCTAAGTGCTTCGAGTGTTTTCCCTGAACTTTTATTTTGTAGAAGTCGTAAGAATGTTCGTGGCAAAATTAAAATTGCTTAAATCGCTCATGTGCTGCTGCGCAACGAAGCGATATCTAAATTTACTGCATCTTAAAGAGATAAATACGCACAGCGTAATGCAAGTAAAGTAAAGTAAAGTGAAATAAAGCAAAGTTAATAAATAAGCAGCCATAAAATGTGTGGAATAATTGCAGTGATGCGGAAACTGCATTAAAAAGGACGGCTGCAGTTGCACCAAACTAAAAAAGTAATAAATTTGTTAAACAATTTCAATGTTTCACTTTTATACGAGCGAGAAAACAAACAGAGCAAAATACTCGTATCCATGTACGGTGTCAATTATAATGAATGTTGTCATAGCCGCGAGTGAAGAATCTCTTACTCTTTATGGCGAAAAGAGGATTTGAATGGAAATGAAGAATTTCCAAATATTATTTAGTAGTCTGACGGCCTGTCTCTGTCTGTAAGCCTGTCTGTCCGTCTGTCTGTCTGTCTGTCTGTCTGTCTGTCTGTCTGTGTATCTGTCTCCATGCCCATGTAACGACAAGAGATTTATTTGGCCTTAAGGGTAGTGGGATATTTATTTGTACATTGTTGGCGTTTTCCATTCTTATTTTCGCTGCAGTTTCAATAAATTCAAGTGAATTCTGGTGTAAAACTCACTTACCGAGCCATACAACGAGTTCATGAGTTTTGGAAAAAGAAGGAAAAGAACGAAACCCACAACATGAAATTTTTTGCTGTGGTATTTTTGGTTTTGTCTGCTTGTTGAGCTTTTAAATATTTTTTTTTTCCTTTTAGTTTTTGGAAACGAAATAGAAGTGCATACAAGAAATTGAAATACTCAAAATTAAAATCAAAACAAGTGTTGGACGATAACAATGGAGCATGCAAAGCATTTATTTAAATTAAAAATTTGTTTGCAGGAGACGGCATAAAAGTAAAGATGTGGAGTGTTTTAAAATATTCATAAAGGATGCATTTAAACAGATTTTTTTTGAGCTGTAAGCGGCTTCTCAAGCCACAGTAGAGTAAATTTTTGAAGGCTGCCTTGTGTAAATGTTATATCTAGTGCCGTACTGCCGGATTCTTTGGCGGAAACAAATTATACTGAGAGCCAGTGCAGTTAATATTTAATTCTTCTACTACCGCATTATACATCGATATTTCATGACTGTGTTTTGCTTTGATTGTTTTATTTCCAATACTTCCTTACCACTTCCTCAGTAACTTTCTTCAGTAATTAAGTTTAACAAAACTGAATGCGTGCATGTAAAATTTCTATTTTTTTAATTGAAAACTTATTAATGCAGGATAATTATTTATACGAGAATGATCGTTCTTATGCCATTACTTGACACCTGGCAGTTCTATCTGTGCATAATAACTCCGCATTTACGTTTAAAGGTTTCTTTATGGTCTTCATGAGTAGAATTTTTACGTGAATCCCATATAAAATATCCTTTTACACAAATTTTTATTAATTAAAACAACATGAACAATATATTTCCAAATAAAAGGTATGTGCCCCTGGAATGACGGTAACGACTAATGGCGTTTTCTTTTCTACATTAAAAATGTCGCCCTGTGAAAAGGTGCCTTTTTAAAATGCATTGCCCGCCCTGTGAAAGTGCAATTTTTTATACAACGAGAAAAGAACACAAATTAGAAAAAAGTGCAATGCCTTTTTTTTACAGCTGAAAAACGAACATTTTCTGTATATTTTATGAAATGTGTATACAAAAATGATCAGTTGCCAGATTGCTAATTCATCTGCTTCAGAAAACAAATTTTTTTTTTTTAATATCTCATACAAATAAGCAGCCGCATAGTGTTCTTTTGTTTGTTTTATATGATACAAAATATAAAAATAATTATTAAAATCTAATTTTGTGACACTTTCAACTCAAAAGACTTTTTTTGAACATTTTCTGGTAACGCTGTGCAAGAATAAAAACCATTTGTTTTACAAGGCATTTTCTGCCCTGTTGATTTGTTCAGGGCAAAAGTGCAATGCCTTTTGCACTGCGAAAGGGCAACATTTTTTAGAAAAGAACACGCAACCCTTTCACAGGGCAATGCATTTTCGAGAAAAGAACACAAAATTGCCCTCCCTGCGGGTAGTGTTGCCTTTTTTTGTAGAAAAGAAAACGCCATAAGCCTTGTGGCCACAACAAAATACTGAGTCTGTCGGTCTTCATGCTGAGGGTGATTATTCCTCAAGGCAAATGTCAAGGAGCCAAAAAACAAAATATTTCACTTACCAATGTAAAAGTCAAGTACTATAACGGAATCGAAAATATATTATTTTCAAAAACAACAGATCGGTTATATCCTACAATTCCAATTTCTCCCTTAAGTAAATTGAAGAAACGAAATTTTAAAAAACTTAAGTTTTATTAAATATTTTTAATAGTCACTTTTTTCTAAAGTGTTCTTTTCTCGATAAATACAAAACGTCATTTTCACAGGGCGGCCCAAAACATTTTAAAAAGGCACCTTTTCACAGGGCAACGAAATTTAAGAAGCCAGTGTAATTTAAATAACAATTAAATATTTGCCTTGACCACTCCTCTATATATAAAGCAAAATTCTCTTGCACATATGATGAAAATTTCTTAGCCTAATTATATATTAAATATACTTTTATGAAAAATTTCCTCAGAGTCAAGAACAATATCACAAAATATAAGAAAATAATTTACATAATATTATGAAAAGCTTATATGCTATTTTTGTGACATCTAAGCCGTGACATCAATTTTAATTGAATTAAGTAAAGTTTAGGAATTTATTGTGGGTCGCGTTTTTCCTTTAGATGCACTATTAATGGCATTTCGCCAAAGGAAAATTATCCTTCACGACCTTAAATGTCTGGTTTAATGAAAATAAAAGTCATAAAAAATTTACAATTGCAGATGTTATAAAATTCATAAGTGGCCAGTATAATCGCCTGTCACACGGAACACTGGGCTTCAAATCCCTGTCGTCTTAGCAGACAACCTCAGCAGCCAGTGCTTCCAGCCATATTATAATTATATAAATAATTAAATAAAATTCATTTTAAGTCTTAAAAATTCTACTGTCCGCTTCGTCATATTTTGCAAACTTTTACTGAAAAACTCTTTAAAAGTTATTTAAATAAAACGAAAAACTGAATCATCTTATAAAATGTGTTTGATAAAAAATTTCTTAAATCTGAATTGTGGGGCGAAACTGTATCACTTCTGCTCTTGTAACTTTTACATTTTACAATTAAATCCTTATCAAATCTTTCGATAAGCATTTGAATAAATTAAAGAAAAGTCAGTTGCAAACTATTTTATCTCGAAATACAATTTATATTCGTAGCAAAAAATTGAAATATGAATTGCTAAAAAAGAAATAAACCTGCCACAAAAAATAATGAATAATATTATATATTAAAAAAAAAAAAAAAATTGCCATACGAAAGAGCAAAAGATAACAATTTCTTTAACATTCAAACGACATGTTTCCATATTCCACAAAATGAATAAAACCGAGAAAACAGAAACAGAGCAAAATTTAAATAGAAATTGTAGGAAATACTACTCCCAGCAGCTACCGAATAAGGAATTTTGTTGTTGTTGTGTGCACTGGTTATGTGCAACATGAAATCACGGATTATTGTGGCACATGCATACAAATAGTACACCGCACATAATTCGAATAAAGCGCATCCATATCAATCACAACTTAAGATTGTTTTCAAAACTGGGAAAATCGCGAGATTCGTCCTTAAAGTCCTTTTCTATATTAAGTTATTTGGTGCTGCAGTCGAGAGAAATAAGCAATTCTTTGAGCCAGGGTTGCCAGTTTTTTCAGACTTTAAACCAAGTTTTTTAAATTATCATATTACAAAAAAATCCAATGAAAAATTTGCATAAATTTTTTTTTTTGATTTAAATGAATTATGTTTATTTTTCTAAGACCAACGCTCAGGAAACATCCCTTGTAGTGCATTATTCCGCAGTTGCCAGAAATGTGATAGCGAATACCCTTTTTTGGAAAGAAATCCCCAAAACTGGCAACTCTATCTTGGCCAAACAATTGAAGAAGTTAAAAATATTCTTTTTTATATGATAGCGAAGACTGGATAGTTTAATTTACAGATTCTCTGATACAGAACTATGAGCAAATGCTTTAACATGAGACGCTAAAGCACATGAGATGAGATATTTTTCTTTTTGAAGTCCTACTGGGTGTAATTTCTGAACTTATTTTGTCAATTTTGGGAATTTCCTTTGTAAGTTGGTTTTCAAGAACTTACGAGGTTAGTACTAAGCATGCAATACAAAATGTTAATCCCCACATCACAGATAAAAATCTCCTTTTTCGGCAGAAATCTGCAAAACTGGCAACTCTGTGTTGATAGAAGTTAAAAACAATAGAAGAAGTTAAAAATATTCTTTTTTAAAATCAATTATAAAAATACATTTTCAGCCGGCCACAGAAATTTTGGAACTGCATTCTTAATTTTTCTCCCAAATTTGCAGTTTTTGCGCAATAAATAGAATAGACAATAGAAACTCAATTTTTGCGATAAACCTCGAATAGAAATAGTGACCATTTGACGCTTTTATATTTGTTACCAGTGACGTTGTGTTGAAAGTTATCAAGTAGCTACTTTGAAAAAAATTAGAAAAATCACAAAAAAATAAAAACAAAATAAATAAATTTGAAATTGCACACAAATTGTTTACATATTTTTTTTCTGAATTTTTTCAATTTTAAATTAACCAAAGAAAAAACGGCGAGAAAGAAAATATCCTGCTTAAATAATATTCTTATATTTTTGCTTATTTGGCTTGTTTGTGTATCGAAGTAAATCAATAACTTGCACGTTGGCAAAAAAAAGTTATTAAACTACGCCGAAAATCGTTAAGAAGTTAAAAAGTAAATTTCACATATTTTCATATCATTGTTTTATAACGCCATCGATTATCTTTAAAAAAAAACCGGGTATTAAGATTTGCCTTTTGAGTCTTGAAACAGTTTAATAAATATTTTTTAGGGATTTAAGGAAATTTATTATTATTTGGGGAATTGCAACCCCCTCCTCCCAAACATTTATTGTGATTTATTTTCTTAGTTTATTTGTTTTTTAATGTAAATATAAAAAATGATGTAATATGGAATGGTATACTGGGCATATGTAAAATCGAAGTTCTAGCTGGCTTTTACAGTACAATCACGATAGTGCATACCACTATAAATTACAAATAGCAATAAATCTGTTGAGCAGCTCTTCCAATTCACAATAGAGTACAAAAACCACAAAAAAAACAGCGTTTAAAAATAAGTTCCAATTGAAAACATAGATATGAAGAAGTAACTCGCTATGATGTCAATAAAGAATTCTAATCAGGGGGTTATTTTGTTTTATATTAAGCCTTGAGAGCACGTGAGGACATTCCTATTGTCGTATTCTCGTGTATTTCTGCTAATAAAAATTTGTTATTTTGAAATAAATAGTGAAGCCGCTATAATTTCCACCTCTGCTATTTTATGGTTCCTAAACTGAGATGTCGTTGCAATGAAAAACCTTGTGAGTATTAAAAATATACGGACGCCTTCCCTTGCATTTACACAATGAGACCACAATTGTTAACACAAAAAGTGCTACGGCCCTAAAATTACTTTTTTTTGAACTAACTTAAGCACAAATCTTTCGGCTTGAGCATAGGAAAACAAACAGTGTCTAGGCAGGAATCGAACCCGCGCCTTGCCGTTTAGCAGGCTGCTCATTATTCATTCCGCAAATTTCCAGAAATTTTTCTAAATTCTGTACATAAAAGGTAATTTTCCCTTGAATAACAGAATAATTTTACTCCATATATATAATCGTTTTCCAAATTAAAATTCTATTAAAATATATTTTGAAATTAATTTGGCATAATTTTTAATGAAAATCTCACACCCATTGAAAAAACACCGTTTCCATAAAAATCAAAATATTGTGTTCGTTTTCATGTGAATCATCACCAACCAACAACATGATTTGCATCACCCATCCGCAAAAGGAGTCAAAGACACTTTAATAACTTTAACTATACAAGAGAAATCGTGGGGGTGTTTGTGGTGGCAAACCACAATGTAAAACAGAATTGTACAATCCAAAAAGCAATATAGCTTTGAAAAAATGAAATGAAAACATTTCTTGCTTGGAATATAAATAAAATCTATAAAGTCCATGTAGGCAAATATAAATAACATCAGAGATATACATAGAAATACTTACGAGAGATGCACAGCCAGAGACAAAGATGAACGGATGGAGAGACATGAAGGGAAACAAACATTTGCCATACAACAATTACAAAATTGTTCACGAGCTGACTATGTAGGCAGCAACAGCTACAAACAAAGTATCACCCATTAACACAAGCCATTAGAGCATCTCGCACAAAGCGAACACCAACATTCGTTACGTAAACTTTTAGGAAGAGGAAATGGGAGCACACACGGGGGTAGATTCCTTGACTTAAAAAAAAAAAATTTACGCACATTTGAATATTAACATTTTATGTCAACAAACTCCTCACCAGAGTCCTATCTATTACAGAGGGGTGTAGAACACACTATACCACGCTTTTCATGGCGGGTTCACCAGGTGCCAATAAATACATAAACAAAGACCGTATTTTTTGTATTGGGGAAGGTATCATTATTTAGAAAAGACGGGAAGGACTTTCTTTACTTCTCCATAACATTTTTTCCTAGTTTAGGATTATAGGAGGTAACCCCTAGTCCTATAATGTAATGGGGAATTAGAGGAAAGACTTACTGATGGAGAAGAAGGAGAGAAATGTAGCAATGCTTCTGTTAGCGTAGCAGGTGTTGTTCTAATTTAGGTGTGTCTTATCTAATTTATTGCTATTATATTAACAGCAATATAAAATGTTTGCTGGTATATCTTAAGTGTTAAAAGGGCATCTCGTTTTTGTTCCAAAAGCAATTACGAAACGAAACATTAAACTCTATGAGAAAAATTGAAAAGAATTAATTTGCCTCGTGCCTGGCAGAAGTAGGAATCGACCCCTGCAGTTCTCCTACATGCAATTGACGTACTTTCTGATTCAACCAAGGAAGCCCTCCATAAACATGAGCTTTGCAAATTTGAGATATTGGCAGGATAATGCAATATAGTAGATTAGATTTTTTAGATTATTCAGCTAGTCCTGAAACAAGCCTTCATATCCTGGCTCTGGTTTGTAATCAACATTGCTCACAAGTTCTTTTAGCCATACAACTGAGTTCAAATGATAATGGAAAGTGGCCGCAGTTAAGAGACAATTTTCAAGACTGAAAACCTGTAGAAAAGTTGATAATAACTTTATACCGAAATTCATAGACCGGAACTCGAAGAGAGAAAAAATGTTTCGCCAAAAGGGAAACCCCGATTCACAGTATGTACAGGTTCCAACTCATTTATAGAGGAAAATCATACCGAAATTCATAGACCGGAACTCGAAGGGAGAAAAAATGTTTCGCCAAAAGGGAAACTCCGATTCACAGTATGTACAGGTTCCAACTCATTTATAGAGGAAAATCATACCGAAATTCATAGACCGGAATTCGAAGAGAGAAAAAATGTTTCGCCAAAAGGGAAACCCCGATTCACAGTATGTACAAGTTCCAACACATTTGTAGAGGAAAATCATACCAAAATTCATAGACCGGAATTCGAAGAGAGAAAAAATGTTTCGCCAAAAGGGAAACCCCGATTCACAGTATGTACAGGTTCCAACTCATTTATAGAGGAAAATCATACCGAAATTCATAGACCGGAATTTGAAGAGAGAAAAAATGTTTCGCCAAAAGGGAAACCCTATTCACATTATGTACAAGTTCCAACTCATTTATAGAAGAAAATCATACCGAAATTCATAGACCGGAACTCGAAGGGAGAAAAAATGTTTCGCCAAAAGGGAAACCCCGATTCACAGTATGTACAAGTTCCAACACATTTGTAGAGGAAAATCATACCAAAATTCATAGACCGGAATTCGAAGAGAGAAAAAATGTTTCGCCAAAAGGGAAACCCCGATTCACAGTATGTACAAGTTCCAACTCATTTATAGAAGAAAATCATACCGAAATTCACAGACCAGAATTCGAAGAGAGAAAAAATGGTTCGCCAAAAGGGAAACCCTATTCACATTATGTACAAGTTCCAACTCATTTATAGAAGAAAATCATACCGAAATTCACAGACCAGAATTCGAAGAGAGAAAAAATGTTTCGCAAAAAGGGAAACCCCGATTCACAGTATGTACAGGTTCCAACTCATTTATAGAGGAAAATCATACCGAAATTCATAGACCGGAATTTGAAGAGAGAAAAAATGTTTCGCAAAAAGGGAAACACTATTCACATCATATGCAAGTTCCAACACACTTCCAGGGGAAAATCATGTTTCATTTTTACTCATTTTACATTTTGTGCTCATGTGCATACATGCAGACGGACAAACATGCATAATGCATTAGCATTATAAAATATATTTTTCTTTGGAAAACACAACAAATGAGGGAGCAAACAAGAAAAGTCAATGGCAAAAGTTACAAGTTCATGTTGCAGCCAGCGGTGGCACTATAAATTTAATATGTATCTAAATACTAATATGACTGTCTGCCAATATTTAAATGGTTTATGGGTTAAGTGCAGCAGCATGTTTGTCGAACTGATGACTGAATGGAATGTTAAAATAAATGGTAGCATCCGAATGAACTTATTTGTAAAGAAGTCAGACATTTTAAAATTATTTCAGCCATCAATAAGGAAATAACACTAGTAAAAGATGAGGAATATATGAGAACTCTCTCTTGCATTGTACGATATAACTAATTCACAACTTCCCAAATTTGTTGATTGTTGGAAGGGATTTTGCAGTAAAGCAAAAGTTGTGTGGCTTAAGAATCGAAAGTTTCTTACTACACTGTACAGTATCGCCAAGTATTTAAATGAAATTAAGATGGTTATTACGGATGGCAACTTTCTAAAAAGTTGGGTTGCCTTTCATGCAAGGCAACCAGTTTGCGATTATGTATGGCAACTTTTTTTTAAATTGAGTTAGCAAAACTGACAAATTCAGGCAACTGCCTCTTACCAGTTGCCTTTAACAACATAAATGATCAAAATGGATAAGATTAAGGGTTTTGCAATGAAATTTTTTTATCTTCGATTTTTTTTTAGAATAAGTGATGTGTTGGAATGTTTTAATATTAATAAGTGACTTTGTTTTTTATAGATAAATACCTGGGAAGGCAGTTTTTTTATTATAAGGTTTTTTGCAATGAAATATATATTTATTTTTGTTTTTTTAAAAAAAAAAAATAAGTGGTACGGAAAATGTACAATATTTAGTTTTTCTTATTGTCAAGAAGTTCAGGAATTTCAATTACGTATTTTGAAGCCAAAAATTTTTTCTTTGTATATTTGATAGCGTTTAAAATTTTTTAAAAATAACAAACTTTACACTTGAATTTTTGCTAATATATTAATTTAACAGTCTTTTAAATTGTATTAAATAAAACAATATTAAAAAATAATACATTGCCATTATCAATTATGAAAGAGAACGCATCATGTTGTTACGAATCATTCATGCTGTGTCTAGATCGTCTTTAATTTGCGAACCTCCAATTGAATGACTTGTTGATTCGTTTTCAAGTTCTGCGCTTTGAACACAATTAACACAGTATACATGTTATTTTGTCAAAAATTCTGAGGTTCAATTGGCAACTTTATGCGAAACTCTGAGATAAACAGTTGGCAACTCAATGCAAATGGCAACCGTTTTAGGTTGCCATTCATAATCAGAAATTGCAGTTCGGTTGCCTTAGAGGTAACGCGACTTTTTTCGGTTGCCATACATAATCATCAAATAAGAAATGCCAGTAGCGCGACTCAGCAACTTTTAAACGCCAATATGCAACGTAATAAAAAAAAGTTACGTAAGACTTTGTATTTTTAAAGCTGTGATTTGGTTCATTTTACCGCGTATGTTTTTATTGTAATTACCGTGTATGTGTATTTGAACAGTTTCCAGCTGTTTTATTGAAGTGTGCACTTTTCCCTAATTATTTCTCTCAAATGGACGAACAAGCGATTTACTAGTAAAAAAAGAAAATAAATACTCGGCGGTGTTCTGCAAGTGATTTAAAATCGCTAAAATGGTGTTCTGCGCACAAAAATTTTAATCAACTCCTGATTAGAAACATATCAGCTAAACGGGTACCGCTTTGAAAGCACTTGCATGCCATGAGTTCTTATGAGTAGCATTTACTACTAACCTTGAAATATTTAAACAGAACTTAAATTAAATTGCTAATCGAACTTAATTTTTTATCGCAATAAAAACGCATCGTCGTTATTCTCTTTAAAACAAACAAAATTTAAATCTAAACTGTGGGAAATATAAGCCACCATTTATTTTAATTATTTATGACTACTTTCTCTACTGAAGTCTGTTCTTCCTTTTACCTCCTTTCCTCTATCCCCGATTATGATTAATATGTTTGCTGAAAGTGCCAACGCTAAAAACTAATTTTAGTCGAATGCAGAAGAACAGAAACTAAAACTAGAAATGTTACTAATGTTATTTTGACTAAGATTAATTATGGCATGAAACAATTTCAGGAGCGTTCACATTGCTCAGAATGCTACAACATTTGATTCGTTAAAAAAGAAGCGTTGTAATAAAACAAATTCGCTAAATTTATTCTAGCAAGCGATTTATATTCTTGATAAACGAAATGATGTACTGTAAATGAATCATTTTTTTTAATTTTAAAATGTTTCGAAGAATAAATGCTGTAATAGAAATAAATTTTATCACAAACGAAATAAATTGCGATTTCAACATGGCTTAATTTAATTTAAATTCAAAGTTGGATGGTAAGTTTAATGACTCCCATTAGAGGTGATGGGATATCGTGTATAAGCAGACTTTAAAGTGTAGTACATTCCCCTGTAATGGTGATTACAACTCGTCAGAAAAGCTGATGCGTATGATATTATGCTTTAGATGACCGTAATGATTTTTAATGGCTTTTCACACAATAATAAAATTGTACAATATTGTGATTCATTTAGAGAGCAGAGAGAAATTCGGCAGCTACAAGGAAAATCGCGGCTACAAGAAAGCAATTGGCATGGATCTACTGCACTAGACTTTTATAGGCAAACAAAGACTATCATATTTCTATTTCTATTTAATCACCTGAACATCAACTTCAATAAATTTTTTTAACCAAAATAAATTCCCTAAACTTATTACACTTTTTTTATATTTAGGAAAAATTTTCTCCAACTCAAGAAACATTTCATAACATGTATGAAAAAGTTTTGTTTTATATTATGAATTGTTTTGAAGGAGAGGAACTTTTAGTGATCATTTTACTCACTTCCAGTACATTTATTACCATCAAGTAAAACTTTCCTAAATATCTTTAACCTATTTTTTTTGTTCAAATTTATGCCAAATAATTTCTTTTAATTGGCATTAATCACAAATACGGAAATAATTTTTGGTATTTTTCTAAAACATTTTCTGCCCATTAAATTTGCTTCTACTAAAAACGGAAGGTCAAGGCAGTCATACAAATTGTGACCATCACCATTAAATAATTCTCCTTGCTTAATTTTTGTTGGGCTTACTTATTTGCAGTCTGTTTGTTCTTCTTATCGCACGCACTCATTAAATATAAAAAACAATAAATGCTCACTATGCCAACATGCTTAGCGAAACTTTTGAGAAGTTTTGAGTTAAATGAAAAGACTTAGCAAGTCCAAGCTTTTGGCTACATGTTTGCCACACAGAAGATGATGAAGACTACAACAACGAATAAACATGATAAGTTTATAAAAAAAAACCACTGTAGAATTGTTCAACTTGCACAGCAACAGTGCATAATATAATTAAAGGTACAGTACTAAATAACTGGTTGGAAACCATCATCATTTTCATTATGCTCTAAAGCATTATAATGGAAAATAGAGTGTGAATATGCATTACACGATTTCGCAACAGGTGGCAACACTGGGAATGTACTGAGTTCTAAAATGCAACATTGAAATAACTACTACTATACATACAACGCTAATCAACCGTGTTATGAAAAAAAAAATTAAAGAAAAATTATGTGTTTGTTCTATTCATTAAATCAACTGCTTTTATTAATTTACATAAATAAACGGCAATCGTTCTTGTTCAATTTTAATTGAAAATCTTTAAAAAGTCTCAGCTGGACTCATGAACTTTCATTTGCCAACACAGAAACTATTAATCTAAAGAATCATGAAGAAATGTGAATAAAATTTACTTATTGTGCTTAAAATTAGGCCGCAAAATTCATTCGTTTTTTCGCCGCCACTTGTGCCACCCGTGATTCTTGGCCAGATGATTTCAAAAGCAATTAAACGCTGAAAATTAGTGCCATCAGAGCGATACCAAATTCCCTCATCGTCCCTACACCACTCACTAACTTAATCACTTTTCAAAAGCGTTAATAAGCGTTACTAATTCGCTCTAATGATGTGGAAAAGGGCTTCAAACAAGAATCCTTAAAAGGATGCCTTGTTATTATTTACATTTCTAGAACACATATTTTGGAAATCAAATTGACAAAGATATACTACTGGGACCCAGTAGAGTTGATTGCATTCACATAATCCTTTTTGTATTGGATGAGCAAAGTAATGTCAATTGCAAAACAGATGCAGTGCAGAGCTGCATTACCGAGTATTCCCAGCATTTAATCAACTTAGAAAGAATAGTATCATTACATTTTAGCATTAATTCCACTCCGCCTTAAAGCGCAATTTGTAATTATTACATTCGCATTCTCCGAAATAAAGGAAAAAAATGATAATTATTCAACATTTTTAATTATTAATATGTTTTTGGCAGACTTTCTTCATTTTTGTGTAATAAATTTAATGTTCAGAATTATGCAGCTGTAAAGTTATATCGGCAGTTTCGATAATTCCAATAACTGACTATAAAACAATAACATGAAAATTCCGGAGAAAACTGGATACTCAAATTGTTTGATTGTGTTGTGTGGAAACAGCACAACCATAAAAAGCAATAATGGAAGGTTAATCCAAATTAAACGAGTTAATAACATAATATAGTATAAGGAATCAAGTGTACCAGTCAATCGATACATATAAAACAATTTATGAAGTAATTTAAAAATGATTATCTAGCAATGTTATTTTAAACGATATTTGAAGTGTTAAAAAAGCGCCTATTCTAGATATACCGATGTAAATTTTTATACATTTTTATCAATTTGGTTGTGGGGACATCTTTTTCAATGTGATATAAAAAATTTCGACTATTTTTTGCCGGTATGCTAACAAGCATTTCTTGCGCTCCCCCACCCTAAAGCCGGCAACCACTTCCTTTTTAAGCGACATCGTTAAAACAAAACAAAACGTGACATTAATTAATAAAAAAATATCAACGATTTATTTTAATAAAAAATAAACCCCAACGATTATGTTCTCTTAATAAATAAAAACCAAAAAAAAAAAAAAAAAAAAAAAAATAAATAATAATTTAAAGTCATGATTTTCTACTCATTCTTGTTTGAATCTATTGAAAATCACAACAACTAAAACTGTCACGTTATTCACAAATTAACAATATTGAACATTTCGAATCGATAGAAAAAACATTAAAACGTGATTTATTGTTATTAAATAATCGCTATTTGAGACCAAAAATATAAATAAATATTATTAGGCAATTGATTTGTTCTAATTTGGGCAACTTCTTGTTGAAGAAGGAATTGAAAGCAACACGAAAAGTTGTGATTACGACTATTGATTAAAATCTGATGCAACAGTTGTTCGAATAAGAATAATAACATCTGTTAGTTTTGAGAATATTTTCTTTTGATACTTCAAAGTGCCACAAATTAGGAAACAAAAATTACACAACTGTTGTCGCTGCTGTCGTGCCTCCTCTTTTTCCATTTTGCCTTCTTTAATTATTTAAATTAGTTTTATATGCTTTTCATTTCAATCTCTTTTCTTATTTTCTGTAGAATTTTTAATACAGACATTCAATTTATGGCTTAAGCGTTTCGATTTAATGATATTTGTTAGTTCCAATGCATGAGGGGGGAAATATTTAGAGTGGAAATCAATTAAACTAAAATTTTTTTTTTTATATTTTATTACATTTGGCGGCCAAATTCCAGATAATTTCCAAAATCAATAGAACATGAAAATAAATAAATAGAAAAAATTTCTTATCTCTCCACGCGAGATGAATCGAATTTATTGCATCCTTTATTTCTACACGAATATGCCATTCGTTCCATGGAAAAATATCAATAAAAGATAGATTAAGAAAATTTTTCTAATCTGCTTGGCATTTTAACTTTTCACCTCCCCTTAAAAATGAAGGAAAACTTCGAAACGCGGAAGATACCATAAAAATCAGGTCTACTCGTATGCATTCAGTCTCCTCCTGTGTGTTGTTTGGATCTAAATTTAAAAATATGCGAATTTCCCTGGGGAAATGTCTGACACTAAGCCACATGGGCGATAAATTTATCGCTTGCTTGCTGGTAAGTAGTTCTAGAAACACTTTCATATCATGGAGTCGTATCAGGGATGTATTTATAACTATTACATTTGCGCGGAATCTTTCACTAAAAAAAATTGGTCTGCATAAAAAATTTCCCAAAAATAGAAGTTTAATATTTGCCAAAAAAAAAAAAAAAAAAAAAAAAAAATTATAATAATATGAATACATTGATTTATGTGCAGTTAAATTTAGAAATTCGTCACCAGGGACACAAACCATATAATTTAACACACTTCTGTTAACGTAACAACATAACTCTGTTCGACTTGGAATTCAGGGCACATTTGTTTATGAGATAAAAAAAATTAATGCTGGAACAAGTAGGCGATTTCAAGTAGTTGGTAAAAACACCAGAATTATGAGTTAAAAAATTTAGGATGACGTCCAGGAGAACAGTTTCATCAAATTACGCATCTCTTTTGCTTTTGGTCAAGTTTTTGCCATTTTATTATATTTTCACGTTTGGAATTCAACTTAAGGAGTTATTCAAGGAGAAAGGAATGAGTTGGACGGCTAAAAATCACTAAGGTAGCTACCTTATGAAAATCGCAATTTTTTATATTTTTCAATTACTGGCAAATATCTAAGAAATATACTAGTATTCTGAGATAAAAAATCAGCTAGTAAAAGTCATATATACGCCAGTTCAGCTTAAAAAAATTTGGAATTCCATTTAAGGATGACGTCCAGAGGAACAGTTTCATCAAATTACGCATCTCTTTTGCTTCTGGTCAAGTTTTTGCCATTTTATTATATTTTCACGTTTGGAATTCAACTTAAGGAGTTATTCAAAGAGAAAGGAATGAGTTGGACGTTTAAAAATCACTAAGGTTGGGTTATTTAATTAGTGGCAAAGAGCATTCGAAAAGTACAAAAAAAATAATAATTTTGCTCATTTATTTGCTTTAGTTGTTAAAGGTATTCGGGGAAACAAACAACAAGACTACTAAATCCCGTCCGTTTGAAAAAATGGTGGAATTAATGAGGAAAAACAGCCAAGTTGCTAAAAGTTATTAAATGCAGGTCAGTCGTATATATATGTAAATATATAAATCATTTAAAAATATTTAATATAGTTTTCTAAAAGACTGTAATTTCAGCTTTAATTTTAATAGATTTGGGCTGATTTCATGGTGCACACTAAGCAGAAACTAAATAAAATTAATTACATATACATTTCTTACTGTAAGCGAAATCACAAATTTCTTTTTCTTTTGTAAACTTAACTTTGAAGTTTGCTATACACCAGCGTTGTTTTTTTTTGAACGGCGTTGCCACTATTTAAGATAAAATATATAAATAGAATATCAATTAAATTTCGAGTCGCATTGACTTTCGCAATGCATTTCATTTTCGCATCTCATTTCAGTTTCGCATCGCAATAGAGAATAAGCCTGCTGGTCATTTTACAAACTACTTGGAGGCGCCCACTTGTCCCACCATTAATTTTTATAAATCTGGCCAGAATTCCATTTGGAAAGTGAATTTCCGGAATTACAAGCGTAACAGGGCTATGTTATTACATTAACAGAAGTCTGTTAAATCATATGGTTTGTGTGCGAGGAGATAAATTTCGAAATTTAACTTCACACACATTGAAAACTTTATATTACACTGTACCGAATTTTATATACCCTTCTCCAGGAATATAATCTAAAGCTATTTTTGAGCACTGTAAAGTAAGTAAAGTTTAATGTTGCCATATAATACTCATTACTAAGAAATATTAAAAATGTTTATTATAAAAATGAATAAATAAAACTTAACAGCGAATTTGACTGCGAGGCAAGTGCTGTTGCTGGTAAGACAAGAGTTCGCGCTTTCGTACTTGGTGACATTTATGGCATAGTTTTGCGATTTGGCAATTTTGGCGATTTTCATACATTAAAGTTTTAAGTAAATTCTGAACAGATGTGTTTCTAAATTTTTAATTTAAGAAAAATTTAAACTTAATTTATAGCGATACAAAAACAATGCAGACAGACAGACAGATGGGCAAAACTCAATCAACTTTTCTTCTTATATGGATCCAGAATATATATACAGTTTATATATTACACTAACGAAATTATCGTCCCCATATCAAACACATACATACATATGGATGCAACCACCCTTTCATCCTTTTCATTGGATTGCCTTGCATTTGTAAATCAGCTGACCGCTTGCCACACTGAGAATACTATTTAAAAAATATTTTATTCGTATTGCCATATGAAAAATACCAGCTACAAATTTTTGACAGTTGTAGACTTTCATGCCGTACATCAACTGTGAGGCAATAGTATACTATGTGAATTGCCTAAATATTTCTGCTTGCTAACTTCTGCAAATCTTATCTAACAAATTAGAAACTACGAGTACTTTACTTGACTTTAGTTTTTGCAAAAACAATTATTCGAAAACAAAATGAGCATTTGCTTTTATCAGCAACTGGAGCAGTTTATTACACTACAAATCCATGTTTTATAAATATTTCAAGTAACATAAACTTTCAATGGAAATTAAAACAGAAAAATATTATAAAAATTTTAAATAAAATATTACAAAAAAAAAAAAAAAATTCATTTGAAATGCAGTTGTTTAAAATGCTAAAATTAATTGCAAATGTAACATTGATGTTTGAAAGCTTTATAATTGATTACATGAGTTTAGCAAAGTTCTTGCTTACATGTTACACAAATAGTTTTGGAATTCACAAATTAATTCTACTAACGAAAATTGTTGTTGCCACCAAATTCAAATGACAACAAATTGATTTATGTTTAAATGTTTGAAATTACGGCGAAACCACAAAAAAAAAATTTACAACTAAAACAAAAGTTGTACATTATTTTTTGCTTCATTGTTATTGTAATTGTTATTGGCGTTGTTGTTGCTGTTACTTTATATTAAATTGATTAAATTAAAAATAACACATGTCAGATGGAGATACGTTGTTGGGGAGCCACCGCTCTAGTCAAACAGAAACAAACAGCAGACAGAAAAATAAATTTTGTTTAATGAAACCATGACCAGAGTTTAGCTACAGCAGTTCAAACAATCCACATGTGCATGCACAAGCTTTACATGCCCACAAAGGCAACTTAATTAAGTAGTTGGTTGTTGTTTTCTACAGAAAATAAATTAAAATCATGTTCACTTTTGACAGTCAATTGCGGAAAAATTATAAAAAGCGATAAAATGAGAAATGTTTTAACAACCAATGCTGACATGCTGAGAATCACACCTTATTTTGGCTGAGAATTATAAACACTTAACCAACATCAATATTAATCAGGTAAAAGAAGGCACTAAACCAAATAACTTTCTTATTATCAATCCGAGATCCAAATACGCAGCCCCTCAACGTTTAAAAAAACGTTTAATTACAGATCATTATTTAAGATAAGCTTGTTCTATCAGTTAGCTTACAGTAAAGTATGTTATTAACCCTTAATAAACCAAAAAGAAATCACAGTATTTGACACAGTATTTCTGGTTCGATTTTAAAAAAAAATATTTTTTTAATAAAAAAAAATATATATTATATATAAAAATATATTTTATATCCTAAAAAGCATAAATTTATTTACAAATTCAATTAAGTAATCAACCTTTCAGGTAGAAAGGACTTAACTCGCATTTTTCTGCAATAGATTTTTTTAATGATTTCAAGGTATGACCTAAATTTAGATTGGCATCACTAAAAAAAATCTATTAGCAAAAAAAAACCCCCGAGATAGAGCCTTTCTACTAGAGACCAACGATATAAATACTTTTTTCTATTAAAGATTCTTTTAATTCTTTTACTTACTATTCCTTCGAATGTATGTGCCATGTAAAAACAGGCTTAAGTGTAAATGCGTATGAGCTATGTGCTCAAGAACCATGCAGAAACCCTATTCGCTTATTAATATTACTTGTAAAAATAAATTATGTAGAAGTACAGTTTGGCGAACTGTTTAAGCAATAACATTAGGGTGGCTCTGTACATATTGTATGAAGAAAAAAATATTCTAATATTCAAAGAAAAATTTCGCAAGACAACGAACAATTAAAATTAAAAATTATTTTGGCTGCAACAGTAAGTACGATAACTAAAATGGCCAGCCGTAAAACGAAATCGCCATGAATTCTGCTCAGATCCTTTCACAGTTCTTATATTAATTGTCGTTATAGTGTTTAAGTGGCAATGGCAAACCAACAACTTCCAAGGCTTGTATAGAGAGGTCTTCTGTAGCAGTATTTCATAGATAATGTAGAACAAGGAAGAAAGTGCTTACCAAAGATCAGCTTCACAATAACTTCTTTGACACTAGTCAAAGCATCACATTAGTATCTGCCAATATGCTCACTTACTAATGCATTGCATTAGGAGGAGGGCCAATGTAGGAGGAAGAAATTTGCTTACTCTCCTTCTGGAGTGATGATGTTTCTGCCAATGTCTTTAGCAAGAAATAAAGCCACCGTGGATGCATTTGGAACCTTCTATGAAAAAGGTGGAAAGCCTATTACCCTTCTCACTCCGACTGTAAGGCTTTATAGCATTTAGTGTTTAAAACTCTTGCCAGTAGAACTTTTAATTAAAACAAAAAAAAAAAAAAAAAAAATGAGGGGATAAATCAAATCGATGCGAACAGAGAACTTTAGACGATTAAAAATGTATTGACCTGAAAAGGCAGCCGGAGAGAGTTATTTTAGACTGGCTGCGAGGTAGTAAGAAGTCAAGTCACCTTAAAGGTTTTTATACCCTTAAAATCTTTAATAATAACTGATGAAATGGAAAATTTAAAAAGTTTATTTATGGGCCGCCCTAATGTAGGTCTAACATTTTTGTCATTATCAGTCAAGTTTTTAGATATTTTTACTTGCCCGATTATCTAAGAAATTGTTTATTATTATTAGTTCTTTCATAATGGATGATCAATAATGAATGAGCTTGTGGTTTTTATCAATATTTACCCTTAAAATTAACGTTTTCTGTTATTTGTTTTTCACTACACTGTAATTCGCTTACCTGCAAAGAAAATATTATTTAAGTTAATAGTAGAATTAATTATAAAGGCACTGATTAAAAGTTCATCTAATTAAGATTGTAATTAAGGGCCGTGTATTCCCGATTTGGGAAATAAATCCAATCGGAAAGAATTACTTACGAATGCTTTTAAGGTAAATTAATGTCATTATAAGAGTGAAAGAGACCCGTGTTTAACAATGAGAGAAACAGTCAATTAGAATAGATTAAAAGCTTAGAAAGCTGGTCTAGCTGTAAACATAAAATTTTCTTGCTCTCTTAAAGGAGAAATAGAGGTGCTAATGGCTTAAGAAGGAGGGAAAAGGTTATAACTTTTACCTTTTTAAAAAGCTCAAGATTAGAGGCCGAACTCTTCTAATTTAATATGTGAGGAGTTAGCACAGCAACCCCTACTGCCGTCCAGTATACTAATAACAAACGACAAGTAGTCACTGCAGATGAATAAATAAAATAAAATAAGTATTTCTTTGAATCACAGTTGGTTTCATGTAAATCTCTGTAGTATCCTGCGGACAAGCCGAAAGCTTTGCAAGTTAAGTTGTTTAAAAAAAACAACAACAAAAAAACGAAAACAAAAAAACCTTTAGTTAAGAGCTTTTTTCTCAAATCATTTCTACATCATCTCGGACAGGAAACCGACACAAAATTACAACTTTTTTGTGCAGGCTACCACGCAAGCTTTATAAGCAGATCTAATAACTTTTTCAAGTGCTTCCTAATCGCCTTAATCACCGTCATTAGTTGCGCATGAAAACTTGTAATTTCAGCCTGAAAGGATCTGCGTACGACTCACAAAATCGATACTGTCTTCTTCTACGCTTGATTTCTACAACGGAAGCTGTCAATTTAACAACTCGAATGTGTCTCCTCTTCGTTGTTTGGTTTTCTGCTTAGTTTTTTCTCCAACTTTTTTTCTTTTTGCTTTAAAAAAAATTATTGTTCATTGATGTGTGGATGTCCATTTACGCAGAGTTACGGAGACACGTAGCAAAAATGTAACCATTAAATAAACTTTGGGTAATCATTAACACATGGAAACAAGAAAAGTAACAAGTTTTATCTCACATTAAACCAGATACTTTAAATGGGAAGCCATTACACTGAGCGAAGAAAAAATAAACGGCATCGAAAGAAAATATGCTCTCAATAAACAAATAATAGAAAAGCAAAGGAAAATAAAATAAGATTGTAAAAGAATAATAACAGCGTTCACTTGTAAAATAAACACGAAATGTAAGTCAGTCACCTTGTATGTCACATAAAATACTTTAAGTGTTTATTGTGCTTAAGAGTAAGAAGAAAATCCAAGACTCATGTTCCAAGTACACTCGAAAAATTTCTTCTTCTTAGATAAATCTTACATGGATGTAATAAAAATTACCAGAAGTAACATAAAAAACACACAGTTGATGTATTTGAAAGTGGTTCACAGCAAAGAGTAATATTTGTTCTTACATCTTAAGAAATAGTTCTTCAATCTGACGTAATACTCCTCAGAAATCGGGTAACGAAATATATGTAAACGTGTGTAAATACTCGTACATGAACATGTATATATATTTGCTTTTTAAACATACCACATATCTTTCGGCAAAATGCCACACATTCCACGACATTTTATCAGCGCCATATCCAAATGACAGAATCCTTCTGTCACATCATTCATATAATAAAATGCAAGTGATGAAAATGCATTTTATAATAAAGGCCCTGCAGTATTCTACACATGACGAGATTTGTCAAATATGGCATTTCAGCTTTGTCACAATATATGTAGTAAAAATTTAACTTGGTATCAAATTTTTTGACAGGTATCAGCCTGTAAAAAATGACAAAGTGTACTAAAAATTTAACTTTGTGTTAGATAGTGTGACAGCAGTCAGCAGGCAATGTACGGGAGTGTGTACTAAAAATGTTACTTTGTGCCAAATTGTGTGGCTGTTGTCAACCAATAAAATATTACGGTGTATACTAAAAATGGAACATCGTGTCAGACTATTGACAGCTGTCATTCAGCACAGTATTACAGTGTGTACTATAAATTTAACTTTGTGTTAGAATTTTTGACAGATTTCAGCCAGAATGGTATCACAAGGTGTACTAAAAAAGTAACTTTGAGTCAGATAGTGTGACAGCAGTCAGCAGGCAATGTACGAGAGTGTGTACTAAAAATGTTACTTTGTGCCAAATTGTGTGGCTGTTGTCAACCAATAAAGTATTACGGTATATACTAAAAATGTAACATAGCGTCAGACTATTGACAGCTGTCATTCAGCACAGTATTACAGTGTGTACTATAAATTTAACTTTGTGTCAGATTTTTTGACAGATTTCAGCCATAATGATATGACAAGGTGTACTAAAAAATTAACTTTGAGTCAGATAGTGTGACAGCAGTCAGCAGGCAATGTATGAGAGTGTGTACTAAAAATGTTACTTTGTGCCAAATTGTGTGGCTGTTGTAAACCAATAAAGTATTACGGTGTATACTAAAAATGGAACATCGTCTCAGACTATTGACAGCTGTCATTCAGCACAGTATTACAGTGTGTACTATAAATTTAACTTTGTGTCAGATTTTTTGACAGATTTCAGCCAGAATGGTATGACAAGGTGTACTTAAAAAGTAACTTTGAGTCATTTAGTGTAACAGCAGTTAGCATGCAATGTACGGGAGTGTGTACTAAAAATGTTACTTTGTGCCAAATTGTGTGGCTGTTGTCAACCAATAAAGTATTACGGTGTATACTAAAAATGGAACATCGTGTCAGACTATTGACAGCTGTCATTCAGCACAGTATTACAGTGTGTACTATAAATTTAACTTTGCGTCAGATTCTTTGACAGGTTTCCGCCAGAATGGTATGACAGGGTGCACTAAAAATGTAACTTCGCCTCAGATTTTACATGTGCTGCCAATGGAAAATGTGTAAGAAAATCTCAATAAGCAAATAGTCGTGCCATCAAAGGAAAGTGGTTTTCAAAAGGACAAGAGGAACAATTTCTTTGCATAAGAGGATAAATCACGCGATGACGTAGGATAGGAGAATAGGGCGTTTACGCCTTTACCAAATATTACCCTTCACAAACCTACAAATTTTAATACGACCACAACAATAAGAATGAGATGAGTAAAATACCCCCCTTAATGGAATTCAAGTCAACCTTGACAGCAGCCCTCTAAAAAAAAATATTCAAATAATTGTTTCCCTTCCACAACATTTAAATTTATAATAAGGAAAAGAAATTTTGTCTGTCTATTGAAAAATTACATTTTTAAAAATAATTTCAATTGTAAAGTTTCTTGCACTCTGCTGAGAAGCATAAACGTCTAGTTGTGTTTGATAGTGGCTTTGCGGTCGTCAAGTTTTAAACCGCATTTTCATTCAAGCAAATGATTGTACTCATTGCAATAAGTTAAGGATTTTGTAAATAAATATTTATTATTTATATACAATTTTATTTTTCATTTCATTCTCTTGCCATCTTCACTTTTATTTGTTTTATACAAAATAATCTTGTGCAAATAAAATGCTGGAGGAGGCGGAAAAAGTACTGAAGCAACTGAAAGTAAAAACTTTGCCTGTTGCCAACCAGTAGCTGCAATACAAAATTATTTATTTGTTTTTATTTATTTCAATTTACAACAAAAACAACGAGCACCGATATGGTCAATAATTTTGCTTTGGAATGATGCCTCCACTGTTGTTGCTTCTGCTGTTGCTGTTGCTGTTGTTATTGCGTATTTTATTTGTGATAGATAGCATTGCACCAAGCCGACAGAGTGGCAGAATTTCAGATATTTTCTTTGAAAGAAGGAAATTCAAAAAATTCTTCTATACGATCTAGTAAATGGATAAAAATGGATATCTGTCTACGCGGAACTTGCGGAGGAGCGTAAGGATTTGGGTTCGAAAAAAATATTTTAAAACAATCGGCGTCTTGTAATAGAATGGGTTTTCATTAAATAAAATTTTGTGGAATAATTCTCGTTCATTTTTTGCACAGTTTTAAATAAACATGTGACACTCAAAACACTTTAAAAATCAAACATTCAATATTCAACATTATTGCTTATGTTATTATACATTTTGATCGACATTGGGCAATAAATTGCACAATAATTTTTAATAAAATTTAATGCACAAAACGAACGTTTACTTATGGGCCAATTAACCAACCCATCCCCAATTAATTTGTAGAATTCTTAAATATCTTGAGCACACAAAAAAATTCTTCAAATGATTAGAGAATTTCTAAAAGAATTGTATAACCTTTCCAACACATTTTCAAGCAAAAAATTTGCGACATACATACATATCTTTGATTGTACAATAATTAATTAATTAATTAAGTCTTTCGACATCTGCAAACCTATTATGAAGTCTTAGAATAGATCATATATATTGGCAGTATTATTATACATACAACATGAAAACTTGTACAATTTTATTGGAAGTGCGTAGTGGGCTTTCAGCTAATTTCCTAAGGATTGCAAAGGGAAGGTTGCCAGTAAGTTTGTTGCTTTCAACAATATATTTTCATTTTTTATCTAAATAAACTTCATTTTTATTAAATATCTTCCGATATTTTCATTTCACAAGAAACTTCTAAAGATTTACAGGACATCTTCTCCGAATTTTCCTTTACTCGTATGTATGCCTTTTGAAGCTCCTTTATATTAACTTAAATTTTCGAAATTGAGATGACAGGATTTTGTGAAATAATTGCTGGCTTAAGTGGCCAACAATTAGAATCATAGAAGGTGTAATAATTGCATTCGACACATCCAGACACATGCATGCGCGAGTAGTCAACCAAATACCTTCAATCAAGCGGTTGGCGATATTCGTAAGTGCGGCAATTGCGGAATGGCTAGATTAGTTTTTGGAATGCAGCAATTGGCGGAGTTTTTTTATTCAAACTATTTATTTTTTGTTGCGGTTGCAGTTACTGGCAGAGAGCATGTTGCACCAACTATAGAAAGTGCTGCCGAAAGTGATTTAAAAATGGAGAGAGTGATTAGAAGGATGACATGGGGGACACGAAGAGGGCGATAGAAATGGCTGTCACTATCAATACTTTGTTAACTGATATTAAATCAGCTGTTCTTATCGAAAGTTCAAGTACTGGAAATACTAGTCAAAGTACTGAACTTATGCCAGAAGTTAAAAGTGGCCCAATGTTATGACGTATTCTATGAAACTAGGCCCCTCCTCTTTAGCACCTTCTTCTTGAGTACATATTCAAACAAGCGAAAATACCTTTCTATGAGTCTGCCATACTCATTCGAGGCAAGTTAAAAAGAAATTTTAGTGTCTACATAAATCTTTTAACACAAACATTTCATGAAGAAGCGTGCTAATGATGCATGAGTCATGCAGAGCTAATTTCCAGTGGCCCTTAATTTTTCATGCCGCTTCTCGTTATTAGTAATCTTGTAGCTCATTTAGACATCGATGAAATGCGATTGTACAAATTGAAAGCAACCGAAAGCTTTCCATTGCTATTTAGCGCCTAAATGACAGATATACATTGTTTTCTAATTTATAAAAATTCACTTTCCGTTTGTTAATAAAAGTCATCATTTTCAATGTAACGTTTTTTTTTTGGTGCCACAGTCCAATTAATTTGCTGTTGTTGTTCAGTTTTTTTTTTTCAATATATATTTTTGGTGGGTTAATGGTCTCCCCATTTTCTTTTCGTTTAAATCATTTTTACATTTACAGTGTAGTCGTGTTTGGGGCTGTGTGTTCAATAACTCCTCATTTATTTACCAGCACAATCAGCAACACTACCGCCATCAGCACACCACCACGACCACCAACAACAACAACACAACGACAACAACATTAACACAAACAACTCGATAGATCTGCTCAAATTCATGTAGCATTTTGTATAGTTTGTCGTTATTTAGTTTTTAATATCTAAATCGGTTATTTTTTTCTTGTTGTTGTTATTTCTCATTTTTCTATTTTGGTCCGACTTGTCTATCGCCCGATCTGTCTGTCCGGCCATCAGTTCGTGTCTATGCCTAACTAGCCATGCATCTATACCTGTATATTCCTGGCTGCAATTGTGTGGTTGCGCTTGTCTCTCTTGCCGGCTGGCTGTTTTTTCGTCTGGCTGCTCCGCTGGCTGACTTACTCCACTCGCTGCTATCTTTGGTCTATCAGCTTTAATGGTCTAAAAGTGTTTGTTTTTCAAAACGTTAGGCTAATGATAGTGATGGATTTTAACTGTGTGTATTTTCTAAGGCTATTGAATACTTATTGGTTCTTTGTTGTCGTGGAATTTTCGTCATGTTGCCGTGGCTAATGACAGCGTATGAATGCACAATCAGGACGCGCTGTTAACAATCACATCTACGTAGTTACGCTTATCCAGGGATCTGGAAACAATATTTGCCTCCATGGCATATAAAACAGCTTAATGGCTTCACGCTGGATGAACGTTGCCAAGGCTCTAGAGATAACAATGACAACTTAAAGCGACTTATTCATATAGGAAAAAAAAAATTTGTTTTACAAAAGATTTACTACAAAAGAAATCTTCGAAGCGAAATTAAAAAATTATTACAAACTTCTGTCATTATATTCCTCTCTAGGAATACGAAAATAATTATGCCATCTTTCGCCACAATTAGAAAGGAAACCAAATTCAAATAATTGCAGCAACAACTTACAAAATCGTTTGCAACTTAATTGTTCAATTTACAATCATCATTGTAGGAATTGCCGTTGCTTATCTCCATATAAAAATGTAGTTTTGCAGCATGCGAGTGGAGCGGTTGCAATAAGTTATCGTTATGGTTATTAACAGAAGCGAATTGAAACGAAGTGCCAATAAGCAGGCAATTTGGTTACCCGCGTGGATGAAAGAATAATGCCCAACCTACTTAAGCGGAGATCGCGGGTTCGAATCCTGCCTAGATCCTGGCTGTATTCCTTTGCTTTTACTATTTCGCTTTCTTAAATTTTATATTTTGCTTCTACAAAATGTGTTGCTCTCTGCATCTGGCGAAGAATTGAAGGACTTACAGTGCTAAGCTATTTTATTTGCTAAGAAACTGTTTCACAAAATGGAACGGATGTTCGGATGTACACAAGCCTCAGGTGTGCTAGTTTTTTAAACCTCATTCAAAATTTTCAATTCTTGTATTCCCAGGACTCTAATTGGGCTTTACACCACATATGTACGCCTATACATAACAAAGCCTTGTAACTTATATACGTAATATATATAATATACACATGCAATTCGAGAGTATCATATATTGTGAACATTGCCGGTTAAGGCTACATTACCACAAAACTACAATAATTAACTCTACGACTTTACTGTAATTGCTTGATAGTTAATAGTTTGCAAATTTCTCTGAAAAATGTTACTCTTTTGAATTCCTTTCCGAGACTTTTTCATCAATTTTTTTAGAATTTTCATGGTGAGCCTGATCACAAGATATAAGTGTTTCTCGTACAGATGTAAAATACAACTTAACTTTCTTAAGACTTCTGAACAAAAAAAAAAAAGTTCAAACAATATAGTGAAGAAAATGTTTGAAATAAACATGGTCACATTAACTTTTGTCATTTTATTGAAATGAAATTAATATGCAGATATAAACAGCTGTTTATTGCAAAAATGCATTAGTGCTAATGGCATCGGCTTCTGCTTACAAAATCGGTTACATTTCGCTAATGCATTTATAATTGTGTAAAGCTTTACTCTGTTGAATAAAATAAAATAGATTTAAATTTGCATTTATTTCACATCTTTTAAAAATTGTCACGAATGTATAACATCGTTCGCAATGATGGCGTAGTCAGTATATGTTAATGGCTACCAATTATGATCTTCAAACAAATATGGAAAATGCTCATTATGTATATGTAAATGGAGTCTGATTATGGTGAATAACATGTTGCATTCGGTATGTTCGTAACTCACATGCGCCCATACAAAGTCAACACAACCGGAATTCATGATTTGCTAGCAATTTCCAAAAAAGTAAAATAACATCTGTATATAAAAATAACACTTTAATATAATGGAAACCAATTTAAAAATTATTTTTGGATGAAATCCATTAACTTCTGTTCATTTCTTTAATAAATATAGTACTACGACAAATTGTTAAACGTAATGCAACATAAAACATTTAACACATCTGGCAACACAATGGTGCATCAGTAGTTTCTACTAAAAAGATATTGAAGTGATGAAGTCTAGCAGCATAGACATTTGCATAGCAATTTTTAAGGTTGCATAATTAAAGTATTTGCATGGTTGAAACGCAACTGGTCACACTTACACAACCAGACGACCAACTAAATTATCGTGAATAATAAAATATCTTAACCTCTCGCTAACTTTTGCACTCTAAACATGCAAATCATTCTTACATCGGATTCACTTGTCAACTAAATATCTCCACTTTAACTCGGATGAATATCTGTAGATCGTAAACAAGTCAAGATCACATCTGGCCAATTCAAGTTTCAAGTCATTCTTGGCATATTAACAGGTTTTATGAATGGTGTTGACACCGAAAACATGATCTTAAATTGTTCGCTGTTGCAGAAGCAATACAAGTTGCAGTCTACTCTGACCCCCTACGCAACCTGTTTCCACGAGGCGCAAGTGATTTAAAACGAGCTGAACGTCATTAAGAAATTGTTCTAAACATAATTTTGTTTTTAAGTAGAATTGAAGAAATTTATTGTTTAAGTTCATTCTCCATTCACACCTTCAGATTGCAATCGCTTACAAAACATTGTCCTCATATTTCATGAAATAAACAAGGAATTTTTTTATCAAGGCCATCCCACACGTCTGGCATTGATTAAGCTTGTGGTCGAAAAGCGCAACATATACAACATTGGTACCACATCGTCATTTTTATGATATCGATAATAACTTTCTTTTGCGAAATGTTCTATAATTGTGTGTACGCCATATTTTTATTTAGAGAGACGTTTCACGAGACCACGTTTAAAGCATCTAAAATGGAATCCCAGTGCAATAACAAACCACATTTACATATATTGATTGATCATTTTTATAAAGTTGGTAATGAAATTGTTGTGGAAAAACGGCAAGATTGGAATAAGCTGGCAACACAGCCACACTGCAAGAACAGAGTTTTCGACAAAAAAAAAATATTATACAAATATTTTGCGAATTAATTTTTATGGAAAAGTATAAACATTTTGCGACAAAAATGTTAATTATAAAGTTAATTATTTTTTTTCCTTAAAAGGAGTTTTTGTCAAGAAAAAAAATTTAGTTGAGAGGAAATTAGAAAAAAAAAAAATTATGAAAATATAAGGACATATGTTAAAACTAAGCTTAAATGGATCGGTCTTTTTAATTTCGTAAGAAAAAATTTTTTTCTTACAAAATTTCCGATTCGTGGTCGGAAGAAGTATCTGTGTTTTGTACATCTTTCCACTTGTTTATGGAAATCATATAAATTTTTCCGGCACATATGATACAATATAATTTGTGTATCAAACACATTAGCAGCAGACGGCTAAGGACTGCAAAGTATCAAAAATTAAATAGATAGAATTATATGGGAAGGAATATTTTGTCAGGCCAGCTAAGCCAGCTTTATATATCTTGCTATTTTCATATGCCATAGTGAAAGAAAAAAAGTGTTGCCAGTATAAGAAAAAAAATGTGAATGAGGAGATTTCAAACCTATTTCATATATTTGTTTTTAGCAGTAAATTAACATTATACAATTAATATTATATGTGAATAGTTGTAGTGAATAATTTTATTTGCTCAAATACGTAATTTGTGAGGGTGGCATCATTGTAGTATTCAATATCAACTCTTCGTAATGTTGCTGCCGTTCCAAGCTAATTAAAAATCTGTATCAAAACGCTTTTGCAGTCGTGTAAATGTTTGTAATGCTTCAGAGACGACCGCACGCTTTATTATATCGGTTGGGCGATAAGCATGCAACCAGCTGCATCGTATTCCAACAGTTGCAACGTACATATATGGCTTGTTTAAATATGAATTCTATACACTTTGATAAGCATGACATTAGCAAACAATTATACACATTAACTCGAAAAATTAATAATTTTCATATGAACTTTTCTAAGGCCTTCTGGAAGAATTTTATTTATTGCTTTTGCTTGACTTGTACAATATAGAATTAAAGCTTGTGCCAGCTTACTGATCACAACAGTGCATGCAAGTAGTGGGTTGAAAGAAAAATTTATTGCAAACGTTTGCATTTGAGATTTGAGAAAAAAAAAAAAATTCGCAAAACTATTCAAACTTCTCACACAACCCCTCCAGCTGGCTGAGCAATCAAGTCATATCTTCAACTATTTTTATTTGCCTCCATATCTTTACATTTGTAAATATTATACTTTTGGCTTACAACCATATTTTATTTTTAAGGCCTGAGTGCTTCTTGTCGTCGAGCCACTTAAAAGCAGTGAAGAAAAATTAAAAATAAAAAATAAGAAACTTAATGTAACAGCCACTGGATAGATACTGGTATCTGGTTTATTTGCTTAACTTATGGTAACAGTTAACAAACAGAAACAGCCTCAACTGGCTACAAACAATAACAAGAAAATAGTAGAATTTTAATGACACTATTAAGCGGTTGAGTTATTTTTAGTTTGAAAATGTACGCTGTGCCTCGGCTGTGTGCAACTCCTACAACTATAGATATGACTCCTGCTACAAGAGACACAACGAGAGTGACAGAAGTGCAAAACAAATTGCTGGCAAGAAGGAGTTTTTGCAAGTTAGTTTATAAGCTTTTGGACTTTCGAGCACTGCTGCTGCTTGAAATTGCATTTTCATTTATTTTGCTATTTTGCTGCACTTTTCATAATTTTTATTTGAGCAATTGTTTAATCAGGTATTTAGCAGCAGCCGTTGTTGTATTGCTGGCTTTTGTTGCGAGATCCTTTACAAATTACAAGTACGTGCAGTTCTAGATGATGTTGCAGTTGTAGTTGTTGTGGTATAGTGAGCAAATGTATTGTTTTGTTCCACAAGGATATTTTTCTGAATTCGCTTTACGCTATTCCTCTTTTCATCCTTTTCTAGTTCTGTGCCAACAAAAAAAAACCCTTAAAAGTTTTTTTTTTTTTAAATATTAATTAAAGTGTATCCTTGAGTGTTGTTAGCGTAACGAAAATGTTTGCTTTCCCACTTCGAGCTAAAAGAATTTAGGGCTAAGCCATAAAGGCTTCTATTTACTGAAATTGTGGAATTCGCATTCACGGATTGGTATACTAGAATTCTCTTAAAAAATAAAAAAAAAAACAAAAAAAAAACATTTTATTTTGTACAAGTTTTTAAATATAAGTACAATGTCGTAGTAGACTCGCAGGGCTGCAATAAAAAGTAAGTTGAAAATGTTTGCTGTGCAATAAGAATGTATTGAAACAATTATATTGGCAAAGTTGCCTTTGTGATACAAAACTTTGTTTACTAGTGATTTTAAAATGATGTAAATAAACTTTTTAGTTAATATTTACCAAAAAACAATTGGCATCACTATTAATATACATCTAAACATAAACACAACACAATCAGCTGTCTTCTGTGGCAGTGTTGCATTGTTGAAGTAAAACAATGATTAAAATGGCAACCGAAAGCGTTTAACAACAATTACCTTGACAACAGAGGCCATACTAAATGATTGTTCAAATGATGGCATTTTAAAAAATTTTTATTTAAGAAAATTAAACAAACTAAAACAATAGAAACAATTGAGAATTATGGGGGATTTTTTCATGTATTCCACAAAGTGAATCACTAATACAATGAAAAATATTTCACTCAATACGTGGAGGGATTGTCAAAATCGACTTTTAAGTGAAGCCGCATTTATTGGGAAGACTTTTCGAAGTAATTAATTACAAGAAATTTAATTTACTTCTCTCAAATGAAAATGTTTTAAAATCGGATCACTGAAACAATCACTGTCGACTTATTAGTTTCCTCTGTTGTCTAAGTCGGTTGCCATTTTATTCATTCTTTTACGTCAGCCATGCAAATAAAAGTCATATTATCTGATAGATTTTGTTTTTACAACTGCAACACTATTTCTGGTCGTTGTCGCCCATATCCTTATCACCGTATACCATGTCAGGACACAAATTTTAATAGAGTTTATCTATTTAAATATATCACACTCCGCTCAGCCATACATTTTAATAAAGTCAATTCATTTGAAATAAATAAGCAAGTTTTCACACAGTTAATTAGCATGTATAAATCGAAATTAGCAATTTCATTTATTGTCTGTAACTTCACATATCAAGGAGATCAGCTCCGTTTACGGTTTCGACAATTTTTTGTCAAGTACAAAATTTTTTTATCACTAAGCAATCCTTCAGTAGGGTTGACGGTTGGTTTTGTTCATTTTACTCAATTTATGAAACATATTAAAAAAAATTGCGCTATTACGTGCACCTACGTGCTTAAATAACATACTTCGAATTAAGCTTTACCCCATTTTGATTTTAGTTTGCAAAACTTTGTAACCAAAACTTGAGTTCAAATATGAAAAAAAAAACTGAACACAAAGTATTGTGTTGGCCAGTGTAATCCATTTACGAGGTAATTCAAAATAAAATGCCTTATTTATTAATTAGATATTTGCTTCAAAATCTTTATAATATAAATTGTAGAAAAAGCTTTATCCGTGCCAGAAGTTGTATGTCGGAAGGGGGCACTAACTTCAGCATTTAATCATAACAATCATATAATTAATCAATAATTATTTAATAATTAAAGTATTTAATTTATTAAATAAATAATGAATTTAATTAATTTATAATTAATTTAATTAATTAATCGTTTACACCATTTCCTGTAGAAATATTCCTAATCAATTAAGTATTTATATTTATACAACTTTCGCTGCTCTGAAATTCGAAATACGAATATGTTTAATTTACTTTCATTATTTAATCGCTTCAATAGAATAATTTTCCTTATAAATTTAAATTTACTTTCCTTAAATGTTGTAATAATTGTCGGTTTAACTACTAAATGGGCGCATGATTACATTTGTTATCACCTCAATCGATGATAATCAATCATAGTTTTTAAAAAATTATTTATACAGCCAATCAAAAGGTAATGGCCGTAGCAGTTGACTACAAAGCATTCCTTCCACAGAGGCCAGTGATTGTAATGTGGTGGACACTGTTATTATAAAATTCAACCAGACACATATTCGTATGGCTCTGTTTCCAATGAAAATCATTTAAAACGTGACTTCCGTGATATGGGATCCTACAAGAGATTGCATTTAAATGAAGCTTTACTATGCAAAACTACATAAACTTAAATTGCGAAAAATATAAAATAGAAAAGTGTTTTCAATAAAAATAATTAAAATAAACTACAATATTTTTTTTCTACAATTTTAACAAGAAATACGTACACTCTACACCACGAGACACCATTATTTATCAGGCAATATATTTACAAATGAGTGCTTTTATAGCAGGAGGTGAACGATGAGTGGGAGGAGAAGTAGCAGTTTAAATTCTTCTTTTAAATAGTTTTGTATGCAAAACATTAGTTGTACACAGTCTAGTAAAAAAAAAAAATAATAATAAAAAAAACCAAAGCTGTCCATCATGTTACAAAGTATCAGCTGAATGTTAAAATCAATATATAACCACATCTATCTATTCACTTTCAATCATACGAAATACGAGAACTGCAACGATTTAAAGTCAAGCATGCCCGCATGCAAAATCCACTAACCATTTATGCAGACACACATGCCCACATACAGACATACGTGTATGTCAGTCATTCAACCATCGGGCTAACGAAAGAACTAACTAGCCAGCCAGCCAGCCAGTCAGCGAATATCCCATTCATTCGTCTAACCATCACTCAAGCAATTGCACTTCCGTTTGAATGGTGTTATGAAGTCCGTTTTGTTATTTTGCAATTTCATCGAGGGCAAGTTGCTTTTAGTACAGAATCCCTTGTTGCAATTAAATTTTTTTTTTTTTTTGTTTAGCCGGACTTGTATCAGATTGCTGTTGCACATACCAAAGTCATCGGTGTCGTCATCATTAAACTATCACACTTTCAGAGATTACACTTCATTGTTACGGAATCGTAACTGCCATGTGAAGGAGTATTAGGGCGGTGGCTGTGCTCGGAATACATTTTGTGTATTTAACAGAATTAAAAAGGTAATTCCTCTAATTGGATTGCATTTCCAAAAATAAAATAATAACAACTATAAGATGCATATTTCATATAATTTTAAGGTAAAATGCCATTAACTTAATTATCCTTGACAAACGCAATACTTGTACGGCGAAATGTCAAGAATAAAACACTTTATTATTATGTGGGGATGATTGTATGGCGACAACCCAGCTGATAGACGACAACCAATTTGTCGCCTGTTTAAATTTATTGCTATTTTTATGGGCGACAACGAGCAGAAAATAATGCAGGTGTAAACACAAGATGTATGAGATTTTAGAATGTAGAATCCTGAAAACTATTTTTACATTTTTATAAACAATTTATTTACTTAATTTAATTTAATTTAATTAAATTCTCTCAATTGAAAATGTCTCAAAATTGCATCATTCAAACAATCACTGTCGACTTGTTAGCTTCCCCTGTTGTCAAAGTCGGCGTTGTTAAGCGCTTTTTGGTTGCCTTGTTATTCATTATTTTACGTCAGCAATGCAACACTGCTGCAAAAGACAGCTGAAAAAGGTGTGTTTGTATTATCACTGATGTAAATTATTTTCTGGTAACTATAATGCAATGTAATGGTACTGTAAGCAGTGACTAATTCTTCGTCTTTTCAATATTATTAAAGGCCTCGCTTTTCTATCCTAAACAGTCGTAGGATTTCTGATATTTGGTATGTGTGCTGGAAAAATGTCACATAGTCACATAGTGTCACATAAAAGTGGGCGATTTTGTTTGATAAATCGTATCATTTGCAAAAGTGATACTTTTCGTGCGATCAGAGTTGATTTTACTTCAAGCAGCTGCACAAAGAATTAATAGGAAAAATTGTATTATTGTTAAAGTTTTCCTTAAAGCTTGATTTATTATATCAACCAATCATTTTCTAAAACACCGAATATAATGAAACCAGAAAACATATACATATATGTTTTTGTATCACATTTAAATGACAGTAAGCAATGACAGTTGAGCAATGTCATTTTGATGCGATTTTTTTTCATTTTCGTCACACTGTGAATCAAATTTATCAATTACGCCGAGTAAATCAAAGTGTGATTAAATATTTAAGATATTTTAGATTTAGAAACCATCTCAACTTGGAACTTCTATTTCGAATTCACACAATAATTTGGCATAACAACTATCTGTTTGAGGACAGAGGACCCCAATAGCGTACCTAAACACTGCGTTTTCTTTTTCGACGGACTATTTCATTTTTCTTCTTCGATTCTTCAAATGCAACAATTGCAGCACCACCAAAAAAACACTGTATACATATAGAAGATTTTCTTCAAAACAATCCATTTTATAATTTTAATACTCGTATACTTGCGACTGTCAAACAAAAATTTGTTAGATCAAATATATTTATCTAAGAAACAAAGTCAAGTATTTGATTCCATGTAATATATGGTGAGAAACACATACATGACAGGTTTAACATAAATTTTATTTGATCAAAACAGTTTTCATCAAATTTTTGACCAAGTTGGAATATATAGTTTGACCTAAAGTAAAATTTACATTGTTTCATTTGAAACATATTATGTCAACTATTTGACTGGTTTAATACGATCTTTATACATTTGCTTAATATATAAAATGTTTTCAAAAGGCCCAAGCAAGAAACGTAGCGCTCCCTAATTACTAATCACAAGTACGCTATAAATAATTTCACAAAAAGAAGTGCATAATTCAGCTCTGGTCTTCACAACCCCACTCTGTATTGCCTGCCTTGCCCCTACTGAGACTGATTGGAACACGTCTGTGAGAGCAGCAGAATAAATCTTCCAACACATGGTAACAAATAGTTTTCAATTCCATCAATTTAGAAATTTTAAACTTCACTGTCTATAAATTGCGGAATACCGTGGAAACGTCGCATCTTTAGTTTCCACCAGAATACTCGTATTCTTGGTCGGTAGTTTAATGGTCTGCTACACTATTTCAATTTGGCTTTTGTTGTTCTCTTTCAAGTTTTATGGGACTTGGAAGCGAAGAAGCTGGTGTAGCCTGGTGTAACCCATTGTTAGTTATTGCTGTTTTTCAAGCAACATTGTTAGAGCAACAATTTGTGTCTTGTCAATAAGTTACGTTGTTTACGCTCTCGTTTCAAAGTAATATCGTTGTTCGTAAAAAGTTGCACTACAAAAGATTTATTTTTTTTTTTTTTTTTTTTTTTTTTTTTTTTTGTTAACTGCATTGAGCCATTAAATCTAATTTATCAAGTATTCGTGTTTCTAAAAACTTCTAAAATTTCTTTAAGCGACAGTTTAAATTGCAAGGAAAAAAAGAATTGCAAAATATATTGAATATAAATTGCTCCTTATAAAAGTTTTGGACTTCAAGTATTCGTTGCCGAGCAATGCTTTTCAATGACTTTGCAAAAGTTTAATTGCAACTTATTTGGTCCGAAACGATGATGGGGATTTCTTTTCTTGTTCACAATTAAAAGATTTTTCAAGTCGTACATTTTCTAAAGGGAAATCATTCAAATAATAAAATATATATGGCATTTAACAAAACCTGTAATTAAGTTTCATTTAAAACTAGAGATGCACATACTCATTCCCAATCGATGTGACCGAAGACTCCTTTCTTACAACGAAATAATGATGACGCATGTAAATAATTGTCTTGTAAAGACAACAAAATTGCCTACAATAATTAAATAACGTGAGAAAAGAAACATTTTTGGGGAGAAAAACGAGATGAAGCCGCACAAGTTGGTTCAGACAAATTGATGTATTATTGGCCACATTTGACAATGATCATTATCATTGTGAATGATTAGACCGACTGATGACTGATGCTGTCGCTGCTCGCATTTGTTAGCATAGAAATATTTCAAATTCACTTTTATTCGCTTCTAATTGCTTTACATTTGTCAATACAATTGACATGCATGTGAAGAATAATGATGGTGGTGTCAGCAGTATAATCCATAGCAAAAGCTCTTAGCGTATTGCTTGAGGGGAAGCGCTTTTTTTGTGTGACAAAGAACTCAACTTTGTGTTCAAAAAAGTTTGTTTATTGCACAAGCAAGTTACGAGTATTAAAAGAAAGTGCATTTTGAACAACTTTTCAAAGAAAGTCTAATTGTTTTTTTGTTATTAAACTGCTTCGAAAGCTTCAAGCTCATAAGCTGACCTTATTTTCTTTGAATTATAAAACATTGATTGAATTTGACGGGTAGTCACCACAGAATTTGACGGGAAAAACAACTCCTACTTACTCATTTCCCATAGAAGCACTACAAACAACTCGCTCCATTTATGAAAGTAAGAAACAGAAGCCGAGAGAATTTAAACAGGAGAAAACAAAAGAAGGATGATGAAATAATTTGTTTAATTCCGAAATTGATGAGAATTGTTTAGAAAAATTCCCATTGGTAAACAATAGACAGCATAGCAAGTACAAAATGTGCTCAACCTTCAGAAGATGTCACTTTCAGTTTGACGTTTGTAAAATAAACAGAATGAGGAATACTTGTTGCGCTTTTTTGAGCAATAATTTGTCTGTGGTGTATGTGGCAGCCTTGGCAGCTCTTAAAATGGATGACATCTAAGTTGCTCGCGTATACCTACATATTGCAGCTAAAGTAAAGGTTTATATTCAATTTCGCTTGGACTGTGAGGCTTTTGGGAATAGGAGGGTACAATGGTGAACATAGAAGTGTTTGGCGTAAGACTGCATAGAGCTGCCATTGGAGAGTAACTAAAGATGTCTTAGCGCAGCATTTAGTATACAAACAACATAATATTTACCGTTTGCTTGCAGAGATTTTTTATGTAAACTTTAATGCGTTACTTAAGGACATTTTTCACTATCCTAGAGAGTTTTACGAATCATTCACACGAAATCTGAACCTATTTTAAAAAATCGCATCAAAATTGCTTTGTTGATGGCCACACTGTCTTTGCTGATTGAAGTAAAAGCAACTCTGAACTTTTGCTGGTCATAAAAATCAGACATTTTTAGCCGACAGTATTCGATTTTATCAGCAGAGATGCCATATTTAACATTTTCATACTTAGCGATTTTTTTGGATAGTGAAGCATGACCTTTAACAAAGTGAGTAGTGCATTAGCTCCCCCAGAAGGCCAAATACAACTAACCTAATGAAGCGACAGCTTTTGCGCCTCTTTCTATATTTAATCATTAGGAATTGTCGTTGCCTGAAGTAGTAAGTTCGGAAACAATAAACATAAATAAATAAATAAAATAAATATGTTAATTTCCATTGGAATGTATAAGTACAAAGGCATTCTATTCACTGGGCCCTTAACATTTACCTGCAAATAATTAGCATTGACGACAATTCAACCATGGGTCAGGTACTCTGGATGAATTCTTTTCCAGCAGATGGAAAATACGATTAACAACGCCTGAAAAATGAATTCAAATAAATGCGCCAGCGGTTTCCATAAAGCTATGCGGTTTTTTAATATCTGCAAAAACACAATCCGTCAGATATTTTATAAGTGACAACATGCGCTACTTAAGGCACATTTTTCCTCCGTTGACACGCAACATATCTATGTGATTTCATTAGTTCTTCCCTTAAACAGTCTTTCACAGTTAATTCACAGTTAATTCTCTTCAACAATATTGTTTGCATATTCTTACAAAAAAAAAAATTATTTATTTAAAACGCTAAATTGTTGAAATAACTATTTACAAAAGGGGAGGAGCCACAAGCAACAGCATGCAACTACGAATTTAGCAATATGATCTCTGGTAAGAAGTGATTAAGTGAAAGATCACAACGAGCATTGCGCAGTTTAAAATGCCGCAAAACTTAAAATTATTGACTTCTAACATTCTGTAAATCACATTAAGAAACAGAGTTTAAAAGTCAGGATTGGTTTTTCGACACACGATACAAAACGATGCACATTTTGGAAGTGAGTTGAACTTTGTATGCCATGCGCTGGCTTTAGAATAGACAGATACCTGTGGATAGTGGTGCACCAGGTTTTCAATTGAGTATGTGAATATGCAGCTAAGCGCGCCAAAAGAAACAGTAGAGTTATTCACACCAACAATTTCCAAATTATACATTAATACATACAGTAAAGTTGATCATTAAAGGAGCGATGGTTTTGGAAGACACGCCCAAATATATAGAGCTTTAGTTAAAAAAATGCTTTACCAGTTTGTTCGTTAACTTATTCTTAGTTATTCATAATTATAACAAATTATAAATATCCATATACATATATGTATATGTATATACGAGGTGACGCAAAGATCATCACTATGTAGGATGCAAAAGATGATACATGAAGATTAAATAAACAAATACAAAATACTTTTCAAATAAAAAGCAGGAACTCGCATTTATCGCCATTGCCCAAAATTGCAGATCTTACAGTTTGCCCATGACCTCCATACGTCCTTGTATACATTAAGGTTACCCAAATGCAGATTTCTTATGTCTAAAATTTAGTATTAAGAATAGCCAGTCTACGAAATAAAGGTTTATTAGAAGAGTATTCATATTTTTATATTTCACCGATTTTTAAAAGTTATATGTTTGTTTTCGCTCAAAAAAATTTGTCTTTCGTTTCATATTATATGCAAAGTTCCGCATTATGGTATTTTTCTAAAACAAAAACGTAATTTCTTATAGTGATACGCTCTTGTCCAAGCCAATGTAAAATTATTTTTACATACTTTTCAAATAGTACCCCGAAAAAAGTATTAGTAAGTATAAGTAACTATCTTGTGTTTTGAAATTTCAAAAATGGCAACACTGATGACCACGTAACAAGTAACTTAAAAAAAAGAACACCCTTTTAAAAGATACATTTACTGGTTCATTTCTTTAAAAATGTTACCCTTTTGAATTAAAAAAAAATGCATTTTCTAGTAAACAATTTATTAAAAGGTACCCTTTTGATATAGAACAATTTTCAAAGAGTATTGTGAAAAGTACTATTATGAAAAGTACTTGTGAAAAGTACTTGTGAAAAGTACTATAAAAGTATGCATTGTGAAAAGTACTATTTAAAGATTAATTCGTCTAATACCAAATTATAAAAATGGCAATTTTTCAAATAAAATAATTTTTTCAAATAAAATAACTTCTTCAATTAAATTTAATTTTAAAAAAATTTCTTTTGGAAAACATACTGAAAAAATTTATTAAAAAAATATAACATTTTGATGTTATTTAAAATAAAAAAAAATACTATTAAAATGCAAACCCTTTTGAAGGTGTTGCCACTTCACAAAGGGGAATTTTCTTTATTATTAATTGGGGTTGTATTGCCAAAAAAAAAAAAAAATACGATGGCTTTCGCAAGACCGCATGAACAAACCTAATGTGCTATTTATAAATGTTGTTACTTTATTATCGAAGGAAAAACATTATGACAGGGCATAACAACATACTCAGTGCATACGAGGCTTGGTTCTCAAAGTTTTTAGGAACGAGGTACGTAAATGCCAACACAGTTTAAAATGATTGCGAGACAACGCAGCCTCTCCCTTTATTTTTAAAATCTCAATCCTTGCGTGATGTCTGTTCCTTTTTTTTCTAATTTTAAAGTTTAGCTTTAACACTTCCATATACGTGCGCTTTTGTAGAAATAATCATAAATAACATAAAATTTAAAATTGTTTATGGCATGAAATATTTTATGCGTTTTGCTTGCTTTTCGTTACTCCATTCATAAAGAAATTATTGTCTTCTTTTAGCTCGTTTAGTTAAAAAGACTTTTCGAGTTGAGAAAAAAGTAAACAAAAAGAAATAAAATCTGAAACAGAGAATTATGCTGGCGTCTTGTATTATATGGGAATAAAGAAAAAAACTGATGCAAGTGGCATTATCATTAAGAGGGCTGCGAAATATGTACATAATTTGCAACACACACACCACACCACACATGCATACGAGCAGAAATAATAATAAATGCAACATATAAAAGAAGTAAATTATGATGATTATGGTATATTATTTATGCTATTAAAGGCTCTTTAAAAGAAACTATAAATTTAAAATACGCACATGGAGAAGGAGGGAAACATGTCTTAATGCGCAAGCAAGCAGAAACAACTGGAATACTTATAATGAGATTTGCATTACGAGCAAGCACGCATTATAAGCCGCATTGCAAGCCAGTATAAGTAAATGTAACTTTTAAGTGGTGCGTTTTAAAGGGTGTGCTTTTTTAGGTTACTTGTTAAGTGGCATACGCAGCGTCGAACATGAACAGCTGACACAGTGTGGTCATCAGCCACTGTTGCCAGAATTCATGATTTCTCTGCATTTTGTGTTAAGAACAAACACGCATTATAAGCCGCCTTGCAAGCCAGTATAAATAAATGTAACTTTTAAGTGGTGGGTTTTAAAGGATGTGCTTTTTTAGGTTACTTGATCATGAACAGCTGACGCAGTGTGGTCATCAGCCACTGTTGCCAGGTTTCATGATTAATCTGTGACGATCTTCACAAAATACATTAGTGACAATTTTAGATACAAAAATTATGATTTTTCTAAATTTAAATTGGAATTTTTAGATTTTAAAAGTATGTTTGTTTGGTTCAAGTCTGGCTCTCTAATTTTAATAAAATTTTTATTTGCACAATAACGATGTTGCCACATTTACCGGCAAATGTTGAAAAATTTACCGGCAATTTAGTCGGTGAATTTAAATAAAAAGTTCACAATCGTTTAGAAAACGTTTATTAACAAGGTATCCTGTACAGAAAGGACTCTTTGAAACCTAAACTGTCAGCTGATATATCAGCAATGCGATCAGTTAAAATTTTTTAAAAAGTTAAATCCCCATATTTACATATATGTATGTATAAAAAATATTTCTGCAACAAAATTGTTAATTATATTTTTTTTTTATATATTATTTATTTTAAAACAAAATTTATATGCTAGTATGTACGATTCTGATTTCAATTTAAATTTCATTTTTAATATTAATGGCTTTCGTAAAGCACAGTTAATAGCTGACTCCATAGGCGAATGGCTAATGAACAGGCTACTAAAACGGAGGACGGAGGTTCGTTCCTGCCTAGGCTGAACCGATTTCATATTTACTGTAACAGAATAATTAAGATAGAAAAAATTGAAAATGTTGATTTTGATGTTTTTTCGACGATTTCCCAACAGTGACTTGATAATTTTGACGATTTTTTGAACTGAAATCTGGAATTCACACGGTATCATCAGCGTTGTCATCTGGAAATTTCAAAACTTACTGGAAGGGAGAAAAGCCCCACCATGTGTAGTATTACTTTTTCATTTAAAATGTTCATTAAAATAAATTTGAAAAAAAAAAACGTATTAAACGTTCAGGGTTTCATACACTGAAATGTTTCATTTTCTTTACATAAAACGATTTATGAACGTTAAAGAGATCGTTTTACATGTGCACGTGATTTGTTACGTTTGCAAAGCTGATTTTAAAACGAGTGCACTGTTGAATGAAGTAGTTCCTATTGAAAAAGGTGTATTTTATCGTACAACGATTTTTTTCTTACACTGAAAGAAAAAGTTGTGTTGAGTTTAAATTTTAAAAAAATTCCAGCTAACAAAAATTCTTATTAAAACTTTTTTTTTATATTTATTTAATAATTTCTCTAAAAACTAAAAGTACCAAGGACCTTCTGTAAAAATAATATTATGGATTCTCTTTTCAAAAAATATTTCTCCGAGGAAATACTTTTAAGGAGTAGTATTTTTTAAAACACGTTTTTAAATAAAGCATTTATATTCCAAAAATAGTATTTTTCGAAATATGCTCTATTATAAACTTGTACTTTATCATGTTCTTATACAAGTACTTTTTAATAAATTCCTTTTTTGGTACTATTAAAAGAATACTTATTTAAACGAAATGTTTATATGAACTAAATTTTTTTTACACGCGTACTATTTTAAAATGATACTTTTCCAACAGATCCTCAGCATATTTTTATAGAAGTACCTATTTAACAAGTTCCTTTTTCGAAAATGTATTTTATAACCGTGGTACTATTCATGAAGAGGTATCTTTTTCAAAGAAATATACTATTAAAAGTATTTTTCATTTTAAAGAAATATTCTAAAACAGAATTTTTTTTACATATCCGAAGAAAAAATATATTCAAGCTTGAAAGCTGCCGTCCACCGATTTTGTACATATTTGCGAAAAATATATACTATCAAAGTTAACATTCTCAATAGTTAACAAGCATAGAAATGACAATTTTTCTACTCCAGCACATGATACAATTGTGTGCATTTGTTGTGGGTGCCCAACGAGAGCATTGCGCTCTCAAGACTTCTTAAATCATGTGCTCGTATCTCATCTCTTTCCGGCAAAACAGTCGACGAAGCAACCAAACGTCGCTATTAGCATTTCTATACGCGATTGCAAGCAACACTTTGTAGGCGAGCCTGTTGAGGAAATAAATTTTACATTTGACATTTGCAAAGATTATGTGGTATGAGCGGTTTAGTTGAGGTTGTTATGCACGTCTTTTGAGCATTATGCAAAATTACTTGTCTAGTTTTTTCCTCCTCAATATATTTTTATTCCGGTAGGCTTGCGATACGGTAGCTGGTGTTGCATGTGGCATGCTGTGCTATATTTGGATTGAAAGAATAAACGATATGTGTGGCAGTTTTTTTCCTGCTGCTATTTTGATAAGGACTTTAACAACATCAGCATTAAAATATAATTGTTGTTTGTGTAAATGTTTTATTCATAAATTAAGATTAATTGATACGATTAAGTGTTAAAAGTCTACAAGCACAACATATCAAATTGTTGAATATACTTTTTTGAATTTAAGAGATGGTGGAAATGTTGCGATTGTATTTCCCGTAGAACAAAAATCCATTTTAATAAATATTTCTTACCATCGGAATATGCTTAGTTGTATTTTAACACATTTTCTTATAGTAATGAGGTTTTAGTAGTTTTTTTAACGTTATTCAATATCGTTAAAAAACACTATATAATTTAGGAAAAAATAATTGTTGCAAGTAATGCGAGCAGGGTAAAAATTAAACGTTGAAGGAGGTATTAAGAGAAAGTTAATCAATCATAATGAACGTTACTGTTAAATTAAACTCCTAACAATAGCGTTAAAGATAAACCAATCCCACTAATGTTGCTACAACCTTTGCCGATACTATTCCCTATCCGTTCACTATATAGATTACTTACGAAACGAAAATTGTTGCCTAATGTAGCAAGTAATGCGAGCAGAGTAAGAAATTAAACGCTGAAGGAGGTGTTAAGAGAAATTTATTAGTTACAATTAACGTTACTGTTAAATTAAACTCTTAACGACACCGTTAAAGATAAACGAATCCCACTACTGTTCCTCTATCTTCTTCCGATCCTATTCCCTATACGTTCTATATAACTTAGGGGAAAAATTGTTGCCTAATACAGCAAGTAATTTAGCTGTATTAAAGACGGCCTAACGACTTCTGACAGGATGCTCTACGTGCATATTACCATCAAGTCTGCAAGCCATCGATTATTGAATTTATAGCTGTTTTGAAGACGGCCTAACGACTAAGAAATTTAACGCTGAAGGAGGTGTTAAGAGAAATTTATTAGTTACAATTAACGTTACTGTTAAATTAAACTCTTAACGACACCGTTAAAGATAAACGAATCCCACTAATGTTGCTACAACCTCTGCCGATCCTATTCCCTACCCATTCAATTATAATTTATGGAGCCTTTACTTTTTCCATATTTTTCTATTTACTTGTAGTTATAAATTTTCAATTGAAGGTGGGATTTCGTTTTAATTTTCTCTCCATTTGAAGCGTACAAATTCTATGCGGACAGAACTTTTGAAGTACATTTCACTAAGCGATATTGCTCACCTTTCATACCCGGGGCCCGCTCCTTAAAGACTTAATTGCTAAAATATGACATCCAAATGAATATTTTACCAAAATTAATGCTTCAAAGCGATAAATGTACAGAATATATTTGCATTTCCGTCACAGACAAATAAATTGTGTGTGTGTGTGTATGTTTTATTACTTTTCCAATAATAAAAACTACTACCAAAACAGAAGAAATAGAATTTGTGAAGCCCTCTTCCGCTTTTTTTTGATTTTTATTTTTCCTATTCGATCTCCTCTACCACTTTAAAAGTTACGACATTGAATTTACATGACCGATGAGGCGTATAAACGTCTTACCATAAGAATATTCATGCAGTCATTTGCACAAACTTACGAATTAACAGCCAATAAAGAAAATAAATATTTTATACGGTGCACAAATTACTACTGCAAGATAATACAGAAAGGGAACAACAAATTATTTTACGGTAACAGGAAGAGGACCGCTGCAGTAGTAGTAGTCAGTCGGCCGCCATACATACACTGAACAAAATTGCAAAGCAGAATTAAAATGGAGATCCACCCAATCAGTGTAGAACAATGTGAATTAAAAAATGTATATTTAAAATTTATTAAGTTTTGTGAAAAACCCTTTTCGATTTTCACAGCTCAATGTACTGAGTTTCTGCTCAGTGTACTGAGTGAAGCACTTAAAACACAAAATTTATTTCTCCTCGGAGAAGCATTTAATAAAGCAGTTAAAAGGCCCGCCATTCATTCGTGCATTTCAAAATAAAATACTTTCTATTCGGCATTATTCGAGTTCTAAAGACATGCAATTGAAATTATTTAACCAACGAAAAGCATTACCAGTGATGTCAATTTCTTTAATACTGGAAAGCTTTTGTAGTTCATTTTCGTTTGCCTTTTATTGTGTTTCATAACAGCGAGTCGCTTTGAGCAAAATACATTGAACTGCTTCCATTATCTTGCAGTTACTTTGATTTTCGAATTTTCGAAACAAGTTTGACATTTATTTCATGTCATGCTTACCAAAAACTAAAAAATCAGCCGGCAACACAACTTGCTTTATAATTTTACATAATTTTTTTCATAATTTATATAAAATAATTTATATAAAATTTTTAATATAATTTTTAGCAAATTATACGTTTTCCTTAATTACCATCCCACAAAGTTGCAAGATTTGTCAGACATGGCACGAATGCTAAAAATGCAACTGTGTGATTGTCATAACTAGATCATTTCCATGTGATTAGGCAGCATTTCTTTAAAGCAGGTGGGCAAAAAAAATTTATTATAATAGTGGGACACTTTTACAATGCCATTGAAAACGCTTTTTTTCAGAATGTCAGATTTCCAAATGAATTGTGCGATTTTGTTCGACAGTGAGTCGGATACCTAAATGGTTTATAAATTAATATACAACTCAGGGTTGGTGATGTAAACTTTATAAAAAGTACAGAGTCGTGTGGCCTATACAATGTCAATTGGAAACACTCTTTTCCACAATGTCAGATTTCCAAATGAATTGTGCGATTTTGTTCGACAGTGAGTCGGATACCTAAATGGTTTATAAATTGATATACAACTCAGGGTTGGTAATATAAACTTTATAAAAAATGCAGAGTCGTGTAGAATTTACAATGTCATTTGGAAAACTTTTCCCAGCATATTTTTTTGAAAATAAATCGTGCGATTTTGTAGGACAGCCGACCTAAGTGCATTTCAAAATAAAATATTTTCCATTATTCCATTATTAAATAAATTTAAATTTTTATATTTTTTTTTTTTTGATGTACAACTCAGGGTTGGTAATATAAACTTTATAAAAAATGCAAAGTCATGTGGCATTTACAATCTCAGTTGGAAACACTTTTTCCAGCACATTTTTTGCAAATAAATCGTGCGATTTTGTAGGACAGTGAACTGACCCCTTAAATAGCATATAAATTTAAATTTTTAAATTTTTCCACTCAGTATTGATATAGAACTCAGGGTTGGTAATATAAACTTTATAAAAAATGCAGAGTCGTGTAGAATTTACAATGTCAATTGGAAAACTTTTCCCTGCCAGATTTTCTGTCAAAAAAATCATGCGATTTTGTAGGACAGAGAATAGGGGCCTTATAAATGGCGTTTAAAGTTAAATTTTTAGATTTTTTCACTCGCAATTAATAGACAACACAGGGTTGGTAATGTACAGGGTTGTAATGTAAAAATGCAGAGTCGTGGTGAATTTACAATGCCAATTGGAAACACTTTTTTCTAGATTTTCTGCGAATGAATCGTGATCTTTTGTACGAATTCCAAATAAATAAATGGAATTTCCTTTAAAGAAAATTATCCGAACTGAAAAAATTAGCAAATACATTTTTAAGTAGAATTTCTTAAAATTTCAGAAAGGTGGAAGCAGAGGATTAAATACTACTGTTTAAAATGATTACCCTACACACCCATTAATAAATCTTAAAATTGTCCATTAAAATGTACCTGCAAGTAAAAAAAAATTAAATAAAAAATTAAGAAACTTTGAGCTTGAAAAGCGATTTGAGGTCGTATTTGTGTACATATTTTAAATGAAAATAAGGGTCCACATATAGAAGTACTTCTGGCAAGACCAGTGAAAAATGGCTGCTTTTCAGATTGGCAGCAGTTTGCGATTTATTGACTCACCTTGTGAATTGAAGGAAAATATCAAACTAGTCTTACCTAGAAAGAAAAAAGGAAAAAGGAATTCATCATTTACTAAAAGTTTGGAATTAATTATAAAAGAAATTCATAATCAAAGTACTGCTCATGACTTTCGCAATTTTTTAAAGTTTCAATTTATTATTCGCGTACGCCACTAATCTGCTCTGCCATTTAGCCACAAGGTGTGTTCTTTCATTTTATGTCTTTGCCTGCCTTGTCAATATTTGTTACCGTCTGTCTATTCGTCGTAGTTGCCAATTTTAGCATGTCTTAAGTTGAACGTGTTATTCTATACAACTTTAAGTTCTTTGTCTTGTCTAGCTATTTGCCAGTTAAGACTCTTTACTTCTTTTATATTTATTTGTTGAACTGTGCGAATTGTATTGCTGCATTGTATTGGCATTGTTGCGGCCAAAGAACAATTGCTGATGTTTGTTTTCCGTTTGAGCAATATTTACAAAATGATTGATGTCACTGCTGGCAAATGGAAGGAGGGGCAAGTAGTGGATTTCATTATGAGTTGAATCGGGCGTGCAAATAATGGCAGTTACTGGTCTAGTTCAAGTTCAAGGATAATTTAAGCAAGTTGATACTGAAATTGTACGAAGATCGACTGCAAGAATTGCTGCTTTAATTAGTCACGCAAACTCTCATCAACTGAAGGCATTTTTTATTTTTTTGTTAATTCTATTAAAATTATTCGCAAATTTTATAATTTTTCTTGAGGTGTAGCGAAACTACTACAGTGTGGTTTGGCTGCACTATTCATCAGCAAGTCGTTGGCCCTTCTGCGCCGCATCGTTTCGAATTTTAGATGTGGGCATTATCTGGATAGCATTAATAAATTAGTGACAGTTTAAATTTTATAGCAACATGGGATATTATCTATCTCGGCGTGTACAAAGTCTTTTACTATTCTCAGGCTTACGGCTTTCAAGCATTAAAAACATTTTTCTATATTCTAATTTTCTTTATACAGTCGGACACGTTTATAACGAATAGCTGTTAGAACGAACTATGCAAATAGCGAACTGTTTTCTCCGGCCCCAAACGTTTTTGTACCTCTTTTTAATACAAATCCCTGCTATGCGAATAGCGAACTGTTTTCTCCGGCCCCAAACGTTTTTGTACCTCTTTTTAATACAAATCCCTGCTATGCGAATAGCGAACTGTTTTCTCCGGCCCCAACGTTTTTGTACCTATTATTCATACATCTCAATACCTTTATAACGAACACAGTTATAACGAACTTTTTTTTATAGCGCACTAGTTTTTGATACCCAAACAATGAATTTGCAATGGCATTATAACGTTTATAACGAACTAAGAAAAAGCTAATTTAAAACAAATCGCCACAATGCAACACTTATATGCAACATCACTTCACAGCTGTTTTAGACTATTCAAACAAACAATCCAAACAGATGATTGTTTTTAAGTTCTAAGAAAGTCAAAAACTGAAATATGGATAAAAATAAAAGAAATTACATTTCGGTTAAAACAAAAATGAAAATAGTAAATGAATTTGAGAAAAGAAACAAAAGTAAGCAACAAATCTGGGAACTTTATAAAATCAACATTATCCTGTTGTAATGTAAAAATGCTATTGTAATTTTTTTTTTGTATGAGTTTCACAGATTTGTCCGGTCCCTTTGAGTTCGTTATAATCGTGTTCGATTGTATTATTAATTTCCTTTTCTTCTATGTTGTTGAAAAAAATTATTTAATATAATTTTAAAATGTTAGACTTCATTTATTTTTATACTATTGGCAGCACTGGTTCTGTTCACTGTTAAGCTACAGCTGCTGTTAACACTGTAGTTGTGTAACCATGTAGGTATGTTGACGTGAAAGTAATCATTTTTTTTGGACAGAGTGTAGGTGGCAGTGAACAGGGTGGCGATCCCTTATAAATGGTGTTCCGGTTCTTCAAGAAGTAATACAGAAAGCAGTACCGGGAAGTGTTACTCCAGAAAAAGAAAAAGGGAGTGCTTTAGTGGAAACACCATTACTTATTCCATAAGTAATCTTAGGACATTTAAGTTTTGCTAAGACCGACTTAAAAATTAAATCTTATGAAAATCCCGTTCCAAAATTTAGTCACTTCATATCAGAAACTTGTTTTTTAAAATTTATCCCACACCTTGCCTTAATCCAATTAAAGCATGTACTTAAAATGGCACAAGCTAGGCAGCTCAAATGCACAAGACTGTGAATACACTAAATAATTTAAAGCTCCTAAGTAAAAGATCAATTTCGTAATTAAGCACAAGAAACTGCAGCTGTAAAATTTAAGTATCTGAAAATGACAGCTCGAAATAATTTAAAACATGAATGGAATAAAATTAATATTAAATATAACCGAAAAACCACAAAATAAAGAAGACAAACTGCATGATACGACTGGCTGAAGAAGATTTCAAAGTAAGTTGACAGGCGTACGTAAAACCAGAAGCCAAAGAAAAGCGCTCAGCAACAAAACAACAAAATATGAGCTAAAAAGTTAGTCGCAACGCACCTGCTGTTTGCTCACAGTATCATTAACGTTATAAATGTGTGCGAGCTGGAGTGCGAGTGCGAGTGCGAGTGCCAGCACACATTTAGTGCCTTCAGTTCAAATACGAGATTATTAGTTCATTCATGATTCTTGGAATGAATATTTTCTTTCAGCACTGATAACTTTTTGTTTTGTTTTTTATTAATATTTTTCATATGCTCTTATTGGAAACAATTCCATACACTCGGTTTCTTATCTGCCATAGGTTAAAGTGAACAATATTAAAAAAGGAAACCCGAAACTTTTTGTCTCTTTGATTGGAAATGGTAATAATTTAAATTTAATTAGCAAATTTAATTAAGCGTTGGGAAAAATAGAAAAGATTTATTCCACATAAAATGAGTTCATTGAATTCTGGCCAATTTCAATTAAATTATTTGATATATATTTCTAAAAAAATATATGTACGAGGTGTGATCACAAAAACCCCATTGCTTTCAAATTTCGTTACCTATACGTTCGATTTTGGCATTTTTTTTTTTTTTGTTGTGTTGAGTCACATGTCTGTTATGTTGGCAGTATCAGCCATTCTGGATTATTTGTTTCTTTTTGACAGATAAAAAGGTCTGTCATGTTTTGGTGTGCTCTTCGTTTTTTTACTATTAAAAAAAATGGATCAAAGAAACTATACCAAGTTTTGGGTAAAAAATTAAATCTAATATGCAAGGACATTTGAAATGTGGACAGTGGCGTTTGGCGATTCCACTATGAACAAAACATAAGTTCAATTGTGGTTTAAGGAAGGCCGAAAAGATGTCCTGGTCGCCCGAGCACGGCAACAATCGATGAAACATTCCAGCAGTGAGGAAAATGATTTTGGATAATCGTCGAATCGCTATTAGTGAGATTGCCGATTATGTTGGCACATCGTTCGACTCATGCCAAGAAATTGTCACGGATATTTTAGGCAAGAAACGCTCGGCAGGGAAAATTGTTCAAAATTGCTAAATTTTGAGCAAAAACATGGTGTCATGGACATCGCTCAGGAGCTGTTGAACATCGCCAACGACGATTCATATTTCCTAAAAAGGTCATAGCTGGTGACGAATTATGGGTATAGCATAACATAGTATATAGTATAACATTGAAGTCAAGCCGAATCATCGCAATGGAAGCGTTCAGTCAAATATGAGGGTTTTACTCAAGGTTTTCTCCGATTGCATGGCGTGGTGCATCATGACTTCTTGCCACAAGGTCGTAGGGTCAATAAGGTAAACCACCTTGAAGTTACGTTGTTTATGCGAAGCAATTCGTCAGAAACGCACAGAATTGTGGCAAAACCAATCATGGATTTTCCACCGCGATAAAGCAACAGCTCACACATCAATGCTTGTTCGCCAGTTTTTGGCCAAAACAAAACCGTCATCTCACCGTGCTTGTCCTGCCTTGATTTTTTTCCTCTTCCCATAACTAAAAACAGTAATGAAAGGATTTTGCTACGATTTAGGAATGTGAAAGAAATAACGAAACAGGAGTCGGTGATACCAAAAAGCACGTTTTAGAAGCGTTTCGAGGATTGGAAAAAACGCTGGCATAAGTGTATTACTTCTCAGACAGATTAATTTGAAGAGGGCAAGATATTTGTTGATGAGTAAATAAATACTTTCGGAAAAATTTAAAAAAAAACAGCTATTATTTGATCACACCTCGTATATTACAATTTAAGTGCGGTACCTGCAGCAAACTGATATTAATATTACACCTAATAAGATATCATACGAATTTTTTTCTACTCAAGTCAGCTCTACAAGAATTACGAAATAGTTTTCGCGAAATGTCAAAATGACAGCTGATAATATAATAAATATAATAATAATTTATTTTAATAATTAAAAAAAATAATAAATGGTAATAACTGGCTTTCATAAAATTAAATATAACTTTGAAGTACATCAGATTTTTCTTGCTAAATAGTTCAGCCATCATTAGAAAGTGACATATTCAGCCTTCCACGAGAATATTTTCAATATTGAAATATGTAAAAAATAAATATATATTTATTTATTATTTTAATTATGTATTAATTATAAAGAATTTATTTTTATTGCTTGATGGCTTTTATTTTTTCTCTAAGAATTAATTTTTATATTAAAAAAAATTAAATATTAAAAATGTTTTAAAATTATATTTGAGTCCGAGGAAGTCCGAGGAAGACTGAGAAGTTGCATTGAACTGATTTAATTAAGAAAGAATTAACAAATTAATTAAAATATTAATTGAACATTATAAAGAATTTATTTTTATTGCTTGATGGCTTTTATTTTTTCTCCAAGAATTAATTTTTATATTAAAAAAAATTAAATATTAAAAATGTTTTAAAATTATATTTGAGTCCGAGGAAGGCTGAGAAGTTGCATTGAACTGATTTAATTAAGAAAGAATTAACAAATTAATTAAAATATTAATTGAACATTAAAACTAATTTAGTTAACAGGAAAGTTATAATCTTTCACTAATTTATAAATGATATCGAAAGCGAAAATAATATATTCATACTATATATAATAGAAAAACCCAGCTGAAGTATAAAATTATAGGTTTTGCTTTAATAAAAAATAAATAAAGCGAATTTTTGTTGAGCCTAGTGTTTGGGATTTTAAGTGATTGCATTTGCCTCATTTCCGAGGACGAAGAAGCTTGCATTCAACTGATAGTGGATTCGCCTGGATTTCCGCCGTGGATATAGATTGACAGCCAATATCCTTTGTTAAGGTAACACTGTCAGCTGGCAGGGAGCTTAGCCTGGCGCTATTTGATAGTAAGGCCATTGTAATTCAGTTAAAATTAATACTGAAGATGTGAATTTTTAATTAAATTGAAATTAGCGAGAGGCAACTATTGGTGTTGCTTCTTACGCCCATTAGACATTTAACACACTTCGTACAACACTTTTAAAGGAATGCTTTCAAACACTGTGTGCAGCCATAAAAAAAACCCCCAAAACGCTCTAGTGTGAACAAGTATAATGAATATATTTTTGCATGTCTCTGTGTGGCTCCCGGGGGGAAACACCAAAGTTGCCATCTGCTATATGTAGTTGTACATAGTCCCATGTGTATGCGTGCATGGGTTCGTATGAGTGTATGCATGCAATTGTGCCACTTTATGAAAAAAAAGAAGTAAAATTGTAAAAATTTGTGTTAACCGTAAAGGAATTTTTTTCCTTATTCGTCCTTATTTAAAGTTACGTGATAAAATGTTACATTTGTGGCAGGTTACTTTTAAGTGTTATCAGTCATACGTGTATTGGATCTATTCCATAGAAAGGGTGCGCCTGGACATACATAAGCATGCAACTCTAGCCGTTCCAGTGGAAAGGTTTTTTAAACATTTTCTTTCAATGCCTCCAGGCAGGGTTGATTTGAATATTCAAAATAAATAACGGTGGTTGGTTTGTATTTAAATGATTTCATGCGTTACTTGAAGTTTCGAAGTAGGTCAGGTCACACGTTGCAAAGTTATAAAAATTGTCGCACAAATGAAATACGTTGCTTCATTGCACCAGCAATTATCTAGTGCTTTTCCATTTATTAAGGAAAGAAGAGTTTTCTTCTAATTGCGTATGCTTTTGTGTCTTAATTCGGGAAATGGCTGTCGCATCCCCTTCCCATTGCTCACTTCACTTTTTCTTGCATGCCAATTTAAGTTTAAATTAACTCGTTTTGTAATATGTCTATGGAGACTCGTACAGCTTGCAGTGCCTACAAACTTTATAATTTTTTCATACTCCGCCCACAACTCATTTTATTTATTACACAACCTAAAAAAAAAGAGGATTTCCAAATACGTGCGTACTTCTTCAAGTCTTGTATTTCATTTTAACAGCCGAAACTTAATCTGCAGTGAATGACAAGCAGAACTAAATGCCGAAGAACTTAATGATTAAGTGTTTCAAGAATTAAATAAATGAAAAATATGAGTTTCTTTCTAACAACTCAACTCTAAAAAGTGTTTGTAACAAATTAAAAAAAAAAAATTTAAATGTTTAAAAGCAAAATACAATCATAAAAATATAAAAAATAAATTAAAAAAAAAACTTCATAACACGATGTTTTTCTTTTAATGGCAGTTTAAATGAGCAACGCAACGAGTTGCCAGTGAACTTATACAGATGCTGCTTCTTGTGAAACTGCTATTTGTTTATTGAATAAACATGACATCTTTGCACCCAGTAGAAGCCTTATAGCTTAATGAACGAGGATCGTTACAAAGCAATCGCACGATTTATCAAAACTGACAAGTCGAGAAGCAGGCCAGCTTCTTTAAGGAAATACCTCATATTCCTGATCGATTTTTGGGATATTGATAGAAAAGTTCGGCGGGATAGATGTATTCACATGTGCATTTGCATAAAGTCTCGTAAAAATAAATGTTGCTCAAACGTCCCAAGCCATCGTACCAAAATCTGACGAAAAATTTATAACAAACATTCTTAGAAAAGATCCATATCGAAAGGAAGCTTTACAAGAATTGCTCTAAAATACAAGTATCGATTTTGAATAAAAGCAAAAAGGATTTGAAATCCTTGAACACTGTACTGTCGAGCTTACTATCCCGTATGGGTACAGCATTTCGCTTTTCACCGATATTTATACGATCATACAGGAAAATGTTCAATATCGTCGTCTTTAAAATTCAATTACTATAAATTTATATTGATTTTGTATAAAAGCAAAACTGTTCTGAAATCGTTGAGCGCCCACCTTTCAAACCCAGTAGTACGTTCTCTCCCACCATGTCCAGCAAAGTATTAAAATTTCAATTTTTAAAGCACGATCTCTGAAAATTTATATAAAAAATATAGATACGGTCGAGCGATTTTTTTCAAATATCTGAAAATAGATTCTGTAAAGTTACCAGATTGTGAGAGGAAAATGTGTTAATGTTCGGAGTATATGGGCGTGCTGCATGCAATGATTAGGAGCTTGTTAAAAACCAAGCTAAGCGACGAAGTTCTATATCTTAACTGGTTTTAGTAAATTTTAAAAAGTATATTTTAAAAAACAATTATTTTTATATATTTAATAATTTAATATGATATAATATAATTTTAATATGAGTAGAAGCACTGGCTTCTGACCCCCTCGGCTAACAATTGCTCAGAAAAGCTGTTTCTGCTTTTGAAAAAGTATTTCTTCAGAAAATCACTTTTAAAACCATCACTCCGGAAAAATATACTAATAAGGCCCTGCAAGGAATTGTTATCCGTTTAAATATATATTCATAAGTGCCAATGTATGTAATAAGCGCACTTTCAAAACAATCATTCCTGAAAAATATACTAATAAGGCCCCGCAAGGAATGGTCAACGGTTTAAATATATATTCATATGTGCCCTTGCAGGAAAGGAGTGCAATGAATACCTACGATTCTAGTATTATGCAAATTCAAAGAAATATAATTTTTGATGGGCCCTATCTAAGGTTAACAATTCCTTGCGGGGCCTTAACATATACTAAAACGTACTTCAGATAACCCCTCTTTTTAATATAAAAAAAATTACTTAAACAAGTTTCGATTTTTTCTTCTAAAATGTTTTTAAAATGTAATTTAAAAAATACGTTTAAAAAAAGTGTACGATTTGAAAAAACTTTTAAAAATTCAGTTTAAGTTCAAGAAAAGCGAACCCTCTTATTTTTCTAGGTTTTTCACATGAACAAGATATTCTTTATTAAATTCACTATCTAAATTGCGTTGTTTTATTGTTCTCTAACATGTTATTAAGAACACTTGACACACTTTGTTAAAAACGAATTATATATACACTTGTTACATACAAATACATATCGCTGGTGTAAAAAAGAAAGGCCCTCTTAATAATGCGTTTACTTATTTTAGAAAAGAAAAACATTTTCTGAAAAGGAGCATTTTTATATATTTTATGAAAAGCTCTTTCAATTTTTGCCATGCACAGTTGCCAAAGCTCAGTATGTCTAGTAGCAACGGCCTATTAAGGAGTCCTTAAGTTGAGGTTTTCCATATTAACGCAACGATATATGTGATACATATATATACGCAGTTATTACGGCCGCTAAAATGTATCGTCACGCATTAATTTTTATTAAAGGCTATAATTTGCGAACTGGCCTAAAAGCGTTTGTTGTTCTTTAATTTATACTTTTAATGGGATGCAAGCACGTGCCTGAAAATAAAAATATAATTTGTATTATTCAAGTACCAAGGATATACTTCAATGTATCTCTTTATGTAAATAGGTTGCATGAGTGTGCTCGCATGCACGACACATAACTGAACATTTTCAATCCGCCCACAAACAAAATGCAACCCTTTTCAAGTTTTAAATATTATTCACAGTTTTTTAATCCTCATTTAATTATTATTAATGATTTGACATGACTACGTTTATAAATAAATAAATAAAGTTGATACAATAATTTATACAAGCAGAGTAAAACAATATTTTTAAAATTAATTATCCAATATTTTTCCTACTCAAATCGTAGATGAGAAAAAAATAACGATTATAAAGTACAGTCACGCCAAAAATTAAAACGTAAGAACAGACGTAAAATAATTTAATCTCTTAAGCGAATTGACTTTTCTGGACGGTGTGTATGCTTTGTAAAGGGAACTTAAAACATTCCACGCTTTCTTTGATGTTAAGCAGTTTTTAATTAGTATTATTTTTAATTGAAAATTGTAGTCGCTACAATTTAATTAATTAAATTCAATTAAATTAATTTATATCAGGATTAGTATGGCGTAAAATTATTTTAAATAAGCAGAGTTAATTTTTTTATATTCCTTCCAAGTAGTGAATTTTAAATCTGAAATAATTTTGTTGTAATTGTTTTAGCATTTTTGTTACGCACTGTATTTGAAGTAATATTGTTACCGCCGTAAATAAAGGCTTAATTATTTTCAACTTAATACCCTGTAAAGCATTCTTTTGTCATATGCTTTAATATTTATAACTAACAGTGCATCGCTATACTGCGAACATGCATATGTGCATGTATTTGAAGTTCCGCAGTGCATGCATATGACTGGATGCCAAATATGCTTGATATGCAACACAGGAATCCTCTTGAAGCTAATACGGTCACACGTCGCAGTTAAACATGTTCAATTTTAAAGCTCTTACTCTGTTCCACACTTTTTGTAAAATTATATGTACAAACATATGACAGGCAGCAGAGGAAAGCGTACTATTTCGCATTTTTTCACAAATAGGTTTTCTTGAACTTTTAGAAATTTTAAATTGAAATCTGGTAGAAAAGCTTTAGTTGGAATAATTTTTCTGTTACTAAGAAAATGGATCCTTTAAAAAATAGAAGCGTAAAAAAGTACTTTTTTAAACGTACTTTTTTTCAAGTCTTGGCAACTTTTCGTCTAATTGCGCTTTTTTAAATGATGGAACATCCAACACATCTACCAATTAAAGTCGGGTCAACTTGCAGTTAAGTTGGCTGCCCTTTTTCACAACCCATCTGACAGTTTATTTTGGTTTATTTTACTTTGACATTTTATTAGGGATAGAGTTAAGGCCTAATCACATAAAATAAGTCATACTTATACTTCGTTCGAAATGTTGGCATAATCAATACTTTGTTAGCGGATATCAAATCAGCTGTATTTACACATAAAATGCTGGCATATCTGTTGGGCCCTGTTGCAGTCCACCCTTTTTAATTTTTATTTTATTTCTCAAAAATTCGTACGTTTTCTTTGTGGTTCAAAATTTAAACTGCAATCAAACTAAACTTGTAAGAGGAGTTTAACGAATATGAACTCTACTTTTATTTCTTCTTATTTATTTATTTATTAATATTTCCGATTTGTTAGACGTGAAGTGACCTTAAGAAATATTCCCGTTTACGACTTTTCAACTTGGTAACGAAACATACTCAACTGTCGGTAACATATGAAAGCGACTAAGTAAAAAAGTAAAAAATATTGTTTAGAGGAATGGACACCATTAAGTTAGAAGCAGTAATTAAAAGCCGCCATTAGAGCAGAACATATGGCTTAATAAACTTCTCCTTCTAGTAGGCCACTTCTAGCCCCAGCGTGTGCAGGATTAAATGCAGCTGTGTGCGATACAATTAAATCCGATGGTTTTTCGTGAATTTTGGGCACACTGAAATTGTGAATGCCGGTCCACACCAACCGAAGCTACAAGTTCTATTTCTTAATTGTATTTGTGATGATGCGAGACTGTTCCATTTGAATTCATTGTTGGTAAAAATAGTTTTGTTACTAAAGAAAAGGGGAAAGGAAAAATTGTGGTCTCCCAAAGGGATTAACAACTCAACTCTCTCATCTTCCATAACAAAATGTGGGAAGAATTAGCACCACAATCACTAAATCTCAAGACCAACAGTGTCACGACTTAGTGAAGGCAGCCATAATAAATATTATTTTTCAAAAATCTTAGTGGTCATGTCCAATCCCTACTTCCTCTGCGGAAATCCCACTTGTTATAATTTCTCAGCACGGAATGTTAGTGAATTATCGAGCTTAAAAGTATAGTATTTTTTGCTTCTTCAGCAAAGTTTTACTTAAACTGGCCCGAACAATAAAAGAAATCTTTATGCATCACTACATTGGCTTGCGTGTTGCGGAACTAAAAATCGTCCTAAAACTTTTAATTCGTATTACTCTTATGAAGCACTTCAATAAACTCTACGCCAATTCACAAAAACACATGTACCAAATAGAAAACTTTATATAGAGAACCCCATTGATGTTATGAGAAGGGCATAGAAGGGAGTGACATGCCCATGAACTTCCAACTGTGAAAAAATTCTTGAGGTCTTAAAATGAATTTTTAAAAAAGATTAAAAGAAGAATATTTTATAAATTAAATTGAAGGAGTTTAAAGCCACAAACATATCGATTGGTGCAACGAAAAATGTTCTTAATTTCTTAACCAATTGCAAATCTTAAATCAAGGTTAGGAAGTTTTAGGAAACTTCCCCGAAAGGGCAATTCTTTCTTTCTAGGTCTTGAATTGGAAATATTCAATGTTAAGTACTTGCCATCGATACACATTCAGCATATTTAAAAATCACTAAAGGATCTTTGACAATCGGAGTGATACAACTGACATGACAACGGATGGAGGGTTACAGTGGAATTCTTGTTAACGAAAAAACCCAGCAGCTTAATGGAGTTTCAATTTCCCAAATGACCTCCTTTGAAATGGATTCATGGGAATTGCATTAATGGCGAACAAATACACAGTAACCACAAATAAATTAAAGTACTTTTAATTAAAAAGGCTTGGCTTGAATATAAACAAATAATTCATACGTTTTTAAATTTTAAATGTCACGTTTTTTCCATAACAATTTGTCAATGAATACAAATTCAATAAGAAATAATTGCAATTACTTTTTGTTTAAAAGTAGCAGATGGCCAAGAAATAGATTAAGGCAGAGAATTTCAAATTGTGGGCGCCAAATGCAGGCAGTGCATTTTTCATTTGAAAGAACGAATTAATCGTATTTGAGGAAAGTCAGCCAACACATTCAATAGTTTCCATTTAAAAAGCGTTGATCTCTGATCGTAATAATTTGACATCTGAACTTAAGAAATTTTTAAAAAATAATAGTGGAACAAATAAAAAAAAACAATAATCTGAAACGAAAAATTATAACCTGCTGGCAAGTTTTGTTGTCAACTGTTTACTTTGCCAATTATAAAAATAAGCACGCCGCAATTGTTAATAAATATAACAATTAATTATAAAACCAGTTAATTATTTGTAGATAAAAGTGAATTTAATTTTTTTTTTTTTTTTTTGCAATTATATTATCATAAGTAAAACATGGCCCAGATGAGATAATAAATATTTCATTTGACGACAAGGAGTTTCTCCGAAAGTCTGGGATTATTTGAAAATTTTAACAAAACTTGTCTTATTAAAACATTTTGATATGAAACGGATTTACTGGAAAAAGGCCTTTTAAAAAAGTGCGAACGGATCGGATAGCCTCTATATAAAGGGCATAGCATTAATTTGTTATAAGTAAAATATTAAATTGAAATTAATAAAATAAATGAAGCACATCTTAGAAATTTTCAATGATAAGCGGGCGATACCAAATGCAATTATATTTCGGCATAGCACATAGTAACTGCTGATTAAGGCCTTCTTTAACTATCCTACACAGTGGTACGATTCTTTTGCTCGAAAATGTGATGCCTTAGTATTTTAAAAAATCGCAAGAAATTGGCGTTGCTGGTGCCACACTGTCATTTAAATGTGATGCAACAAACACAAACATATGTTTTCTGGTTGTAAAATATAAAGCAAATATATAATTCATTATATTCGGTAGTGAAGAAAAGGATTTATTTAAATTTTTTGCATATATGCCAAATCTGACAAATCGTATGAAGGTGTAGGATCGTGAAACGGGGCCTTTGCAGGATCAGAAAGCAAGTTAGCGAGAGAAAATGTTATTCGAAGTCTGTTGAAATTGCTCTTCATACCGTATTTAAAATTATTTGCCTGCCTAAAAATTTCCTAAAAGGAATCCTTCCAAATAAAAAATCTTTAAACTTGAGCCCCAAACTGATACATTTTTAAAACTGCTTAAAGACTTGCGGATTAACATCTGATGCGGCCGGCCATTAGACAATTAAATCCATCTTTTACTTAAAATCTCTTTTTTATTTATTTGTGATAAAAATAAGGATCATTGATAAAAAGCTCACCTTGACTTCCCTGGACTGAAGCTACAGCCGCAGCACAAATTAATAAAAATATTATTATTACTTTGCTTTGAAATAAGATAAGTAAAGCCTGGTTCAGATCCTTTGAAATTGTTGATTTAGACTTAAAAGCAATGGAATGTTGAAACATCCGGTGTTGGGCCATGGCCGTTGTTGTTGTTGTATTACAATCCATGGCCGAGTGTAAGGTGAATAGTGCGAGTTATTAGAGTAGATGGGCATAGACACGGAGGCAACTAGAGAGGCTGTTTCATTTGAGATCCCATTTTTAATACACAGTTTCTGTCAAGCAATATTTCTTGCATGTTTTCCACAAATTTTATCAATCGCTTAAAAATCACTTATTCATAATTTGCTGCTTAACAAATCAAAAGGAATGGCAGTTTTTTATTTTTTTTTTTTTTTTCTCCCTGCCTTTTATTTTATATTAAATCGTTTTTGTTGCTGCAATAGTGCTTTACTATGTGACGGTTAAGTCCCCGTTACTTAGAGGGTTGTATAACGAAAAACAGCATATAAAAATAAAGGAAATCAACTTGCCAGCAAAATATGCAGAATACTCTCTTGCAAACACATACACTCCCTCTTTTTTCTCTTACGCTTGCAAATGCACAACAACACAAACGAAATTTTATCTCAGAAAATAGTGTGATTATTTCTTTTAATTAATCGTAACATTAGAATCACTATTCATTGAAATTTGAACTGAAGTATTTTTTATGAAATTTCTTTTTTCTCTTTTAGATATTCTTTTTCTTATTGGATGTAAACAAAGCGAATTGTTATTTCTCTATTCTTTTATTCACTTAAATTCTTTGTTTATTTATATATTCTGCTTTTGCTTCCTTTACAACTTTACTTGCTTGTTGCACGCATTTGTTTTACTGATGTTCTGTGTTGGTTTTGCTTTGCATCTTTCTTTCTCTATCACATTTTATTAGACCCTTTTTCTCTCCTGTTTCCAACAATTTTTTCACTGCACTTCAAATTAGCCAGACAAACTTTCATTACTTTCTTTTTACACATGCAAAAAATTAATTCATTCACTTGTTTTTATTCATTAAACACACAAATTTTTCCTTTAAAACATCATTTAAGAATCCATTTTAATCAGAAGATTCTTAATTTTTACTGCCGCAAATTAATCCGGTATAATTAAAATAACAACCGTACTTCACGTTACTCGCTTGCAGACTGAAGTTTATCTGGCTGCTTTTATCTGTGACTGCAACAGCAACTCAAGCAACAGCCATGTTACCACATGTTTTTTTTATTTTTTTTTTTTTTTAATCGCCAAACACAAACGATACTTCCAATGCAAGGCGAATTCACAACATAACTTTTTTGCAACAACCATACCAAAATATATTATAACTTTTTATTAAATATTATAATTATTTTGTGAAATATTAAAACGAAATAAAATTTTTTTGGTATCAGACAGTTGAAGAAATAGTAAAAAAAAAAATTTGCCAGCATTTTTTTCAAAATCAATTTTCCAAAATCAAAAGATACTTCCAATGCAAGACGAATTCACAACATAACTTTTTTGGAACAACCATACCAAAAAAAAAATTTAAAACTTTTTATTAAATATTATAATTATTTTGTGAAATATTAAAACGAATTTTTTTTTTGCATCAGACCGTCAAAGTAACAATAAAAAAAGTTTAACAGTATTTCTTCAAAAAAAAATTTCCCCCAATCAAAAGATACTTTCATTGCAAGGCGAATTCACAAGATAACTTTTTTGCAACAACCATACCGAATAATATTATAACTTTTTATTAATTATTATTAAATAATAATAATTATTATTTAATTTTGTGAAAAGGATATAATAAAAAAAGTTACCAGCATTAAAAAAAAATTAATTTCAAATCATTTGGGAATTAGAGAACTGACCAAAACGAGTGTGCAAAATGTGAAAAAGTGTGAATTTATACTAATGCAATCTGACGAATACAAAACAAGCGAAACAAACTCTGCAGTAAAATGTCCCTCGAATAAAGTTGATCTTCCTAACTTGGCGATAATTATACACAATTTTGTTTAAAAGGTTTTCTAAAAGCTTTCAAGTACATCTGACGGAAGTATTACTTTATCAGCTGTCTTATTAACACAACTTTTAATCAAATTTTAATCAAAAGAAGGCGAAAGGCAGACAACTCATGCGCCCACCACAAGGTTTACGGAAAGTTTAGTTATTTGTAGTCAACGGATTTTCGTAAGAACTCAACATTAGAAGAAGCTTTCCTTTTATCAATAATAAGCGATAAGAAGAATTTTCCTAAGTTGTCATATTTTATACTTTTATATGTATATAATTTATAAGATATTTTCGCTGCCAGGCAAGCTTAAGCAGAAGATGTAAAAAAACTGCCAATGAAGTGGCAATATTTGCAAGCATTTAAGCTTTTATTTCATCGAGTTTAAGGTTTTTTTTTTATAAAGTTCGTACACACATTATTAATTATACATTAAAGGTAAATTTGTATTTACAGGAATTTATTGTAATGGAAAACCGTTCGAAGTCAGCCTGTCATATACCTTTAATGAAAAGCGCTTTAGCTCCACGTTGTAATAACACCGAAGCGAGATCTTTATCAATATTAAAAGAAAATGGCCGTATTTTTGGAGGAGTATTAAATTAAATTTTCAGAATCCTTTTGACTCAATATAAATACATTTTCTATATGCAACAAATTTCTATTTGATATAAATTGACGGTTTCGTTCAAACAGGAAAAAACAGTAGTGCAAGACGTTTCACACTAAAATACAGCGGAATAAGAGTTGTGAGAGAGACAGCTAATATGGTAAAAATACACAACAGTATGACAACTGCAAAGGCTAATTTAAAATAATTTTCATGCCTCTGGTGTTGCATTGCTAAGAAGCAAAGAGCTGGACTATCAATCTGTCTGTCTATTATATTTGCATGAAAGGTGATGGAACACCAACTTCAATTAGACATTCGGAGTCGTAGAAAATCGCAAAAACGTCACTGACTCTGGCATCTTCGTATGCTTCACATCAAACTACCAATCAGCAGGCCAACATGTACGTATTAAACAAGTTCGAATCAAACTTAGTTCACAAGCAAGGTTGCCAGTAATAGGGAATTTTCCATGAATGTGAAATCAGAAATTTTGTGCTTTTTTTGCAAACACAATAAAATTTCTTTTGTAAAATTCACTTTATTAATTTAAGCATTTTTGGGACAGTTTTAAATATAAGTTAAAATTAAGTTACTTATGTCATTTATGCAGGGAGCACTACCCTTAAGGATACGCCGAAATGAGTACTGAATTCGTATTGAAAATTCAAAGACTTTCGTGCAAATTAAGCACCAACTATACGTTTAATGGCAACTCAATTGTGTTTCAAAGCTTACAAACAATTAAATTTTTACTTGAAAAAGCAAAAAAAAAAAAATTAGCAATTATCAGTTACAAAGTTATATAATTAGCAATAGAACATTTTTTTCAATACAATCAAATAAATTTATTGAATTAAAAAATTTAATAATTTATTAAAATAAAAATTAAAGCTGGCAATACTAAGGTTTCAGGGAAGACACTAAAATAAGCGAAAAATATTAAATGAAACAGAATGAGAAAATATATTATTGGCTCGTTCCAATATATGAACATTTTATATTTCAAGATGTAACGTCTGGAAAAGTAGAGAGAATTTGCCAGTTCTTGCCCTTCAGAAAAAGTGTGTTGCAGAGGGACTAAAAAAATTTATTATCCATTGGGGACCGATTTTAAGCTGAAAATTACTTGAAAAGTTATCGGAGGCTGGAGCCTGTATCAAAATCTGTCACCCGGTCGATTACTTTACACTTCAAACTAATTGGTAACTGTTTGCATTTTCAAACTTCCTTCCAAAATTTTGCAAATAATTGGTATCATTTTTACACACACGGCATACATAATTACCAACTACACATACCCACACACACACATATGCAATATTCATGTATATACATAAATATGTACTGATATATGTACGTGGTAAATATTTTTGAATGACCTCTAAACCATAAAAAAGACAAGAAAAGTTCTGATAAATTTTTTATGTTCTTATGATTCATGACAAGATTTCTTATTAAATCCAAAAATGACATTTTAAAGTTCATTTAACACTACAAATCGTCAAAGGAAATACGAGTAGATGCGTGTGTGCTTTTATGTGTGCAAGCATATCAATGCACTGAGAGAAATTTAGAAAACTGCAAGCCTGTTAAGGAATTTCGATATCTTCAAAATTCCTGTGGCGAAGATGGCTCGGCTCTGAGATACAATCACTGGGCTGACAATTGAATGCATTTGTGTATGTTTGCTTGCATGGATATGTGTGTGAAAATCATTGTATGTAGATAGAAACAGAATAGTGGCCCTGGATGTTGGACCATTTAGCATCCAGCGACATTGTGCCTATACGAGCGCTACTGAAATGAAATGAAATGAATGAAATGCAATACTGGGCTCAAGTTTTCCAACTTAAAGAGCTCATTTATTTTATTAGCTTTATAAAATCATTAATATTGGATGACAATGGCAAATATTTGGAAAATGTAGCCGAAAATGAAGCTGATAATCAAAATAGACTTGTAGCCTATTTTCACTTTTAGTGAGCGCTCATGCGATTCGTTCAACGCGCTCTCGTTGGGCAGATATGAATACAGCTTATGGCGAATATTCAGAGAAGCCAAACAGAAATTTTTTGATATTTTGGTAGCAATAAAAGAAAGGACAATTCAAACATGTCAGAGTATGCAGCAATTGCATATGCATAGTAAAAATTTAATGGTTTTTTAACTCTTTTCTTAACTTTTAGCTAACTTGGCTTATTCTTTTTTATAACTAAAACTTCATGCTTTGTTAAAAATTTATTAATGTTACGAGTATAAAAATTATCTATGTCGCATCTGCAGAGCCTGATATAAAACGACCTTGAAAACACTAGGCCGTAGAGGCTCGGTAATTGCTTAAGCAATTCGTTCCCTCATGGAGAACAGATCTGTAATCCAAATTCCATAACATCGGCATTAATTTAAAAGTAAAGTACAACTATTTTCAGTGTACGACCCTTAAAAAATAATTTTTTTTTACGGAATGCATTCAGCCAATTTCGAAATTAAAACAAAGAAATTTAACGGCAATTTTTACAACGTGAATAAAAGCGCGCACAGCACACCTTAAAAATCATTAATACATTTTAAACAAACAACAGCAGCAACATAAAATTATGAAAAGGCAACAAACATTAATGCATTCACCCTAACAAATGTATGCAGCACAATGAGACACATGCCACCAAGAAATGCAACAGCCCAATAAATGTAAATGACACATTAAAGATTCGAATCATTTTTGTTATTTTTCATTTGGTCGCTGCTCTTGTCATTATTGTACAAATAAAACTTAAAAATATTTATTGCTTGGATTAAACTTGTTGACAGTAGCAACATATAAATTTAAACAACAATTGTTGTTAACTAATATATTCATTGTTGCAACTTAACAAGCTGCAAATGCAACACCTGAGTTGTGCAGTGTCTAGAATTAAATCCAAAAAAAAAAAATTAATAATTAATAAGACTTTGTCATTCACTAAATAATAAATGGAAAAGATTTAGCAATTTTGTGTTAAGTTTTTTTACTGTTTCCGATGTCTTTATATTACGGTTATGACCACTGTGCTTTGGGATGCCAAAGGAATTATCTTCATTGGTCCATCAACAGTCAATACTACGCAGAGTTAATGCAACGTTTGATAGGCACATACACTCTGCGATCATTGTGATGGCTAAAATCTACACATTGAAGTTCGAATTGTGTTCCAAACCGCAAAGAAAAGTTATCAATGCTGTAATGAGTATTTCGAGGGTCTTGACAAATCACACTATAAAAATGGTATCACTGCCTGAGAACATCGCTGTAATAAATGCATTAATCTATAAAAATAGAACGAAAAAATTCCAAAAAGAAGTTCTTTTTCTTTATCAGATCGGAAACTTTTCATGCCACCCTCGTATAAAACAACTTATTAACTTAGAAAATTAATAAAATATTGGCAAAAAAGTAAAGAATAATTATTTTAATTGCATTTATTAAATACAATTTTTAAAAACAGTCGGAAAGTTCTATACTGAAGACGAAATCTCATGTCGTCCGTCGTAATTATTTTTTTATGTACGGTCTGAAATACCTTTTGTCATCTCGTCCATGAGAATTTTCCATCTCGCTCGCACGCATTGATTGGTTTGCCGCAATTGCATATATTTTCTATTCTTATGGGAATATATGCAAGATGGTGTTTGCTCCTGCGTGACAGCTTATAGTCAGTCACAAAAGCAATTATGGATATGTATTGGACTCAACCCGCCTGCGCTTGCGTACAAACACTTCAAAAATTATTTAAAAATAAATAAGCTCCTTATAAAATCTGTATTAGAATTTTAATTTCAATAATTTTAAATTAAAACAAAAATTATTACATATTTCTCACCTCCAAGCTTTCACATTCAGACATCATTAAGTGCACTGGAGATGATCAAAAACAAAGATCAAAGTTCCGAATATACCAGGAATCGTTTTTTTTCGGCTACACATACTCGTTATCGACTCGAATTGATAAAAATGAAAACAGTTTGTTATATGAATTTAAAGAGCAAATATTTGATCGTCATCTGTTTTCGATGACGAATTTTTGCAACAAACGAACGCTGTCAAGTCGCGTTACAAATACTGACTGTCACTGTTAGTTTCCCCCAATTTTCTCCTATTAAATATTTCGTCGAGAAATTACTAGTCATATCCAGGAATCTCTTTAAATCAGATTAATTAATTTCAACTTCGATTTCATAATTTTATTTCTCAGCAAAACATAAAAAAAAAAATTGCCTCCAGTCATAGAGGAGTCCATATAGGAGACTTTTGGCAATTGTTTTCTGCAATGAATATAAAATTTATATCTACTATTTTAGTAGCATGTCAGTTCATGAATGTAAACCAATAGTAAATCTATACTTTTGAAGTCGTAAGTAATTTTAAAAATTTTCCGATTCACAAATTATTGGCGAAAGATAAAAAAAATATTGTTTTTTTTTTTGTCAGAAATGAAAAAGTAAACAAGGATCAGATCTTTTCAAAGACGGAAATTAAGGCGAATTGACCTCAAGTCTTTTGCACCACGCCAGTATTTTCTATCCTGCAAAATCGTACGACTTGTCAAATGTGGCATGTCTGCGGAAAATCCTTTGTGTGACAGAATTTTCGACCAGTCGCACAATTTGCAAAGCTTTCTGGACATTTTTTTTATAAATATTAGTTTCCATTGTTGAAAAAATATTTGGTTGCTCCACTTTTGATACAATTTTTGAGTACAACAGCAGCGCATTAAATTTTCGATAGTGCGGCTAGTGAACACCAGCATCAACAAGAATTAGTTATTTAAATTAAACAAATGCGTGAATTGCATAAAATAATCGTGAGTAAAAACACTCACGCCGCCATCTCTAGGCAAGAGCACATTCCCATAAATAATAATTTAAAACACACACACACACACAAATCAAACTTTGGCCATCTACTGGAATAATGAAGAACTAAAATATCAGCTGGGCAAACATAATGAGCATTTTGAAAGCGGGACACTAGAATTAAAAGCGGGAAGCAATCTATAGTGGAACAGCCTTTCTAAAGTTGTATGGAATTGCTGGTGTAGTGAATTTTATTAACAAAATATTCCAGTTTGCGAAATGGAAACAAAAATTCAATTCCCCCAACAGACTAAAGCTGCACCTGCCGATGAGCGTAACATAGAAATAAAGGCACGGATTGATTGCGTTGAGGAGTTCGAGCGCCGTGTCGAAAAAGCCAGACTATTAACGGGAAAGCATGAAGAATTGCTGGAGCAGCGGGACGTGTTTTTTAATTCGCAAAATGGTCGTTTTAAATTGCGATATCTTCCACCACCAGCACATTCCCTACTCGTGCACTATGATCGACCAGATATTGCTGGTCCAAAATTATCAAAGTTTAATAAGATCGAAATTAATCAGCCAGAGCTAATGGAAAAGATCTTGACACAAGCAAATGGTGTGATGGGCGTCTTAAGCAAAGAGCGCCTTTTATTTATATACGAGAACACGCGCATACATTTGGACAAAGTGAAAGATTTGGGATACTTTATGGAATTGGAAGTTTGTTTATCGCCGGAAGAAAGTATTGAAGATGGACAAATCAGGGCTGATAAATTAATGAAAGCATTTAGCATTAAGGAAGAAGATTTAATTACGGGGTCTTATTTCGATAAATTACAAGAGCGAAGAAATTTACAATAACGAATTTTAATAAAACAAGAAAGACTATCAGTTTTGGTTATATTTCTGGGTTGCGTTTAAGGGAATGCATTGTTATATACCTGTGTGTATGGATCGAACTATTTATGTATTTATTAAGTTTACACACAAAAAGACAATAGATCCAACAACTAGAACAGAGTTAATGTGTCGTCCTAAGTTAAGCATATTTTTGTCCAAACTCTGTGGTACAAAAATTAGGCAAATGTTACCCTTTCGTGGTATCTGCCACAATATTAATAAAAGAATGCAGGTGAAAATTGAAATCCATTAGCTAAGTATTTCCAAAATAATTAACATTAAAATTTAGTATTAGTTGTTGGTCATAACAGTTAAAAAATTTACGTTTCAAGAAGATTCGTTGGGTATGCAGTTCACCAAAGTGGTAAAGACGCGCGTTTGATATGGCCATTGATAGCCGCTTGTACATACCATGCTGATAGCTCCTTAAGCTGACAGCATAATTTATAAAACCTTGCTTTTTTATTTTGTTACATTTGCAATAAATTCATCGCTACTGTCTGTTTTATTAAATACTATAGAATTCTCAAAATTTCCAATTCATATTGGATATCACTGCACGGCTTCTAAAAAATCAAAATTTTACAATAAGAAAAAGAATTAACTACTGATTCCCTTTGGATAATTTGTTTACTTTTAATGTTCTATAGCTGTTTCTTTTAACACATGGCCTATTATTGCCTAATAATGCTAAAGAATTTTCTTATGCTTTCGCACTAAATTGGCAATCACAGGCGAATGATATCCCGAAACCAACAGCAAATACACTCAAAAAAATTAAGTTTTAGTCTCAAATAAACAAACGTATTTGTCACATCCAAACATACTGAGAAAAAAAACAACACATTAGGCCCAAAGTCATCTTTATGCTATGTTCTCACAATATAATTCACTAACGAAGCCGGGTGTAAATTTGCCCAACTGTACTGCAAGTAAGCTTTTAAAACGTTTTTTTTTCTTTTTTAATTATGTTTTTCTACGAAATAATTTTTTTATTAATTCCTGTTGCTATTTTTTTGACATTAGATTTAATAAGGTAGAGATAATTTGTTATATTGTATGGTGAAACATGCATATATGTATATGTCTCTTATTTCTATCAGCCGAGCAGAATTTTCATGAAACAAATTTTGTAACTGTTAGTTTAATTAGAAGCGATTGCAAATTATTTCGCATCGCCATCTGTAGTTTTTACACAAAACTCTCTTGAAATTTCAACACTGTTTAAGAGAAACTTTTGACAGTTGAGAGTATTTTATACCAGCAAATACATGTTTAATTCCTTCTTGAATTTGGTTTGCTTTATATTTTTCACTTTATGCATTTTCAATTCAGTCACAAAGAAAACTTTGAAAGAAGCGTTTGTGTAAATATTTTTGTTGGACTTAAATACAATTTTTTACTCTTGTAACGGTTAAATTAACTTCAGTGTGTATAAGGTAAAAATATATAGTTATGATTGTGTAGAATAGGAAACTTTTTTGCTTTACAAGAAGTATTGAAGTTACGTGCGTATGGAAGTATATTATTTGCAGTTGTATGTGAAATAAAAAATATATGGAAAAACCAGTTTATTTTTGCTTTTATATAAAACAATTCTCACAGTATGGTTATGTGATTTCATGTTGCTATTTGATGTGTGCATGTGAATATGAATGTACATACATGCATCCATATGTATATTCTTATGTGCAAATAAGTGTACACATACATAAGTATGTATGCAGTATTTTTCTCAAACAAAGCCTGTTCAATTACAAAGAATTGAACAATTACAATTCAAAGAATTATTTACAGAAAGATTGAGATCAAAAAAAAAAAAAAAAAATTGTGGAAAACATGTTGATGAACTTAAGATTTTTCTTAATCATTTTATAACGGAGAATTTTATAAAATTTTCTTATGAATCAACCCAGCGTTACATACAGCTTTACCAAAGCTTGCTGATCTCTTCATAAAAAGCTGGTGTATGTATAGAAATACATATGTAATGTGCACACTTATAAAAGTGTGAATTTAGTTGTCGTTGGTCCCAACTAAAAAGGCCAACCTCGTTTACATATCAATCTTTTCCGCCCCTAAAGATGTTTTTAGCGATGTTGAAGTATGAATTAAATCTAATAACACACTTTCTACTTGAGGCCAACGATATAGTACGCAGTAGGATCTGTAGATATGAATGGAGATATTTTTTTTTTAATTACTGAAAACTCCACAGTTTAACTCATTGTTAATGAAATAAAACAGACTAATTTTAAGCTTAAAAATTACTTTGAAAATTTTTGAATTAAATTTTCTCTAAACAAACAGTGGTTGACTTAATTTTTATTATAAAAACAAAAGAAAAAACAATTAATTACCACCAGTTGAATATCAAATATGTATGTATGTATGTACATATGTATGCATACATACTTATGTTTGTTTTTGTTTACAATATACTATATACATACATATGTATGTACATGCATATGCATGCGCGAACATCTGCTTTGCCATACATGAAAACAGGGAATTCGGAACTCTTGTCAAGCACTCAGCACAAAACGATACTCTAAAGATTGTGAAAATGTTTAGCTTCTTACTTCAAGCAAGATGAAAATTTAGTTCTCTGGAAAAGACTGCGTTTTAAACGGGAATTAAAAAAAATTACAACTAATAATTTTTAATTCTTATGTCTTGTTAAATAATTTTTCTTTTTTGAGATGAAGTAAAAAACGCAAAGGTTTGCTAGACGTCCAAGAGAATACCTGCCAGAAGGTCGTACAAAAGGACTTGTTAAAGTGTTTTGAGAAAAGTATGTTAGAAGGGCGTACAGCAAAGTTCTTTGAAAAGGGTTCAGGAAAAGGGATGTATGTTAGGAGGCCTTTTAGATAACAGTTGTAAAAAGCTCTTAAAAATTAGGATAATTTTAAAAGGATTTTTGAAGGCTTTTAGTTACAACTACTCAAACAGTACTGCAGAATAAACCCAGTAATGAATAAAAATTTCGTATTTTATAATTGAAATTGCTCAGAAGGGATGTATATGAATGTATATATTCGTTTATTTGCACATATTTGTGTATATAAATAATCATATTAAAATCAATGTATTACCTAAAGATTTCAACAGTTCATCAGTTCATCAACAATTTTTCTTGTCTGACGGAGTTTTCTATATCATCCCAATAGTTTAATCTCTAATGGGTAATGTAGTTTATATGTAGGCATGTGTGTGTCGCTTTATGCATTTACAAACATACATACATATTATATTTTGCTGGAAAACGACGAAGTCAACCCCTATCTTTATTTGATAATTTATTCAGAAATTGTTTATAATTCTTCACGGTTGCATTTACTTACCTTAATGCATATGGGTGTATGTATGTATGCATGCGTGTACATGCATATGCACGTATGAGTGCATATGGGCATTTGGTAAAGGAATACTGATCTGTTTCCATTGTTTAGGCAACAATGGAACAAGTTAGACCGCCGAAGGTTGGAAAACAACGCACATATGTATTTAAAATAAATGTTTGAAGAAGACGCAAAAGGAGTCTGCGCGCAGTACGAAACTGTAGCTGCATATTAAGGAACAGGCGCACAATATATCACGCACATATAACTGTAGTAGGGTTTTCTTTATTCCACTGAATTTCATGCTGAAACATGGAACATGCATGATAACATGGAAGCAAAAACCTCTTTGTAGAAAGTTCTGTTAAAAGTGGTTGATATGGATATTCAGTGGAAACACCCTACACCATGCCGTCACTGGCAACAGTTGGTTTTGTTATAATGAAATTTTTAAAATAAGAGTGTACAGTACATAAGAAAATTTTTTTTACTTACTATCTCCTGCGTATCAAAGTCACGCACATACCCACACCCACAATCACCCAACACACACACAATTTTTAAAGGATTCTCTTGTAACAAATACATACACATTTCGCATAACTTTAAGCAGATAATGTTTAGTAAATAAGTAAATAGAATATAAAATGAAGAGAGAATATAAAGTAAAAATCAAGATACGCCTTTGTTTATCCAATTTCATACAGAGATATATTTTTTCAATTAACTCTAAATATATAAAGTTTAATTTTTAAAAAACTTTTTAATTTCCAAAAACTGTATTACGAGAAAAAATTAAATGAATAAAGCTGAAGCAACATGCGAGTCGTCACGACTCAAAACTTATTACTTTGATTTTACATTTCATTTTAAATTTGAATGTGATTTAAAGTAAAATGATGTATCTAAAATGTTAATAATTTAAAAAAACGCAAATCTTTCCTGACTGGATCTCGTGTTACAAACACATATTTGAGATTTAATGCTATAAAATGTATTTACTAGAAAGTAGATTTTCTGTATATTTTTACAATTTTAGATTTTCTGGCATTAAGACAAACCTAGTAATCGTATTATGTAGCATTCTAGTAAGGTTTGATTTAGCTAGTTCACATGTGCGGATTTTCTTAATATTTCAAAGTAAAGTAAAAGTATTTTAAAAATTATTTAGTCGATATTAAACCAGAAGATTTACAATTTAGATAATTATTTAACTTGAAATAATCACTAGTTTTTATTTATTTATTTTATTTCCATTTTAGATAAAGAAGTTTCGTAAAAATGGATTGTGGAACAACGTTGGTGAAATATATTCTTTTCATATTTAACACGCTGGTGTCGGTAAGTTTGTATTCATTTATTTAAACGTTTATCTGTTTTTTTTTTTATTGAGGGAACGAACTCCTATAATTATTTCTTAATGTCAAATTGACAGATTGGTTTGGATATGCTTGTCGCTAAGATAATGTGAAGTTTAAATATTTATCACTCACAGTCGGCCGTTAACTTAACAAAATTCGTATTCCATAGCATGTCAGGCCAGGAATCATCACGTTTAATTGAAATTTTTACATCAGATTTTAAGAAATTTTATTAAAAATTTTTTAATGCTTTCGAATTGTGCATCTCTTAAAAACATGAAATCTAACAAAATTGAAATCGGCATGAAGTTTAACTGTGTTTCCAGTTTAATTGCCTAAAATTGATAAATATGAATATATGTATGTATGTGTGGTTTATGTGTGTATGGGTTCACAGGAAAAAATAATGTTTTCATTTTACTTTTACTTTTATCTCGACTATTTTGAGTAATAAAACTTTCTGAATTTTTCTATCGGCTAGTGAATCGCATCATTGACAGATTTTCTTCACATTTTTATGTGAAGATTTTCATAAAATGATTTCCATGCGATCTGAGCAGCATGTATTTCAAGCTGCTGAGCCAAAAATTTGTGTGCATCGTTTTTGACACGCCTTTATGTAAATAAGATACCATCAGGCAAGGCTGTGTGAGACTGGGGCAGCCTTCACTTGAGGATTAAAATTACTTCTTTGTTTATGGAAAGTTAATAATATTAGCTTAACACACAGTTGTCTACCTAAGGTCATGCTTCACTATCCTATGCAATCGTATGATTTATTCACATGAATCGCATGAAAATGTTCTTGTTTCTGGTGCCAGATACTTATACAATATATAATGGCAACTAATTTTTTCCCCCTCATTGAAGTAAATGCAACTCTGATTGCATGAACTGTCATTTTATAAACATTTTCTTTAACTTTTGCATAAAGTTCGACATGCTATATTTGAGAGATCATGACTTTTAAAAAAATTCCAATATCGTAATACCGAATTTTATCGTACTTTAAAAAAAAAAATGGCTGGACTTTCAAATTTGTTTGGAAGTCAAAACAGTTGGGATTTGATTGTTACCTTAAACAAAAATCGACTTAACAAAATGCAACGAAATTCAAATCTTGTGTTAATTAATCTGATTTTTATTGCATTTTTTAATTAAACAAATGTGTTATGAAAAGATCGTGTTACAATTGGATACTTGTTGTAAGTGTATGACTTATTGTCGTTGGGAAAAACTTATGCATGTAGAGGTATTCAATTCGTCATAATATAGAGGGGCCGTAAATAATTGTGAAAGCTCAAATGGAAACGGTCCCAATAGAATTTACTAACGCATATTTTCAAAAATAAAGAAAATAATTTTGATTTGTTCTCCTCTCCTTTCTGTATTTATGTAATGATGTGTTTGCGTGCATTTACACTCTACATGCGCATGTATGTGTGTATAAAATTTGGCTTCTTTTGGAACTGGAACTGGTTTTTTCAAAAAATGCTGAAATGAGTTTTTGGTTGTTGAGTAAACAGCAGACCAATTTTTTTGTCAAGCCGAAAGTGTTGAAATAAGCTTTTTATTGTTTACTTCAATCGTATTCTAAAGCGTTCATACGAAGTCTAAGCGAATGCATACCAGTATCAATTACCAAAACGGCTACTTCATTCTAAAAGCTACCAAATCATTTTGTATTTATTTTGAAATATGTGTGTATTCGTGTATGTTTTTAACGGAAGTTAAAAACAACAAAAACATTTACTTATTCTTGTCACGTTCGTTATTTTTGGTTGGCGAGAGAGAGAAAGAGAGAGAGAGGAGGTTGTACAAATAATATCAGCTTTGCTCTCTGTTTCACTAGTTGAATTCGCCTTGAAAGTGATCAGGCGATTTTCAAGTTCATTTCGAAATGTTTCGTTTTGTTTTGTTTTTAACGGAAAATAAATTTTGGTTTAAAAAAGAATAAAATTGATTTTACACACACTAATGCACACGTGTACATGTGTGTACGTTTATAGTGTACATGAGCAAATAATTGATTTGTTAATGCCAATAAGAAAAAGCAAATATTCTATTTTTTCTCTTTTTACTTATTTTATATTTTTTAATGAAGCATTTAAACAAGTTTTTTTTAAATCTTGATGAGCAAATAAGCGGAAGGAAGTCGCTTCTTCTTATTACTTGCCTCGACCTTGTCCTGCTAGTTAAGATAAAAAGAAATATTCTTTAAGTAGGTGGAACATCTAAATGGATTAAACTTAAACTTTAACTTGGAATTTTGATTCACACAAATGTTGGTTTGAAAATGTTTTTTATTTAAAAAGTTTTCTATTAATATATATATTTTTTTAATAAATAATTATAATTACGTATTAGTTAAAAATTAAAATTAAATACCACTTCACGACTGCCTTAAGTCGTCTAGTACGGTTTTTTTTTTTTTAATGAAATTTTATAAAAACATTTCTCAAGCGAGTAACATAATCTTTTAGTTCAATTTAACGCAGAAAAAACAATCATGATGCTCTTAAATCTCTACATGGCAGTGCGAAACAGTAACTCGTTTTACGCCAATCGAATCAATAAATTTATCGCATTTGTTATTCAGCAAACATTTTTACGATATTCGCTGTCCCTGGCGATCAGCTGTTTTTGTTTTCGTTTATTTTTAATGACAAATAACCGCCTATAATTTAAATGTTGTGATTTTAAAGGATTGGAAGGAAGCTTTTATATGGCATTGCGTATAACAGAAATATATAACAAATTCAAAAAGAAAATTTGAAATTTGAAATTTAAAAAAATGTAAATTGCAAATTACAAATTTTTTCTTTCTTTATAAATCCTTTAATTTACAATTATTCATTGCATTTATGTAAATTTAAATAAAATATAATATTTATATATTCATTTATGTGATATTTATGATGTTCAATGCAGAAATTTATTGTTATAAATTTTCCCGATTTTTCGTCCCAGCAGCAGTTATCGATAGTTTATAACAAGCGAATATTTTTATTTAAACAAATATAACAAAAGAGATAGATATATATTAGAATTTCAGTGGATTTATTTTTTGCTATTTCATTTTGTGTTTTCTGTATATTTTGCGAGTGATGCCACATGGGAGAAAATTATAATGAGGTTAATAAGAAGTTACTGAATCACTAAATTGTTACTGCAACTGAATATACACAATTGTCGATAAATCTTGCGATTTTCGAATCGTTATAAGTTACTGAATCCCACTACACTATTTATATTCTACAGAATATAAATAATTGTATTTGGAATTGCGTTTTTAAATCTTAAATATTTAAGTATTCCTTGACCTCCTGAAGCGGTCCTGCCACCATTTTCCGTTTATATAAAATTTCTTCAAAATCACGCATATGCAAACTCAGCTAATTGAAAGCGAACGTTACACACGATCATGCGTGATCCCCTCAACTGTGCCGCCAACAGCGTTTATCTTTTGTTTGTGTTTGCTTTACTTTCGCATGTTAAGCGTTTTTGTACATTTTGATGAAGTCATCATTTTCATATTTTATTGCTTGCGAGGCGCAAATGCTAAATTTCATTTCTCTTTATTCGTATAAATGATATATTTTTACTTGTCGTTTTTGATAAAAAAAAAAAGAAAAGTGAATCAACAAAATGTTTCTGTACAATCGTATGCCAACTAAAAACCTTCGGAGATAATGTAAACATTTTTTAACTTTAGATATAACAAGTAAAAGTGCTATATTCGACTGTGCCGAATCTTCTATACCCTTCTCCATGGATATGTTCTCTCAAAAAATAAGCAACATAAAGAAGAACTTAAAAACGTACCCATATCGTCATAGTATTACTTCGTGAGGAGGTGTTCACCGATTACTACTTTCTCTTTCTGCTGCTCTCTGCAGCGCTAGGAATTCTTTGCGACGCCACCCACAAAATTCAAGATCTCCATTGATAACAGCTCCACGGAGGCTCTCATGGCTCCATATCGCAGGCAATCGAAACACAATAGCTATATATAGTTGAAGAAATTTTTGCAACACTGTGTGCATGCATGTACAAAAATGCTTAAGAAAACTATGATGGCAAAAAAACACTTCATATGCCAGAATACTATACAATCGTATTGCAAACACATAAAAGTATACACAAACAAAACCACCACCAAATGAATTTGCGTTTGCTACAACAAAAACAAAAAACAAAAACAAAAACAAAAATTTTCTATTCATATACATAAGCATCCCGCCACGGATCCCCAGTGGCTCCGTTGCTTTACAAATATACTCAAAAAAAAAAAAAATATAGCACATATGTCGTTCAAAAAGGGTAAAATTAAGAAAAAATAGTCGTTTATCTACCCAACTTTATAGTGAAATTTTAACAGCAAGTTTAGCTGCAAACGTAGACGTGCTTGTCAATACACATGCTCTTGGTTTGTTACTCAGCGTGGATTTTTTGCATTTTCTTCATATAAATATATGAAATTATTTTTTGGCTATATTTTTTTTATTTATCGGCCGATTTTGCTTTTTTTTATAAGTGGTACTTTTGAAAGAAATTAGAACAGATAGGTAAAAAAATTTTTGATTTTAGACAAAATTTAAGGTCAATTTTGAGCGCAACAAAATTACCGGAAGGAAATGAGGACAGACAGACAGACAGACAGACAGACAGACGGACAGACGAAATACTGCCCTTCTTATAACGATCCAGAATATATATACTTTATATGGTCGGAAATCAATATTTATTGAAATTGCATCCCCTATATCAAACTTATTTATACCCTTCCATCCTTTTTGGAGAAGGGTATAAAAATTTCAAGTCAACTTTATAACCTCCTGACATGATAATCAAATTAACTTTTTTTTTCTTTGTCTTTTTTAATTACTTCCTTTAGGATTACATCTTTTGGCGTTGAGTTTTTTTCTACATTCTAACTACTCATATGCCTGCTTATCAGCGGGAAGATAAGCAGTTGTTCAGGAGGGTTTAGTTAAAAGATTGTATTGCATTTCCGAAAAAATATTAGCTGTATTCACAATCTTGTGTATTTATGATGGCAAGTGTAGGCTATTGTGCTTGGTATGAGATAAGAAAGAATTCGGTGCTAATAATATTGAAATCCATCAAAAGATTTTTGAGTTTTGAATCCTCAGACAGAGAGAATTGTATATTAAATCAATTTGCATTGCAAGAATTTCAATTTAATGTTCTTTTCTCGTTGTATAAAAAATTGCACTTTTACAGGGCGGGCAATGCATTTTAAAAAGGCACCTTTTCACAGGGCGACATTTTTAATGTAGAAAAGAAAACGCCATAAATTACTTACATTGTCAAAAAAAATTACTTCAGGACTTTAATTTTCAAATATTTTCTACAAATGTGAACAAAATGTTTTTGGTTTTATCTCTAAGTTATCACAACATTTGTAAAACTATTTAATCATTCATTCTTCCCTTTTCTCGATAAATAAAGTAAAATAAGATTTTACTCTCCTACTAAAACTGAAATACAGGAGGAAAAATATTTTTTTTATGTCCTTGCTTTTGAATCTCCTTGTAGTAGTCTAAATTTTCTCAATTGCAGTTTATTAGCTTTCAGGCTTTTTGCTGTCAAAAACTTATTGACCAACTGCAATTGCAATTTTTATTAAATTCTTTATCATTTAAAAGAAACATATTTTTTGCCAGTCGTATCATGAACATATCCATTTCCATTTCGGACATCCAGCCAACTGTGCCACTGTAAAAGCATAAAAAATTTTATGAAAAACGGAAAAATGCCATGAATTTCTGTCCTTAAATCAGCGATTCATTTTCTAAAGCTAAATTTTTTAAATGAAATAAAATTAAATTATTTCTTATTTTTAGTGAACATTTTGTCGGTCATGAAAAATTTACTAAATTCTAAGAAAAATGTTATTTCATATTATGAACAACCTTGAGAGCGGCGAAAACTCATACGCCTTTTACTGCAAGTAGTCTTTATCACATCTAAGCCATTAGCCATTTACGAAAAATATAAATTTTTTTGTCAAAGAGAGCGTTGCTCTCTTGTGAGTGGAAGGATTTGGAATTCCATTGGGAAGTGCGTTTGGTGTCGAACGGACAGTCAATTTGATTTCGCATCAGGAAGGAAAAATTTATATGGTTATTGTTATTGCAAAAAGCATCAGAAACAATTCACTCATTTACAGTCTGCATTTGTAAAGAATATTGTGGCTGCCAATTACTTACTGACTACTCTCTACACTGACTAGAGAGGCTACGTAAATTGCATTCAATTTTTTTTTTTTTTATTAGATGTGATTATTTTCTCCGGCGTTAACAGATGTTGTACGATTAATTATGCCACAAAACGGAAATACACGGCTACCGCAGGTCTAATTAATAATTATCTTGTAACATCGCATGTATATACGACTTCTCCGCGGATGTGTGTAAATATAACACGTCGTTTTTGTGTGTGTATGTGTGAACCCTCTCTGTGTTTATGTAAATATCCTTTGTCTTCAAAATGGCTTTAAGCTTTCAATATCCGGACGGTTGGTATAGAGGAAAGGTTGGAATTAATTTGCAAATGGAAAGGAAAAGAAACATATTTTTGAAGAAAATTTGGATTTTTTTTTTTTATTTTAGAAGTTTGAAATTTTGTCTCACACAAAAAGAAAAAAAAAATTATTTCAATAAATGAGTTTTTGGCGCCAGCATATGATGTCAGCCAGTTGTTTTTTTTTTGTGCTTTATGGTGTGTGCACAATTACTTTCATGCATTGCGTACTGCGAAGGGCGTACAGAAGTAAGAGTGGATATAAATGTTGCCCTGCGGAACTCACTACCACCGTAACCGTTGGCCCACAAAAAGGGGAGAAAAACCAATAATCTTTCACATTTGGTGTTGATTAAAGTATTGTCGAAAATTTAAGCAACACGAAAATATTTTGTGCCCTCCATCCCAGTAAATTTCATTTACTTACAATCTTTGGAAAATGTGTACGTGCGCGCATCCCTTGAAAATTTGTTATCATTATTCTCCATATTCAGAAATTTATGTTCTTATATGTTCTTCTACGCACACCCCTACACATGTACAGTAGAATCTCGGAAAAATTAACTGTAATGCGTCGAAAGTCGAACCTAAGTGCAGTACAGTACAGTACATTTCACTTATACAGTGACAATGTATTGCACATAATTGTACACTACTTAATTATGTCAGAGCTGGGAATTTCAATTACTTTCTGCATGGACAATTATATTTCTGGAATATGAAAACTCCAGATAATGCCTTGATAATTATGCCCATTTAAATGTGTATTTTTCTTTGCAATCCCAACTTAAATAAGATTCCAACGAGATATCGTAAATATTTCCCATGTAATTTGCAAACAGTAGCAGCAGAAGTATATAATATAGCCCATATACCCGTAAAGGATGTATTGAATGTAACCGAAATCTATATATTAACGTGCGTAAAGGAGTATATATGCGTGGCTATTAAGCGATTCGCAGCGTCATTGTACTTTCGCTTACTTTTATCTTAATCCTTGATATTTTTAATGTCTTTCGAAAAGCGAATTTTGGACCTTACAATTTTCCTCGATAAAGGTAAAGGTGCCGATTCACTATCCTACACAAATCCATATTTCTCAAATATGGCGTGTCTCTGGCTGATAATAAACTTAATCATTTGAGTATTTATTAGTTTATTTGGAGAATTTGAGCAATAACATTTCTTTGCATGTATATTGGCGTGGCTCCTAAATGCTATTTTCATAGATATTTTTGAACTTGTGGAAATCTCTGTGAGATTTGATTTTGTACTACAGTGAATCGCGGTCTGTTCTGACAGCTCGGTAACGTCATTGTATATTCCATAGTTTGATCTCTGTACTGATAAGGACATCATTTTTATATAGCAAGTTAAAAAATTCTCTTAAGTATTTGTTTATTTATTTTTCCGATATTCTACTGTGCTTTATATATTTATATAGCTGTGTTATTACAGACAATGTAGTTTATATTGTCCTAAATTTGGGGGGATGCTGAGTGTTGAATTCTCAATACGCACAATCTTGTACGTGACTGAGACGGAGTTTAATTTTTCATTTTTGCTATCATCCTAAAGGACATCCTCTCTAACATTTGAATTTTTTATGTATACTCGTACATATATTTCTTTATGTACATCTATTATGTACATATATGTATATAATGAAGTCGCACGTCATTCGTGTTCAAGGACATTGGCGCCGAAAGTTTTCTTCAAATAGAAGTCCCGTGAAATAATTCTTCAGTTTCTTCGTAATGCTTTTCCCGTTTTCATCTCCAGCATAATTTCTTGCCTCCCATTATTTTTATGCGCAATTATTTCTAAGCATACAGTGGCAAAAAAGAGTAATGGTAATAAATTTTTAAATGCCACTTGCAAGGAAAATAAAATTCAAAATAAAAATTATACGACTATACGTAATGCGAAAAAAGCATTTACACTGAAAAAATAAGTTAAGGCATGCAAACATAGAATTGTATACAAAAAATAAAAAAAAAATTAACAATAGAAAATGCAATTTTCGGACCTATTCGTTATAGCGAGGTTCTCTTTTTGTATTTTTTGTGGAAAAAGCCATTACTTTATTCAATGGTAATAAAATGTCATTTAATTAGTCGAATAACTAATAATATCCTGAGAAATGTCCGAATTTGCACCTGTATCACTTGTAACGAGTAGCGCTTCTACAGATTTTAATTCATTTTTTTAATGTACAATTTATACGAATCCTCATACCGAAAAGGCTAATGGATGCGTTTTTGCAGATTGGAATTTTCTATAATCTTTATCTAAAACTGAACGATACTATATTCTGTAAACTGGCACGATACGATTTACAGAATATAGTATCGTTCAGTTTTAGATAAAGATTATAGAAAATTCCAATCTTCATACAGTTCATACAAGTTGAAATTGTAGGGTACTCCAATAGTGGGTACAAGTCGTTTATCTCACTGTCTTTACTTGTCAGCTGTCAACTGGTTATAAGTTGATGATTTCAATAAATGTGTGATATGTGCGAATTACACATAAATTTACAGCATAAGAAAACAAAGATATATATTTTTCTTATCAATGAAACTGATTTTAATTTTTATTCTTCTTTGGCCTGTACCTAAAAGCGCGTTGAGTTGTATTCGTATCTTGTTTTCGTTATTGCCAATATTTAAGTTTCTCCGGTGACTGAATGGCTTCAAAAAGTTTGATTAGATTTTCTAACTGTTTGCATATCGTTGACATCACCAATGACATGTCAAATGAGATTAAGTAAAAAACCATTATCAGCTGCTTGTCAAATAGACTCTAGTGTTGCCAGCTTAATATAGTGAACATCTAAAAAGAAGCCACTCTTGTGGAGGACTGCAAAAATGAATCTAAAATCGTAATCAAGCACACAGTCTTTAAATTAAATCATTTCAGCGATGATTTTTAAAAGTGGACGATGCCTGTCTTACTCTTTCATCGTTTGATGTACATGATTTCAGTCGTTATTGTAAGCATTTCAAATAGCAATTCATTTTGTTCACATTTATTGCGTCATACCACATTAAACAGTTTATTATGCAGCACTTTCTCATCAGACTACTTTTTTATGAGCACCACAGAGGAGACATGCTTGTCCACTTAATTGAATACATGAATTCCTGCGCACATACATCCATACTTACTACAAACCTACACATGTTCGCTCAGCTTCTTGTTCGGGGTTTCTTTTTTTTCCATCTACTCTCTCTACTTGAATCCATCGAATACAATTGATGCCATGCTTGCGACATTGCAATGTCGAAGCAAAGTCAGTATTAATGGGAGAGTAAAACGGAAATTTAGAAAAAGTTATGCTTCACTGGCAAAACTTTACAAGAATTTTTTGTTTACGTCACCAAAATATTACAAAAAAATATATATGTAATGTACGAAAAGTTATGTTATATACTGTACCGTATCATCTCTTTGCAATTTATGAATCAATTGCATATATAAAACGAAGTTGTCAAAGCAAATATTTGCGCAAAACCAACTCTTGTTGTTTTCCTTACAGGTTTGTTGCCAGCGCAATCCAAATTTTTTTATGTATAATTTATGCGAATCCCCATACCAAAACCGCTGATGGATATATTTAAAGCTGTTCTACTCCAATTATGCCACACTGCCAATTTTAATTGTTAAGTCCGTAATTTCATCGCCATCACAGAAAACATTTTAGGGAAATCAAATAATACATTTAAATTGACTCCCATGTTGGCGATAGGCGCCGGCAAATTGCAGAATTCAATGCGTTTGTATGTATAGTAAATTGTTGAGGAGAACTGCTTATGGATAAAGAGCAAATAAAGGGTGTACGTTCCTTTTCAGTCTAAAATGGAGTTTTGAGAATCAGGGTCTTTTGCAAGCTTCCAGTTCTCTTCAAGGACTTCTATGGTTCAGCGTCATAATCAAAGCTTCTTACTTATCTTTATGGCTGGAAATGATCTTTATAGTCTGCATGAAGCTGTACGTGCTATAAAAGCAAGTACCAGTCCTTTTTTGATATTAGTGCTTTCTCATTGCCGTTACATACGAGAATCACTTAAGCAACTGTTGGGAGACCACATTAATAATTAAAGTTCATTTCTTGCAATTTTGTCCTCTGTGATTGTGGCGGTCAAGGGCTACACTACTCATTATTATTGGTCTACAAATCTTACTATGAGTTCTATGTCAGGCAATTTGCTCGACGATTATGCCGCCATTATGATATATGTACATAAAGGAGTAGGTTGTAAATGTAAATAGGAATTGAATCTGAGAATTCACCGAATAAACGTGATCTCTTGATTCATAGCTTTCGTCTTTTAGTTGCTCGATTCGACCGCTTAACATTTTGCTCAATTAAAAGTGTTCAGAATGTTCTGGCATTCCGATTTTAATAAGTTTTTCTCTATTTGATGTAACAAAACGATAAAATATAATACTATAAAACTAACGAAACCAAATATTATTTTACTTTACTTTAAGGTTCTCGGCATTCTAGCGATTGTTTATGGAGTCATCACCATGAATCAGCTTGGTGTGGTAGATACCAACAACCAGACCGGTATTCCATACACAGCATTTTCATTTGGGCTCATCACAATAGGTTCGATTATTGTATTTATTTCATTCCTCGGTTGCTGTGGTGCCATTCGCGAAGACGTCTGCATGACCATGTGTTACGCTGTGTTCATGTTAGTCTTACTTATCCTACAAGTATCTTTGATTGTACTGTTGTGGATTAACAAGGAAAATATTGTCGATGGTGTCAGCAATGCAATCCAATACACATGGGACAAGAGGTCCCAAGACCCTACTGTCTTTGAAACTATGCAAGTAACAGTATGTTTCATCAAAAAAATTTAAAACGTAAAATTTGCCTTTTTATAACATGATATTTTCTATGTGTATTTCAGTTGAATTGCTGCGGCGTTAATGGATTTAGTGATTATGCTAAGCAAGTGCAAATACCACCGGACTCTTGCTGCCCACCTAACACCTCTTGCATAAATCCCCTCAATTTCTATCCTGGCTGCGAAAGCAAATTGAAATATTATATATCTGACAAAAGCGATCATTTAAAGCATTTTGGAATTGGTTTAATTGCTATTGAGGTAAACCATTAAGTAATTCAGTTTATGATATCTCGCCATATTTAATATTTAACGGTCCAGCTTCGGCATGCCGAAAATGCTCTCCTTGCCAAAGTGATTTGCTTTGAAATTAAAACAAATGGTTAGAAACTTGTGCGCGATCGTAAGTTAACACTATGAAAAAAGACCGATAATATATGAAGCCGCAAAAAGGGGATTCCCACTGAAAAATGATCAATATACATATGTATACAGTGAAACCAATGAATGGGCAACTACGACAATCTAATTGGCCGATTTAATTTAATGGAAATCAATAATGGTGTTTCTGGTGAAATCAGATACAATATGATATTGGACATATCAGACAACTCTGTAACAGCAGTACTTATAGAGCAGAACCATTATTTATTCTATGGTTCTAAACGTGTAAATTCCTGTTTATTATAAACGTGATCATCTATACGCTCGTGCTAGTTAATTTTTATTTTTTTTTTTATGCAACCAAAATTCAATTCCTTTCAACTTATTTCTCCACTAATCGTCGATTTTTAAGTTTTAATTTTTTTTTGGAAGAATATCTAATCATTAACTAGTGCCCTACAGATTCGAAACAACAGGTTTTAGTATGCTTTGCAAATATCATGGCTTATTCTGACACTCTAATGTATGTATTTCCTATTTGTTCCCTTTGAAGATTAGGATTTCTTAAAAGTTCTTTGGATTGGTTTTAGTTTTTTTTCCCTATTAGTGCATTGTCCATTCTACAGTTTGTAAAGAAAAAATATAAATTGTAAAAACTTAAAAATTTTATTTTGAAACCAAAAGTTCTATCTTCTTTTCAATCCGAGCAGTGGATGCTTTTCTTATTTGTTTGTAATTGGCAGTATTTTGTCAAACTTTTGATGAGTTTCCCGATGGGATTTTTCTCTATCTGTAGGCATCTTGGAAAATGACCAATTTTCTCTTGATACATTTATAATCTCTTAAGATTTCTAAAAAAAAGTCTACGTTTATAATTATTTTGTGTTTTTTATGACGAATTAATTGCCTGCAGAAGATCACCAATAAAGAGTGGCGAAATGTCGGAAAGAATTTTATTATCGCTCAGACTCAAGAGAAAGTAATTATAAAAATAAAAGTTGAAGATGAATATGAATATGAAACGAGAATATTTTAACCAACAACTTTAATTAAAAAATAAAATTAATAATTATGAATATTTGAAATATTATTTAAAACTTTTGTAATGCAGAATATTTTCTTTTCTTTTTCAGCTCGTTGGCTTCATCTTTGCCTGTTGCTTGGCAAATAATGTACGCAATTACAAGCGACGAAATGCTTATTAATCGTGTTCAGCACAAACAAATGAATGAATTTAAAACTGAACCTCAATCACGTAGCACGTAGACATTGTAAAACAAACTATATTTCCTCTCGACACGTCTTTTTTTAACCTCCAAATAGTAAAAATGCACAATTATTGCATTTCCATGTAATAAAATACCATTGAAATACGCTCACATAAATCGAATGAACCAACAAAAATACCTGCTGTTAAATTCCTAAAACAGATCAATTTTATAATTTTAGATTTAAGATGAATCGAGTAAATTATTTTAGAAGTTACAAAGTCAAGTTTAGTGTTTAAAAATGTTTTAAATTTTTTAAATATACACACACACATATATATAAATATTCCCATATATGGCATTTATTTATATAAATATATAATTCAGTTAAAGTTTTCCTTATTATGACCGTAAATAAATGCATTTGCGTGTACTGCCTCCTTTTGTTTTTTTTTTTTTTTTTTGTTTTGTGCTGAGATTTGCTTATTGAAACAAAACAACATTAAATTTGTCTGTATTGAATTAAAATAAAGAATTCCTTATATTTGTTATCACTTCGCTTTTAATTTGCTCTAAATTTATAACTTTGTTTTTCTTTTATTGCCTCAACTTAAATAAAATTAATGAATACATATTTGTTATTATGTTGATATATGAATAATAAGAATCTCAAATTAATATAAAATTGGAATTTTGAATTACTTATATGTATTGTTAAGTAAAACCACAATAAACTTATTATACACTGTATTAATAATCGAAACATAAGTTTTTAATTCCGTGGACCAGTAATATAAGTGCATAGTATACAGGGGTTTTTTTTTTGTGCTGCATGAAAACCATTGATATCGGTAACTATGGTTTGTCGGCTCAGACTGGAACATGCACCTTGATGATCAATAATTTAAAGATAGAAAAATTTACTCAACTGTTCGCACAGCGCCTGCCATGAGCGAGCAATCTTTAGCCCCTGACCTGGTGCGCCAGTATATTTATATTATAAACGATTGATATTCAAATTTTATATTAGAAAAACTTGCATTCCAATAATATTTCTATTTTTTATAATAATTTTAAATTGTCATCCCGGTAAGAAAACAGCCATTATATGCATACCATGTAATGGGTCTTTTTTTTTTGAAAGTTCACACCTTTTTGGTTAGCAGAACTGCCTTATTTGACAACCAGCAGATGGTTGCTTTATGTTAGTTTTTTTTTGACATTTCGCTATGGTTCGCCTTACAACAGAGCACCGCTTGCGAATGGCCTCAAGAATGGCCTTTGTCTATCTGTCTGTCATTCTTGAAATCGAAAATTTCAAAACGCCATCTGCTCTGACGTTTCTCCGAAGTTTTCGAGTATAAAAATCATCAAAATCGAATAAAAAATAAAAGAAATAAACCTAAAAAAATTGTTTCATACATTTATTGGTGAAAAGTGACGAAATAAATCTTACTTCAATACAGTCGTGTATACAAATAGCAATGGGGCATATTCTTGTCGGAAATGGGTTTGTAAGATTCTACAAATTTATATGAAACACTTTTGCTTATTTCTTTGCATTATTTAAATTGGCATAACTCTAAAAGAACACCCTCTGTGTTTAAGGTATCTTATTTGTTTGCTGCTATTCGAATTTAATTTTGTTTAAAAATGGGTCAACGTTTCGTTGACAGCGAACGAGACCACGCATAACTAAGTGACATTTGAAGTGTTTGATGAATCATGCCCGATTTCTAGCTTGTACGTAAATAATGGTATTGTATGTTTTGTAAATATGCATACATACGTATATGTATGTATGCACATAGCCATGCAAATACATACATATATATTGATAAGTAAACGCAATCATATAGCATACACACTTTCCTACAATTATTGTTGTTATTTTAGGACAGTAGTAGCAGACGATTTGCAAGCTACTTTTAAGCTACTTGAATTTCAAGTATACACGCGCCTCAATGAATGACAAACTTCCTAAATGGAACAGGTAAAAAAACCACTTAATAAAGTGACATTGCACTTAACCGATATGTGAATAGAATTTTAAGTTTGAATACAATTGAAAAGCTTAATCGTTCGATATTTTCTTCTCTACGATGCCACTAACTATTTTTAAGCACACTTGTGACTAACACATGTAACACCTGGTGATTACCTTATAACCGTCTCGAACGAAAGAAGAAGGAATTCGACTTGAAATGTTAATAAAATACTAGCTTGGATCAGTAGTTCGGTTTCTGAATCGTATATCTGAATAGGCTGATAAGCAAACACTATTCTTATTATTACATTTATAGGGTATTCATGGATGAGACAAATAAAAGAAATACTGGTAGAAAAATGTTAAACAGCATATTACACATACATACATATCTATATGTTTGTAGTTCAATTACAGATTTTTTATTTATTCGCCCTTATTCCCTATATCGTCATCAATACGAAACGATAACGTTTCGTGTCGATGCTTGTAAATCGGTATGCCCATTATCAATATCAATTGGTATCGATAAGCGTCGATGCATTTTTGGTTTGCCTTATGCAACGTTAACGATGGCATCGATTTAAATTAAAAAAAAAAAAAATTTTAAAAATTTAAAAATCAGAATTTTATCGTCTCGGTAGTTTGTGTCGAAACAGTTATGAGTTTTTAAATTTTTTTTTTAATTCGAAAATATTCCTTCCCTCCTTCCTGAACGGTTTCTGTGACAAAGAATGCGGCTTAAAAAAATTTATATAGAACTGCATTAGCACCATTTGCAGCAATATTTTGAACTCGATTACATCTCCGCGAGGTTTTTCTATGGAAGAATTACAGTACTGCATAAAATAGTGAATCAACTCCTTAAAACAGCCTTCCTGTTACTGTTTTTTTTTTTTTTGTAGAATCAACCCTGACACCAATTCAGGTTTCTTACTCATAACGATAACGAGTATGCTTGTATTTAATAAAATATGCTAAAAAGTTTTAGTAAGCATTTAATTTTCTAATTGCAAGTGCTCTACAAGATATTGTTGAGAATAGAAATCAGTAACTTAAAACTACACATGACAAGTTTCGCCGCGTGCTTAAAATATTTTCCATTTTCTTTTCTTTAAAAATACGTTAAGCTTAAGAATCCCCCTTATCAAACAGCTGATCTACAGCTATACATATTTTAATAAGGGTAGAAAATGGACAGATAATAAGAATAAGAGGGGAAAATGTTAATAAAATTACTGCTATCACGAGTTGCCCCGCTGCAAAAATTATTTTTGTTAAATTAATCTCTATTTAATCTGTTCACACCTCTAAATCCTTAAAAAAATTTTAATGAAAAAGCTAAAGTAATAAACTGGACTCTGTAAGCTTTTTGCTTTTGTGCATTGGCGACACGCAATGAATTATTCGTATGCCATAAAATTCATTATTCTTTTCCATTTATATAAAATACTACAATTGTTTTTGTTTTTTTTTTTCTTGCATATTCTGTCGCCCTCTTACATAAAGGAAATATTTGTTTTTCGATGTTGTTGCTGTTACTCGTTAAATGCACAGCTAGAGAGTTACGACAATCGTGTTTGTTTTAAATGCTTCGTGTATACTGAACAAGACACAAATGTTCGCTCGTGTGTAACCGACATACACACAAACAATAAAATTATTTTACTCAAACAAATTTTTTTGTTGTTGCACTTCATTTATGTAAACACGAACTCTGATTGCTGGTACATTCAAGTAGTGACAATTCACAATAGACAGCCCGGTGGTAATACTAAATCCAATTAAATAAAATTCAACCGTTGTTTTTTTAATAAAGGAAAGCTTTTTGCAATGGTGAGGTTGCCGGATGTACCGATTGATATATTGGCGATATTTGACGCTAAATATATGTAAGACAGTTCTTTGCTACGAGTTTGTGTTTATTTTTCATTTAGCATTTGTTGCGCTTTAACTTAAATGCTTATTTATATATATATAAATGCAATTAATTATATTAAATTGTTTTTTTTTGGCTTCTTACAGTTAAATATATTACTTGTTTTATCGATTTTTTTTGTGAAAAATATTATGTTTTTTTCTGAAATTTCCCAATGTCCAATTAGTGGATTGTAAATTAATTAATTTATGTTTTCCCAAAAAGCACTGAGGGAAAACAGTGTTATTTGTAATTCAATACTTGAAGTTGAATATAGTTGAATATTTCGGAATCTATAACGCACAACAAATAAGGAATAAATACAATATGTAAAATAAATCAAAAGGAATATAAATTAGACCTAAAATAAGTCTGAATTGCAGTATTGCGGAAAAACCAAGTAGCTTTAAAAAAATCAATATGATTTCGCATTATAAAAATGGCCATACTGATTTTTCTTGATAAGGATATGGATTAAGTAACAATAACCATACGTACAGTGAGACCTCGATTATCAGTACCACTGCGAACGGTTCAAATTCTAAAGAATGGATTTTCTTCAATAACTGAATTTTCAATTTTGATTAATTTTTTTATTAAAGTACTAAGAATGAATATTGCTATTCAATAATATAAATTATTCTACTATTTTAAGTATATTTTTAAAATAACGTAATAAAACAGTACACATAATGTGATTTTATGCACCTTAATTTCGTGGAAAAAAAATTATGAAACATAATTCAAAAGTGGAACCTATTCCTTGCCTTCATACCGCTTTTAATAAATACAGACCAACATATTGTACATATTTTATTATATTTTGCGACAATGTACATATCGGCTTACTTTGCTCCCAAAACTTTTACTATCCGTACTTTTAATCCTATTATGGGTGCTTCTCTTTAATATCTCATTAAATACAACGAAATCTTCCTATGATTCTAAGTGTGGCCATCAATAAGTTTGCACAAAATAAATTTGCAAAATCCTCGTGTCAAAAGCTGAGATATAATATAACATGATATATACATATGTATAGAATATAGCGTAAGAGAAGAAAAGGAAATATATTATTATTTTCATTTTATATTATTTGCAAACTTTTTCTTTCTCTTTAAAAAATTTCTATTAAATAAAACCAGAAATTTTAATTTAAATTGAATTTTATTCGTCTAATTTTTTGTAACTTGAGATAAAATAAATTTTACTCCTTCTGACGCAAATATGTCACATTTTTTTAAGTGTATAATAAAAAAAATTATCGGAATAATTATTCCTGCATAATTTTCAACCATTCGTTTCAAATTATGGTCTTCTTTCCGATGAAATAAGTTATATTGCAGAACCACATCCCACTTGCCCAAAAGTTTATGGCTCAAGGAGGCACATGCCTCCTATTTATATCTATATTTATATTTATTGCTGGCCGTAGCCGGAAAAATGATCATCACAATACTTGTACACTTCATGAGTAATATTTCAGTTAATTTTATTTATTATTTTTTAGAAAATTAAAAGCCTAAATTTATAATTTGTTTTATTTTGATTGGTAAGATTTCTATATATTTGTGGCTTTATGGCGTGGTTCCACTCAAGGCGATTTCTTGCCAAATAAGGCTGATTGATAATTCAGCTGATGACTTTATTCCTTTATTATAACACTATTAGGTCAAAAATGTTTTTTGGGGTTTCCTTTTTTCCTTTATTACAATTAATTGAACCTTGGTTATACCTCTTAAGCTCCATTTCGGGCTGAGCTTAAAATCAGTACAATAGTGCTTTTAGTACAGTGGCATATTTAATACAGTTTAGGGATTTTAAACACTTTAACTCCCGCTATGAATTGGAATTCATACCAAAACTATTATTTACTATTGGATGTGTATGCTGAAGGACTAACTTCTCCTTCGATAATATTAATTTTATGCCCCTGATGTTTGAAAGTAGAGAACAGATCAAAATGTCTCTTAAGAGTATGATTCACTATCCTACACATAAAATTAAAATTTTTATTCGAACAGAGTTGCTTTTAGTGGGATCAGCAAAAAAAAAAAAATATTGTCTGCATAGAACGCCATGTTGTGGACATGTTTTAAAATAGTATAGCATTACATCATATTTTCTTGTGAAAGAATCGTACAACTGTGTAGGATAGTGAAGCATGATTTTTAACATTTATCAAGTTTTAACTGATGCTGAAAGGTGTGTTCTTAATTACGGAGTTTTCTTTTTATTTTCCTGTCAATTAAAAACTTTAAATAGAAAAGTTTTGTATTATTTTTTTTTTTTTTTTTTAGTTTTAAAGCATGAAATTTTTGTATCTGTTATAGAGTTTTAAGTACAATGAATGGAAAAATGTATAGGTTTTTAGCGGATTTACTGGATTAAGTGAAAATCGAAAAATCTCATTCATCACCTTTTGAAAGGTGTTTCAATTTCGACCATACTGCACACAGATCTTAACACGTTTTATTTCGCTTAAATTCTCTCACAAAATACAAAAGTTTAACTATAAAGTGCCGGTTTTGTTTGCAGCATAATCAGTTGCAGGAAAGTGCTTTTCGTCGGTGGTCGAAAGCTTTTTCATTTAACATTTACGGAAAACCAGCCGAACGGCAAACAACTTTAAAAATTTATTTTTATTACATTTATTTTGGTGAGAATCGTTAGTTGTTTTTGTTTTTGTTTTTGTAGCTTCTACAAAATGGAATGGCAAAACAAAATGCAAATAAATAGAGAGATATAAAAGAAATAATAATTAACAAAAGTTATAAATAAAATTGGATAAAATAATTCCATTTCATTTGAAATTCTGATGAACGAAATTCAATGAAAAAGTAATCAATTCGGTAAAGAGATCAAATTCTTAGAGAAAGTTAATGCGCGCGAGAGTGAAATAATAAATTAATAATTTTGTAAATGACATGCAACAAGTTTTTGTAAAACAAAACAAATTTATGGAAAAAAATTAAAAGAATAAACACACGAGTTAAGAATCGAAACTCTACATTCAAGTGATAACATGTTCATGTCAACTAACGAAATTACAGCAAAAATTTTGTGAATTAATTTTTTTTTAAATTTTTTTTTTTCAAATTTAATATTGTAGAATTAACAATAAATTAATATAGAAAACAAATTTTTGTTACACAACAATTATTCAAAGTCTGCCTTGCTTCCAGTCGAATGTATTTTGTACCCTGCATTAGTAACTACAGTGGGCGGCGAAAGAGTAACACCGATTTTTTTTTTTAATATATTACCTATATTCTTTAGCCAGTGACATAGAAGGACAACGTAAATACTGACAATTCCAAAGCAAGCAGCATTAAAAGACACCACTAGTAATAAATAGTTCGAAATAACGGCGAAGGACGTTCTGTCCTTCTACTCGTACATGTACATATGTAAATATAATCTGTATAGCAAATGCGGTCATCGTATTGCAAATGCAAGTACTCAAGGACAGTTCAAAGTAAGGCGTCAGTTAATTCTCTAGAAATCTGTCAACACAAAATAGAACGTAATAAATACGTGTAAAATCATTTTAATTACACGTACACGTATTTGGCCCATGTAAAACAAATGAGTTTTGTATGGGGAATGGCAACATATTGAAAGTGATAATTGTTGGCACTGTTGCCAACTCTTTTTCATAATTATCGGCTAAGAAAAAAGTTAGTTTGCTTTGAATTTGAGTAAAAAAACAGCTGATGAAATACCACTATGTAAACATATGATCTCAATTCAAAAATTATTTCAAAGTGATAAAGGCCCTGATACGCTGTCCTGCGTAAAAATTTCACATTCTTATGACACACAAAAATTTATGTTAATTTTCATAAAATGACAATTTTCATATGCTCAGAGTTGATTTTATTACAATCAGCAAAGAATGATAATATGATACCAGCAACGCCATTTTGATGCGATTTTTGAAAATAGGAGTGCATGGAACATGATCTTCAGTCTTTAGCACTGATGTAAAAGGTCTGTTGCATTGCCATATAAAGAGTTTTCATATTGTTTTGAATTTGTAAACAAGAAACAGCTGGCCGAAGTGAATAAGAAAAAAAAGTTTTGTATTGTCATATTATTGTTTTATAATGAACCTTCACAATATTTTATAAAATATAACAAATATGACCCAACATAACAAACATTTTGTGAATTTAGTAATGACAAGAATGCTTTTCAGCCATTCACAAATACAAATACAAGTATGATGCAATGACACTTTTGTGAGCTGGCCAATTAGAGTCCTAAGCTTAATGTAATGCAAGAGGAAAAATAATTCGTTTTTATAAACATCTCCTTAACTACGAACTGTGTCAAAGCAGAATACAAATATGTTTTCTGTTTTTCTATTTTTTTTTTGAAATATGCAAAATTTTCTAGTAACTTGGACGCCATTAATCAACAGCTGCATGTATTACATATACAGTGGACTCTGGTCTTTTGTAACTGATTTAAAATTTTATACTGAAGAGTTTTGCAATTGGCTTTTAAAGCTTTCAAAAGATTTTTAATTTTTTTAATAAACTTAAATACTCCTAAAAATCTCGTCTCAAAAACCCAACAGGTATTAAACTCATACTTATTTTTATTAAAGACTAGCTTCGGCCGGGCCGCGTTGCTGGCGCAAAATTTTTCTTTTATTTTGAACTGCCTCTCGGAGAAAATCAAAATCAGTGTTTTTAGGTATTTATAATAGAAAAAAATGTTATACATGAGTCGATATCGTGGGACTTAACGCCACTACACGCCGATTAAGCACCCAACGCCTTTAGCGAAACATACTATACACTTATCGGGCAAAAAGAGTTTAAAATAAGTGATGTTTATTTACTTTAAGTTTTAATTTATTTTTTTTGACGTAAGTAGGTTAGGTATGATGCGGTATTGGGCTAATTAACGCCAGGACACACTGATTAAGCACCCAACGCTTTCAGCGTAACAGAGTATAGGGTTATCGCGCTAATCTCTATCGAACAAAACAGAAAAATAAAATAAATATTGCGCCATCTGCCAGCCAACCTTCAAACTTCACAGAAACACAACTCACGGCCCATAGAGCATGCATATAAAATTTGTTTAAAATCGGTCCAGTAGTTTTTCAGTTTACCGAGATTAAATGAGAAGTCGGAAAAGGAGAACCAGTTTTTCTATCATCTCGCATAAAAGTTTTAGTATTTAACCTTCAATATTTTTTTTCAGAAAAGTGGCAACACAGTAAGACCTTTTAAATATAATATCTATGCAATTAATATCTATGCATTTATGCATGGAAGTAGAAAAAAATTTTGCCAGCGCCCAAATGAAAGCATAATGCTCTTTTCCATATAAGATTAAAACATTTTCTCATGTGCTTTCGATCTGTTAATCAATCAGCTGGCATGGCAATACGACATTTTTTTTAGAATGACAAAGCAAAAAAAAAAGCTCTGCAGAGTTGCATATACGAGTAGAATCCATTAATGACCCGTGACCACTATTTGAAGAAAATTTGTGCATACAGAAAAATAAATTAGTTTTAAGTTGATATAAAAAGATTTTTTTTGTAAGCAACTTAAGCTGCAAAGCTTTCGGCTTGCCCGCAGGATAATATACAAGTTGAAAGCAGGAATGAACCTGCGGCCTCCGGTTTAGTAGGCTGCTTATTATCCTTTCGCCTAGAGAGGCATGAAAAGTGTGGACTGGCTGAACTATTTTGCAGAAAGTCTGTGGAAAATTATAAAATTTGGTTTCCTATTTATGTATATAAAATGATTTGGTAACGAAGTCCCAAAAATTCTTTGTCCTCTGAAAACGTAATGATCAAAGAGGTAGCCACTGTTTTAAAATAGATTCCGAATATTTCTTTTACAACCAAAAGATTCGGAAATTAGCATTCGCGATTTTACCGATTTTTTGCTTTTCGCAGCCCCTTTTTGGTTTTGAACAGTTCCCCCCAACTGGTTCTCTGCTTCAGTATCGAAGCACTTGATTGGTACCAGGAACAGTAGCGTGGAATACCAACTCTAATGGTTGCATAGAGGATGCAGGAGCTGGAAGAAGTATCTTCTGCTACTAAACATAAAAAGGTATTTATGTGGCAGGCTGAGCTGTTGGGAAGCTCAATAGCTGAGGTTCAGGCAGTCTTGTAGAAAATACGGTGACGAACAGCTTTGTCAGAGATGGATCTATTGCAAAGTTTTGCGGTACAAAATGTATAATTTCGCTGGAGAGAGTGTCTTGAGGGCCAGAATATTGCGAGGCGTGCAGAAATGCTTGGAGAGCTTGAAGCTCAACTGAGGTTCGCATAGTTTTCTAGAAAAGAATACTACGTATAGGTTTGTCAGAGATGGATCTGTTGCAAAGTTTTGCGGTACAAAATATATTATTTCGCTGGGCAGAGCATCTTCAGGGTGAAGCGCGCCTGGGACTAGCTTATGGCACTTTCGATACCATCTGAAGGGTATGGTGTTTTATAGTATAATCAGTCATTCCTAATTTTAAATTGATAGTTGGCAAGTTTTATTCATTGTGAGTCAAAGATTTTTACATTCATTACTTTGAAAGCTACTAAAAATCAATACTGCTTACAAAAACTACTTTTGAGTCTGCTGTATAAAAATAAAAAAAATTATTTATTTTTTAAAAAATATATATATATTTTTTATTACCCGTAAATTCAATGATTGTCGATATTATCATCTTATTGAACTGAAACTTTGCCAACCCGATGAGTAATCGAATGATTGTGCGCTGAGTAATGGGTAAGAAATAGTTCTAGTGTGCCGTCTAAGGATTCTAATGCACTGATTTGTACAAATTACATTCGGAGCAGGGAACGACTTTGTATGTATTTAAACGTATATCTTCACACACCCATACATGTGTACATTTGCACATTTCAAATTAAAATCAATTTAAGAAACGGCTGTAAAATTTAAATGAGGATCGCTACAACAATCGAATCGATTCTTAAAAAAAAAAAGAAAAATAAAATATTAAGAATGCATTCATTACGTTTTCATACTCAATTTGTGTGATTTTATTCTTTAGTTTAATTAGTAACAACTGCATCTGTTGGAGCATTAGAGAGAGTGGGAAAGAAGAGCCAACAAGTACAGACGCTACAGAGAGAGAGAGCAGCAAAAATATAATAATGGCCTCAACCTCAACGATAAAACGATTTATATACATTTTTGATATTCTTTGTACCGTAAGTACTGCCTTTTTAGAATTTTTCACTGCATTTTTCTTTATTAATTACAAATAAATTACTAAGGAAAGCTCTTTTACAACTTACGTGAGCTTTGCTTACGTCAAGTTCATTTCGTTATTTTCTTATTATAATAAATTGCTGTATTTAAGTTTTGTAAATTGTCGTGTTGCTGGTAAAATTAAATGAATTTTCGGAATTAAGCGGAAATAGTGGCGAGTTCCGGGGTTAGTCTAAGCTATGATCGCCGCTTATAGACTTTTCATATTATAGAGAAATAACCCTGCAGAGTAAAGCAATAATTCTTGTGACACGATCAATTGATTTATGAAATAAAGACACTAAATTTTTGTTTTTGATATTTAGAAACTATTTAACATCAAACGACGTTGTTTAAACTATTTAACATTAGACAATATCGTTTAAACTCTTTAACATTAAACGACGTTGTTTAAGCTTTTTAACATTAGACAATATCGTTTAAACCATTTAACATTAAACGACGTCGTTTAAAACATTTATCATTAAACAATATCGATTAAACTATTTAATATTAAACGGCATAGTTGAAAATATTTAATGTTAAACAATATCGTTTAAACTATTTAACATTTAACGACATCGCTTAAATTATTTAACATTAAACGACGTTGTTTAAGCTCTTTAGCATTAAACAATATCGTTTAAACCATTTAACATTAAACGACGTCGTTTAAATCATTTATCATTAAACAATATCGCTTAAACTATTTAACATTAAACGACGTTGTTTAAGCTTTTTAACATTAAAAAATATCGTTTGAACTATTTAACATTAAACGATATCGTTTAAACTATTTAATATCAAATGAAGCCATTTAAAATATTTAACATTAAAAAATATCGGTTAAACTGTTTAACATTAAAGGACGTCATTTAAAACCACTTCTTTGGCCAATGCAAAATTGTTGCTGTATATTCATACGAAAAGAAATCGTTTCCACATGATAACATTTAGATAATATTACATATTTATAAATAACTTTTAGTCTTAAAAATTACACATATTCATTGTGCTTTTCGCAATATTTGACAAATTCGTGACATGATATCAAATTAAAGTATAGGCGTTTTAAAAGCTTTGAGAGTTAGTCAGTCACAGTATGCTTCACATGTTTTTATGAAATATCTTCGTATCTACGCACAGTGATCGTCACTACTGTCTGAAGTAGTGTTTTCATTAAAACACTTCCTGCCCCGCCCCTGCCGCTTCACGGCATTACTGTTTATATTATTTCGGGAAATATGGTTTGTATAATTTGTCCTGCAATAACTAGTGTAATATAGGGGGTTCTAGCCCACATTAGTCAAACACCGGGAGAACGATTCCTACCTACGCTGGTATTAAAAAAAATTTTCTAGAAAATAATATTATTCTCATAAATGTTTAAGTGGAAAAGGCAAAATCCCTATTCTCGGAAAGGATACCAGAGAGCTCAAACATGCATAAACTCCTTCGCTTGCCTGCACTAGCGGTGTTACTTCGGCGAAGTGAAATAATAAATAAAAATTCCTCTACTTTGATACCAGAGGCTCAGTAATCCTGCTCTATAGTTCAACTTCTTCATAACATGTCTTCTTTATCACTTCTGCTTTCTTGTAATTTTGACGGAAGGCTTCGCATAACTCGTGTGAATATTTTCCTAATTTTCTCTAAAAAAGTTTAAAATTTATTTTTAAAATTATTTATTAAGCGGAAAACTGTGCCAACTATTTTATTACAGCTATAACTATTCTAAATATATTCGAAAGGTTTCATTTACGATTACGTTATAATGGAAAGCAGTTTTGCGTTATTTAACAAGTTTTCGTGTCGACAGCAGTCAACTTTAGTTGAGCGATGCTTTATATCAGTCATATAGTAGACTAGAAAAAAATACAAGTTTAGTTTACTTAAGAGATTCAAGGCACATATACATTTTGGCATTAAGAATTGTGTTTAAAAAAACCATAATAAATAAACGAATAAAAGAAAATAATGAAGGGAAATTTAATTTTACAAACCTCCGTGTAAAATGTTCTTAACAATAGCACTCACATGACACAAAATGGTTAAGGAATTATTATTTAGAATGAAGATGATACTGCTGCAATTATTACAAGTCGGCGGTAACGTTCGTGGTAGTAAAACTTGCTTTTAGAAAGTAAAAGCGCTACAGTGACAGTTAATAATTTTTTGTTAGGGGGGAAAAATGTTATCTTTTTGAGAGCAAGATTTTCTAATTACTTTGGATTCGGTAACTTAATTCTAAGAAAGTTAGCTTTCAATAAAATGAATAAAATGTTTCTTTTTGCTAACGCCTAAAATATTGTTTATTATTGTTTATTTTTCCGTATAAAATTTTACTTTTTACTAACGCTTAAAATATTGTATATTCTCAGTATAAAATATTACAGTTTAATAATGCCTAAAAAATTGTTTGTTTAACACCTAAAAAAATTGCTTAGTCTAATCATAAAATCCTACTTTCTGATAACACCTACAAAAAGGTTTATTATCCGTATAAGAAGTTGCTTTCTACTAACGACTAAAATTTTGCTTATTCTCAGTATAAAATGCTGCTTTCTGATAACGCCCAAAAAATTGTTTATTCTCAGTATAAAATGTTACTTTTTACTAACACCTAAAAAATTGTTTATTCTCATCATAAAATCCTACTTTCTGATAACGCCTACAAAATCATTTATTTTCCGTATAAAAAGTTGCTTTTTAATAACGCCCAAAAAATTGTTTATTCTCAGTATAAAATCCTACTTTTAATTAACGCCTAAAAAATTGTTTATTCTCAGTATAAAATTTTACATTTTACTAACACCTAAGATATTGTTTATACTCACTATAAAATTGTTTTTATTATAAACGCCTAAAAAATTATTTATTTATATTTTTTTTATTATAAAAGGTTGCTTTTTAGTAAAGCCCAAAAAAATTGTTTATTCTCAGTATAAAATATTACCGTTTACTAACGCCTAAAAAATTGTTTTTTAACGCATAAAAAATTCCTTATTTTCATCATAAAATCCTACTTTCTGATAACGCCCACAATATGGTAAAAAGGTTGCTTTTTATAACGCCTAAAAAATTGTTTAATCTCAGTATAAAATTTTACATTTTACTAACACCTAAGATATTGTTTATACTCACTATAAAATGTTATTTTATTAAAAACGCGAAAAAAATTATTTATTTTCCGTATAAAAGGTTGCTTTTTAGTAAAGCCCAAAAAAATTGTTTATTCTCAGTATAAAATATTACCATTTACTAACGCCTAAAAAATTGTTTTTTAACGCATAAAAAATTCCTTATTTTCATCATAAAATCCTACTTTCTGATAACGCCCACAATATGGTAAAAAGGTTGCTTTTTATAACGCCTAAAAAATTGTTTATTCTCAGTATAAAATTTTACATTTTACTAACACCTAAGATATTGTTTATACTCAGTATAAATTTTTTTTTTATAAACGCCTAAAAAATTATTTAATTTCCGTATAAAAGGTTGCTTTTTAGTAAAGCACAAAAAAATTGTTTATTCTCAGTATAAAATATTACCGTTTACTAACGCCTAAAAAATTGTTTTTTAACGCATAAAAAATTCCTTATTTTCATCATAAAATCCTACTTTCTGATAACGCCCACAATATGGTAAAAAGGTTGCTTTTTATAACGCCTAAAAAATTGTTTATTCTCAGTATAAAATTTTACATTTTACTAACACCTAAGATATTGTTTATACTCAGTATAAATTTTTTTTTTATAAACGCCTAAAAAATTATTTAATTTCCGTATAAAAGGTTGCTTTTTAGTAAAGCACAAAAAAATTGTTTATTCTCAGTATAAAATATTACCGTTTACTAACGCCTAAAAAATTGTTTTTTAACGCATAAAAAATTCCTTATTTTCATCATAAAATCCTACTTTCTGATAACGCCCACAATATGGTAAAAAGGTTGCTTTTTATAACGCCTAAAAAATTGTTTATTCTCAGTATAAAATTTTACATTTTACTAACACCTAAGATATTGTTTATACTCAGTATAAATTTTTTTTTTATAAACGCCTAAAAAATTATTTAATTTCCGTATAAAAGGTTGCTTTTTAGTAAAGCACAAAAAAATTGTTTATTCTCAGTATAAAATATTACCGTTTACTAACGCCTAAAAAATTGTTTTTTAACGCATAAAAAATTCCTTATTTTCATCATAAAATCCTACTTTCTGATAACGCCCACAATATGGTAAAAAGGTTGCTTTTTATAACGCCTAAAAAATTGTTTATTCTCAGTATAAAATTTTACATTTTACTAACACCTAAGATATTGTTTATACTCAGTATAAAATTTTTTTTTTATAAACGCCTAAAAAATTATTTATTTTCCGTATAAAAGGTTGCTTTTTAGTAAAGCACAAAAAAATTGTTTATTCTCAGTATAAAATATTACCGTTTACTAACGCCTAAAAAATTGTTTTTTAACGCATAAAAAATTCCTTATTTTCATCATGAAATCCTACTTTCTGATAACGCCCACAATATGGTATAAAAGGTTGCTTTTTAATAACGCCTAAAAAATTGTTTTTTTCTCCTTATAGAACCTTTTTTTTTGCTAAGACCCTTCAGATTACAAGAAAGTACTCTTCCTTTTTATTCCAAAATAGGCTTAAGTTCGATAACTTTTTATTCAGAAGGGAAAGCAATACAAATAAGAATTGATATCTTAAAGATATGCAAAGTCAAATAAATATTATCTTAATTGCTAAATTATTTATAATTTAAAAAAAGTGTTGTTTGTTTTTACTACAAAACTTGATTAACTGCCTGTTTATAGAATTCATGTTGAAAACAAAAATAATTTTTAGTAACCAGTTCTTTTCAATATAAATTCCTATTCGATATTTTTTTTACGACTTACTGGCGGAAACTTTTTTATATAATTTATTTAAAACTTTGGATTTAATCCAACAAAAATGTTTACTTGTATATGAATATTTTTAAAAAGCATTTCTAAAATTTTATTTCAACAACTGCTTTCAACTTCTTACGTCGATGTTTTCAAGTGCTTAAGGCGTAAATAAGACATTCTCCGAATCGGGGTCGTTATCAGTTGTTGTGCGTCAGAAGAGCTGCCAGCACATGCAAAAGACATGAACTGAGTTCGATACAGAAATTTCGTGTAATGCAGAAAGTAAGCAGTTCGCAACCGCAAATACATCTTTTCTTCGTTTCTTAATTTTGTTGCAAGGTTGTTTAAGAGATAATGAAAGTGTTTTAAAAATATTTATGAAATCATCTTTTTAAAATTTTCATTCATTAAATTTCTCCTTCTGTACAGTTTTCATGAGCACATGTGCACATTGTAAAAGGCTGCAGCCACATTTCAGTTCTCTCTTTAATGCAAACATGCTCTCATGTGCACAGTGTTTACACGAAAGATTGTAGTATTGAACAATTTTCATGTTTCAATGAAAATTCAATTAAATATTTTAAGTTTTAAATGTTTATTTTGTTGTTCAGCATTTGTCATGTTAAAAATTAATTAATTCAATTTTTTTTTAATTTTTGCTTTTAAAGGCAAAAAAGAGAAGTATTTAAAACATGGCAGTCAGACAAAAAAATTATAAATAAAATAAATTGAATTTTATTAATATAAGAAATGCATTTATTTCTAAACTGTTAGATTAATATTGGAAAGGGATATCTGATAAGAATATCTTTTAGGGGGGAAAGAAAATCCCCATGAGGTTTTCAATATCCTTAACGAGGAAACTAAGACCACAAATTTTCTATTATTACGATCCGTAAGAAATGTTGCCACGATGACAACAAAACAAACTCTGATGATGACATTGCAGTTGGAATTCGCACATCGTATTGTGTCAGTTCAATCCTCCGTGTAGTAAAAAATGTATTTTGTCTTTCTAATTTCCATATGTTTTAAACAATTAAAATTGAAATTTATAAATAAAATTGTTTAAATTCATGACTCGTATTGACAAAAAGGACTCATGACCAGCTAAAGTATGTAGGAAAAAGGATTCTGGTATGTATTTCAGATTCATTCAACTTCAGTGCCAGACATAAATAATAAAACCAGTTTGGACAAAGGAAGAGAGTTAAATGGTTGGCTAAAGTAGTAAATTGTCTAACTGCAAACGGCATTTCGGATCGTGTCTCCGACTCCTGCTTCAAACAGACATAAAACAAAAAATGCTTTTTCTCCAGAGCTTTAATAGGTCTCGTGACAATTGCCCCACCAGTAATATTTACCAGCAAACATTTAAGATCCCTGTTAATATATATCTCAGCAAATACAATTCTCAGTATCAGTGTTTTATCACCAAACTATAAAAGTGAACTGCGCCTAATCTGAAACCAGAGATGCTGTAGCTGCCGGTTCTCCAACTGCGTTCCCTGCCACTATGGCTTCCTCATAATTCCGATAAAAAGCATTGCATGAATATGGTACATCCAGTTCATACTGGAATGATTTTCTAGACCATCCAATGGAAAACCAAAGAGCTTTTCCATTAGAAAACCATAATATCTTTAAAGTACTCGTACGTTTTACAGTGGGGTGTAAGCTTTTGCACACTATTACTCTGATGACTCTGCAAGTGAAAAATTTATACGCAAAAACTATGGACTTGGTGAAATTCGGAACAGTTCGTAAAGTATCAGTTTAAATCCCGTACAACCACAAACTATACTTATTCTAAAAATATCTGTCGGAATAATTAAATAACTTATTTTTACAACTACAATGAAACGTGATTACTTAATTTGTATTATTATTGCTAAATGCTCTGCATTATGAGGTTAATTTTTATTCAAAATATATCGTTGCTAAATTTTCTTTTTGCCCCCTCTACCTCACTTATTCATATGATTTTTTTTAACTTACTACCTAATATTTTCTTATGATTTGTATTAAAGGTGAATCCAACAAAAATAACCTTTCTATGCCGCCAAAAGCCCCTATGCAATGACTGCAACGCTATGCTACTGGATAATTCACGAGAAGAGACTGTGTTGCCATACATCGGAATCTCTTAAGGAGTTTTCTTTCTTATTAGAAATATTATACTACACGACTTTTAAGCGAGCTAATGTTAAGCACATCACTTTTCGTTACTAATGATATATAGTGTGTTTACAAGACGTTACTTTGATGTAAAGATTAAGTCACATAGAATACATCACCCATATGCTTTGCACTTTCTCAACTATCATAAAAGTAGTGATAGAAAGTGTTGGCCCAATCAATACATGGTTAACAGATATTAAATTAGGTAATTTCATCGCCAAATATCAAAGTACAGAACGTATGCAAAAAGTTAAAAGTTTCCTAACTTTAGTACTTGTAGTTAACGGCCGCTAATTGATTGGAAACAGTCTGACATGAATATACATGATATGAAGTTTAATTGATTTACCAGTTGAAAAAGTACTAAGTATACCTATGACGTATTCTATGTGGTTAGGCCCTAAGGCATGTCAAATAGAAATGTCAAATTAAAGTAAACAAAAATAAACTATCAGCTGTTAAATGGATTGCCCAAAAGGAGTAGCCAACTTCCCATTTGTGAAAGTCTAAAATAATAGTCCAACCTAAATCAAGTTTTAGTTCATAATGGGAATTCTCAATTAATTTATCAATTATTCAATTGTTAATTAAATTACACTGAATTCCTGCCACCAAAAAAAAAAATAATAATAATAATATTCAGCGGAATATTTAATATGTATGGAAATTGATGAAACTGTGTTTAATTTAAACATTTAGTTCAATTAAACCACAACTAATTTTTACCTGGCATGCCTCGATATAATAATCTATTCATCAGTTTTTTCTCAACTACTGACACACATTTATTGCAGTTTTCAGCCGATAAACTACAAGTGAAGTATGAAGGAGAGCCATGAAGAAATTTTAAATAAAAATTTATTAAACAATAAGATTTCCTATTATTTAATGTTGAATAGAATAAACAGACATAGTCTGATTTATGTTTACAACAGCAAAATTTGTTTAAACGATTAACAAAAGCGATTGGCGATTTGAAATCTTCTTTTGTAAATTGATTAAAGTGAAAATTTTATTAAATTAAATTAAATTTGTTTAGTAGCATCTGTTTAGGATTGTGCTGGTGAGTGTGATAAACGTAATTTATCTACTCGTCCAGTACGTGTTAAAGAATAAAAAAATACAGGGTGACACAATAGTCATCGATCTATTGAAGGCTTCTCCAAAGGGGGTAAGTGTTAAAGCAGAACCGATATTTAAAGCCAATTGCTTTTTAGTTGTCTTCTTCTTTCACACTACTCGTATCATTCCTTTCAGTCAGAGCCTGATTTATTGGGTACGATGGAGAATCAAAGACCTATAAAAACATGTACAGATCCACTCTTCTTTCGAGATGAATTTATTACTTTCCTTGTCATAGATCATTTTATAACAAATTAAATTAAGAATATTTTCACTAGAGTCAGCTGTGAGACTTTTTTTATTGTTTAAATAATTTGTGAATAATTACAGGCACAAAAAAGGTTATGGGTGTTTCCATTAATTTTACTAATAAAGGACTCACATTGACTCCACAAGTTGCTTTAGTTTCATTATGGATTTTATAATTTACTATGAAGGAAAAAGAAAAATAATAGTAACAGTCTTAAAGTATTTTAAGAAATTGTTATCGAAATATCGAAACAAAATATTGGTGTTTCCATAAATTTCACTAATGGAGGACTAACATTGACTTCACAAGTTGCTTCAGTTACATTCTGGATTTTAAAATTTACTAAGAAGGAAAAAGAAAAATAATAGAAACAGTCTTAAAGTATTTTATGAAATTGTTATCGAAATATCGAAACAAAATATGGATGTTTCCGTAAATTTCACTAATGGAGGACTAACATTGACTCCACAAGTTGCTTCAGTTACATTCTGGATTTTATAATTTACTAAGAAGGAAAAAGAAAAATAATAGAAACGGTCTTAAAGTATTTTAAGAAATTGTTATCGAAATATCGAAACAAAATATTGGTGTTTCCGTAAATTTCACTAATGAAGGACTAACATTGACTCCACAAGTTGCTTCAGTTACATTCTGGATTTTATAATTTACTAAGAAGGAAAAAGAAAAATAATAGAAACAGTCTTAAAGTATTTTAAGAAATTGTTATCGAAATATCGAAACAAAATATGGATGTTTCCATTAATTTTACTAATGGAGGACTAGCATTGACTCCACAAGTTGCTTCAGTTACATTCTGGATTTTATAATTTACTAAGAAGGAAAAAGAAAAATAATAGAAACAGTCTTAAAGTATTTTATGAAATTGTTATCGAAATATCGAAATATATTATCCTGTATTATGTTAGAAAAAACCTTGAGGTTAATAAAAATAACTTACCAAATAAAATAAAGTGGGTCAATTAATACTCAGTATTAATCTAATTTTATTTAATCAATTGGTTGAAAAAGTAAACTGAATGAATTATTGATTAATAACACACGACAACTGTCGACTATTTTGGTAGCAGCGATAAAAATTTGGTTGTCGGCTTTATAAACATGAAAAGAAGTCCCGGTTGTTGTGTGTGTCTACTTCTCCGTTGTTAATTTAAGGACACGAATTAAAAGGATAAAATGTTTCAAAGTGTCTAAGTGATTAACACATTTGCCACAGCAGGCCACATGACGACGCAGCTGCATAGGCCACCCGCTGCAATTATCGCCATCTAGTTGATTATTTTGCAAACATCTGTGGTATTATAAAAAATTTAACTTGCATACTCCTATGATGCCAAACTCAAAAACGACCCATTTAATAAAAAAAAAATTATTTATTTAAAATTCACTTGCCATGTATAAAAATATACAATCAAGTAAATTATTAATTGTGCGACGTTTTTCGCTATTAAATAACATAAAATTATTTTAAAATCGCACATATCAACGCACCAACGTCGTTGTGATGGCCGCGTACCCGGGTAGCAGTGTTGTTGTCAGCACAATCCTCTTCACATTTTGCTTACTGAATGTGTTAAATGCATCTCTGATTAATTAACACATTCGTAAAATTCGGTATAAAAATTTGATTACAGGCTGTCCGCCAGTTTGCCGTGAGATAAATTAAAAAAAAGAAACATAGAAAAAAAAATTTAAAACTAAATTCTAAGCATATTCATAGTCGCGATTCAATATCCTACATAATCTTACGGTCAGTCAAATGCGGCATGTGTGCTGAAAAAATAGGATAGTGTGTCTTAAAGATGCATCTCTGTGGCACATTTTTTTTTGGCAATTAATGCGATAATTTTTATGTGATCAGAGTTGCATTTACTTCAATTAGCAAAGAAAAATTCCTTTCCACCATATGTGTGATAGTGTGGCGGCAGCATCACCATTTTCATGCGATTTTTTAAATATGATGCAATCTCTTCATATTTTCCTATGAATGAATTGTTAGACTGTGTAGAATAGAGAAGTATGGCCTTCAGTGTATATGTATTAAAACAGCTGATACATTAACAAAGAAAATCGTGTCTATATATTTTTACTTTTATTCGTAAGATCTACCTTGAGAAGAATGAAAATTTTCAAGGAGAAAACCTTTAAGAAATACTATAAAAATTTATATTTAATAGTTAGAAGTAGTAGATGATCAGTTGATCTAATTAGATAGTTTCAGTTTCTCGTTATACTTTTGCTCTGTTTTTACTCAAATTTGTATACGTTAACACGTCAGCGTTGGCAAAGCAGCTGCTGTAATTGTGCTTATTTCGCTAACATTCGATCTTATGAGTCTTAAAAGTCGCGTTAAACAATTATTTAGTGTTTATTGTATTAATTAAGGCCGCAGTTTTTAATTCTTCACCAAATGCAGTGCGTTTCATATGAATAGGTACAGTGTTTTACAAATAAATTTAGTTTGTTTTTGTTTCAAAAATTCGGAAGTAAAGTGTAAATAATGATAGATTAAACAAATTAGATTTATATTTGAAACGCAGCTGGAATAACAAATTCTCCGTAAGAACAGAACAGCTGTTTTAATTTATAAACACGTTTTTCAAAAGCCCGATCTTATTCAAAAAAATGTAATAATATTATTATTTAAAAAAAACAAATTTTTATGATCAACTAATTATATATACTACTGTATTTCATTTATGGCGGCGAATATTCAGGACTAAAAATTCGCCTTTCGTACGAATTGTGTTCAAGGCTTCTTTTTCCAATTTGTTAAAAAATTAGGAATTCTATATTTATAATGAATAATTCTCTTAAAAAATTGATTTGTATATCTGCTGAGGAATTGTTGCCCAGTGTATACCACCATTTTTATATTATGAATTTCCAATATAAAAAAAATTAATTTCACATATGGAATACGGCCAAAAGAATTAATTGCTTTTTAATGTTCTTTCTAAATTCAGAAAATTAATGCATACATTTTGCATTACGAATTAGGCAGTAGTAGGATTTAAAAGTCTCTGTTGCCGGTGTAAAATATAAATAAAAATTGAAAATGTATTTTAGCACAATGAACTAAAAAAATAAAATATACTCGTATATATCCATGGTCCAGGCAATAAACCAGTGACCGGTGATTGACGTGCCTAAACCAGTCGATCAAGTTTCTTTAACCCAATTCCAATTAAAACAGTATTCGAAAAAAACCCGTGGCACGAAAATTTATATTTTTTAAGTGTACATTTTTAAAATTGGTTTTTAATAAATAATAAATATATTTCGTAAAATGTTACTTAAAATCCACAAAGAAATAAAAAAAATCGTTTCAAGCTAAGCACAAAAAAAAAAATTTTGTATTAAGGATTACTCGTTACACTCAAAAAAAAAATAATAATAAATTTTAACAATGTAAAATTACTTAAAGTAAATAAAAGCCTTACAGTTTGGATCTCCCAAAAGACGTTTATAATTTTAAGAAATTTTTTCTAAAGTTTTAAGAATTTTTTTCTTAAGTTTCAAGAAATTTTCCTTAGTTTAAATTACAAGTACAGCTAAAATTTATTGGTTGGGGAATTTTTTTCTACCAAGTTAGTACATGCCATCTTCCATTTTCATTTTTGCATGATCTGCATGATAAAGGCTATGATGCGATCTAGTGTGGCCTAAAAAAGCTTTTGTGCGACTAATTTTTTTGAGAAGTCGTACGATTTTTTAAGATAAGAAAATTTTACATAATATTAGAATTTTCAAGCGATCAGAGTTGCATTTAATTCAATCAGCAAAGAAAAAATTTGTTTGAAAAACTTTTGTATGATAGTGTGGCAATTACCACACCATTTCCATGGAATTTTTTAAAATCGGATGTAAACACATCGGATTTTCATGTGAATGAGTCGTTCGACTGTGTACTTTACTGAATCATGGCTTTGAAGAAAACCATTCATTGCCTATGAGTTGATTGGTTGGCGGTTCGGATCCCAAATCATCTTGTTCCCATACGAATAATTTTCAAGAAACTAATTTAGTATTTAAAAATTTACTTAAATTTCGGATAAAGGAAATGATTTAAAAAATAACTTAAAAATCAATTTAAATAAAATATTTAAAATTAAGTAAATTTTTTAATTGTATATTTCTGATATCTAATGAAAACAATTAATTGTCTATAATTACAATTATTGTCATATCATTATTTTAATACTTTTTTTTAATATTTAATAAATTAATACTCAATTTTTTAAAAGCCATTTTTAATTTATTACTTTCTTGAGGGCAGCAGAACATTTATAAAATGTTCTGGTTACTTCTTACAAGCAATTTGTGTCTCGAACTTCATCTAACAATTCTTCAAACAACCTGAGAAAATTATCAAAAATAATAATAGATTACAATGAAATTAATTATAAAGACACGAATGTTTGTTAATCCATCAATGGTTTAATTGAAGAGCAATTTCCACATAAAAATTAAATATTTAAAATTATTCTTTATTCACTTCATTTCTAACGATTGTACACACACGCACACATGCATAACATTCTCAAATGAAATTGCTACTAAATTGTTAAGTTATAATTAATAAATAGAAATTGTGGGAATTTCCAGCAAATGTTTTTAAGGAAAAAGTCTAACATACAACACACCCGCACCCGCACACACACACGCACACGTATTGTTCGGCGCATGAGAATACATACATACACATATTTATTGTGAAACAGTTCAAATAGTAGAGAAAGCATATTTGCTGCTTGTAGCGACGTGTGGCCGGCCATTAAAAGCAATTTAGCGACGTTTCTTATCTACAAACACGTCATTGTAAATATGTGAGCATAAATATATTTGCATGAGCATGTCTTAAGTTTTGTATTTACTTTTTAGTGGGTTACACGGCCGCTAAATTTATAATAGTGTTTTCACACAGACGTGCTTTTAATACAAATTTTGATTGCAACCTGGTTTTGCCACATAAAACCATTTTAAAACCGACTTTAAGCTCATTTTAAATATGTTGGAGAAAATGCAAACTTATTTTTCCTGTACGCAATTGAGTGCTACCAAGTTAAAATTGAAAACAGCTGATAGAGTTGAATAGTGGTATAGGAAAGATAAACGGAAAACCCATTTCTAATACGAAATGACAAAGGAAACGGCATGTAATTTTTTTACGGAATTTGGTTAAAATTTTTTACATTTAAAAATTTGTTTTCAAACCAATTTTTCATTTTATATAATTAATTATTAAAATTATTTTTTAAATTAAATTTAAATTTTATTTTTTTTCATTTATTTTTATTTTTATTTTCATTTATTAAATTTTTTATTAAAATTATTTTTCGATTTCCAGCCAAAAATGTTGGAGCAGAAATTCTTGAACTTGAAAGCTTTCAGCGTATTTAGAGTTACTGATTGGTAAATTTTTTTTCGAATAAAAATATTCAAAATGTGAACTCTACAATTCTATATCTTTGTCACACGAAACACACATTTTTCATAAATTTTTCTATTATTTTTAGAATTCAAAGAAAGAAAAATATTTGAAGATAATTATTCATGACTAATGAAGTGTAGAAATTGTGAAGATATTTCGTTGACAAATCAATGAATAATTTCTTTATTTGCAAAGTAATTATTATATTTATATTTAATTACAAATGACATAATCCTCCTTTACCTTTATCAATTTTAAAAAATTTCGCGTTTACACTGCGAAGTTTTTCTTTCATTATATACAAAAAGACTTCTTGTCAAATAACTATTAAATTGAAAGCTGTGACAGAGGCTGCACACATTTTAAAAGCCATTTGATATCAATTTCATTTTCTAGTTGTCTGAAGGAAAGCAATCAAAATAATTGCTCCAATGAATGTCCTTCAGGATATAAATAAAAAGAGAACAAATATTTATATTTATTTATTATCTTTACTTAAAAACATAATTATTTTACAAATGCATATTTTTATAAATCCGCTGATTCAAATTCAAAATAATGTTAAAGGTCATGTTTTACTATCCTACACAATGGTATGATCTGTCACATATGACTGTGCTGGCAAAAGAGTATAGTGTGGCCTAAAAATGTACAAATTTTTTTACAATCGGAAGTTTATGAAAGTTTCCATAAAATGACAATTTTCATGCGATCATACTTCAATCTACAAAGAAAAAATTTGTTTGCAACATATTTGTATAATATTGTAGCACCTTCAGGGCCATTTTGATGCGACTTTTTAAAATGGGAAGGGTATTACTACAGATTTTCGTGTGAATGATTCGTATGACTGTGTAGGATAGTGTATTGAAAGCAATTTTGTTTGAAATTTAAAAGTGTTTACAGGTTTGTATTCGCTCACACGATCTAATTTATTTTCTAATATTAATATACTCAGACTTTTTCACTAACACATTCATACTTTAAAAAGTTGTTGCAAACTTGCAACCAAAACACTTTCCCTGCAATTGATATAAAACAGCTGATATAACCAGCTGATATCAACAGTTAATATAAACAGTTTTATGGACACACTGATGGCATCTTGTGAGAAAACTCTGTTAAAATTGTGTGCAGCCTACGTCATAGCCCACAATTTTTGTAAATTTCTTATTTATTTAAATTGTATTTCTAAAACAATTTCCTGTTTGAAACTGATAAGATTTCTAATAAAAGATAATTCTTTGCTTTTGAATGTGACTTCAGAAGCCTCAATTAAATGACATTTAATCGGAATGTAATTATAGTGCGCAATTAACTGGAACGTAAATATTTTTTATGAAATTTGCAAACAGCGGCAACAAATATGATTACAAGGTGTAGTGACTTATAAAGAATCGACTGTAGAACTATCTTTTCGTTTGAAGCGATTTGAGCACCAGCTGTTGAAAAAGTGAACCATTTTGCGAAACCCCGTTAGTTATTGCAAAAACTTAAAATGAAGTTCCAAGTAACTGTAGGAAAAGTGCAAAAAAACTGTATCCAAGTTTTTTTTTTATCAAGTTTTATATGTTGTTGCTCTACGTAGATAAGAGCGTGATTTGGACTTGACCGCAATTGAGACTGTAATATTTGTATGACTTGTTATTGATGTACAATATTTTTGTAAAGGATTGAATTAAAAAAAAACCGACAATTACAAATTGAAATTGAAATTTAATGTGCAATTTTTGTCATCACACTACTTGGACTGAGAACGGGAGCGTTTCCACTTTTCAAACGAATTCGTTCTAGAAAAATTAGATTTTAGCCGACTAATAGATTCAGTTGGATTATCAGCTGACTGAAAAGTATTCAATATTACCACAATTTTCGGAAATAACAGCAACTGTCACTCTGTTTCACAGTCAGTTTTCAATTGATGGACAATATGATGACTTGAGGGTCACACTGTCCGTTCGCATTACATTACAAATTATACTTTTTTGGAAAAAAAAAATTTTTATATTTTAAAAATGTGGAGAATTTTTGTTTGCAAGCTTTGCACATCTCCACATTTTATGTTCAGCCAGATCCCCACACATCAATGCATTTTGGTTTCTCCCAATCCCGCTTACCTCCCAAATTAAGCGATGATTAGGCTGCAAAATGATTCATGTCTTAAGTCACACCCCGTGAAATTTGTTAATCTATTTAAACTTGTAACATTACAAGCTTTTAAATGCTACAATTAGGTCATTATATGACAAGCGATCCTCCATTGTTATTGCAATGCAATATTTTCATTGTGCAATTGATTGTAATAATCGTGTGATTTAAAATTATTATAATTATTTTTTAAATAATTTGCAAAATGTTTGCCTGAAGTTGTAATTAAACAATTTTGCATAATCGTGTTATTCAAATGGTCCACATTAACAACGACAGTAAAATAAAATAATATTTTGTATTTTTATCTGTCTGTCACGAGTAAAACAATGACCCGTCATGCACTATGCGTCAGTTAGAAAATCAATGAAATGTTATCAACTTTGACAGAGCACTTCATGTGTTGTAATGCAAACAGAGATCTTGTGTTCGAGACCCGCCCTTTTTTGCCACTTTGTTACATGATGTTCGTAAAGACCACATAAATTTCTGATTAATGTGGCAGAGAACCGCGTTAAATCGTAGTCACACAGAATACATCATACGTGTACTTTGTATTCTTTTAACAGATGAAAATGTGGCCAAGGAAATGCTGCCACAATCAATACTTTGTTAACTTTCAGATAATAAATCAGCTGTTCTTATACATTAAATTAAGATCCACGAACAGCCATTTACAACATGCTAAATAAAAATATACAAAGTATCCTATGTGAATAGGCCTATACGCTTCTAAATCAGCTGTCTATTTTAGGCTTGAACCACTTTGAATTTCCCTGCATTATATTTCACAGCTGTTCTCTCGCTTGCAGAGGTGTATTTCTTCAGCAAGAATTGTGTTTATTAAGTTGCAGAACTTTTGGCTGTCGAATCGACTAATGATTGCCGCTTATGTAAGCAATAATAAAGGCCATGCTTCACTAACCCACACAGTCATACTATTCATTTAAACGAAAACCTGTTGTAATTCCATCTCTTTTTAAAAAATCGCATGAAAATGGTGTTGTAGATCCCATACTATCATAAAAAAATGTTGCAAACAAATTTTGTCTTTGCTACTTGAAGTAAATGCAACTCTGAGAACGCATGAAAATTTTAATTTTATGAAAGTTTCACAAACTTTTACTTTTGTCAAATAGAACTTGTCACACAGACGAATTTTTAGGGCACACTATCCTACTTTTTCAACAGACATGCCAAATTTGGCAAATCGTACTATTGTGTGGTATAGTGTAGAATGACCTTATAAGAAGGATTTGCGTCCTCTATCCTAATCAAAAGCTTGTGAGGAGAATAAAAGAAAAATTTCTACTTCACTAAAAAACGAATTCACAGATCACTTTATTATTTTTTTCTTGGTTAAAATTATTGATCTCTGGAGTATTCCTTCTGAAGATAAAAGGAAAAAATAATTTTTGTCTTCGACTCCATTTCAAAGTCTAAGGAAAAAGGGATTTTTAAAAAACTCACGTACAGCTTGCATATTCTATACGAGTAGATGTCAGTCGTTTCGACTGTACAGTGGATTTCGTTTATAGCCGCCACAGCTTGTAATCACAGAGTAAATACTGGTATAGTGCACGCTAATAACATTTGCGGCTGCTGTTTTTAAAGTCCATAGAAAATAATTATTTTATTATAATTTCGCGATAAAATCAAATTTCACTTGAACTTTCAGACTGATAAAGACACATTCATATAAAAATAATGGTTACTACTACACTTTAAAACCACCAGAAATTTTTGCAACGAAAAACATATTACGGGAAACAAAAAGTACCAACCAGTTGCATATTTCGGAAAAAAAATTTCCCTTGCATGTATTACGTGCCATTGAATTTCTTTCCCTGACTTATTTTAGATGTCAAAATCTGCAACAATTTGCGTATAACTGTCGCTAGTGACTATAAGCGAAATGTACTGTAATGCAAATACATTAATTCTTTTGCAAAGTATGGAACAAATTACAATGAAGTGGAAAGCAATTTGCAATTACGCATGCAAGTAAGTCAGTCTGTTTGTAATACCGCTTACAGGTTTAATAAATTGTTGTGTTGAACGACCTTGAGACCAAGTGCAGATGTATTCACACAAATATTTATGACGACATTTTAATATTGGACTTTCTGGCGTCTGTCCATTTTATTCTTCTCCACCCAGATTGCTTATTTACTTTGTGGCGCAGCAAATATTTAAATTTTTTAATATTAATTCTGTGGCTTGGAAAAGTATCTGAAAGTGTGCTGGTAGTATATTATTTTTCGTGTGTGTGGGTGGGTGCGTACATCAGAGATGATAAATTTCTATCAACATGCTATAATATGGTACTTTTTCGAGTCTAATAGTGGTATTATTTCCTTATGTTGACTCTCCGATATGCAACTTTTAAGGAAAGAGAAGAAAATGGAGTAACAAATATGGTTTGCTATTGTTTTTGAGAGAATCAGAGTTGTATTTGCAGATAAACATAAACAGTTATTTTCTCACAATTATATTTAATATATTTATATCAAAATTTTATTGCATAAATAGGCGAAGAAACTTTAAAAGAGAAAAAAAAAATCTAAAAAATCGAAAAAATCGTTTCACTGACATATAAAAGATGCGAACAAATTTTTCTGCTTGAAATAAATGCTGCCCTGATATCGTCGTTTGGTTGATCGTATGAACTGTCAAAAAAAAAATGTGTGACAAGTTATGCTTTTGCTGCATACTACAATAATTTTCCAGCAGACATGCCCCATTTGTCATATCGTGCGATTGTGTAGGATATTGAATCGCACCCTTTAGTAATGTAAATATAAAAAATATTGCCCAAAGTGACTTGTAAAGTACGTTTTGTTGTGTTCTAAAAATTCATCTGTGTTGACGATTTGTTAACTAGTGCGGCGATTTTTAAGACTTTATAACAATTTTCATAAAATTAGAGTTGCATTTTCTCTAAGCAGCTAATAATAGTACGTCACCTTTCAGCCTTTTTTTTGATGAAATTTTTTAAAGTAGAATGGAATTACATTAGATTTTCCTATAAATGAATTGTACGACTATGTAAGATAGTAAAGCATGGCATTTATAAAATAGAGCCATTCATATTTAAAATTAAGAACATATAAAAAATTAATTAGTTTTAAATTACAAAGCAAGGCATTGTGATAGATTTCTGGAGATTTTTATATATTTTTTATATATATATATATATATATGGATATATATATTTTTATATATATATATATGTATATATTTTTTTTTTTGACAATTCGCGAGGAATTGGGTGATGTGATAGAGAAAACGGAAGACATAAAGGAGGGGCATATGTATGTTATCATCAATCTAAATTGTTGGCTACTCAATGATAAATGATCTTCATAAATTAAGCATTCCAACAAATATTAGCATACGAGTTATTAAAGCCCTTGAGAAATAGTACGGCAACACCATGAAATCGCTAACTAAAAACCAACTGTTCTATATAAAAAATAGTTTGTATATTTGCGATGGATAATGTCAAAAACAAATAGAAATGCCTCAAGCCTAAGTAATTTCTCAAGGTCAAAGTTTCCGATCTGAACTGTAGTTAAACAGCAAATAAATTTCAAATGACTATTAGGGGCCATCAAGGTACTTTTTAGGTTCGATTTGTACCCAAAAAGAAAGAAAGAACAGGAACAACTTTGTCTTCTCCGATGCACATGCATACAGACAGTGCTGTTATACTGTGTTGGTGTTTGTCAAAGATAACAAAAGAGTTAGTGTCATTGATGATATCATGTGCAGCGACACACACAAGCACACATATACATACACTTATTGGTTTAGTTTGATGTAAAGGAATAATACATTTATAAATACATAACGAGTATTTACGTTAAATGTTTATTTTTTACAAACTTTGCTTTTCATATTAAATTGTGTTGCTTTTTTAATCACTTAACAAATTGTTTTCCTTTTATGCGTATCATATTTCAGCTTGAGGTATAATTTTTAAAGCGATTTTATTATCGCCAAAGCAAGTTGTTTGCAAATGTTATCGCAAAGTTTTATCAAACGTTTTGGAACGTTTGCTGGTTAAGAAAGTAAACAGTTAGTAACCCGCCGTGAGTTTCTTTAAAATCGAGACAGATTATTAAGTGTTTTTGATATAGTCGTGCATAATTATGTGTAATACGGATGTATTGAGCTCCTAGTTTTATGGTCAATAGTTCGTCGATCGTTTCTGCGAAGGTTATTACAGTTTATGGCAATTTAATTAGCAACTTGTGAGCTAATTTGATATCTTTCTGTAAATTGAATGTTAAGTCTTTATGATCCGATGACACTATAAAGTGTAAACGTGATGTATAAGCGGATTATAATACTTGCACTTTAATGAATTGAAATACTTTATATTGTATACTTTCAGTTGCTGGCAGCAGTACTAATAGGATTCGGAATCTACGTCATTTTAACGTACGACACAAATGAAATTGCCTCAACAGCTGCGTACGCTTACATAGGAATTGGCGTTTCCATATTTGTGGTTTTGCTATTTTTAACCATTGGAGCCGCAAAAGAAAACGTCTGCTGCACTATAACGGTGGGTAACCAAACAAAATAAAAAAAATTCATTCACATCTGCTCGAATAACACTGTGCAAGTTCAATATTTGAACGTAGTTGCGGTTGCAGTTGTTCTTATATAAATTAAAAACAGTCATTTTACCAGCGATATTCTCGACATGTGATAGAAAGTATTGCACAACCTCAAATCTATATTTACCCTGCATTTAATGAGAAATAAATAAATTAAATGAACTGCTAATACGTGCCCTCCAGCTCGCGTTACATTTCACACGCCGATTACTTTAAATATGAAACACAATTTGAAATATCGCTTATGGGTAACGATCCGGAATTTTTTTGTTAAATTTATTTTACAAGCAATTTGCAGTAACGAAAAATGTTTAGAAGGCATTTTGGCCGCTTTTGCTAATTTTTTGATTTACTGAGAAAATCCGAAAAGCATAATGATCAAGCACAATAATGTTGGGGTATTTTGAAGTACAGTGGCATAAAAAAGTAAGCTCAAAACCAATTGCCTAATAAGCTTTGCTGCTTTCATATTTAAATATTTGAAAATCCGTTAATTTTAGTTAATAAAATAAATTAATAAGATATAATAAGATATATATAATGTGTGACATTCCAAATGATTGAATTTGCTCTGGTTTTGAGGGCGAATTCGCCGACATTCACCTGATAGTGGTTTCGAGCTGTGTAATGGTAAAGGAACCGTCCGCCAATAATAACTACAGAAATAATTGTAAAAAAATGTATTTTTTTCTTCTTTTAAAATATTATTTTATGCAAAAAAAAAAAAATTTTATTACAAATTGAGCACAGTGTTGTTAATTTCTATTAATGAAAATAATTCTCTTTTTAGGTTATAATACTGCTGATTGTGGTCATTCTCGCCCAATTGGCTGTCACATTCCTTTTGACTAGAGGCGAGGCAGAAGTTGCATCCAATTTATCAAATACACTGGATGCATCATGGGAAGATGAACTGAAGACACCGGGGGCCATGTCACAATACGAAACTTGGGTAATTATTAAGCATTTAAGTATGTTTGTATGAGTCAGGATTAATAAGCGGATTTGCTTGGAATGATTTTGCAGTTCAAATGTTGTGGGCGTGCCAGCCCCCAGGATTATATTGTGAATGGACGACTGCCACCTGATACATGTTTCCAAAATAATGATTCAACTGTACCCGAAAATCTCATCGAGACTGGCTGCCGCATTAAATTCCAACAGCACTGGTCGAATCTTCTGGGAGCTTTTAATATTGTGGCCTGGGTTTTAATTGCCTTAGAGGTAAATAAGATGTTCCTAGCAGAGCAGTGGTTATATAAGTAACATGATCGTTACTGATCGTACTAGTAATGTAATTCAGTAACTTTTTGAAAGCTTTTTGAAAGCTTTTTGAAAGCCGTTAAAGGCACTTGCTTTTCCTAATTTATAGGCTTAAAAACGAAAATATTTTGCCGTGGTAATTTCAAACACAAGCCTTCAAAATTTATCAGCCGTTCAAAGCACACTTGACTTTTTTTTTTGTCAACATTGTCACATTGCCATTTTTTGTCACATTGTTGGTAACAAGGAAGGAAGTCAGTTATTTGCAAGTAATAGGAAAATGTAAAATATAATCATCATATTTCAGTTTTATTGCCCGTAAATAAAAAAATTAATTTACAAATATTTACGTACTTCGTTTGGCAAACGTTAATTCATTGTGCTTTGCGTTATTGGTGACAAAGCTTTCCGATGACATACATAAATTCAACGTTGAAGGGAGGTGTAACAATTAGTTAGACAATAACGTCAGCTTAACTGCAAGCCTCTACACTATTGGCTAGCCTAATGATAGTGCAGGCAAGAGCAGCATGATCTGCTGTTCAATAGGAATTACGATGCCCTTGGAATTTGGTGTAAGGGAAATCCGGCCAAGTTTGGTTTACCAATGACTCTAAACATAAGATGTTAACTGCCATGCAATGCTCTAGGACTTGTCTGCTAACCAGTTGCGTCCAAAATGTGTGTACTCCTTGTGATTTCAAAGGTTAAATTCTTTGGACCAATTTTTCAATGTATTTCAGGCAGAGGTTTTGTCTGCCCTATTCTGTGGCGTAGTTAGCATATTTTTGAGCATAAGGGTAAAGATGATCCAAAAAGAGGGAGCCTCTAACATAAATGCACGATATTAATTCAAAATAAAGCAAACCTTTTATTTTTGCATGGTAAATGTTAATAATGCGCGACGGCTTAGGTGGCATACTTCCTTGTGATAGTCCACATTTTCAATGACTCTCAGACGTACTTGAGGTTCAATGTCGTTAAAGGGCCGAATTATTTCAATATTTGGCTCTTGAATTGCTCTTGGAGTCTTGACTTGCACTTTTTCTTTCAAATACAGCAAAGAAAGAAGACTGGCCAATTAACATCGCCACGACATGAGATAAGACCATCACCCAATTTCCAGCGAATTGTCAAAAAAAAAATATATATATATAAAATATATAAAAATCTCCAGAAATTCACTTAACTAGAATCAGCGAAAACTGCAACAAAGTCAAATACCTGCAAATCGGAAAAATTAAGCCAATGATATGCGAAAAAATCGAATTGGGCTTTGCACTCCGGTACAGTTCAAGCGAGAGCTTTGACAACTCTGTGTAATTTCAGATTCGCTTTAGCCAATAGCAAATGCTCAGAGCAAATAATGTAAATTTTTTTAAATGGACAGAAACTTTCAAATTGACAAGAATCTGAGCAGGACGTACAGAAACCTTGGCTGCTGCTCTGACCACTCTCACAACATATAAATGATTTTATATTTCATTCATTTCTTTTTCAGACGCTGGTGACTCTCATCTCCTGCTGCCTTTGCAACAATATTCGAAATGATCGCCGACGTTCTTTCTATTAATATTTTTTAAATTAGATTTTAAATATATAAAAAAACTGGTTGCTTTTTACGAAACAATTTTGTAACGCATCAAAATATACAATTTTAGAAAAGATAAGGAAAAACCAAAAATAACAAAACTACAGTAATACCCCTCAAAAGTGTTAAAATGTATCATGCTTCCTCTTCTAAATGCAACTCAATGAAACACTATTGAGTGCCAAGCTCAAAGTTTATGGAATCGTGACTATTAAAGTTAAAGTGTACTTTAAGTACGAAAGGATTTAAATTGGATCTTAACCTTATAGCAAAGTCGATTGAAAAGATTTATCGAAGACTGACTGACCTCAGCTTGGCATTCAATATCAATATTAATTGGATTCCATTAACACAATTGTATTTTTTCCTCACGTTTTTGCTTTCGTCTTGGCGATGCTCCACTGCTTATAGAAAGAAAAGCAATTCGCAAAGCATTAATATCACTCAACAAGTTCAATATCGAAATACAGTACATCAGGCGATTTATTGCAAAATATAAATAGTTTGATGGTCAAACTTATTTCCGGTTTAAAACACTTGATTGGCAACACTGCTATTAGTATATATAGTAGTTGTCCTTGTTTCCCACATTTATTTTTCTTGCATCCCTTTTTGGTCTACATTTGAGTTTAAAAGAAAAGAGCGCATATAGAAGGGTTCTTTGTACTGTTCTTACAGATTTGATTTTATTTAAACTTCTCGTTTATGTTTAATTGGAAGTTGCTTAAATTCCAGTGGTTCTAGGAAGGCATTAGCACGCTCTTAATTGTGCGTAAGATCCAAAAATTTTACTGTATTTTTAAGTAAAGATTTCATATTCCAGCGAATAAAAAAATTATTATTTTATAAAAAAAATTATTTAATAAAAAAATTATTATATTTATTTTGAGATTTTAATGCGATTTAAATTCAAATTCTGTTAATTCGCTTTACTTTTATTTTGCAAGCGTTCCCCCTGACCAAAGAAATTGTTCAAAATATTGCGTTGCTGTTATGAATTCGTCTTAAGTAGACTTTTGATCAGATATTTGTTGGCGCTAAGAAGATTTTAAGACGACGAATTAAATTCGCCGCTTCTCAACTCGCCTTGGCAATATCCGAATTGCAGTGCGAGATTTGCTTTCTCTTGCCCTTCTTTTAAAAATTTACTTCGAACCTTCTAACACTTTTAAGCGGGAACTACTGCTTGAGTATTTATATTTTTGTATAGTAATTTTATTTATTTTTTTTTAATTATTTAATAAAACAAATGAACATTTATTTATTTAATGCTTTTGATAATATTATTATAATTTAGTATGTATAAGTGTGTATGTACGCCTTTTTATAAAGAATGGAAAGTTGTTAACGAGTTGAAATAAATTATTAAAATACAAAAAAAAATTAATGCAAATTTAATTTATTCAATTTAAATTAGAAGTGAGCGGTTTACATGGTCCATGGTTTAAAATAAAATATTTAAATATTTTATTTAAATTTATTTAAATAGATAAAATATTTTTATATTAATTACTTTAATAAATATTTTATTTTTAGTTTTCGGGAATATGTTATAAATATACATATATATTTTTATTTTTTTTTTTTTTTTACAAGTCTTCGTAGTCAAATCAAACTCTTTTGCAATTCCGATATTTAAATTCTCAAAATAATTAGGAATACTAAAAAATATTTGGAAATATTGTAATAATGGAAATCATTTTCAATTTTTTTTTCGCTCTCTGGCGACTCAAAAAGGTCTCTATGGTACTTTTTTAATCATGGCAAGCAATTTCCTCTCATTCTAGGAATATCCTTAATATTTACCAGCTGTTGTGGCTACTATTGCCATACACATTGCTCGTGTGCTTGGCATACTCACGATTTCATTTCGCATTTGTTTTGAATTACGTAAAATTAGATTTCCGTTAGGCAATCAAAGAGCTTTGGCCCGGTATTGCCATGCACAAATACTTTCTGCTTACGAAAGCTTTCTTATTCGTTGCTATCAAGTTATGAAATTTTTGAAAAACTTTTGTTTACTTCCATTGTGTTTTCACAGCACAGCGCTTGTCTGAACGCTAGAAAAATCGTCACAAAAAATCTAAAACATATACAAATTAACTAAATTTTTGTTTTTTTTAGTTAATTTGAAAGCGGTGAACGGTGTGGTTAAAAAGAAAGACATAAAAAATAAAGTTTAAGTAAAAATAAGAAAAGAAATGGGGCAAAAACAAATTTTAAAAAAATGAGCGGCAGAGATTATTTTTAAAAATTTCTTGAGAAAAACGAAAAAGAAACATTCAAGTAGTTCAGTAATAAACACGGCATTTTCTGAAAGTGAGGTGCGGAAATAAATAAAAGCAAAAGTGATTTGAAATTGTGATGAAACAAACAACAACAAAATAAAAAAAAAGTAAAATAAGAAAAGTAATAAGAAAAATTATCGTTATTAATGCGAGTAATAAAATAATAATAATTTTTCAAGTGTTTTGACAATAAAAAAAAGCATTTAAATTAAAACTTCCTTTTCTGTTAAAGACTTCATTTTAAGTAAAATCAATTGATTTTAGTAAAAAAAAAATAAATTTCGCACATTTTTAAAGAAACATGGCCTGCTCGACGAAAACATTAAAAGTTTTTGCACTCGTTTGGGATTTTATTTATGCAGTGAGTATTTAGAATTGAAAATTAATATATAATATCTGGATAATATTTTACATGTCAATATTTAAAAATAGATTTTATTATTCAAATGGTGATTCCATAATGTGCTCATCATTTGAATTTACAGTACAACCGCTCACAGGCACAGTTAATGTTTGCTTTTTACACGAATTGTAAATACAGTTTTAAGTTTTAAGAAATCTAAACAGGCAGAGTGCCTTGGCGATGCGAGAAATATTATTTATGCTTTTGTTTGATAAGTTTGAATACTTGGGGAAATGAGACGTGTGCATTTAGTCACCTTAATTTTTTTATATTTTATGCTCGAACATTTACGTCAAGGTTGAACTAGTTCATCCATTAAATCCCACGCGATAAGATTTATATTTTTATTTGTAAGCAATTGAATCCATTGCGATCGAATAAACGAGTGGTGGAGGGGTACAAGTTTAAGTCGCATTCAAATGCCCTGCGTTGTCAAATCAGTCTGCTTGGGATTAATGTTAATGAGACATCCATGAAAAATTTCTCATAATAATTTTATTTAAGAATGAGCAATCATGGGATACCTGCACCCATTTGTATACCACTCTGCCTTTTAAAAAGATGAAATTGTGTATTCTATTACTTTTCTTTATTTTCTTTTTAATTAAAAATTATTACTAAATCTTTGCAAAGTTATAAATTAAATGAATATAATTAAGCTACATATTTAATTTGTTAGTGTGTCTGAAAAGTCGACCAAGAGGGCTGTTGTTACTACTGCTGTGCTGCTGCAGTAAGAGTTGTTCATATTCGTGTCGAAAATCTTGCAAAATATTAACTTTTTCACTCTTTACAAAGTTATAAATTAAATGAATATAATTAAGCTACATATTTAATTAATTTGTTAGTGTGTCTGAAAAGTCGACCAAGCCGCCTGTTGTCTTTGCTGCTGTGCTGCTGCAGTAAGAGTTGTTCATATTCATATCGAAAATCTTGCGAAATATTAACTTTTTCAATTTGTTTACATGCCAACAACAACAAATTAACAAGCAACAAGTGCAACGACAACACAACAACTTGTTATATTAACCTTCTTTGCGCAATGAGTGCCACTAGTGCCTGCTAGTGAGCTCATTCGAAACTGCATTAGAGAAGCTGTGAGGCGCATTTTAATTTGTCTTCTGTTGCAAATACGTGTTAAGCAAATGCAGTTGTAAAAAATAAAGACAAAATGCAATTTTATTCATTTTATTCTACTGACACTGTTTGGCAATGTAATCGTAGAGGTACATTTTTTATGTTCTTGCATGCTATTTATTTCATACAGATCTACTTAACACACATACACATACAAACACAAAATTCTCCAACTTTTCTTAATTTTTTAATCGGAATTTAAAATTCAAAGGCTGCCATTGGCATTTGAAATAAATAAAATAAAATAAAAAATATCAATTAGACTTTTCAGAGCCATTGCTATGGGGCAAATACAGAGGCAATAAAGATGGCTTAATGCCATAACTGGTGTGATGAAAGTCGGGATTCATGTGTTATTAAAACTGTTATTTTGTTAATATACATATTAAACAAAGTATTTAAATACTTTATAAATACTTTTCTAAAAAACAAATATTAAACCGAAAACAATGCTGTGTTACGAACTCGTGCCCTTCGGCTTTTTTTTATTCTTAGCTTGCTAAGAAATACATAGTTGTAAAAATAAAATAAAATTACATGGTTTGCGGCATATTTTATTTATTATTAAATATTTTTTTATTCGTTTTATAATTAATATTCAGCAGACTACAAAAAACGAATGGAAATTAATTATTTTCGGGGAGGGATATTTCAGGGTACTTTTTGCTACAATATTTTTTTAGAGCAACTGAGGGATTATACAACTTCCTATTAAAGATAACCGGCGAGTTCTAATAAAATTAAAGAAAGTAAGTCAAATAAGCCCGAAATAATCAAATTAATAAATATATTTTTTTATAATATATAATATATTAATTTATTTTTCATTAAATAATTATTTTATTAATCAAATTAATTAATTAATCATTTTTCAAATTAAACTCTTTCTTTAATAATTCAAATATTTTTTTTTTTGATGTTTCGCAACTCCCATCATTAGCAAAAATAATAATCATATAAATAAAAAACAAACCATAAAAATATTGCAAAAATAAAAATTAAAAAAAAATAAATAAATAAATAAAAGTAAGAAAAAAAAATTAATTTAATACAAAAAAAAAATTAAATTTTTAAAATGTTTTCTTTTATTTAAAATTTTTTTTTTTTGCGGTTTTAATTTAACTCTTAAGTCTGTTTTTTATATTTTTAATATTTTTTTCCTCTTTGATAGTTTATTAATAATTTATTAATTTCAAATTATTAATTATTAAATATTTAAAAATTATATAAGAAACACGCCTTGAGCATAAAAATTATTATAAAATTTTAAAAAGTTTTAATTAACATTTAAATTTAAATTTTACAAAAGCATTTAATTATTATTATTTATAAGTTAATGATATGAGTTAACATGCCGGTAGAAAGGTTTCAGATTCTGAACATGGAAATTCTACCAGCGCATTTCGACTCCTTTCAAACTCTGTATAACAAATTATCGTTCGTCCTGCCACATATTTCAGGAAATTTTTATCAAAAAAAATTATTTAATTTCTTTTTTACTTGATTTTATATATTATAAATATTATATATATTAAATATTAGTTTCACCATTAACCCATTTGCGGTCGCCGTAACAATGTGGGGACACTTATTTGTTTAGCTTATTCAATATTTTTTTTTAACCAACTCTACATTCAAAGCTTTTGGCTTGTCCGCAGGAAAACACGCAGGGTCTAGGCAGGAATCGAACCCGCGACCTCCGGTTCATTAGGCTGAGCATTATTCACTCGCCTACGGAGGCAAGGATCTCAATTCGATTTATTTATGCCACAGCAGCCACTGTATAATTTGGAATATCCTGTTTCATTTTTCTCTTTTTCTGTTCCATTTTTAATTTCTAATTTTGCGGGGAAAAATAAATAAATTTGAATATATTTTTCTATCGATTTGCTTGGGCTCTAAATGGATTAAAGATATATTTTATTATTATTCATTTTAAAATTATTTGCTTTGGCTCTAAATGGGTTAAATGGGTTGGCGATTTTCTTAAATTAAATGTACGATAATGATAACTTTAATGGATCTGCTAATGATTTTTATCAGAATAGAAATTTTGGAAAACAATTTTATTTTGAAATGATCAACGATATGGGTATTTCCATAAGAAGCTGCTATAATTGTGAATTCTACTGTATGTGTGTTGGTAGTTTGATGAGTAACTTATTGATTAAAACTAATAATGATAAAATAATTATAAAGAGTTAATGAGCTTGATGAAAAATTAACAAATAACAGAAAGAATTTTAGAGACTTCCTAAATTAATTGCTTCTAGAAGGCCAACAATGTGTTCGCTTCATCAGCACATGGCATGACACGCATGTATGTGTTTCTGATGTAAATAACACACATACTCGTACTTGCATACAGATGGGCGCTCATCAAATATTCGGAAATAAATAAAGAAATAAAATTGAACATCATAAAACGTTTTACTCATTACAAATGGTTTTTGGACATGCGTTTAGCGGACGGAAATGTGATTTATTGCTTGGAAACTTCAATTAAACATTGTTAAACGGCCACGACTACAATACAATTAACTATTTTCGGCGGCAATGACAAATGGCTTTTGTTCAAAAAGTTTTGTTTTAATAATGCAATAACATATTTATAAAATATAAAATCAGAAAGAAAATGCTGAATGCTGAAGCTATTTGGGACTCCAAGACATAATTCCGTAGTCTCATCATCGCGAGTAATTTTTTTTGTGGCTTTTCACAGTGTGGAACCTCAAGGTTGCATATTCTGTTTATAAAAGGTGGTTAAATTTTAAGGGCCGATATTGATTTTGAATAAAACAGAATTATGTATGGAACTGCCTCGAAGGCATACCTCGATAAGGTGGTTCAAATTTTGAAGGACGCTGAGACCGAATAGAGATTCTATGCCATTAATGTAAGGAATTTTCTCATCCTTTAGCTCCTGAATTATTCTTGGCTTATCGGCGTACATCTTTCCTTTCAAATAATTCCAAAGGAAGTAGTCCAATGGTGTAAAATCCATTGATCTTGGCGTCCAATTGATATCGTTACCACGTAAGATAATACAGCCATTGAATTTGTCGCGCAAAAGAGCCATTCTTTCGTAAGCTTTATAGCAAGTGGCGCCGTCCTGTTGAAACCATATTTCGTCCCTAACCATAAACTTTTGTTATCATCCCACAATAGCAAACACTATTGACAGTAACTACCTGACCGGTATCATTTTAGGAAAAATAAGGGCGGATGAATCTGTTAACCAATATATCGCACCAAACCGTCACTCTTTATAGTATATTTGATTTTCGGTAATCACTCTAGGATCCAACGAGGTGAAAATGCCTCATCCCTGAAGATGATTTTCTTTGAATATTGATCATCCACTGTTGCCATTTCATGCCACCCTTCTTCCCACTGATGACATTTCTATTGGTCAAGAACGGTCACTCTTTGTGGGTGTATTTGTTTTTCGATACCCACTCTGGGATCCACTGGGGTGGAAATGTGCCTCATCCCTGAAGATGATTTCCTGTCATTACTAATCATCCACTGTTGCCATTTCATGCCAACATTCTAACCATTGACGACATTAATTGTAATTGAATGTACACGTACATTGAAATCACTAAAAAAATCTATTGGAAAAAATGCCACTTAGGGCCTTTCTACTTGAAACCAACGATATATACATAGGTTTGATATGGGCATGGTCATTTTTACAATATTAGTGTACATATTCTGCATGCATATAAAAAGAGAAGTTTATTAAGCTTTGTCTCTCTGTCCATCTATCCATCTGTCCATCTGTCCATCGATCTGTCTATCTGTCTTTGGTAAAGTGAACTTCAATTTGCACTTGAGGAGTGCAAGTAAGTAATTAAGTAATTATTGAATTAGCTTATAATTTCATAAAAATTTTGCTTTGGAAATGCGTGTGTATGTGTGCAAGCATGCATATCTAATCAAAGCCTAAAAGCTTTTTTAAAATTCCCTTCACAACTTCAAATGGAACTAAAAACTTTTATCTTTGAGTGGTGCTCGTTGGAGAAAATTTTTTTTTTTTTAAATTAACTCTTCAAGATTAAAAGAAAAGAATTAAATGGAATACAAATGAAAGTAATGAATAAGTGAAACAGTTCCAGCAGTCAGAGCATTCAAATAATAACTGATTGTTCAATTCTCTAACCCAGTTTTAGCTTTCTAATCAAATCTGATTATTATTAAAGTGGGAATGATTAGTTGGCAAAACAAATGGAAGTGCTGGCAAAAGCATTTTACCACAATTTTAAATTATATAGCAACAGTTTTAAGTTTGCAATCACACACACATCATCTAGAAATTGATTAGATTGCTCGCACTTGAATGTATAAAAACTTTTAGAAATATTTGACAGACAGCGGCGAAAGAATCATAAATCTTGATGGAAAATAAGTTGTGGCGAACCTAAAATGAAGGCTGCGATATTTTGTGGTGTGCACATCAGTACAATTTTGGGCGGGGAAGTATTCGGAGCGTATTATTTGTGCCATGTTTGGTAAAATGATAGTAAACACCCACTAAAGAAATAATTTTTACTCTAAATGTATGACAGATTAAGAGTATGTGCACGACTTTAGAAGACAATTGACACCTTGATCGATTCTGACTGGCCGCTCACATGACCTTTCGATGGTTTTATAATGTGACCGTCTATTTTGCCGGCACTGTGTGGCAGTCAGAGGCCATACATATTGGCTTTTGATTGAAAGTATCAGCCATTTTGAAAATTGCAAAATTTTGTGGAAATGATCTCTCAAGTTAGTTCACTTCGTGCTTCTTTAGGTCTGCCTGACATTCTTTTGTTTTCCATTTTGAACTCAAAAGAGGGGTTTTACCATCCATCATGAAGGATAGCTTGTTCCGTCTGTCTAAGCTGTCAATCAAAACTATCACTAAAAATCAAATAATGAAGAAATACACAATTCATTTTTGTCCTTCGTTTCGTTATTGCACCAAATTTAGAGAGCTTTCCACATTGAGAAGTTGTGAAAGAAAATTTTCGAACGCAACAATTTTTTTGAAAACGCATAAAGAAGCCACACTAGTAAATTTTTTTTTTTTTTTTTTTTTTTTTTAACATTAACAATTCTAACATTAGAATATCACAATATTTGCTCTCTAATAGCGCCTATAGAAGTAGAACAGAACGGTGTAGCAGAAAAATTTTTTCAGGATATTTGAAAATCTTTTCTAGTCTTCTCAGAACGCAATTTCGGAAACGAAATTTCACGTTGTCCACTTGCTTCGTTGTAAGAATTTCCGATGTTATTTTGGTTGTCATTTTCTTCGTAAAAAGTTTAAAAGTATTCGACTCTAGAATTACAGAATCGGTTATTTTTATCTCTCATTCTTTACTGGGGGATTAAAAAATTTGGCTTTCTATCGAAAAGTAATCAATTTTTATTTCATCATAAAGAACTTTTAAAGAATACGAGAATATTCCTTTCGAAGCCCATACAACTTTAGGAATTCCCATAAATGTTGTAGGCCAACGACTTATTCTGCCCAAAGTTGTATTTTTTAATTATATATTTCCTACTCCTGGCATATTACAAATTTTTTTAATTAATTATTATAATAATTAATTTCCTAAAATCCAGTTTAAAGTTAATTTTCAATAGATTTTTGTGTAAATTTGCTAAAAATATTTGCTTTTTTCAAAAATTCAAGTTTTCAAAAAATCGTAAAATATTTTGAATGAAAACGATTACAGAATTATACAAAAAAGAGAAAATTTCGTATTCAGAGAATTAACTACATTCATAACAAATTTTTAAATGCCAAAAAAAGAAAAATGTTTTATTACATCGGATGTAATAAAACTTAATTCCATATATGATTTTATGCATGAACTTAAAAAGAAGTATAAAAGAAATTTCAATTTATTTCAATTTATTTAAATGATTTGAAGTACGTTTATAACTTTATGTCACTACCACAAATCGCGGTTTCTACCGGAAAAGCTTTTTTTTTAATTTTTTTTAATAAAAATTATTGGTCTAAATAAAAATAAGTATGTAAACTACAAATGATTACGGTTGTGGGTTCAATACTTGCTTATGCTAGTCTTAAGGATGCTAAACAGTCCCCAGCAAACAATTCCTATTGATAATGCACAAATAAAACAATTATCGCTTTTCTTCTGTTGAATATGCCAGCGTTAAGGACACTGTACAATTCCCAGCAAACAATTCATGTCGATAATGTACAGATTCCCCAACCTTCCCTTTGTTTCTGATGAATATCTCAGTGTTAAGGGCAGTATACAATTCCCAGCAAACAATTCATATCGATAATGTACAGATGAAACAACCTTCCCTTTGTTTCTGATGAATATCCCAGTGTTAAGGATACTATACAGTTCCCAGCAAACAATTCATATCGATAATGTACAGATGCAACAACCTTCGATTTCCTTCTGATGCAGTGTTTAATCAGCGAAGTAAAACAATGACTTCTCCATCACTATCTCTTTACCCTATTAGCAAAACAATGCATTGCCACAAATTGCTTTCATCAGCACTCAGTTTTCCATCTCTGTCTAATTAACATAGTTAAATGTCACAAGCAAATTATTCAATGATCTCCATCACTATAACTTTACCCTATTAGCAAAGCAATGCATTGCCACAAATTGCTTTCAGCAGCACTCAGTTTTCCATCTCTGTCTAATTAACATAATTAAATGTCATAAACAAATTATTCAAATAGAAAATAGTGTCAAATATTGCTAAAAAGTTGCTTAATATTGAATTAATGTTGTAGTACGACGAGTATAAAAATATTTAGTTTTGTTTTCTTTTTTCGTGGTGGCTGCTACTGAGACCTACCCAAATATTATTAATCGCAGATGGGCGTGTGTGTACGTGTTTATTATGTGGGATCCATAAGTTAACGCAATGAAATTATCTCGTAAATGGGTTTTAAGGTTGCCTGCTTAAATTATCGCTGTCATGAATAGAATTATTCTAGACAGAGACAGTGGAAAGTCGTTGGTTAAACTAAAAAAACAAACACACGTTGTAAAGGGCATATTTGAACACAAAATTGCTTATACTCGTCTGTTGACTGAATTTATACAAAAAAGTGATAATTATTGTGATTAATTGTCGGATTATAATTTACATAACTTTAAAATATGAGGCCAGTACAGAAAAAATGTGAGAAAAATGGATTAAAACAATATACATATAGATGTATAGTTTGCTATTATGGACAGTTGACTGTACTACACTATTTTATTAAACAGTTTCCATTACTTGCTGCGCCAATGATCTATCATTTATGAATATATCTATGTACGTATGTATGTATGTATGTATGGTTGTGTGTATGCATGTATGTGTTGTATAAAGCTTAAATTAAAAGCCCACAAATACAATTTGATTGTCTGTTCCATTTATTTATAAATACTTTTTTTAAACACAATTCTAAATTTATAGATATTTTTTCGTGTATAATTCCAAAACCGAAATACTTCACATGAGCACATACACACATGCATATTTATATACTCCCTTTGTAAAAATGTAAGCGTTTTCTGTATATGTATGTATATGCATGTATATGTATGCCATTCAAGTAATTTCTTTGCTCCCATCTGTGGAGTTAAAACTACAATAAATAAAATTAATTTTCATATCATGCAATCAAAAACGTTAAGGTTACATGTGTAACAGATACGCTGAAATAATTATTTTAGCATGAAGTACATAAACATTAGGGCAGTTCAAGTCTTTTCGCGAAATTTTTTTATGTAAAAAATGCACTCTGTGGGGAACTCTAAACAGTGAAAACAAATTCTTAACCTCTACAAAGAAGCACGTATATGACAATAATATGCTTCTTTAAAGGAACCTGTTCGAGATAGAAAAGTATTGTCAAACCCTTAAGGAAAGGCTTTTTGGAATGAATTTTTCATTTCCTAACAAAAATATAAAAAAATTAAAGCGGCGAATTGTTTTCTGGCGGTTTTAAAAAATTATTGAATTTAAATCACATTATTAAGAAAATCAATGTCATATCAGTTCCATATTAATCATAATTCCTAATTCGCATATCTTAGCAAAGGCTTTGAGCCGACCTTAAATTTTCATAAGAAAATTTTTATAGTAGAAAGAAGAAAGGCAGAAACTTTTTAATTGCCCTTTCTGAAAAAGAGCAAATTTTTTTTACACAAAAACGAAACAAAGTAATTGTAATAGGGAAAGAATTAGTTCAAGATCCAGCAAAATGAAATAAAATGTTAGAGGAAAGGGCTTTCCGAAAGCTTTGATTGTAAATTTATTCGCATGCTACATGACTACAACTGCAGCTGGCAGTAGTTATTATTTTGTGGCCACCCATTTTATTATTTCAAAGCGGCAGCATCAGTGGAAACAGCTGACATTGGATATTTCAATGAGACCACTCTCAAAAGTTTTACATTTAATAAAATATATTTATTTTATTCAAAAAGTTTCAAGAACCAGTTTCCGGATTGGTAATTTATTTATAATAACTCTTTTCCGACATTATTATTTGGTGTTAAATGAAAAAAAAATAGTTTAAAACAAATAATTTCTTTCTGCCATTGCTGCTTATGAATATAGATTCAAAATGATGATAGCTACAACGATCGGTAGATATGTAGTTATGTAGTTGTGTAGCTTGTGGTGCCATTATCACGGGTATACTTTGACATTTTGTAGCTGGTAGCCTACTGTAAAGAACGCCTTCAAATAACAGCTTTCATCTCCATAATAGATTATCTAATAAAGGCCATGCATGCCGGACCATCGTACGATTTGTCGCATATGCATGACAGCTGGAAAAATATGACGATCGATAGTTGTATAGTTATGTAGTTGTGTAGCTTGTGGTGCCATTATCACGAGTAGCTTTGACATTTTGACAAATGCATCTGTAAAAACGATTTTTTAAGAAATCGTATAGTATAATTGCAAAAGTCTATGAAAATTTACATAAAATGATAAGTTTCATGCGACTAGAGTTACATTTGCTTCAAAATTTATTTGCATAGTACTTGTATAGTATTGTGGCATTTTCAACTATTAGATCAGATCAGATCTTGATCAGATTTTTTAAAATAGAATGCCATCAGAGTTGATTTTCGTGTGATTGAATTGTACAACTCTGAAAGATATAGCGAAATATTGGCTTAAACGGGAGCCAAACGGCAGTCTTACGGGTATGCGGCACATAATACTTTTTCGAAAGAGTTTCCTTCAGATGCGGCACAAAAGAGTTTTTTTCGATTCCAATAAAATAATATCAAAGTTTAATGGCGTTTCTTTTCTACAAAATAAGGCAACACTACCCGCAGGGAGGGCAATTTTGTGTTCTTTTCTCAAAAATGTGTTGCCCTGTGAAAGGGTTGCGTGTTCTTTTCTAAAAAATGTTGCTCTTTCGCAGGGTAAAAGACTTTGCACTTTTGCCCTGAGCAAATCAACAGGGCAAAAATTGCCCTGTAAAACACATGGTTTTTATTCTTGCACAGCGTTACCAGAAACTGTTAAAAAGACAATGTTCAAAAAAAGTCTTTTGAGTTGAAAGAGTCAGAAAATTAGATTTTAATAATTATTTTTATATTTTGTATCATATAAAACAAACAAAAGAAAACTATGCGGCAGGTTATTTGTATGAGATATAAAAAAAATATATTTGTTTTCTCAAGCAGATGAATTAGCAGTCTGGCAACTGAACATTTTTGTTTACATATTTCATAAAATATACAGAAAATGTTTTGTTATCAGCTGTTAAAAAAAGGCAATGCACTTTTTTCTATTTATTTATTTATTTACCAAATATTAGAATTATATGAATATAATTGCAATATGTATAGAAGCACTGGCTACTGAGGCCTTTGGCTTCTGGCTCCTGTACCCCTGACACCTGCGTAACTGGCGGGTATACTAACCACTATACCATCGAGGGGCTTACTTTTTTCTAATTTGTGTTCTTTTCTCGTTATATAAAAAATTTCACTGTTACAGGGCGGGCAAAATATTTTAAAAAGGCACCTTTTCACAGGGCAACATTTTTAATGTAGAAAAGAAAACGCCATAAGTGTTTAGTGAACTTGACATTTTGCAACGTATGGTGGAAGTAACATGGAAGTAATACATCACTCTCACACAGAGCGGAAAGTTATATTGTGTCAAGTCCTCTGACATTTTGATATGAACTGAACCTCATGGAATCATAATCTGCATAACCTCAGCTGGAACTTTCTCCTGCCTCAAACAATGTATGAGCGATAATACTAGAGAATTTAGATTCGTGGTTCCCAAAGAATCACTTGGGAGGCATTACAATTTAGAGAAATGCCGCAATTGTATCAATGTTTTACGATTGTACGCAGCAGCACTGGAAAGAGTCTGACTCATTCAATATCAAGCCGTATCGACTGCGATCATTTAAATTAATTGTGTATACACCCGGTTTCTGAAGGAGGGGTAAATTCTACCCATGAACTTCTGCATAAATTTCAATGCGTAGAATCTCTTTAAAATTTATTTCAAATACTTTTTTTTTTTTTTTATTTATGAGTTTTGGTTTGATAAGAAACCGAAATACGTCTGCCAGCATGTGTGGAATAAAAAACAAACAAAAAATTGTTCATAAAAAGCAAACTGCGTGCAGAATTAGACAGCGAACAGAGTAGACAGAAACAATTCGAATAGCTCTAAAAATGGAAATGCGCGCCACAATTTTCGGAAGTTTATTGAATTCGTTCCTACGCCTGTTTGTTACAATTCAAAAGTCGCGTTTGTTGAACTAAAAAAAAATATAAAATTTTAAAAATGTTTTGTATGGAAAGAATTTTATTTGTATTGTAACAAATGACTTTCTTTAATTATTATTTGAATTTATTTAATTATTTTATTTATTTTCATCTGACTTGTAATTTTGGTAAAGAGTTCAATCCTTCACGAGTGCTTGAAACTTCAGATAATTTTTAGCTCCCACTGGGATTGGATTCTTCTTCCCTAGACCTCGTTTTCTAAAATGTCTCTCCGTCTACGTGTATAGATGTGTGTATGTGTGTATGTGTGTATGCGTGATAAATATAAAAGTATAATATTTATTTATTATTACAACGCAAACGATTTTTTTCAAAAGAAAAAACAAAATAATTTTTTTTTTCTTAATTTTTCATATTGTCATTGAAAATTAGGCGCACATTTTTAAGACGGAGAATAAAAATTTCAAAAGAATGACATCAACACGCCACAAACTTAAAATTTAGGAAATAAACAATAAAAAAAAAATATTCTAAATCTTTGATTTCTAATAAAATAAAAAGAAACAATTAGTGTACCAAAATGAGATGTGGGTGTGCTTTTTAGTTAAAAAGGCAACGCACAGAAAAAATAATTTTTTTTTCCTTTTTTTTTTGATAACAATCTGCATAAAAATATGTAGAAAACATATAAATATAATCCAAATAAAAATAAACTCATTTTAAATTTAAAAAAAAAAAAAATTAATAATTTTTTTTTATTGCCAATTGTTGCCATTTTTTAAATATCGAGTTTATTTTTTCAATATCTGTTTTAAAGCATTTTTAATGTCAGAGGTAAACACTTTCTTACAGTGGGCTCTCGATAGCGCAAAATAATTTTATGATAGATTGTTTTGGTTGGTTTCCTGTTTTTCTTTTCCCAATTCAATTTTTATGTACTTTATTAATTAGTTATTGCTATGAATAAACACTTTCTTACAGTGAGCTCTCGTTAGCACAAAATAGTTTTATGAATGACAGTTTGAGTTGGTTTCCTATTTTTCTTTTCCCAACTGATTCTTGGGAAGAAATTTAATTTTTATGTACTTATTAATTAGTTATTGCTTTGAAAAAACACTTTCTTACAGTGGGCTCTCGATAGCGCAAAATAATTTTATGATAGATTGTTTCGGTTGGTTTCCTGTTTTTCTTTTCCCAACTGATTCTTGGGAAGAAATTTAATTTTTATGTACTTTATTAATTAGTTATTGCTTTGAAAAAACACTTTCTTACAGTGGGCTCTCGATAGCGCAAAATAATTTTATGATAGATTGTTTAGGTTGGTTTCCTGTTTTTCTTTTCCCAATTCAATTTTTATGTACTTTATTAATTCGTTATTGCTATGAGTAAACACTTTCTTACAGTGAGCTCTCGTTAGCACAAAATAGTTTTATGAATGACAGTTTGAGTTGGTTTCTTGTTTTTCTTTTTTCACCAGATTCATGAGAAGAAATTTAATTTTAAAGTACTTTATTATTTTATTTATTATTTAGTTATTGCTCCAAGTAATCACCTCCTTACAGTGAGCTCTCGATAACACAGAATAGTTTTATGAAAAATTATTTTCAGTGAATGCTACACATTTTGAAAATGTATTAAAAAAATATGATGTATTTTTTTTGTAAAACTCAAAACTAAAATTAAATATTGACGATCTTATTCGATTGAAATTTTTCTTGATCCAATTGCAAATAATATTGCTAATATGTGCAGGACTGTAGCTTCAGATATTTAATCCAATATCACCCGACTGTATTCGATAATTATCCATAAATTTTATATAAAAACTTTTTATTAGCTCTCCCAAAGCATGTGAAACACAATAAAATATGTGGTACATTTTTAGCGATAAAAACGTGCAGACTAATAGTTTGGTACTTTTTCTTATTGTGGTAAATTTCATACACTTTGAGGCACTTACAAAGCAATTGATTCACAAAAAATTAGACGGCACTTTTTAGGTGACAAAAATGAAACCAAGTTTGATTTTGGCACTTCTCTTTTTACGGTTAAATTTTATACACTGTGAAGTACTTCCAAAGCGAATATGAGGTACATTTCAAAATACATGAAGGGGAAAAATGTTTTCTCCACTGCTTTTCCTTATTGGGGTAAATTTCATACGCATACTCTTTATAGGCGTTACCAAGCAAAGCATTCACAATAAAATATGAGGTACTTTTCAAAATACATAACGGGGCAAAATTTTAATTTGGTACTTTTCCTTTTTGTGGTGAATTTTATACACTCTATTGTCCTTACAAAGCATTGATCCACACTAAATTAAAATGAACAAACTTTTATTTTGGTAGTTTTCCTTTTTGTGTAAATTTGGTACATAAGAAGGGTGCAGTTCTTCCACAGCAAACATAGAATACTTTTTAGAAGCAAAATAGGTGCCCTTTCTTCACAAAGCGGACCTAAACCTGCTGCTAGTCATATTTTATTTTGGTACTCTTTCTCGCTTTGATAGAAATTACATTTCAGTATCGCTTAAAAGATAAAATAAATTTAAAATGTGCGCACATTTAAGACTCAAGTAATTTTCGGATTACATGTTATTAAAAAAAACATACACACAAACATGTTGGGTACGTACAAATATTTTTTAAAACATTCCTAACAAAATACGAATTTATTGTTTGCATGTGAATTTATGTGTAGAGTTTTCTAATAGAAATGCGGTATTGTTCAGCGGGCGCCAGTTGCTTTACTGTCAACATCACTATTTTTAGATTCTTACGTAACGGCCAGTTTTATTAAAAGCCGGCGGTATCAAAATTGTTTACAAAAACATGTCAGGTTGAATGAAATTTTTATAATGAAAATAAAGTATTTAATATTTTATTAGATTTATTTAAAATTGCACAGCTGCACGACATATATGTGTGTGTGCGTTCCTTTCAACTGGGCAACAAAAATGCTCAAGTGGATACAGAAGTGACGTTTTAATTAAAATAGTTGACCTGCTACGTATACGAGCTGCCCTTACACGATTCTCTTTTTCCAATATGAATTTTACGTGGGAATATCCTTTGACATACGTTGACAGTGATGACAGACAGCGCCATCTGTTCTCCACATACCGTGGAGCTTCTTAATTATTAGGCGTTTTAAAAATCGTTGAACGTAAGTAAGCTAGTAGTTTGCACCACTGCAAGACACATGACGCAATAAACAATTCCTTACGTGGGAAAAGCCTTCGAAAAAAAGAAAAATTGGCCAAAGATAGAAGGCGCGTTATCTATTCTTAACATACTTTGAAGTTTTTTAACTTTTAGGCATTTTGAAAAACGTTGAAAATAAGTTAAGCAGCAGTTTGCAGCAGCGGAAGGCACATGCTTAAAATATCTGAATGAAAATTTCCATCTGTGGGAAAAGCCTTCGATATACTTGGCCAAATATGGTAAGCACGCTATCTGTTCTGAACATATTTTGCAGCTTTTTAACTTTTAGGCGTTTTAAAAATCGTTGAAAATAAGTTAAGCAGTGGAAGGCACATGCTTAAAATATCTGAATGAAAATTTCCTTCTGTGGGAAAAGCCTTCGTTATATGTATGTACTTGGCCAAAAATGGCAGGCACACTATCCGTTCTGAACATATTTTGCAGCTTTTTAACTTTTAGGCGTTTTAAAAATCGTTGAAAATAAGTTAAGCAGTGGAAGGCACATGCTTAAAATATCTGAATGAAAATTTCCTTCTGTAGGAAAATCCTTCGTTATATGTATGTACTTGGCCAAATATAGCAAGCACGCTATCTGTTCTGAACATATTTTGCAGCTTTTTAACTTTTAGGCGTTTTAAACATCGTTGAAAATAAGTGAAACAGCACTTTGCATCAGCGGAACGCACATGCTTAAAATATGCAGTTCAAAAGCCAATTTCTAAAATCTTTAATAAGATACCTCATGTTGAAAGCAAAAGCTCGTCTGTAAAAAGTTTGCAAAAGTTAAGCTTTCAGTCACATTAAGAATTTCGTAAACAATAGGCGTGTAATAATGAGTAGTGGCCATAAGCGGAGTGCACTGTATTTGTATAACATCTGTTTTATATAACTTATCTCAAGTTATCATCTGTCACCGAAATGAGTACCAACCAAACAGAAAAAGTTTCATGGTAAAAATGAACATAATTTACAGCAGTTGATATCAGGCAGGGAAATGGAACAGGAAAACAGCTGATAAGCTTCAAAAAAGCAACTTTAGTGTATATTTAAAGGAAAGCTTTAATATTCCATGAAGTAATGCGTCTTTTTTAACCAATTTCAACTCGCAAAGCTTTCGGCTTGTATGCAATCAAATACTCGTAAAACTAATTTGATTATTCCTAAGAAAAGCTTAATTTTGTGTTAATTTCGAAATTAAAATGCAAAGTGCGCTTCTTGAAATTGTTCAATAATTAAATAGCAAATAATTGACTTCCGTTGGTACGTCAATCTGTTTACTTCAAATTCAATAATTATGAATCAATTTCCCAACATTCATTTTAATTTAAATGTGTTCAATTTGAAATTAATTTCATATAATATTTATGAAAGTTCTGAGGAAACGTGCTTGTGGAATAAAATATTATTAAGCAGTTGACGCGAAGTGAAAAAACTTGAATTAAGTAACTTTAATTGCCACTGTCTGCATGTCGTAAAACAAACTCCATGTTTCGTATTGGGCGGCCTGCGCCCCGACAAAATGAATATTCAAATTATTCGTTTTTCTAAATTTGCCCGTTTTACCAAATATGTTTCCTTTTTTTTTCTTTTTTTTTTTTTTGTTTAATATTTATTAGCATTTCCATATTAAAATGTTTTCTCAATGTTTTTTTTAATTGCCTTTGAATGTGAAACGTGTGTTTCTTAACACTTCCATAATTTGTTGTTCGTTGATTTGTTTGCTTGTTTATCGCGATACTTTTTAAAATAATTTTCAGCAAAACTGTGCGTTTCCTCATGCGTTTCTACAACACACGAACACCGATTTGCGGCGTTAATATATTCGTCATTCCGATTTGTATGCCATTCAATCGATTTCTGGCAGTTGGATTTTGATTTGCGTCGCCTGACATTATCTCACATTAATTTGTTTCTAAAAAAGGCCGCCCCTATATAAGTTCAATAAGTCTTATGCCCTTTTCAAGAGTACATTTTAATTGCATCACATTATTTTGTCACACAACACATTATCCATTTAGCTTTTAGACAAGAAGAACACTAAAATTGACGCCGTTCAATTATAGAGTTGCATTTTTTTGCTATGCATGTTGAATAAGTTAAAAAAAAATATATATATAAAATTTGGGGATAATTACCCTGCCATAATCCGAACCATTTCAATTACCCGAGGACTTGCTCATCAATTTTTCTGCCGTCTCGAATAACTAAATGTATTAACCCACCACCTGTGAAAGAAACATATTATTTATATAGAAATATAAGTTCTTAAAGACTGAAATCAGAAAAATGGTTACTCCAGATAACTGCTTTATATTTTATGCGATATTAATTGATATTTTTATTGCTCAATGAAAGTATCCTTCTTATCTAATTATTTGAATTATATAATTTAGCTTCCAGCAGATTTATTTCATAAATTTCATTTTGAAAAATTTTTGAGGGAAATTTAAAAATGCGAGCCAGTTAAGAATTTTCAGATAACTACCTCGATGGTGTAGTTAACCATATGCGTTTTATGAAATATATATATTTTTTTTAACTAATTTAGCCTGCAAAGCATTCGGCTTGACAGCAGGAAAACAGCTAGGGTCTAGGCAGGATGCGAACTCGCGTCCACCGGTTTAGTAGGCTGCACATTATTCATTCGCCTGCGGGGGCACATGGAAGTATTATTGCCATTTTTAGTGATCCTTAACTGTACTTTGTAATTTATCTTACCCCCAGGGTGGTACGGTATGCACCTTGGTGAAATTTACATGTTGCTGGGGTGCAATTTGGTGGCACGGTATCCTGCGTTTCCAGACCTTGACCTTTGGCAGACACCGGTAAAACTTGTCCGTCACTACCCAATCCATGAAATAACATGGCAACGGGCGTGCTTATAAGTAGTTAAAAGGTAAATGCAAGCTATGCTTGTTGGTCTGGGATTAGGTCTAGCACAACCTAATCGATTCAGGTTTGAATATTGTAGGAGAGTTCTCTCTTGAGAGTTCTCTTCGAAAGCACCACCAGTGGCTATATACGGATTCCACGGGTACCGGCAGCCCCACAATGGATTTCTATCGCGCAAGTTTATGGGGGATTTTGGGTTTGCACATATCCTGAACCGAACAGTTATCAATGACGGACTTAGTTGTCACTCCACGGAATTAGACTCTTTAGAGACTTTGTCCATAGACCAAGTTCGTTCCAACCTAACAGCTTTGAATGAAGTTGTGGCAAGTTTATAATGATGTCGCCTTTGGAGTTCACATGGTGGCATGTGGTTGATACCAAAAGTTACTTGGGAGATTTCTCTTGAGTGGCTGGTATCGCATTGATGCTAATGCTCGATACGATACGGTCAAGCAATTAGTTATCTTAGTGCTGTTGCCATTCAACAGACGCTAGTAGGCAGTGAGATGGTTCCCCCCTTCTTAGGGCGGCCTCTCTCTAATTCTTTGACTGTTATACTTGCAGGAATTGAATAGTGAGGTTTGGTTTACCCCGAAGCTGGCGGGGGAGTTATTCTTACGAAGTGCCTATTAGTAAGGCTTAGACAGGCGCTGTGTTAAAACTGAATCTTTTAATCAAGAATTGCCACCTGTACTTGCACAGGGGGCTTAGTAAACGCATTAGTTTACTCAGTGCTAAGCACACCGTGAAGTTAACCCATTTGAACCCAAGCCAAAACCACAGGGAAATTTTTAGTTTTTTTTATATTATTATTGAATCTGTTACATATAAGTAAAAAAACAAAAAAAAAAACAAAAAAAATAAAAACTTTAGATGTTATATATAATGTTTGAACCTTCACCTAATCCATAGTACAAAAAAATCACAAATAATGTCAACAGCATGCTCGTATGAAGTGTACCAAAATTGGCACGGTGGGCACTAATGGGTTAAGGCAGGTAGGCAGGTAATCACGTACACTGTAGCACACCTGTACTTTTATCTGAATGCATTTTTCGATTATCTGAGGCAGACGCATTAATGAGCTGCCACTCTATTAATTCTAAAAGTTACAATTTAATTGATGTAAATACTTGAGACTTGAGTTCAACTCCTGAATGTCATGATTCTTATAATAATTATAATTCTTATAATAGTTATAATTCTTCTTCGCCTTAAATTTTTTTTAATAAAAAATAATTTAAAAATTTTACAGATCCTTTCTCTGCTTGTGGTCGGCATTGGCATTTACATGCTGGTAAAATTTGATTTCGAGACGGCCTCATTTGTCATACTCGGTTTGGGAATTATTGTATCGTTATGCGCTGCCTTCGGTATACTGGCAGCCTCATTAGAGAGTAGCCGTCTATCAAAATGTGTAAGTTTCCATCGGTTGCAGACATTCAAGCGATTTTCTTTAAAAATGTTTTAAATTTTCATTACAGTTTGTAGCGTTTGCCATTATTATGGCGATTCTACATGTTATGATTGTTGGTTTCTTTTGGATTTTCCAAACGTCACTGCTGATAAATGTGGACAAGGCATTTGATAAGCTGTGGAACAATCAGGTGGTGCCAATTAGACCGGGAAATATAACAGCGCATATTGCCAGTTTGGAAAGTTGGGTATTTATTAAATCAGCTGGCAATTTGCTTGAAATTGCATTTAATGTTTTTTATTTCTTTTGTGCTTTAGCTGGAGTGCTGTGGCAATACGGGACCGAGCGATTACATTTTGGCGCCCCACAGCTGTTACAACAGTGAAACGGATAAACTGAATATGGAGGGCTGCCGGCAAAAATTTCTCAACTTCATTGCCGACCGTTGGACTCTTTTTAATATTTTTGCACTTGTGTTGGTCGTTGTTGAGGTAACGTAAGAAAAGTTCAAATAAGAAATTAGTCATGCTTTCATTTTGGGTGACGATATTTTTAATTTTTTTTTTTTTTTGCAGTTAATTTGTGCAGCGCTGGCGTACGTTTTGGCTAACAGTATTCTTAATCGCTGGCGTCGCTCGAAATACTACTCGAAATAGAAACGGAATGCTTTCATTTCGTCATCATCAACTATACCAACATCGTAATCATCATCGTTGGCATTTGTGCGATAAAAATGTGTGATCGTGTAGTGTGTAGCGTATTAAGCAATTATGGGGTAAAACAATTTAAAATTGTCCTAAATTTCTATAGCAAACCAAAGACGAATTATATGAATTCTCGATGATATATTTTTGTACGATTTTTCTGTTTAGATTGAAAATTTCTTTCATTATTAACAAAACTTTTAATTGCAATACAAACAAATGTTTTGTTATTCAATTAACTTTTTCTAGTCCACCAAATTATTATTCATCAACAAGTAAAAAAAAAAAAAAATCAATTACGAGTTTATGTTATTTTTTTTAAAAAAATATTTAAAATTTTATAAAAATTTTAAAAGAAACTCAAAATTTAAATTTGAGCAAAAATTAATTTTAATAACTATTCCCAATAGAGTTCAATAAATCGATAATTGCAAATGTTGTTCATATTTTTGTAAGATTTTATTTGTAAATTATAAATTTAGTAATTTAGTGATTACAGTACGTTTCGTTTATAGTCGCACTATTGTTAATCGCTTGTCTTCCGTCATCAGCAGCTAAAGCAATATCATAATCGTTGCTCCACTTAAAATCAAATGTCAGCAACATCTTAACAAACATGAAGTCACTATCAGGATGAGCACTATCAGAAGGCGAATTCGCCTTCAAAAATCATACAAATTCAATCACAGGTATCGGTTTCACTTTACATTTAAAATGAAACGCAGAAATAAAATCCAAAATATTAAAAAGATATAGAGAGAAAAATATTTTTTACTTTCTAAATGCGAACGATCCCGCACTAAAGATGTATATATCCACAAGCTACAGAATGTTTATATAGTCTTCTTGTGAAATAACAATACGGAATATGTCAAACGGTTGCTTTTTTAAATTGCTTTTCTGTTTACAAGGAATGAAATAAACACACATTTTGACAGATCAAGTGAGGACGTTATAGAAGTAAAACGTCAGCTGTACTCTTAAGATCAGCTGATAAGTGATTTTTACCATTTCTGACATTTAAGTATGACATTTGTTGTGATAAAAGAGTTGTATTTACACAACTCAGAGATGTATATCCCATTGGCATTTCCGAAATATAAAAATTAGTTGCTAATTTTTGGCTTACAACTGGACTAGTGTCATTAAAAGTTCTGGTGACTATAGGCGAAATGTAATCTAAATATATATTTTAATAAAAATAATAGCAAAGAGAATAAGTGTAGACAACTGACAGATCCTAATAGGCTGTCCAGATGCAGAAAACGATATTATAGTTATTAAGCAGCGACTGAGAGTAATGCCAATTTCTGAACCGGCTGCTATACTTTTATTGCAATTCGGAAATTCATTTACAATTGGCTTGCTGTCTTGAAAGAGAAATATTTTTTATGTAATTTATTTTTATATAATTTGAGTAATTTATTTTAAATATAATTACAGTAGATGCTCGGTAATTACAAACTCGGCGACTAAAATATTTTTGTAACAATATAAAGATGACTCTAAAAATAAAATGAGAGAACATTTTAGTTTTAATTATTTAATTCTATTTTATAACCAATATCGGAGTTTCAACTAAGTGCTTTTCCAGAATTTGTGTAATGTAAATAATTGCATACTTTGTGTATGTAGTTTTCAAAAATTACAATATTAGAAAAAAATTTATTTCATTAGTGACGTCATTCGCCGCGAAATGCAACTCTACAGTAACTAAAAATATGAAACAGCCAAAAATGAAATAAATTTTATACAACTTTTGACAATTAAATGCCAATACCAAATGAATTGAAGTTAAACAGCTGATTACTCGTATACACTTTACACTTAAAACATACCTTTCGAAATATGTAAAATTTTAAAACCAAAAGTTATCCAAAAAATATTTGAAAAATTTGTAAAATTGAACAATAAAAAATCCACAATTTATTTATGTGTTTAATAATTATATATTGTTTTTTAATCCAAGCAAGCTATTTTAGTAAAAACATTTAAAAAAGGTAGTCGTATAACTCAAATCACTGAGTGCTTTTCATATGACTTTTATACTCCAATAGGCTGCTTGTATTATGAAAAGAGCACATTCATCTGTAATATTGTAGGCTTTTAAATTTGATTAAATATTTTTCATAACAACATTGACGTATGAGAATTGTAAAAAGTTCGACAAGTGTTCCCTAATTTCTGAACGATTTCCTTGAACGTCTTATTTGTTTCTATTTCCTTATTTGCCAATATTCGTTTATAATTTTTAACGCTTTTTTATATTAAATTTTTACATACTTCGAAGGGTCTGTTATGAATGTAAAATTTGTGCAAGTAATCAGCTGACTTTGTTTGGTTGTGACATTTACTTGTCAAAATTGGTATAAGTTTTTCATTTTTCTACGTCTCTTTTATATTTTAATCTTTTGCTCATTTCAATAGCCCTGCACTGAAGTGGTTTAGTAAAATTAAAAAAACTAATAATGAAAGGAAAGAATCACTCAAATTTTACTACTTGGTGATTCCCCTTTATACATATTTTTAAAGTGTATAAAAACACACGTAATGCAATTTGAAAGCAATGCATACTCGTATGTTGGAATACTGACTCTAATTGACAAAAATTCTTACTTACAAGTTTCTCAAGTCTTCAGTTATTCTAAGACAATATTTAGGTAAAGGTTCCCCGAAGACCCTGTTGTGGGGTTAGCATGCTAGCTAACCCTACAACAATCAATTTCATTGTATTTTTAGGTCTACATAATTCAATTTTTGGAATGTCCATGCAATGTGAAAAATCAAAGTGTTAAAATCCTTATAAGTGCCAGTTCTAATTTCCGAGAGCCTACTGTATAAATTTATTAAGTTCCATAAAATCGTGTTAAGTTTAATCAGACTTAATATATTTATGAAAAGCGTTTCCCACTCACCTGTTAGTTTTTAATCCTTATTCGTATACACCCATAATTCTCAAATGGAAAGTTTATTGAAAACTTAAAACACATCAACTTTTCACTGCATTATTATAACGTAATAAACATGTGTTAGTGAGTGCGCGGAAGTGTGTATGTATCTCTATTGGTTAAGAATAAAACTAATTTATGTATGTATATCCTTTAGTACATGTAAAAATTATATCGATCCAAAATGTAAATAAATATCCTGTAGCCGCTAATGGTTAATAAATCGCGTGTTTCATTTCTTAAAAATCTATTTTATTTAAATCAAAATAATTTATTTAATTAATTTTAATTTTTTTTTTATTTTATTTTTAAAAAAATATTTATTTAAAATTTCACCTCCACTTTGATTTATTTATTTGTTTTAAGAAAAATTTCGGCTGGCCTCCCCTTCCGTCAATTGCAGCCATGATGCACGATCTCCAAATAAGACATGCATCAGTTTCTGCCAAGCAATTTTTCATACAGGCAAATAATGATATCACGAACGATATATTGCTTATATCAATATATTTGTTATATTTATATTTTACAGTTTTTGCTTGAAAGCAATCCAATTACTAATTTTGGAAGCGTGTTTGGTCAATAAAAAACTGTTCTCATGCAGCCCGCGATTATTATGGCGACAAAAGGCTACACGACGACCGATCTCTTTCCAATTTTAAGCTGTTTTATAAATGGCACTGCACAGAAAGCGTCCTTCCATTATATATAATAATAATAAAAACATGGCAAGAGGACATTATAAGTGAATTAGCCATCCGAAAACTTTGTCTTACACGTTTAAAGGATTTAAGCATTTTTTAAGTAAATAAATCAGTGTCGGCCGCTTACGCTGCTGCCGCCGCTTCCAACATTACTTATATAATTCGCTTCATAGCGGCAATAGCAAGTAACAATATTTGTAGTCCAGCAGTCTGATTCGTGTGATGGATTTAATATTAATTATTCCGTCCTTTCAAGGTGAGTTACATCCGGTAATGTGTGACCTCCAAAATAAGTAAAATCCCAACCCGCACAAAATTTTAATTTTCTCATCCAGCGCCATTCATGCTCCGCATTCACATTTATCTTACAAACAAATACGATGCAAATATTTCTGTAGTTGGAGTAAAGAATCGCTTAAGAACTTCGCCTTCCTATTAAATTGCCTTTTGCTTAATCTGATCAGGGATCTTCACTTATTCTCTTTTGAGAATATATATAAAGTGCATCCTGTCAGAAGTCATTAGGTCTTCTTTAATACAGCTTTAAATTTAATACAGTTGCTCCAAAGGATTGAGGCGAGTGTAACGTTTGTTTTGAAACCGAAACACACTAGATCCCGATTTAGGACGTCTAAATAGATTTGCCAAAGGACATTCTATATAAAAAACTAACGCTGAGTGAAATAATCTCGTGTGAAATGTTTTCCTTATGACCAATTCGTAGACTCTTCATACGCGACTAATCATTTCTTATGATCACGTCAAGGCCATTGATCGCATCAATGTTACATTCAATCGGATCTCAATAATTTTGTGTTTCTTATTCCCCTCCGTTAAGGAGGGTTCACACATGGAACAATTTTTATTCCGTTTCGGGCAAGTCAAATATAATCCATTTTGCAACTGACGACTAAGTTGAAATATATGTTTTTTTATTAGCTTGTTTGGAAAGAGTAGAACTCCGGCTGAGGGGTCGTAACTTTTGATATATCTCGAGTACTTTGACAGATGTCAGTTTATTTTTTCACATACATTTTTATTGATTTAATGCACGAGGACAAAGTATGCAATGCCAATTTTTGCCGTCGACACAATCATGTCAGTTGAAGTCGAAAGTTGATGTATTGACGTACGTAAATACATCAGGTATGACGTACAGGTCTGCGTATGCATTAATGTCTTTGCGATAAAAGTTGCTTATGGATTCCTCTCTTGCGGCTAATGTGAGTTATAAGCTGCTGGAACTTTGATCTCCTCTATCTTCTTGCCAACTAGCTGCCATGTTGTGTCATCGCAATTAGTCACGTGTGTGACGGCAAATATAGAACGTGTATTTTCCTTCCGCTCAACGGAGTATAACAATTTTCACTTAATATAGCATGCAATAATTATAATTATTTAGAAAAAAAAATTTTAAAAATAAAACATTTTTAATGAAATGTAAAAAATTTTTGCTAACGAGCCACTATTATCGTTCGTTAAGGCGGGAAACTACTGTATTTAGAATGCAGAACAAATATATATGATGTTATTTCTGCTAATAAAATGTTTTTAATTAAGTTTATTTTCATTTCATGACCGCAATTCCCGCCTGTTACGACGTACTTTCGCTTCATTGAACGTCTTCCATCTGCTTAAAAGTGGGGGGGATTTTTTCAAATTTTATGCGTCATTATTTGATGCGTTTTATTGTTCACCTGGTCAAAACGTGTGTAGGAGTTTTTCTTTTACCTGATTGCAATAATAATCTATTTTATGGAGATTTAAAATTTTGTTTAATACTCTTAAATATACTCGTATACAGGGGGGCGTAAAGGTCACTATGTTATGAGCAGACGTTATAATATTTGCAGGAAGTGCTAAAGGACAGTTTAGTTTTGACATAAAATGCACATCGTTGTACTCCGTAAACTAGTGCCGTGGGGTGTCGTGGGAGTGCAAATGGGGCAAAGACTGCGGAGTTTGGCTACTCGCCTAGAAGTGAAGGGAACAACACCGGATGTTGTTCAGAGTTTGTGCCGGTTGAGAGTGAAGTTATGCAGAGGTTGTCGTGGCAATGCAAATGGGGCAAAGACTGCGGAGTTTAGCTACTCGCCTAGAAGTGAAGGGAACAACACCGGATGTTGTTCAGAGTTTGTGCCGGTTGAGAGTGAAGTCATGCAGAGGTTGTCGTGGTAATGCAAATGGGGCAAAGACTGCGGAGTTTAGCTACTCGCCTAGAAGTGAAGGGAACAATACGAGATGTTGTTCATAGTTTGTGCCGGTTGAGAGTGAAGTTATGCAGAGGTTGTCGTGGCAATGCAAATGGGGCAAAGACTGCGGAGTTTAGCTACTCGCCTAGAAGTGAAGGGAACAACACCGGGTGTTGTTCAGATTTTGTGCTGGTTGAGGGTGAAGTTATGTAGAGGTTGTCGTGGCAATGCAAATGGGGCAAAGACTGCGGAGTTTGGCTACTCGTCTAGAAGTGAAGGGAACAACACTGGATGTTGTTCAGAGTTTGTGCTGGTTGACAGTGAAGTTATGCAGAGGACCTGCTAGAAAGTCTAGAAACCTGCTAACGGTTTAATTTATCCTCGAATGGGACCTTTTGTGTCACCTTGCACTTTCTTCACAGCCTAATTTAGTTACAGTATACACCACAATCACACTATCGAAATTCACTATGAAAGCCAAAACACATATCTTCGGACCGATCTCTGGAATTTTTATTATATTTGTTTTAAATAGTGCAGTGGCCATAAATTTGTATTTATGTAAAGTAATAAAACTCTTTTGAACAGAGTCGGAGTGATCACTTGGAAGCAACACACTTGTGAAGTTGTTCTCCTTTTCCAAGTAAAACACTAAAATGCTCGGCAAGGCGGCAATTGCTTAATTATTATTCATTACGGCATCTCCTTTGATGTGGTTGTCTGACAGCGTCTCCAATAGAAAGTGCATTCTGTGAGCGGCAAAACTATAGAAACAGAAGCATCTTTGAAAACATTAAAAATGTTTCTCTTTCTGTCTTTGATTTAAATATTTTGAATTTAAGACGAAATTAATATTTATTTGTCGAGCAAACATACACACTAAAAAAAACCGACTAAAACAATTTTTATGAAATTTTAATTTTCTATAAACTTTGGACACAAAAATGTTTTCATCTTCTGTCATCATTTTTAGTTTTGAAAAGACGACAACGAGAAGCAGATGCTCTGATTAATTTTTGCCACTATTAAAAATTTCATGTTTATTTTACAACAAAAAATTTATTTATACTTTTTTGTATAAACAAAAGGAAATCGGTTGGCAAAAACTTATCAAAAAAAAAAGAAGAAAAAAAAGAAAAGAAAACAAAAATACAAGAAAAGCAGGAAATTTAAAAAAGTTAATGGCGAAATGTATTTCACAACGAAAACTTATAAAGTTATAACAATTGCTTTGAATGCAGTTGGGGGCGTGAGTTTTATTATCTATTATAATTAATTAAGCTAAACTGAACTAAACAATTTCATTTGATACTTATTTTTAAGCGATAAATCGTCTACTACAAGACGAGAAAGTGTGAAAATCGAAAGAAAATATATATTTTTTACTTTTTATTATTTTTCATTCTCATTTGCATGAGAAAAGTAGAAATCAAAGTTATAAAGATACAGTAATACTTGCTTATAACGAACTCCGCCATACAAGTTTTACGACCAGACTAATAACTTCATCGACAGAAAATATAACATTTGTGAGCAGTAATATCGCTTGTGGTGAAGTGCTTAGACACGAAGGTATAGTGCGTATTCACTTAAAGATTCCCGGCAAAGAATAAACAGTGATAACTGCAAATATCTGACCGACCTCTTGTGGTAATTTTCAGTAAAATTATTTTAACGGGGAAATACAATAATGAATAAAATGGCTGCTAAAAACCGCTTACAAGTACCGGTAAAGCTCATTGCACTGGAAGAGTGAGATCTATTACGTAATTAGTGGACTTCAAGAATATATTCGCATAAATCAAATAAATGGCTTTTCTCCTGTCCTATAAATTATTCGATTTGCCAATTTTCGAAATTATGCTTGAAGAAAGATTTAAAAATGATTTTTGTTATCCGAAATCGTAAGTTTTTTCCGAAAAATTATTTCATTCCTCCAATTCGATTTTCTTCACACGTGCAACAAAAAGATATAAAAATTTAAGAAATTTTTTTAAAATAATTTTTCGTTATACTCCTACTTATCCGAATGTGGCACCACGAATTTCTTTAAAATAATTGAAAAGATTTTAAATTCGAATAAAATTAAATTATTAAATTTATTCGTCGTTTTTTCTCCATTTAAAAAAAAGAGGTCGAAATATGTGAGTCCGGCTTAAAGAACAACAAAAATTTAAATTCAATTTTGAAAGCGAAAAAGATTACAGTACCGCTCCGATTTATTTAAGCAAGGCCGAAGTTGCTTACAAATATTTATTTTTACTTAATATTATCAATTAATTTGTTAATAAAAAAGTTTTTTTTCATACCAGTCAGCTGATTGAGGATGTTGCCATGTGCACAGAATTTAAAGGATATGGGGAATAACATCCTTAATTTCAAAGCAAAATGAATTTTTTTGTTAGATTTTTTTCATATTTTGACCCCATGTTCTTTTATTAAGTAGAGACACAAAAAAGATTCTACAGCGATAGGCAAAGAACTCTGGTAGCATAACGTGACAGTTTTCTGCAAAAAAGTATCAGCATCACAACAGCAGCGCATAAACAACTTTGACTACGAAAATTTATTATTATAACACTAATCCAGAAAAAAAGATGTGCCCGGCTTTATTCATACCGTGTACTACGATGAGCACGGAAATTGTTCTCTTAAAAGGGATTCGGTTGATACATATTTTGACGAGTTGGTCAGAAAAGGGAAAGTTGTGATATTTAGTTTACTTATCTGATATTAATAGTTCGCTTAAAGGAAGGACTTTTGCAAGGAAACTGAGCACATACAAATCGTAAATTTGAAATAAGTTCATTGCACACAAGAAGTCGGTATAACGAGTTCGTTACAAGCGATACGAACTGTACATATAATAAATTAATTAATTTCTTATTTAATTAATTTATTTAATTTATCTAATTAAATTTAAATAAAATAATAATTAGTTAAATAATTTAAATAATGCCTAACAACTGGTTTTTATGGTACGATATCGGGCGAAAAGTTATGGCATTCGATATCGCTAGAAGTTTACGTTTTAAATCTATTACAATTTTCCGTCAAATTTTGCCGGCTTTACGGAATACAAAACCTCATTTAAATGCTTTAGATTGTTTAGAAGAATCTCTCCAAGAATACAATAGTATTTCTTATAATGAAGGGAGCATGTCCTTTTACCTCTTCCTTTCTTAAGGTCGCACTAAACTAACAGGAATTTGTGAGAGATAAATAAAGATATATAAAATTAATTAAACTTTCAGATTCTTGGAGTATTATTGACGTGGTATGGAATATGGTTGCTTCAAAGTATACAAATTTCTTTGCACGATCATGGCGAGAAGTTGGGTGGAGCTGTTATTATCGTATTGGGTATCGCTGTTATATGTGTTGCCATATACGGCATTGTGGTGACAATAATCGAGCGAAAAAAGTTATTGATTTATGTAAATTAATTTTTCTAGAGTTGGAATGAATTTGTGCAGTAGCTCACTTGAGATGCAAAACTAATTGCGAAGAAGTTTTTAAAATCTGGCAATGTTTGACGCGGAAGAAGCCTTTTTTGAAAAAATTAAATTTTTCTGACAATATTTCATTAATCAATGATGAACTTGTGGTACAGAGTGTTCCAAGATTAAGGCAAGATTTCAATTGTTTACAAAAATTAGCGCAAGATTTGAACGTTTGGACAGTAAAGTGTTTGGAACATTAAGAAAACAATTCGACAGGGTTAGTAAAAATGTAACGTTACACGATAGACCAACGTCTCTCCATTATTAAAGTATTTTCTTTATTGAAGATCATCACATAAATAGCCATTTTTCGCGCGATATTATCACAAGGGATGTAGTACTTGGATGGCGTTTTTAATCGCTAATATTGGCGCTTATGGTGCTCTAAGTACCCGCATACGACTGTCGAAAATCGTCTGATATTTATCTCACCAGTGTGTGATTTTAAGAAGATGATGACACATGCTATAGAGTCTTTGAAGTCATGTACCCTCTCACTTCACTAATTCACTTCCAAATCGGTTCAGTGATCAGAATTGCTTCTTCTGAGCATGTGATGTGACAGCATGGAATGTCTTCTCAAGGAATTATTTGCAGTCACAATTTCATGTTAATTAGCACACTAGCATCCATGCACTAAGAGATAAATTACAATGAAACATTATCACGGAAAATATCAACTATGTGTTCCACAAATAATCCTTTCGTGTGGACTTTGTGATTCAAAGCTTGCGTTCATTTTGGAAACCCTCTCTTTTCAGATCCAAACAAATTTGTAATTTCCTCACCACTTTATTTGAAATTTTGATTTAATATACATGCCTTGAAAATTTCATCGCATAAGTCCAGAATGAAATACAAAGACTTTTCCATCGTGTAAACACTCTCTTAAATATTTGAGAAGAATGAGATCTGCAAAATGAAAGCCACGTTGAACATAATAATTTTACTCTATATGCACTATGCGTGTATTTAGATACCAGATGGTGATGTCTTTGGCTGATGAAAGGGAGTGATGGCTTGATCACATTTAGTGTACCAGAACAGCTGACCTGTTTATGTTTATAAATGCCTCTAATTAAGAAACAAGTCCTGAATTTTAGGTAAAAGTTCATGCTCATAATGAATTCAATATACGACCACATAAAGCAGGTGAAAATATATTTTTTTTAATTTTTAATGTAAACTTCGGACGATAATATGAGTCGGGGTTTTGTGTCTCAATCAGCTAAAAAGCAAATTCTACTTTCATTGCAATTAATTTTGTTTGTTAGTAAAATGCATAAAACTGCAGTTGAAATCTTTTATGCAGTTTGTGGTATTGCTGGCCATTCTGATTGTCATACAACTTATAGTGGTCAGTATTGGTCATACTATCATTGATAAATCGGTTTCGAAAAAATTGAAAGAAGGCTTCGATGAATTGTGGGACACGACATACCAGACACCAAATGCAACACTGTCCATTTATGAGGAATGGGTAAGTGGTATTTTAATTCTCTTATTTTTAAATATTTTTAATAAAAAAGTGTGCTAAAAGTGTAAATGAGTCGGCATTATAAGTTATAAGTTCTGAAGTAGCGGGTTCGATTCCTGCCTAGAACCTAGGTGTTTTATTGCGGTAAAGCCGAAAACTTTGCAGATTATGTATCTGGAGAGGTACTCATACATCCCAAAAATTTTTAAATCCTATTACTACTCAATTGAGCAATCATATAAATATAAAAATATATAGAAATATATATAGAGCGAAAAGACGGCTAACACTCAGTAGTTAGTCTTTGGACATATTATATTATTTAGCCTACCTTGAAGGACACGAGCGATTTATTAAAAATGTCAAAATGTTGTTTTTTTTTTAAATAAATAACAATTAATATATAAAAAATAATATATATATATATTTTTTAGCTGAAATGTTGCGGTAAGAATAGTGCGGAAGATTATTTTCTTTTGGATAAAATACCGCCACCCAGTTGCTGTCAAGATCACAACTGCGCCATTATACACAATTTATATACGGATGGATGCGAGAAAAAATACCAAAGTTATATTAAAGGAAAAACCAAATTTTTAAGTTCCCTCAGCTGGCTGATCATAACGAATGAGGTGAGTTATTAACTGGAATAAAAATTCAATATCTTCTTCACGCATACAGCATGTGGTAAAAATATTGGGACGTAAGGAAAAAATTACACATCGGAAATATATTCCATACACGGTCAAAATAGGAAATGAGAGGTGCGTTTGCAGTTAGCCTGATTAAATACGTTTTGACGTAAGAGCTAACGTAATTAAATATTTAGGGCCACATAAAATCGCTTTAAAAAAGCACATTTAATTTAAAAATATACTCAATTTTCAAATCCATTTCTAATTTAAAATAATTGGACACGATCCGATGAAAGCAGTTTCATTTGCATATTGAATTTGTGCATTTTTTGGGAATATGTATATTTTTTGACTCTGAAATACTCCTAGGATCTATTAAAATTATTAAATCTCTCTTGCCTTCCTCATTTTTGTTTTCGGTTGATGTTACTAATTTTTAAATATTTTTTCTAGAAGGTTCGCATTATTGCGAGAAAAAATTTATATATTATATGAGCCAGAGGTTAAGTAGAGAAATTCTCACCTCGTATAAATTTAAAGTCAATGCTGAAACATTATTTTATTAACAGTCATCACGTAATTATGAAATAACTTTTTTTTTTTAATAAATTTGCAAAAATGTAGTTTTTATCACATCGTATAATTTATTCTACGTGTGAACATACCCCTCAATAATAGAGCCGTGATTAATTATTTAATAAATAAAATAATTTCTTATTTCTTTTTTTTTTATTCCACAGTTTATTGGTTCAATATTTGGCTGCGTTCTAGTCGACAGTATACGAAATCACAGAGATCGGCAACGATTTTACAGTTGAATTATTTTCATACTCAAGAAAATAATTTAATTGGTGAAAAAATTATTTTTTTGCCATATTTAAATTAATATTCTCTTTAATAATACTCGTATTTTTATTAATGCTTTAGTTAATTATTATTATTGCCTTGTGTAGATTTTGGCTCCACTGTAACACGAGGGATCTAATCGCAAAATCATTGGCATCTTAGTGTATCTTATAATTTAATTTTCTAAATAAAAATCATATATTTCTCACCTCTGGGAAAAATTTCCAAATTTTGTATTTAATTATTATATATAATATGAATTTAATATAATACTTAAAACAGGGTGTGCCAAAAGGATGGTTACATTTGTGTCTGTGTGAAACTATTTTAATTAATTATCTACATGGTCAATGGTTACAACGGTGCAAACTCGCCCACGTTTAATACGTCTCTAATAAGAGTAAGGGGATTTTCTGGAAAAGTTGATCTGAAGTAGAAACGAGTTAAAGGGTTTTACGTGTTTAAATCTTATCGACTTTATCATGTGGAGTTATCGGAAATAAAAATCGACTTCTTTGGCAATATGCGAGACTAACCAATCTCAGCTAGGAGAATGTGTGTGAAGATAAATATCCCGAATTAAATATGTTTTGACGTAAGAGCTTACGTAATTACATATTGAACTCAAGCTAAATGTGCTTTAAGAAAACAATATAAACTTTATTTAACATTAGAATTAAATTAATTTAAATTTGAATTAATTTCTAATTTAAAAAGATTTACCGTCATCTGAATTGTATTTGTGAATTTTTTTTTAAAAAATTTAATGTTGATTTCATGTTAATTTCCGATGACTTTTCGACGTTTTGGACTCACCTTTTCCACATTTGCATCGTATACAAATTGCGTTTACATATTTTCGTAGATCTTTTCGAGGCCTTGGAGGCTTCGTTGGAAGCGAATTCCGTGGATGGGAAGGTCTGCTTTGATAATTAATAAATATTTCATTTATTTGCTTACCTTTCTTTAATAATCTTTCCACAGCTTTCAGCACTGTTTACATTGTCATAATAATTTACTTTACACAGAGTAATTTGAGAAGATGACATGCGCATAAAATGGGTCACTCGCCGTGTTTGCAGTTGATAAAAGATTTTATTTAAAAAATAAATTAAATGCATTTCGTTTTAATTAAAAAACTGCCATATTATTTCGTAAGTGGTTTTAGTTACGCATACTTTCTATTAACCCACTAATGAGCGCTGTACCAATTTGTCACCATCTTCCATTGTATACTAAAAATTAATGCCAAAAATATATTATCAACATTTCGAAATGGTTGTCAAGCGGTATTTTACAAGAATGCAAACATGAATTTTTTTTTAAAATATTTTTAATAAATTCGAGTAAAAATTTACTTGCAAAACTATCTTGAGAATTTTTTTTAAATTTAACAAATAAAGTCGAACTAAATGGTGTTTAATGAGAAGAATATATTTTTTGTGAACAAGAAATTAAAAATAATATTTTTTTATATCTTTTTAAGTTTATGTTTTTTTAATCCCCCCTCCTTCATTCATGAAGCTTGCCTTTCCTAGAATTGAGCAATTTTCCTAAATTGAAGTTGATTTTGTTTCATTATTGACTGGATGGCTGAAGTTACTACTTTTCATTCAATTCTCAATCACTTTAGTGGAACACATTGATTCTATTACATTTTGCCTGATCTGATACTGGAACTGTCACTTCAACCTCAGAGGAAAACATTTTAACCAGACGATCATGCGACCGATCACTGACAAAGTTATTTTAAGAGCACAACAATGTTTACAGAAAAATAACAGCAGAAATGAACTGCAACCGAAATCGGCTATACATAATCTTCCGAAACTACATTTTTCAAAATTTGAGAACATTTTCTTATTTTTCAAAGTCAAGAAACATGATGGAACCGTATGCGTTTTACTTCACGTAATTTTTATTAGATGTAAATAAGAAATTTATATTGCAGACTATTTTAGGATTTTTCAGGGAATTTGAAGTGAATTTATTATGAATGACCGTTAAGTAATGAGGTTATTCGCAAAAATCTATCATAAGATTGATTTGAGTTTTGTGACTACAATTGGACACTGTGCAAAACAGGATGGGTCTACTTCAAGTCGCAAAGAAATTACTCTTCTTTGGTTTTTATATACAGTTAAAGTTTCATATATAAAAAAAATATTTTTATACCCCCTTCCTTTAAAAAGGGTGGTGGGGTACATACGTGTTTGATATGCGCATGGTAATTTGTACAATAATATTTTGCGATCCTATACAGTGTATAAGTATATTCTGGAAGCATATTAGAAGGGAGGTTTACTGGTCTTTGTCCGTCGGTTCATTCCTCCATTTGTCTATCTGTCTGCCTGTCTGCGGTATTTTTATTGCGTTGTAAATTGAACTTAAATTTTGCTTAAAATCAAATATTTAAAAACCCATTTTGTATGAAAATCACTAAAATCGGTTAATTAATAAAAGAAATATATATAAAAAATTATTTTATGCATTTAAAGGTAAGAATGGAAGCCCTCTTGGATCACCAGCCACAGCAGTTAAACTCTCTGTTAATTTTTAATAGTCTAAGTGGGGAAATAAAATCATTTTACTTATTTATTTATAATAATAAAATTTTTAATATTTTTTAATAATGAGAAATAAATTATAAAGTAGCAGCGGAAGATATTTTTAGAGAAGCGTACATAAGATTCGGTGCGGTCAAATATAAGACATTTAAATATAAGGCAACGTAGACAGCCTTTGTGCTGTGGCTTGAAATGGGTTAATTTCCATTATAATTGAGCAAATTGCGCAGAAGTTTCAGTTTACGAAATTGTATTCACTATTTCAAACAATTTTTTAATTAACATGAGCCGTTTAATGTGAAAGTGGCATAACTCATATTGGTTTTAAAAATATTTTTAGTAAATTTTTAAAGCCACTCGGCGATATTTGTGAAATCATTTAAAAATTACAAAATTTAAAAAACAAAAGCCAATGAGTAATAACATTGAAAAATTGATCGATCGACATCACACAACGCTCTTATTGCAAAATCCTTTACAATCAATTTGATTTCAAATGATTTAAATATTCTAGGTTTTTTAGATGGCACGGCAAATATTCACGGCTTATGCAATCAGTTTTGTCTGACACTGCAGACATGTAAAGCCATGTAACATAAGTAAATGCTCGTATATAACACTGATCGTGTAGGCAGATGATTTATTTGCACAAAATATATATATATATATTTGAACTTGTTGCAAATATGGTCAAAACCTCTGTAAGACGTCAAAAAAACAAATCCCACTTTTGCGGTAAGAAATAAACAGAAAACGAATCAAACGCAATAATAGAACAAGTGGAAAAGATTGTAGGAGGTTAAAGAGAGCGGAGAACCCGTTCTGAGTCGTTGTGGTATTTGTAGCACCAGTAAACAATACAAAAGATGTATGGGAGCTGGTGACGCTTGAACTACAAAAGCGAAATTAATAAGCATTCAGCATCTGTGTTAGTATGTCAGTATTTTAAAAATACAAATTATAAATGAGTGCAAACATCTTTGGAGCTTTTAATGATATAAAAAGAAACCAAAATAGATGGAACAAATTTTTAGAATCAAAACAAACTAAAAATCGTTGAATATCAGTCGTTTTGTAATTGTGAAACAGAAAAGTTTCTTCATAAAATTTTCTCAACAACAAGAACAGCAAAAACACACCCAAACCAAAAAAAAAAAAAATATATATATATATAATTAATAAAAATGTTTATTTAATGTCAAAAGAATTGGATCAGAAAGGAGAACAAATAATTTTAAGAATTTGCGAGGCGAATTCAAATTTTCATGGAAATGAATATGAAAATCCGAAATGCATAATTTTATATTTAGAAACATTTACTTAAATCTTATAAAATAAATATACAAACACACACATACACACGGTATATCTGAATACAGCAAACGTAGAAGGCTGGCAGTACTACAGGACCAAAATGGGTTTAGCAGCTACCACAGTTAAGCACATCCTTTTACTTCTAAATTTCATATTTGCCGTGAGTATGAAAATTCTCGTATAAATTAAGAAGAACAGTTTCAGCACATAAAGCAATAATGGCAAGCTTTACGTCATTGGATCTTGCGTCTTGCGTCTTTTCAAATTTTTTGTGATTTTTGCGTTTCATTTAATATGCGAATGCTTGTAGAAAACCAAAGCAGAACCAGTAAAGCTGCTTTATTCGAATGTGCTGAACACTACAATTGCACTGCCCTGAAGAGAATTTTCTTAAAATAATTTTTTTTTCTAAAATATTTCATTTATTTATTATACGATTATTTATTAAACGATTCTATAGCCGAATATTTTAAGAAAATTCTGAGCAGATGGTTTTTTTTAAATTTAAGCTTAAATTTCATGGCGACAAAAATAGCGAGGACAACAACTCACACAGATAGATGGACAGACGGACAAGGCTTAATTAAAGCTTTTTATATGGATCTAGAATGAAAATAAAATACTTTTTTATATATCAGGTCCTGGGCTTAATACTGGTTGGTTTCGGCATTTTCATTTTAATAAGTGGAGCCGAGAATAAAGTCGATCATGGAGAGAACACTGCTGGCGGTGTCGTAATTGCACTCGGCATCGTTATATTAATAATTTCTATATTTGGTTCCTTAGCAGCCATACACGAATCCAAAAGGAAACTGATAATTGTGAGTCACCGAAATGAAAAAAGATGCTGCTAAATTGTATTTTAAAAAAATATTGTATATTTCATGCAGTATGTTTTGGTATTGGCCTTCTTAATCTTATTGCAATTGTTAATGATGAGCATGGCCTCGCACGGTTCGCAAGATGGCTTATCGGGCAGCATTAAGAAAGGCTTTGATGAGCTGTGGGTATTGGAAAACAAAGAGGCCGGAGCATTGGCCTACTATGAAGATTGGGTGAGTAGTTAGTCCGCATATATTCCTCCTAAAGCATGACATGGCAACCGGTTCTCTTTCGTTAGTTGCAATGTTGCGGTGTCAACAGTACAGAGGATTATCGTTTGATAGGACACAGCATACCGAAAACATGTTGCAAGCAACACAACTGTGCCATTTTAGAAAATGTTTACAGGGAAGGATGCCAGCTGAAATTTGAGGAATACTTGGCTGATAAAATGTTCACATTCAGTATCGTCAATACGTTACTAATAATTGGCGAGGTATTATCCTTTACACAAAGATTTTTCATTAAAATCCTGTCAAATCAACATTTAATTGCTTTCTCTACAGATTATGGCAGCAGTATTTGCTTGGTTGTTGTACAGTAGTTTGAAAAATGAAAATCGCCGTTCAAATTTAAATTGGATGTGAAAAGTTTTGATTAAAAAAGTTGGGGAAGAGTTTTTTTTATTTTTATTTGTGTAAATAATAAACACATATACGATAATTATATTCTAGAAATTATGTATTTATAAATAACTTACAAGTTAAACGATGACCTGAGAGCAAGCAGTGCTTCTACTTACATTGTAATTATAATTATATTCATATAATTGGGATATTAAGAGAATAAATAAATAAAAAAATTAACCTTTAAATGTTAAATATTAAAATTCATAAACCGACTTCTTCTATTAAAACAAATTTTAATTCTACACTCTAAAAAATATTGAATTAAAATGTGGCAAAACTAACTTGGCGCCAAATCTGTTAGTGAAACGGTGAATTAAATTTAAGTAAAATATTTTACTAAACGGGGTTAAAATTTTCTGAAAACCTTTGGCAAAGGCTTTGTAATTTACTGTTGTCTGACCTATTTATAATTCGCATTATTGCACAATTAATTTTACTTGTTCAATCATTCAATATTAACTTTAGAAAGGTATTTTTGTTAAATTCTCAAGCACTTTGTTCGAAAACTTTGGCATGTAAACATGACAATAACGTGAAACCAGATCATTCAGAGGCAACCATTCTAAGCACTCGAGCAATGAACACCTTTCTCTGAGAGCATACATATATTTATAGAAAATGGAATGTGTTACGACCTAAAAAATATATTGCAAATCAAGGAAATGGAAAATTTATCAGTGGTAAATAGTTCCCAAAAACAACTTCTACTTCCAATGAAAATGTCTTAAATTGCTTTTAGATTTTCTTATTTTCTCAGTCAAGAAACAATTCCTAAGATGTAAGAAAGAATTGTTTAAAATTATAAACTGCTTTAAGAGGCATAATTTATATGATTTGTGCTTACTGTAAGTAATTTTTATAAAATCTCTGTAAGATTTATAAAACTTAAATAACATTTTTACTGAAACTTGGTAAATTGTATGAATTAACTTCAATCAACCTTTTTACTTTTCTTTTTCGTTGAGTGTAACTTTCTTTTCAAGATGATTTCGGAGGATTCCCCCCTTTTTATAGAATAACATGTTACTATGACGACTTTTGTCACATTTTCGCTAAAGGGGATAATGTCCGGTGATTATTTGATTTAGGGGACACAATCAATATGTTCTTATTAAGAAAGGATTGGTTATACCATGGTTAAAACCAATTAAAGTCCTTCTACCTTAAATTAAGCGCCTTTTTTGACCCAATTCAAACATTGAGAACGGAGAGTCAACTGTGTACATGCTAGTCACAACAAAATAAATACTTTCCCTCTCCATATGCCTCTCTCTACGTCTCTCTATCTCCCTCTCTTTCTTTCTCTGTGATATAACGTATGTTTTGTGTTGTTTCTTTGTTGGCCACTTAGTTTTCACTGTACTACTGACTTGAAAACATGTGGTAGTGGTGAATAGAAGAATAAAATATAAACAAGTGGTGAATAAACACTTACATATCAACATGATGGTACAACAACTACGAAAGAGGAAAAGCATCATCAGAGCAACAACAAATATAAGGAGAGATAGAAGGAAAAACAAAACAAACAAATCACATCTATACATGATTATGCCAATGGAACTTAAAATGAAAGAAAACATGCACAAGACTATATGGTGATAGCTTTTCACCTCAGTACCACTTGTTCCTTAAAGCGATATTGGTTGGAAAAATCTGTGAGCGGCAAAAGAAATTGGCAGCCAACGAAAGGCATGTGTTCATGATTATTCGCATATTTTCTATAGCCGAGAAAATAAATCATAAATAGAAAAAAAAAAATCATTGGAATTTAGAATTGGGCACTGGTGTATGTTGAGCACAGAAGTAAGAAAAATTATTTATAATAATTGTTGATTGCGAGACCCACAGCGAGCAATACTTTTTAGAGGAAAACAAATATCTCTTTGGCTGGTACGTATACGCAATATTTAGACACAAACAAATAAACAAACACCATCACACAAGAAAGGCAGATGGGCTTGTAGGCAGACAGGCATCTGTTTTCATTCAAACAACTATTTCTTTCTAGCCTCTAATGAAGGCATCCAATTATTGCATATTTTTGGTGTGTTTTTGTGTGTGCGTGTGTGTTTGAGTATGCACGTGTTTGTGTGTAATAAATTTGAATTATTAGCAAAATATTTAAGTACATGCATACTCGTACAAACATTTCGCTTTAATTTTCAATTTGCTACAGACACCACATTGCAGTGCACGAAAATACTAAAATTGATTTATAATAAATAACAACAGTAACTAAAGAAAATACAGAGAACAAAAGAATATATCAAAACTGTGTCATTCATTACACTCTGAAAATTGTGTTTGACTTGCTGTTTGTTTGTTTGTTTGTTTTTTTTTTCTTTTTGCTTGACAAGAATGCAAAAGGTAAATTTGGTTTTGGTTTCCTTTTTTCTTTTATTATTTCTTGGCAATTTTCAGTTCCCTCAGCTGCACATTTAAGGTTCAAGGAAACAGTGACGATAAGATGAAACTGTCATTTTCAATTGTGGTCTGGAAATATGCTCTACTAACCTTGAGTATTCTTGTTTCGGTAAGTAGAAACACACAATCAAACGTGAACAGTAGAAAGATATGTGTTTGTGTGTGTCTGTAAACGATGCGCGCATACACATGTGGGCCATTCCATATGAAAATGGATGTGTGCATGTATGCTAATACATGTTACAAAGGCCAACTACAAAAAATATAGCGAACATGCACAAGCAAACTTATTTTTATATAAGTTTATCTGTGCAATACAAATTTAAATTTTACTGCCATGCTCACAAAAACGATGCCATCGAACAAAAAGTGTTTTTATTTATTTATTTTTTTTTTCGAAATTGAGTTAAAATTTATTTTTACATACTGAAGTACTTCAACGTATCATGCATGCATATAATACGAATATTTGAGAATAAGAAATTAACATTCTGCCGTGTTTCAATTTTTTCGAATTTTATCTGTTTAAATGAAGAATTTTTCGATTTTTAAAATTTAAATTTTAAATTTCTTTTAATGAAATAAAGATGATTATTCCTGATTTAATATTTTCTTTTAATACCATTATATGTGAGTACTGCTAAATTAACAAGTACAATAGTGAAATGAAATAATATATGGAATTAACAAACAGTCAACCCGCGATAAAGTTAATTGATTTTCCCCAACCCTGTTTATGTTTTGAAATTTCTTTATGTTTGCAAAAATGAACTTTTCACAATAAAGTTGCGTTTTTTTTTATGCATTTTTGCAATTAATGCTCCTGAAAAAAGCGCTTCCGTAGCAGTATTTTACCGATTAAAAAAAAAACCTAATAAAATGGCAACAAAAATTTTGATTGTCACCGGATTGTCACCACAACAATTCCTTCTCACCAATTCCGGCACAAAGCACCATATGAGTAGACGACACCTTCCCAAAAAATCATTTTCTAACATTTGTGTTAAAAGCAAATATTGAGCTTTTTATAAAATATAACAAGCCCGAGTTTTTTTTAACTTAAATTCTCATGAAAAATAATTTTTTTACACAAATTATTACTACGTAAATGAAGATATATAATATAATAAAATAATTACATTTATTTTATTATACAGTATTCCTTATTTACAGAAAATTTATATCGCAGAGAAAATTAATTTTTTATTTAAAAATTCAATGAAATTAATTATTAGAATTATAGTGTATTTAAATAGTAATAAAAGGTTTAATTTAATTTTAAATAGACCCTCGTATTATTGATGTGTAGCAACCACAAATCAAAGAACGGGAAATCGGTTAATATTTTTTATTAAATAATTTTTGTTTTTTCTTTAATTTTCTTAGAATTCTATTTTATCTCAATTGCTGACATTCCTAATTTCTGATATGAATCATTTACAATTTTGCAAGATCTGATAGACGCTTTTTATAGCCTTTTCCAGTTCTATATTAGGAAATTTTTTATAGCTTCCCTTTTCTCTTTTATTGCAAAAGTTGATGATTTTGGAGTGGTGACGTTGGGCGGTGTCGATTTTCTAATTAAATTGTGATACGAAATTTTTTTTAAATATCTTGAAATAATTCCATTTTAGAAATGGGAGCTACTTTGGACTAATTTGCAAGGTCTTCATTTTATATTTTATAACTTTGATTTTAAAACATCTTTTCATCAAGGTCGTTCGCCGATAAAGAGAGTTCGTCAGCTATAAATTGCAAAAATCATAGGCTTGACCTCTTTATCTTACCAGATTTATAAAAATAAATTTCCTATAAATTTTTTCCATGTTCTTTAATATCTCATGTGTAGATTGTTATTGAAATTTATAGTTGGTTACTTAACTGCAACCAAGCAGCAACCCAGTGACATGGACGCGTACATCCTGCCAAGGCAGTCTTATACGACACTGTTTCATGGGCGAATTGAAACCTTTAATAAAATGCAAGCCGACTATTCGCTTCTCCTAATTCCGATCAAATTCATTCTTTGAGTAGGGATCATGCGTGAGAGTGCATGGCAATTCCAAAAATTTATATGTGCAAAAAGCTTAACACAAGTAAAACGAAAATATTTTTGATCATGACTTAGAGTTCAAATTGTACCAGTTTAACTCGGAAATTTTATTTCGTATCGAAAAATTCTAGCTTTATCTCGCGAGTATCGAAAAATTCTAAGTTTGTCTCGCGAGTATCGAAATTATAATGGCTATTGCTTTCTCACTCTCTCTTAGAAGAAAACCATTATTTGACTAATTAATGAAAAATAAAAAACTCACGTTTTTCCCTTTTTATTTTATTGAAAGTTTACTGTATTTTAATTAAAAAAAGAAAAAAAGCTTTGTGACAAGGAAATACCGAAAACGAATCTATAAAAAATTTACAATTTTAATGCAATCAGTGAGGAATGTTGGAAACTTTTTCTTCTCTTTCAAAAATTTGTAATTTTAGATAAAATATAAAATTACTGAACATTAAATATCGGACAAAGAGAAATTTGAATAATTCGCATAATGAAAATTTCTTTAACTTAAAACTTTAGTTTTTCCAGTAGAAAAAAATTATTTATTTTATAAGCGAATTAATTAGTTTTAATGAACTTTAGCTGAGAACGATGCGTTGCTTACTAAAGATTCCATGTTGGATACTCAAATATTGTATAATGAATGGCTTTGATTGTGTTGGTGCAGGAACAGCCAAATGCAATAAATAAATGTGGTTTTTGTTTTAATATATAATTTCTTCAATAGGTACTGGGCGTAGTACTCATATCAGTTGGAGTGGTGACGTTGGGCGGTGCTGGTTCTCCGGTTGGTGCTTACTTGGCAACCATCTTGGGTGCAGTGGTATTGGCATTGTGTGCTCTGGGTTCTTTTGCATCGTTGCGCGAATCATACTTTCTATCGATGGCAGTAAGTGCTCACTGAAATATTTCTTTAGGAAAATTAATAAATTTTTCTCTATTCATTAGTTCGTTGGCCTCGGAGCTTTCACCGTTCTGTGTGAAACAATTTTCATGATCAGCTTTGCCGCCATGAAGAGTGACTTTATTGATATGACCAGAAAGCGAGTGCAAGATACCTGGGAACGTGAAGAAACTAGTCCTGGTGCCATGTTTAGCATTCAGACCCAAGTAAAGGCTCACTTTTCCCCCCACAATCTCATTACTCGTAATTTAATTATTCCATTTTTTCTTATAACAAGTATGAATGTTGCGGCATAGCAAGTCCTGAAGATTACATTAGAGGCGACACCGATAAGTTGCCATCCAGCTGTTGCATTTTGGGGGACTGCACCGATGACAATAACATATTTTCCAAAGGTTGTGAAAATATGGCTGTAAAATTTATCGACTGCCAAAGTGATAATCTCATCTTGACAATTGTGGGTTTAGTAGCTTTAGAGGCAAGTTTTGGCAAAATTCTCTGCATAATAAACTAATTAAAGATTATTAAATTAATTTTCAGGCACTCGGCATAATTTCGGCATACTATTTGGCAAAATGCTTGGGAGCCAAAAAATGTGAACAAATTGTGATTTCAGAATAACAGAATAATTATAAGTAGTTGTTATCAATATGTTTCTTAAACAGGAAGAATCTTCGTATAAAATCTCAATTGTAGATCAAACTATTAAAAGTTGACTTGTTAATTATTTAATTATTGTTAATTGAATAAATTCTTTTATACTAAAATATGTTATTCTCATCGCATAGAGATTAAGCAGGTACTTGGGTGGCTCCGTAGGCGAATGAATAATGCTCATCCTACTAAAACGTAGAACGCCGGTTCGATTCCTGCCTAGACCCAGAGTGTTTTCGTACATACAAACCGAAAGCTTTACGGGTTAATATAAATAAACAAAGAAAAAAAAAATTAACAAAAAAACCTAAAAGTTCCAAAAACGTTTTAATGCAAATTAATACATTTTTTTGCGCAAAGTTTTTCCAAATTTCAAATGATATAATGGAGCGGTTTATTAAAAAAAATCTATATATCTGTACCAACACAAATGGACGTATGTAGTGGGCTTTAATAACGTTTAACGATTTTTAAATATTACAATTTAACGACAATTACTCGTATATTCGATTGCACTAACGATCTCTGAATTAAATAGCTGCTTGTTATCAACGTCGCTATGAAATTCCAATATCTGGCATTACTACCAAAGAAAAATACGGAAATGCCACCAGAGCAAAGCTTAGGAACAAAAAGTTCTGAACTATTCGTCAATTACCAATATCACTGGTAACTAAACGCTTCCCAGCAAGCAGTTGACATCACTGACAAACAACATCATGAACTAATACTGTGAATAAAATGTCTACTAAAAGCAGCAGACCTTAAAGTCTTATTCTGTGATAAGATTCCAAAATGGCTTTAACGTTGCCACACTATCATGCAAACATAAATACAACTCTGGTCGCATGGAAATGAACATTTCCCTACACTCTAGCAAATCATGTGACTTTTGAAAAAAACTGTCACACAGATGCCTCTCTCAGATGCGCCATCATATTTTTCCAACAGCCTTGTTATATTTGGCAAATCTTAAGATTATCATAGTATGGTGGCGTGGAAATAGTAGTCCTAAGAAGGTTCTGAAAGGCCTTCCTTAATGTATAATTCCTCCTCTTGATATAACAACAGGCACTCTGTGGACTGTAAAAGAAGAGCCAAGAGGTCAGTACAGAAAAACTAAAAATTGGAAAGAAATGAACCAACAAACATATTCTTAAGCTTCATTGTAATTCACAATGCAAATGGAATCCAATATTGTCTTCAGAATAATAATCGTTTGTTACAACGACAAGTATCGAAAAAAAACCAATTTTAAAAATAGCAGCCCTAATAAGGGCTGCAAGGTAATACTTGAAAAAAAAATTGTTTCCTCTAAATCCCAGGAAATTTCACTATTTTACATGTGTATTATTTAAGGATTCCGGTTTATCGATGTAGTAAAATTAAAAAAATTTAATTCATATTTATTTTACGAGTAAAATTCCCACAAGATTGAGCAAGTGTGGAATGAACACTGCGTAAGCCGGGTCATCGGTGTATTTTTTTAACAACTGGATTTAAACATCTGAGCAAATCACCTTCCTAATTTGTTGTTCACAAAAGGCAATTTATTAACTGTTTTACATTATTGTAATGACAGAATATTTGCGGTGTGATTATTGACGTGAATATATTGAAAAGCTCTCCTGCTGAAAACTTTTAAGCAAACACAAAGCTTTCGATATTGAAAGTATGTTAAGTTAACTTAACAGCGAACTTTAAGCCATTGTTAGCTTAACATGGAAATGAGTATAAATTATAAATACTTTAGAAGTTGCTTTAATTTCTTTTAATGTGTGTGTAATAAATAACAGGGATGGAAAGTGTAATTTTGTAATTGAACAGTTTTAAGCTTTCTGCTCAATTTGCTTTACTTTTTACACTACATTTGCAAAAAGTTTTTTGAAGTATAAACTTGGGGGAAATTTTTTCTCCTCCGCAGGAGGAAAATAGAGGAAAGGGTTTTAAAAAGGGGATCTTGGGTAAAAACCTGAATGATGAGAAGGTGCCATTTAGATTCCTTTCAACTGTTGCAATTTACAATGCCGACGGTGTCCAACATTGTTTGTTATAGAAAAACTAGCGACTTTAAAAGTAGCGGCCCTAATAAGGGAACTGGTAATACCAGGAAAAAAAATTTTTACCTCTAAACACTGAGAAATTCCGCTATTGGGACATGTGTGTTATTTAAGTGTGCGGTTCATAATGAATTCTCTTCTTCTTCTTCTACACTTCCATTATCACACATTTCTTCACCTCTTTCACAGTTCATCAGGGTAGTTTTAGTCAAAGGCAGTCTAGTTTTATCCAACTTCCAATTAAAAATAAAATAGCGGGAAGTTTCAAATCAATTTCAATTAATTCTAAATATTCTACAGAATATCAATTTCCAGGAATTCATTGGAACTTTAATAACAATTGGCTTTTGACAATTAGTGGCAACCGCCTTATTATTTTTTGGTAATTTATTGTCAATTTATTTGCAATTTTTTTTTTCTAACTGTTATAGAATGTTTCAATACGAAAACAAGGACTTATTTGTTCTTTAGTTGTTTTATAACTGTATATATGCTTTTTTGAAAAATTTATAAATTTTTTGCTTGTTAAAATTATCAACGGTTTTCATCAACGCTTTTCACAAGACTGAAAACAATTTAACTGCAATACGTCTACACTCTTAACAATTCTAAATTCAATCCTCAAAAGTAAAATTGACTACGGCATATATCTTTATGGAAACGATCCAAAATCCACGCTCAATAAAATAAATATCGTATTAAATACTGCAATGAGGGTAGCTCTTGGCGCTTTCAGAACACCCCAAACGAACAACATGAAATTTGAATGTAACATTTTACCCTTCGCAAGTAATGTCGATCTTCAAATTGCCAAGCAAACCCAATATATTCTTTTCAACGACAATTCCCCTATCTGTAAATCTCTGAAGAAAGTTACTAAATCCAATTACTAAATCGATTTTTGTAAAAACACCGGAATTCCCATTAATTCCAATAAACTCACATAAGATACATTACCAAATCACTATCTTAACTATTCTGTAATAAATACATCACTTCGCAAAACATAAAAAAATTGAAATTCCAGCGGAAGCTTAAAGGACCATGTTCCAAGAAATTAAAGAGGAATTGCAAAACCAAAATTTTACGATGATTTACACTGACGGTTCAAAAAATGGGACCATTTCATCTTATAGTATAGTCTCGGACGATTCTGTTATTAAAGCATCATTGCTACCAGTATACAGTTCAACTTTCGCCGCTGAAATTATAGCAATCAATGAAGCTATAGAATACGCGCAGAATACAAGTGGTGAAAAGTTTGCAATATTTACTGATTCACTAGTCTCAATCGACTCAATCAGTAACCTCTCTAACAACGAGTACTACCCTCAGATGATTAGACAAAGACTTACCTTTAACCGCCCCAGAATAATACTCATCTCGATTCCAGGTCATGTACAAATACCGGGTAATGAACACGCAGATAAAGAAGCAGAAAATGCGTTAATATCACCTTTACTAACTACACCCAACTATAATTTCGAGAACATAAAAAAACATATTAAAAATACTTTCTCACAAAAACTATTTGAAGTTTGGGACAATTCCTCAAACTGGTGTAAAGAAGTAAATCCAAATAAAATAAGAATAACCAACATGTTTAAAGACCAAAACCACAATTTTAATAGACGCGACCAAGTTGTATTGACTAGAGTCAGATTAGGACATACTATGATAACACACAGTCATTTGTTTGATAAGAACCAGACAAATGTATGTAAATTTTGCAATAAATCAGTTATTTCGATTAAACATTTAATTCTAATATGCGAAAAATTCAAAATTCAAAGGGAAAAAATTTTCAAAAATCTAGACACAACTAATATTTTACATGATACGACATTAGACAATTCAGTTCTATTATTGGAGTTCCTTAAAGAGTCTAAACTTTATCACTTATTATAAACAAATAAATTAGTATTTGTTCAACAGTATGAGCTTAAGACCATAGAAGTTATAGCTGCTATCCTAGCACGTAAGCTTATAATTAAGTTATTCGTCTTATGTCTATATAAACAAAAAAAAATATGCATTTTATTGTAAGCAGAAACTAAGCGTTGTCAAATGGGTTAATTTAAATTCAATATATGCCAAATAGGCTGAAACTTCAAACATCAAAACACTTTCTAGTTGATGGAAGGAAATCGGCTTGCTTTACTCCAAACCATCCGCATGTAAAATACCATGTTTTCCATCCCTGCAACGTCCACATGAACAAAACTTGGAAAAAATTCATTATTTGAGAATACCAGCTAAATAATAAATAAATATTCACTGCTCATTCGTTATTTGAATAGCAACGAAGTTGATTGTGTAAAATAAGAGTTCTTTTTTTTTTTATTAAAATTATTTTAAATACGTTGCCGTTTTGAAATTCAAAATATAAACAATCGGTAAAGTGTGTTCATGCAAAGTGATTGTATGCTTATAAATACGGATTGAGTCATAAAAAACAATAAATAGCCAATATTATACACATACGCATATAGATTTTATTAGCAATATTTATTATTTTTTTTTATATATATTATTAAATTTAATTAAATATAGAATAAAAAACAATCAACAAAATGGGCTGCACTTCGGGCGTAATGAAATTTGTTTTGAACATTCTCAACTCCTTAATGGCTGTAAGTATTAAATAAAAATATATAAATATGTAAAATATTTAAAATATTTAAAGTTATTTAATAAATATTTTATTGTTAAAATCATATAAAAAGTTGTGTAAAAACAACTTGTAAGTCCTCCAAAACGTGAAAAAAAGCTTAACAATTGCTGGCTGAATGATCTCATCACTTAGCCTTATTCGTGAATCTTTAAAAAAAAAATGCAAACTCAAATAAAAAAATAATAATAAAAAAAAAAAAAAAAAAACATAAATAAACTGTCTTATAAGTCACATTTGCCATATCTAAACACAGTGACAATTTTAAATTATTTTCAAAAAATTTCCTTCCACCATAAACGTCTGAAATTTGGCCAATAAACCTGTCAGACGCGGTTTCAGCATATCATGCAATGAACTTAAAGAATATTAATCGCAAATAATATTAAAGTCAAATATTTTCAAAATTTCCATTGCACAATATTGTGTGCTTGAAATTGGCACCAACGAACTGTGTCCATGCGCCGATATGCAATTGCCTTTGTTGGTATGACTAATTCAGGCTTTACTTTGAATTTAAACAAACAAATGGAAATAAATTACTTGCAAATAATAATAATTATAGCAAATTTAAACTACGACTTAATAATCATTGCATGGCACAGTATGAATTAATAAAATTATCTCGTAATTCGTATGTTGTTGTACGGCATGTACGTATTCAAAATAATTAATGTTATCAATGAAACAACATTAAAAAACAAATATTTTTTATACGAGTAGCACATATTTTGTCAAGGTTTCAAAGCGCAGAAGCAAGCAGATGTGGAATATATTTGCGCAGCCATGAAATATTTCACTACGCTGTATCATTTCCTTAGAGAACACTGTGCTTTGCAAAGCTGCTCTTGTAATTGCATAAGTGGGCGTCTTTCCTACAACTAGCATGGGAGTAAAAAGGGGCGGATTAATAAAATACTTCTTGTAAACGTTGCCAAATCCAAGATGATTCAAATTCGTTATACTGCGTTGTCAGCACTCGCAAATGTTCTTCTCTCCGCCGGCATGAAATATTTCACTACGCTGTAACATTTCCTTAGAGAACACTGTGCTTTGCAAAGCTGCTCTTGTAATTGCATAAGTGGGCGTCTTTCCTACTACTAGTATGGGAGTAAAAAGGGGCGGATTAATAAAATACTTCTTGTGAACGTTGCCAAATCCAAGATGATTCAAATTCGTTATACTCCTAGTCGCATTACAAGCCTCCATAAAGCAACCAAGCATTGGCGAGTTGTGAGAGGTAACTGCGGTGTCGGAACTCGTAAATGTTCTTCTCTCGCTCTCATTGTAGTCAAGAGGAGGACGGATGTGGAATATAAGCAGATATGAAATATATTTCCGCCGGCATGAAATATTTCACTATGCTGTATTATTTCCTTAGAGAACACTGTGCTTTGTAATTAGATAAGTGGATGTCTTTCCTACAACTAGCATGGGAGTTAAGAGGTGCGCTGCCAAATCCAAGGTGATTCAAATTCGTTATACTCCTAGTCGCATTACAAGCCTCCATAAAGCAACCAAGCATTGGCTAGCTGTGAGAGGTAACTGCGGTGTCAGCATTCGCAAATGTTCTTCCCTCGCTCTCGTTCCAGTCAAGAGGTTAACGGATTTGTTATCTTCATTGTTGGAATAGGAATCCCAATCAGAAATTAAATGAATTAACAAAAATTGTTAAGAGGTGAATGCATTCATTTCGAAGATGTTCACTTCACTTATTTAATATGAAAAAGGTACTGCAAACATGGCGTGATATTGTTACTTAGGACATCACAGAAAAAGAGCGAGAGAGAGAGAGAGAGAGAATGAGCGCAAGAGTGAGTGATATTACACAAACCTTCCTAATATCGTCTCCAAGCAAAAAGGAAAAATACACCTTCTACTTTTAATTACCTCTACTTACACATGCGAAATGGACCACCAGGCTCCTCCCTCAACACTGGCCGTTTTCTTACGGACAAACCAATATGTCTACCATGTAAAATATGCTTCCAGTGTAGATGGATTTATTCTACCATTTTATAATGCGTAGAAAACATATTTTTTCCTCCACCATTTGCTTACCAAGCACCACTGTGCATAGTTATGAATACATTTTATACATGTATAAATATATCTATGTATCTATGAATATGCAAACAAATTTTTTTAATTCTTTTGTATAAATAAAAACAATTTTTATTCGCTTTTATCAATTTTAAAACTCTTTCATTGTGTATCCATAAACAAAATATCTTAAATTAACACGTGTTTTCACGAATATTTCTCGGCCCTGACTGTATAGAGAAGGTGTTCGAATGTCTGATTAACTATTCGTGACACAATTAAATACATATCATGACTCAAACCTGAGCGAGTGTTAAATATTATTATAAAGCGAAATTTTTATTAATAATACAATTTTTTAAAAAGTAAACACTTTTTAAACATTTGCATTAATTAAAATTGTATTGAAAATTTAGTAACGATAAGTGTGAATGTATGCATGTGTGTACATACAAATACATATACAGAGTATTAATTGTTGCACAATATATACTTATATGTTTTATAGTCAAGTGAAAAACGCACAGTGGGGCAAATGCGTTACTAATTGCTATACATGGAAGTTGTTGCGCAATGTATGAAGCGATTAATGTCACTCTCTTCTATTATACGAATTTGTATGAAAATGATCACTTATAGGAACGAAGCTATTTAATGCTACACTTACTGTACTTATGAACCAGTTGAGTAAAATTTATAAATAAATTGTATGGAATGACATTAAAATAATAGAAGGATTTTGTTTGAAACAGAATGAGAGAAGATCATCTCGACTCTGGAGTTGAGTTCAAATCTTGTTGGCAATTTTGCTCTCTCTGAAAACACAGTGCAAGATCTTCTATTTGTTATTTAATGAGATAAATTAATATATTTGAATTTGTAGTATAGCTGCAATATTATCAAAAGTTTTTTTTAAAACTATCAAGAGTAATGGAAACAAGCCGTAATGCACAATGGCACATACCTAACCTGCCCTGCATAGAAAGCGGTTTTATTTGCAGAAGATCAGCACATTAGGCTTCAAGTTAGGAAGATTATCTATAAAAACTTAGTGGATATTAATTAATTAAAAACACAAACAGCTTGTTTTAATGCAAAGACGGTAAATGCCATTTCGCCCGAGAAATATTATATATTATTTTGATATATATATTTTGCTCCGAAAAATTTCCCGCAAGTTCAGGTTTATTTTTATCGATCGAGAAAAATTTTACCGCACATTAGCGTGTGCGATTAATAAAGAAGAATATTTAATATCAAACAACTAAAATCTTGATCGCAAGGAATTCACTAAAAATTCATATCCGTGATTTACAATTCAATCCGAACCAGTTGAGAGATGAACAAGGCCTATACATAATATTCATACGGATATAATTGCTTTAAAAAGATGAAAGAAAAAATATAAATTTTTTTATTTTTTACCAGCGAATGGTGTTCAGTAAATCCGTCGAAGTATTTTGCGAAAAAATAGAGTGAAAGAAATCTATTTTACATCTTTTTTATTTTTACTTTTTTATATAGAATTTTTTTAAGTGTACTAAAATGGAATAGCTAAAATTCGAGAGGTCCAAATTACCCCTTTCCTCAAATCGTTATAAATTTGAAATGATAAAATCACGAGCATGCTACGAAAGGCCGTCTTTTTACCCATAACCCAAGATTGCTTTAATAGTATCATATTGGAATGAATAGTATCATATCTCGGATATTTCTCTTTCATTAACTTTTGTCACACAGTGTAATCGATTTGCTTGACTGAAAAGAAGTCACAGATGAGTATATTTCACATCGAATTCTTCCATACAAAATCGAATTTTTAATTTTTTTTTTTAATTTTATTACGTCGATACTTTTTAAATTTCTGTAACTAAAATTTAAAAAAAAAATAATTTTTTTTTTTTTAGGTTGGTGGCATTATTTTAATAGTTTTTGCCACGATAATTCTGAAAACAGCACCTCCTAATTATGTGATGTATATGTACATTGTTGGCGGTGTGAATTTATGTGCCGCCTTGTTGGGTTGTTGCGGCATTTGCCACGAACACGTCTGTATGACAGCCACGGTAAATAGATTTTCTTTAATAAATTTAATATTGGAAAAATATTCTGAAATTCTGTTATGAAATATTTTAGTACGCCTTAATCTGCTTAGCAACTTTAATTGCTCAAATCTGCAGCAAGTTTTATTCTTTCAACTATGATGATTCAATTAAGAAATTTGCTTCGGAAGATGTTCAAAAGACGTGGGTCAATGAGGTCAGTACTCCTGGGGCCATGGATAACACGCAGCAAACGGTAAGTGGAGTTTTTTTATTTTCTAACTGAGCCGACGTTATTTCATAATAAAATTTATTTATTTATTTATTTATTTATTTATTTATTTATTACTGCAATTATAATAACAAAAAATATATTTTACAAAACAATCAGCTGATAAAAAAATGTTAAAAATAGTGAAAATGAGCGAATTCAGCTTATTTTCGCAGAAAATTGTAAACTAATTTCGCTGATTTTAAAAAGCAACTTCTTTTTTAAAAAAAATAAATTTGACAAACGATTAAGATCAAGCAATATCGAGTGCTATTAAAAATAAAAATATATGTATGTAACATTAGAAAAGTACAGTGGGCACATGATGTCATAAATTTCTATTTGCAAATGACAATGAGGTTCTTTTTAAAAAAAACCTCATTTTACACATAAAAACATTATTAAAGTATTAATATTAACACATTAGAAAAGTACAGTGGGCACTCGATACTATAAACTAATTAAATCTAAACCAGTTCACTTTTGCCTGACAGTTTATATTAGCAAATGGCAAAGAAGTTCTTTTTAAAAAAACTACATTTTGCCCACAAAAACACTAGAAAAGTACAGTGGGCACACGAAACTATAAACTAATTAAAACTTCACTTTTGCCTGACAGTTTATATTTTCAAATGGCAAAGAAGTTCTTTTTAAAAAAACTACATTTTGCCCACAAAAACACTAGAAAAGTACAGTGGGCACACGATACTATAAACTAATTAAAACCAAACCAGTTCACTTTTACCTGACAGTTTATATTCGCAAATGGCAAAGAAGTTCTTTTTAAAAAAACTACATTTTGCTCATAAAAACACTAGAAAAGTACAGTGGGCATGCGATATTGTAAACTGATTGTTTGCAAATTAAGTTTTCTTTAAAATACAAAATTTTTATTGAAAACACTTTGAAGACTGGCCGTTTCTCTATATGTTTAAATTCACTTATTTAATGCTGCATTAGAAATTTACGACTTCCTTTTCAGCTGCTACACATGATTACTTGACATCTCCCAAACACTAAACTCCACATTAAAATTTACAGGCAGTTATCGACAGTTGTAGGCAGTTATAGACCCTTAGGATGCACCAATTCGCATGCATTTGGTCTTCAAGTTTCAAAAGACAGAGATTTAAAGTGGCCAAGCGGCAAGTCGTCAATGACCCGCTCTCATGGCTTCACCCTGTTAAGGGAATTTATTGAAATGCAAAAGCAGAAGAAAAAAAATATTTGCCGGATTACATCGTTCTATAGAAGAGTATACCATCAAGCCATTACTTTAAATGATTAACTCATACTTTCAAAAGTCACATAAATGACAAAAAAGAAAAATATTAACATTTTCATTTTTCCTTTTCATCATGAATATTAAATTACTGGCACTGGCCTGGAATCGAATAAAAAGTGTCTGAATGAAAACTGCTTAATTGGATATCATTATTTTTATGTAATTGAATTTTAAGGCAGTTAAGAAATTGGAGCAAACTTTCCATTTCACACACAAAGTAAAAGTTATTCAGTTAGATGTAGGAATATTTTATTGTTTCGTGTAAAGCAATCAACACATTTGCCTCAGTGGGCGGCCGACTGTGACATGTTTACACGACAATGATTATTTTGTCAACACAGTTGTACGATAACATGACTACACGACCACTGTTGCAGCTGACAGCAATTTCGATCTGGTTCTATTTTTAATAGCGACAGTGAAACGAAATAGTGAGGGCGGTAGAATAAAAGCAAAGGAAGTATGCGATTTGGAAATTATGTGAAATTGTTTACTATGAATGAATTAAAAAGCCAGAAACTTTTTACAAGCAGGTTTTAAATAAATAATTTATTTTTTTACAAATTCATCATCAGCTGTTTATAATGACGCCGCAGGTTTCAATCCAATTAAGCCATATTTTTGCTACTGATACTGCTGGCTCTCCTTTTAGAGTCCTCAAAGTGGCTGTTGTAATATTAAAAGGAAGTATTTTTCAGAAATTCATTAAGGATTACTATTTTGCTAGCTTTAATATGCCCTATAGCTTCTTAATCAGACATATGACAATCGTACGACTTGTGACTATGACACATCCACTGGGAAAGTGTGATAGTGCGTCTGAAAAATGCATCTGTGTGAAAGGCTTTTTGCAAAAGCGTAGTGAAAATGGTCATAAAGTGATAATTTTCAGGAGATCAGAGTTGCATTTAATTGAAGCCGCTAATAAAAAATTTATCGGCATCATATTTGTATAATAGTGTGGCATCCATAATACCACTTTGATCAGGTTTATTAAAATAGAATAGAATTACATCAGAATTTCGTGTGAATGTATCGTACAAATGAGTAATGCAGGGTATGATCCCCCTTAGCGTCTTTTGTAGACGCGTGTATAACTGCGTTGAATGTGTTTAATGCGCAATTGCTTATGCCCAATTTTCTCTTGTTATATGTGTTTATTTAGTTCTTTTTACCAATAAACTAAATTTCTTTTCTTTTTTGTTTATAGTTCGGATGTTGCGGTAAAATTGGGCCAACCGATTACAATTCCCTACTGCGTCAAATCCCCAAGAGTTGCTATAAAGATAATGTCGTTCAAAGCAATAACCTGTTCACCACTGGTTGCATTAAAGCTGCTCAAGATAAATACGTTGAGTTGTTTAGCTATGCCTCATCTGGCGAATGGGTTGTTTTGGTTGTTTCCGTAAGTACTAAAATTATCTACAAGGTGTTGCAAAAGAAAGTTTATATTTTGCGAGTGGAAAAACTTTTCCTTTTTAATTATCGAAATAAGGTAATTTTTCTTAAAATAATAGCGGGTAAAGGTAAAATGGTAAAATTACATAGACTGGTCAGAAGGGCAACTAAGCATTAGCTGTGGTTTCGTAGAAAATATTTCCTAATAAAAAAGCTTTTGAAGAGACCGTTTATGGCTATTTAAGGTAACCCTAAAGGGAAAATTGTGGAGTATATACACCATCTCTTCTGGAAATCGTTATGTCATGTAAATTCCATTTAATTTTGGCAGAGACTGCATTAGGCATGCGCATCGTTGCTCTTTGCAATGCTCTTTTGTAGCACTTCCGCCCCATCTAACAGTTTTAGACGTTCAGACCGTCAGCTAAATTCATTTAAACTTTCTTTTGCTACAACCGGTTTTTATTATAAACATTTTTAGAAAATAATAAATTAATTGCATTCGTTTCTCTTGCAGGCCATAATGTTTGTTTTTGCTGTTTATTTGGTCATCCGCTTCCGCAGTAAACAACGCCATTACAATTATTAATTTTAAAGTAAACCTGCGCCAATTCGTGTCAAACTTTAAATAAACTTAAAAAGGAATAATGATCCTTGTTATTTTATGTAGAAGAGAGGCCTACGCAACTGTGTACAGTAACATATTTCGTGTTTCTCTTATCTTGTTACAACCGATTTTAAACGACAAAAATATCGACTATAATTTTAAAATTTTTTATTTAGATTCACATTTATATAACATAAATATTATTTTTAATACGTTTTAACTGTTGTAATTTTTTATATTTATTTTTAGTGTTTAATAAAGTGCAAAGCATTGTATCTAACAACTGACAGGTAAAGATCTGCGAAATTTTATTTCATCTGGAAAACACATTCCGCGGTGCTTATTATGCATCATTTTTCCAATTTAGTTTACAAATAGTTTTTTTTAATAAATCCCAGCTGTTTGCTAGAAAATTCCCCCGGTAACATGTGCTTGCCCGAAATGGAAGAAAAAATAACAATTCAGCCATGATGACCGAATAAAAATGTTGTTCGGACAAAAGTTATATTAGTGAGAGTTTTCTGAAACACAATTCACTCATTACGAACATTTTGTCTGTATGATTAATGCTGCCCTATGTAAACAGTGATTTTCTAATGTGTCATTATTACAGCTGATTTTATATTATTGTATTTTTTTCAATGAGCCAAAATTTTAATTGTTAAATTTAGGTTTTTAAAATAAGTGAAAGAGGAGAATTACTTGTGCTATTAACCCTTGAAATCCTTAAAGCGTTGCTATTAGCGATGTATATATATATATAAAGAAGATTAAAAAAAAAGTAGTCGCAAGCAAAGTAGATCTGTGTGGGCTATTTTCACCCATTGGCTCCATTCATGAGCTTAAATGATGTGGAATCCTTAATAAATTTCTACCGGTTGGCTTCAATATAAACACAATATAAATAAATATTTAATTGGTCTCAAAGAAGGTAAAAATACTAAAATTAAAAAAAATAAACAAAAATTTAAAAAAAATAAAAAAATAAAAATTAAAAAAAATCACACAAAATATAAAAAATGGCGAAAATTTATATAGAAAACTTCTCACAACTAAAAATAAATATATAGTTGGTCTCAGAGATGGTAAAAATACAGAACTAAAAAAAATAAATAAAAATTAAAAAAAATAAAAATATTAAAATTCAAAAAATTCATAGAAAATGTAAAAAATAGCGAAACCTTATATAGAAAACTTCTCACAACTAAAAAAGAAGAAGAAGGCATAAAACTGGCAATAAAAGCCGGTGGGCAGCGAAAAAAGGCATACCCATAGAAATCCCAGCCCTGGATTTCACTAATTATTTTAAACGATTTTGTCATTTCAAAATTGGAAAGCGCATGTAGAAGTTCCAGCTTTAATATTTCATACTTCATCGCTAGATATCGCTCAGGCGGATTAAAAATGAATGAATGAATATTTTTTTGCGGAAGGGAATCGAAAACCGTATTTTATATTTGAAGAAATTAGAATACTATTTTTAATATGGTCCACATCAAATCTTATAGAGCGGGTGCTTTCGCGGTAACTACGGACCAAAACACTATGTCAATAGAAAGTTTGCAGTCAATACCTTCCCAAGTGGCTTTCAAAAGCTCTCCATCATCGGTTGCTTCTCCATTTTCCCGTAAGTATGAACGCTTAGACGCTTTCGTTGTTCTTTGAATCACATATTGGCCTTGCAATGGACCTATGGTAAGCAAACACCAATCAGCTGATGAGATCTATCCACTTACAAACTATCTGTAAACTACATTCGGGCATGTGCCTCGCAGCAGATTTACGTAAAGCAAACAAAACCATTAGGATATGCGTAACGTACAAGCTTTTGAATTTAATAGAAATTTTCTTTCCAAATACTTCTTGTTTTTGTAGATTTTTTTTCTCAAGGCTCCCACCCACTGAACACCATTTCAGTTCTGATTTCACTGATAAGAGGTCAACTATCGTAAATTCTGTAGTACTGGGTAATATTTTATAATGTAAGTAAAGAAACTTTTATAACGGATCAGGTATATGTCAAGCTTCAGAATACAAAAAAAAAAAAAAATTAGATGAAAAATAGAAGTGGTTTGAACGCGCTCTCCATCATAGTCAGTCATCATTAAAAATATATATTATTATGTGTTTCTGGCGATGGGCGGAGCAGTAAATGTATTTTAAATCTCTTTATATTGTATTTTCAATTGCATTTAAATGTTGACATTTTAGATGCAACCATAAAGCGTATTTAATTGCAAGTGGAACGTAAATAATTCAATAATTATTGATTGAAATGTTAATTTTATATTAACACACCCACCATATTAGCAACATTTCATTTAGGAAAAGTGAGTCATTAAAACGACTGGAAGCAAATAAATTGACATTTTGTCTAGCAGGCCAGATCCGTCTTGTGAATATTCTATTTAATGGATACTAGAAACACATACACAAACTCATATACACATGTATACATATACGAATTTCCATATGCAACAGTGCAGACCTGCATGCAAAAACTTACCTGCACACACAGATGCACATACATGAACATAAGCGTGGCTGTGTGTGTGTATGCAGTTGCTGATTAAAATATTTATTAATCACATTGCACACGTTTGTTAAAAGAAAATAATTTTTATGTGTAATGAAATATTCGAAACGTATTACAATTTCCAATTTAAAATTAACAGCAACCAACATTAATAACAAATTTATTTAAACGTAACGACAGACATTGAGACAGCAGTCATACAAAGCATATCGAAGTGGCGGGGAAGGCCGCGTGTTTTCAATTTTATGCAGCATTATGTGTGAAGGGGATGATGTGTGATGTATTGGGGAACCAGCCTGGCTTGCAAATATAATTTCCCCATCTCACATTTTAAATAGTTCGCCATTTTTTTTTCCAACAACATTTTCTTTCTTTATAACAAATTAATTAAATTGTGAATTATTTTTATTTAAACAAAAATAACTTTTTTTTAATAAAATTTTTTTTTAAAAAACCTAATAAAATTAGATAAGTTTCAAGTAAATTTTACTTAAATCAATTAATTCTTACTCAGCTGTAATAAGAATTACTTGAAAGCAGATCTTTGAAAATAGTTCATAGTATTAAAAAGAAGTTCATAAATGTTATGAAATTATTGCTAAAAATTAAAAAAATTTTCCATATCTTTCAAGTGCTTCCATCATTTTATTTTGGTTAGAAAAATTTGTTTTAGAAAATGGTGTACATCTGATTTGTTCATAACTGGATACATATTTTTTTAGTTTCCGGAAAATTTCAGCTGGAAAATTTCAGTGGTATATTTCTCTGAGTGCAGTTACAAGTGGTAAAAGTTAACGCAAGTCCTTGCAAGCTTCTCTTAGCAGAGTAACATTTTAAAAAATTCTTTGGCCTGAAGTCAATTGTTGAACTAAAAACCGCTTTTACAACAAATGCCGAAAGTTTTGGGTTCAGTTCCAACATCTATGAATTTTTCTTAAGGTTTAAGTGACACAGAGACATTTATCAGAAGAAAATGCAGAGCTATGATAATGTACTTCTGGAGATACACATAGCAGGGACGCTGCAAGAATCTACTCTGTCTTCTCTCTTACTATTCCTTTCATATATTTCCTGAAAAAGCAGCAAAAAAGCTTCACAAGGCACATGTTCAAAACCTCTAAAGGTATCCTCCACTTTCTATAGCATTTCACATTTCTTTTAGGCAATCTTCTAAAACTGGAGGACATCAAATATCCTCAAAATCCATGGGCCCACTCTTATATTACATGAAAGTCCGCATCAAATTTAATAGATCATATTCCATATGTATTGCTGATGAGAAATGAGTCTGGCAAATCATTTTCAAAAACCAGAATAAAGTCAAGAGGGCTGCAGTGAAGGAAGGAGCGAAGGGGAATTACATTATGCAAGGAAGATACGTATGACTAGAAATTTGAAAAAGTGTTAAATAAAAATTATTGTTGAGGCACAGAAGTTACTCGGCAGCAGCTACTGACGAAGGGAAAAAGGAATGTGTGCAAACCGCTGTATTCCAAAGAAAGGAAACGAGGTTTTATTTTTCACTGATACCGGACAGATGAGTCTAAGAAAAATAGGCTGAATGAATTTTTAAAAAAGTGTTAAACTTATTTGCAGTTGAGCTGAACTGGTCACAGTTTACATTTTGAAAAGATTTAAATTATCGCCGAGCATTTTATGAAACGAAAATTTAGAAGCACATCATTTAATTGCACTTCGATTACAAAAGGTCTGTTCACGAATTTCAGAATGACTAACCAATATGCTTAAACTTGCTGGTATTTTCAAATCGTCATTGCGACTTTATTTCAAATTTACGGTTTTGTGCCAAAGTGTCACAACTGCTGACTGTGTAGGTGGCTAACAAGTGAATTAATCAAAAGTTGAAGGCCAAATTTATTATATCTTGGCATAATTTCACATTTATATCTAATATATGCAATATATACGGAATTTTATGAGTTTTAATCTTCACGCCCTCCCACAAGCTCATCATAATTTAATTTATAGCGGCCACACTACACTGAGAAAGAAGACACTTTTGCTCTCAGCGGTAAAAACGGAAAAGAATATATTCCCAAGTTCACATTAACGATATTTTATGAGTGCTGATCAAAATGATTTGAAACAGTAGAGCGGCATGTGTGAGCTTAAATGAGCGCAATTGGCCACTTCAACATCACTAGTGCTCATTGAAAAGCTTAATATCAGATTTCATTCATAATTGTAAAAACGTACGCCAGCCCAGCCAAGTAATACAAACAAATTAAGCAGAATTTGTTTTTCAAAAATTATTTTTTAAAAAAAAAAAGAGTTCTACAAATACTGGTTTGTTTTCTTTTTATTTTTTTTTTTATTTTTAAATACTGACATCATTTCAAATGATGATGAGATCAGAGCTTCCAGCAACGAAGAGGCGAGTTGGTGGAGTACTTAACAATAATGAAAATCGCTTTTTTGCTGTTAAACGCTCACGAGCACATGACAATTTGTAATGTCAACTGCTTACAAAGTGTTCGCTAAAAGTGAATTAAGTCCGTTGAGACAGACAGAGAAAAAAAACTACAAACAAACAAAACACATATTGGAAATTTTTTTTTTTTATTTTTTTTATTTTTTATTAATTTTATTTTTTTTTTTGCTCTTGGTATTGTAAGTGGAACTATGGATAACATCTGGTTTTTTATTCCAGTTGTTAAAAGGTTTTACGCTGCCTGGTGTTGTGTTTGCTTTGGCTGCTCTTTGGACGAGATAAGCAAAGACGGTGGTTAAATTGTTCGAGTTGAAATTGTTTATATGCATCGTGCTCACATTAAGCTTTTACATAAATTGCTTTTATTTCCAGCTTTACAAACAATTTAGTCTACAGACATATATGTATATCTCATGAGCATATCCGACACAAAGTGCACACACATGCGTACATACTTGCCCCCGTGAACGTTAGTGGCTGTGTATGGATGTGTGTGTGTGCGTGTGTGTGCATCTCGTGTTAGAAATAAACAACGCCAAACAAACGACAATGCGCATTCAACAGATACAAATGAGTATAACATTTAAATATTTCATACTTTGGCTGCTCTGCTGTTCTGATATGTTTTCGACTATTATCATATGGGTCTTTTCATATGTAAGTACTCTAATGAGGATTACTTTTAATTCATTGAGTAAAATTTTTATTTTATTAAATATTTTTTTTTTTTTTTTTGGTTTTGGTCTTGGCTAGAAAAATTATTTTATTATATAAAAAAATATTTTTAATTATTCGAATATTCGAAAGCAATTTCTGTGCAGTATTGAACTTGCTTGAAAGTAATGAATTATAATTATTTTGACATCAACACAGTTACACGTCTACAGGACTACACGACTACACGACTACACGTCTACACAACTACTGTCCACCCCTGTAGATGCCGCTTAAGTTCCAATCCAGCTCGATTTGCGAAACCGAAAGGAAACCGGACTTGTTGCTTTTACCGAAAAGTTGTAATAACCGTTCAAAAATCTTCTTTAAAGAGTCACCACTATATGCAATATATACGGAATCTTATGACTTTTAATCTTCACACCCTCCCACAAGCTCACCACAATTTAATTTATAGCGGCCACAAAGAAGACACTTTTGCTCTCAGCGGTAAAAACGGAAAAGAAAATATTCTTAAGTTCACATTAACGATATTATTATATCCAGTTATGAACAATAAGAATTACTTGAAAGCAGATCTTTGAAAATAGTTCATAATATTAAAAATAAGTTCATAAATGTTATGAAATGATTCCTAAAATTAAAAAAATTTTCCAAATCTTTCAAGTGCTTGAAAGATTAGCTTAAATTTTAGTTTAAAATTTAGCTTAAATTCACCAAATTTTATTTTTTTAACATAAAAAATCCTCTTAAGCATTTTATAAGTATATGTGTATATATGTGTGTATAAGTATATATGAGCTGACATAAGCTGTCAGTTTAAGTGGATCCATGTTGAAATTTTTGTTGGAGCTTTCGACTTCTTAGCCTTTGGGAAATCCCAACTTTTTTGATTATTTCAATAGCGAATAATTTTTCATAGGAAATGTCAGTTTCTTTAGCCCACTCCACAACGGCCTTAATGACGTAATACTCTCTCTGTGCTGCTCCTAAAATTTCATCGTCTAAAACGCCTATAAGTATATTTTCCTCTGAATAGTCTTCTCTGATGCAACCACAAATGTCGCTGGCTGTCACATCATAAACAGCTGATATTATGCAAACAAAATATTTATGCCTGCAAGCTTTTTTGCAGGCAATAGATAAAAAAAAGACATCACTGGTTTAAATTATTTTGCTGACTCAATTTCACAATCTGTTAAGTTTATATCCGGTAAAACATCGTGCAGCAAATTTAAGATGGAAGTCTGTTCTTGTGCTATCTGATATCGTAACAAAATCAATATTAGATTGTCTTCGCCAGTCCATCGTTCATTTTTATATTAGAAAGTTCTAAAATTTCTTAATGGCAAAGCTTTAAGTACTTCTTAAAACTACTTTTCTGAAGAAATAAATTTGAAAAGAAAATTCCTTTCAAAATTATACAACAGAAAAAGTTGCAGTGAAAAGACTCTACTGTAAAAATAAAAAGCATATTGCGCTAAGCTGGGTATTGCAGTTATCGCTCGAGACGACAATCGAGCTCGTACTGTATTTCTATTTCGATAAGCTCTAACGATACGATTAAGTATTGCCGGTACAAAGGCAAAAATGAGTGAGTTAAAAATAGCCCAAAATGTATGGTCGTTTATCATACAAAATTTCTCGAGTGTATTTTTACATTTTTCATTTCACTATCATTTTTATTTTCAACATCTGATTAAAAATAAAAAAAAAAATTTTTCAATAAAAAGAAAAAATTAAAAAGAAGAAAGCTCTTGTGTAGAGAGCTGTCATTAAAATAAACAATATCAGCTGTGTATAATGTGACAGCCAGGGATATTTGCTGTTGGGTAGCATGCGGTCATGTAGCTTTTACATAAATTATTGTTTTAAAATATAAAATATTTAGGATGGCGTCAACGTTTCAAAAAAAGTTAATGGCATATTAATTATTGTCGTTAATCAAAAGCTCTCAATAATTTTCATTTAATATTGAGTTCAATACTGCATTCGAATTTCCAATTTTGGTATCATTTTTCTGCTATAAAAGCGAGAAAAATAAATGGGAAATCTGACAGACGAATAATAAAAATGAATTTGGAGTATGGAAAGCCTCAGATAAGACATTTCAGTTATGCTGTAGATATTTCGTGATATGCTGATGATGACGAGAAGAGCATTAGACTTCAGAATAGTTTACACACAATGTGTGTGAGTGTAAATATAATTTGTTTTTATTTTGTTTTGTTTTGTTTTATTTTGTTTTATTTTGTTTTGTTTTGTTTATTTCTTTTATTTGAGCATTTTTTCGCAGTTGATGCAAATATTGGAATGTTTTTGTATTTAGTTCGCTGTTGGCCGTGGCCCTTGACAGTCGTCTATTTCGTTTCAATTTAAATCTAAACATTGTTAGTTGTACTTTGAAGTATAAAATTGTAAATGAATTTTGAAATGCGTTTGCTCTCTCCGCCAAGCGTTTTCGAAATAGCATAAAAAGGGGGGCGTTTTTTTTCAAAATATTTAAATTTGATCTTGAGTGATTTGTTGCATTTCGTAACACAGTAAATTGCGTGCCGCCAAAAATCAGTTGCCATTAGTTGCGGCCACTTTTCCGGCGTTCACATTTGCTGTTGAAAGAAAATTGAATTATAGGAAACCTCGCAGCAATGGGTTGTGCTACCAAAACAATTAAATACACTCTATTTGTATTCAACACATTATGGGCAGTAAGTAAATTATTAGCAAATGTTAATTATCTGATTTAAAGGTATAGAGTGACCGCTATAAAAAAAATCATGAAAATAAATAATTAAAAGTGATTAAATATGAAGAGAGAGAGGCAGAGAGAGAGGGCAGAAGATTTACCGTTAAAGGTCTGAAAATATTGTTACACTTTGCTTTATTTGTTTGCTGTTAAATTAAGACTGATAGATTAAATAGAAGCAAAGCTGAACACTTTGAAAAGCATGGCAATGAGCTGGCATGTGTAGCAGCTCTATGCGGGCATGCCGTCTGGCCTATAAGCCTATAAGAAATTTAACTTTTGAAATATTTATAAGCAGCATGTCTATAATGAAACACCACTGATTCATCAATAACATAAATTGGAAATAGCTTTTCTAAGGTTTCCTTTGGTAAGTTGCTGTAATAAAACTTGGATTACAAAATTTACAACAACAACAAGAACAACAGCAATAACAACAACAAAACCATCAACACCAACTACAGCTATAAGAGCTGTCAACAAACAAGTATTAAATATCAAATGCTTTAACACTCACAAAGCAGAGTGTACAGTGTTGCCAAAGTAAAGCCGGCAGTCTCCATTATTGCGCCTAAAATAAAATTTATTTAAATTCTATTGCTGTGCCATGAATTAATTTTAGTGTTCACAAGCTTTTTTTTATGCATAAAGCGATATAATTTTGTAATTTTTGATATAGAATTGTTTCTTTTCAGCTTATGGCAACAATTTATTATCATTTTTAAAATACTTTTCACAATTTTTTTATAAATTAAAAAATGTCATTAAAATATCTAATAAAAATTCCTGTTTAGTGAAAAATTACCTCAAAAAAATATTGTCGTTTATGACAGAAAATTTTTCGAGTGTAATTTTATATATCTCAATTATGTTTGACATGAAATGATTTAAATTGGTTTCAAAATTAAAAAAAAAGTTCTCGTTTGAATATAAAATTAAAAAAGAAACTCTTTTATAGAGGGCTGCCATTAAAAAAAACAATATCAGCTGTTTACAATGTGACAGCTAGCGACATTTGCGGACGTGTAGCCTGCTGACATGTAGCTTTTACATAAATGGTTTATTCACAATTAGAAAATGATTAAACGAAAAATTGACCTATTTTAGCTATTTTGAAGCAATTTTTAATATTTAGAGATCACACTTGGCGACCATTTTTCAACGATTAATTTCTCAATGAGGCCTAGGGCTACCCCTAGAAGAAGTATGGTTTTCTATACTTATACATTTTAATTAAAACTATACAATTAGAACTTAATCGAAACTAGATTTGATGAATAATCAATATATGACTATGATGTATTACATTTGCCAGAATTTTAACCACTTACCTTGTAATGCATAAAAAGAAGAAATTTTTCAATTTAATTTGTAAATTAAAAAATTCCAGAAATTAATATTTAGTAGATTATAAATAAATTTACTATTATTCGGAATATTCTTGAAAATATGTATATATACATATATATATTTTTTTTTTTTGGGCGATGCATGCATCTACTCCTCACTAGAACCATAATCCAACAGATAAAAAATAGTTGCAAATAAATTATTCAGTATTACCATAAATCAATTGAGAATTATAAAAATCCAGACATGTCCAACTTGGAATTGTGATGTTAAGAAGTGTGGCAATAAAATAAAATATTTGCAAATAGACAAATTTTCCTACCGAAAATGGTTACAGCTTGTGGGGAATCATGCGATCATTTTTTACATGCGATCATGAAAAATGTACTTGAGGGGAATGTCCGTGAAAGTATGATTGTGAACTCAGGAAAGACGAAACTTGAAATAAAATAAGGTTTGAAAACTTCAAATCAACAACACTGGTGTCTATTATTTAAAAGTAACTTTATTCCTTTCTCCTTGGTGTTGCAGATTCATGCGTCTGCACTACACCTTGGTAAACGATATTACCTGGTTTAATTCTCTTCCAATTCGAGTCTTGCTTAAATGCTACGCTACTGATTTTATAAAAGTTTTTAATTTTTATCACAATTGTAAATGACGTGCTACGCATTTTGCAGCTTTTGCTATTTTTATAATTCTTAAATGTAAAGTTCTGGTGAAAAGGACCAAAGAAAGCTAAAGTGCGAGGGTTGTATGAGAAGTAAGTACAAAACACTTCTCTACTTAAAATCAGTTTTTAAATAAAATAAAAAATCTTTTTATTAAAAAAAAATAATAATAATAAAAATCTTTTTAGCAGAGATGTCATATTTGGTAAATCGTACGACTGTGTAGGATAGTGTAACAGGGACTTCGTAATCACCATACGCCTTTGTTAGTTAATTACGACACTATTTAACATAAATACGTCTTAATGAAGTAATTATTTAATTTAATCACAACTTGAAAAATACGATTCAACTGAAACGTCAAAAGGGATGAATCTTTGAAGACCAAATAAAATTAAAATAAAACAAATATGGTCATAGATATATTTTTATACAAGCTTGTACATGTTTGGTCATGCTTATATTTGTTTGACATTTCAAAAAAATTTTATAACGGTATAAAAGCATTTGCTAAGAATCACCAACTGACGTAATGCAATAATCAGTCAGCCAGCCAGATGAGCATTGAGCAAGCTACGCCAGCTGGCTGCGTTTTTAACATACTTCTGTTAGGTAGTCTGTTAACTTTACAGACTTCTTATTTCTTAGTCAGTGTCACCATTTTTGCTGACATTTAATTATGATTGGGAATTTAAAATTTGCAAAATTCCTCAAGGAATTCTCTTGGGTATGACTTTTTTTGTGTAGCTTATGGAAGGTAAAGCTTGTCGTGGAAATAAATATTTTCATGAAAATAAAAACAAAATAAAATAAAGATGAAAAAGTTTGCAAGACTTTTTTTACTTCCCTGCAATTTAGTTACATACCGATATGTATCAATAGAATCATAAAATCATTATATTAAATCATAAATCATTTTGCATATGGCTTTAAATATTTATAAAGTACTCAGTATTAAGGATATCGTTCTCTGAACTGGTTAATGAGGCCTTTAAATACCTTCGGTAGTTCTGTTAAAATTTACTCCAATTCCAAAAAGTTGATTGTTTATTAAATGTTATTTATTGTTTTTGTGGGCTGTAAAATTGTTGCGCTTAATGGGAAGGGAGGGGGTACTTAAGAGTATTGCGGTAAAATTATAATAAACTTTACATTCAAAAAAGGAATTTTTATTTAAATTATGATGGACATATCGTTACATGAAATGCTAAACTACTTAACTGACACATATGGAATATTCAGCTTTATTATAGTTCTAGTATAGAGTGGCTAACAGTCTTACCACACTAAATTTCTCGGAAACTATTAAATAATATAAATATTTTACAATTTGCTTCACTAAAATTCCCAAAATGAGATGGGAGACTTCAAATAATTATGATTTTTCTAAATAAAACACACAACAATTAATACAAAGCGTTTTACATTTTTGTTACTTACATACATGGTTTTGAATTTGAGCTAACGATATATGAATATTTATGACCACTACTATTGGTGCCCGCTACTCTAGGGAGTTGTGATTGATTAAGTTAGAAAAAAAAACAAGTGAATGTATTTTTAAATGCAACGCCCCAAAATGTTGTGGAGCAGCAATTCTGTTAAGTTAACAGACTGTAAGAGTATGTATGCGCACAGCATGTAACTAACAGAGCCACGAATTAAGCCTGAGTGAAAAGTGTTGTGAATCTAAAAAAAGTTGTTTAGCTTGAAATCTTCATGCAGTAACCTTTTTGTATTTCCAAATAATTTAGAAAATAGAGTAAAGGAGGCTCCTCCTGGAAAATCTGAAATACCAATATCCTTTTCCTTTTGATACAACAACTAATTGCAATTTATTTGCTATTTTTAGGTTTTAGGTATTCTACTGCTGCTGTTAGGTGGCTTCGGTTGGGATGCAATGCCGCAAAATTATGCCATCGGCATCATTGCATTGGGATGTGTCATAATTCTAACGTTTTTATTTGGCTGCTTTGGAGCCATGCGTGAATCGGCACGTAGTTTATGGACTGTAAGTATTTTGTTTACACAATCCTCTAGATCAAATTATAATTCCATGCATTCTTTTACTTGAAATATTTTTAAAAAGTATGCGGTAATGCTGCTGCTACTTTTGATACTCACAATAGTGTTCATATGCTACAACAGCCGCGATGTGTTTAAAAATTATGCTCTGCAAGAAATCAATGATTTGTGGGATCAGGAGATTGTTAGTCCCGGCGCAATGGATAATAAACAGCATATTGTAAGTATTCCAAATAGTTTTCCAGTACTTGTATCTTAAATACAATCTGTTTGTGGTAGTATCACTGCTGCGGTCGCAATACGTTTGCGGACTATGAACGTATCCATCGTCAAACACCTGCTAGTTGCTGCAGAGATAACAACTGCATAAATCCTTTGAATGTGTACGTCACTGGCTGTTTGATTAAAGTGGAAGAAGCTTTTGCCAACGAATCTCTGACTACCCAAATTTCCGAGTGGTGTTTGTTAACTTTAAATGTTGGTGTCGCTGCTCTTGCCTAATTTCTTTATCTAATTCTTTATTTGTTTTTCGTGTGTGATTCCCCTTTGCAGGTTATCGTGCTGGTTCTTTCAGTAGCCTTGGCCATGCATTATACCAACCAAAGACGTCGTTATAGTTATTAAACAGATAGTTTCCTTGTTCTTATGCATTTCTTCTCTATAATATTTTAATTATTTATGTACAAGTATATTTATTAATTATTTTTATTTTTTTTTTGTTGTGAAATCTTCTTTATTAATGTTTTATATATAAAAAAAGTAGAATTGAAAACAATACGCTGCTACCTCTTTGATTAATAAAATAAAACCATGTGTGCCTTATGACATGCATACATAAATATGTATACAAGTATTTTTCAATATTTAATTATTAATAAAAATGTTCAAGTTTTCCAACCTCAAAGAAAAAAAATTTACAGAATGGTTTTCTTGCCCCTGACATATCCGGCTGTATATGAATTGGTAAGAGAAATGCAGAAATAAATCGCAAAAGTTTTATAGCTTATCAATGGTGGAGTGAGAAAGTGCCTGGCCCCAAAGGTTGGACTTACCATTCAAAGATAATTCGCAAATTAATTGGCTGCAGAGCAGTCCTCATCCATGCAATGTCAATTACGAGTACAATTTTAATCCGATTTTCTAATTCTGAACCGAGAAACTACTTTTATTACCAACACTGTTTACAGAGAACTGCACTGAGGCCACATACGTACGTAAAAAATAAAAGCTGCAGAGCAAACACATGCTGCAGAAGTAAAAAGAGAGTGCAGATTTCAAAGACCCCCCTTTGTAGGCTCTATTCAGCTGTTTTTAACCAAAGTGGGAATAATAAGTCCCTCTTACAAACATCTCTAAAATTTTTCCCTAAAATTTATATAATATTATATAAAAATTTATATAATTTCTCCCTAAAATTTGCAATAAAATTTAGTTATATTGGCAAAGGGAAGTTAGGCCTTATAAGCTAACACATGTGCAAGTGGCACATTAAAAATATACAAAAATTTAAAACAATTGGCCAAAAAGGAAAGTACTTTACAACAATTTTTAGTACTTTACAAATTTTCACAACAATATTTCTTTTTGCGTACCGGAAGCAGGGTTCGCATCGCTGGCTTAGCCATTTACATTATATAAAGATTTTAGTTCAGCCAACGATATTCTAATTTAATCATTTCAAATATATTGATTCCCATTCCACTTGGTTTAATATACACACATACACGCATGTATGCAACACACACATATTAAATTATTATTATTGTTATTCAACTCAAGTACTACAAGCCAATTAAAATAGTGGAAATATGGGCCGAAAATGTTAGAAAAATATTTGAAATTATGATAATAATCAAGACGGTATTAAAACGCAAATAAAATTAAAAAATACATAATAGATGAAATAAAAAAAAAAAAAAAAAATTAGGAATTTTAATCGTCTCCAACAAAGAAATCATTAGAAGATCTTCAATCTTCTTTTATAAATCAAATCCCAAAGCGGTGGCACTAAGAGTTTCCAGATGTTGTTGTGTTGTAATTGATTTTAATTCTCAAAATATATAGCTGTTATGAAATATAAAGTCATGTACATGTGCAATTTAAGAATGGACAAAATGAGGATTAAGTGCGTTCAGGGTACGCAGTGAGTAGCAATAGATGTTTTTAGTGATTTCAATGTATATTCAGTTCATGCATTGAAATCGCTAAAAAAAATATCTTTTGTAAAAAAAATGCTAGTTAGGGGCTTTCTACTTGCGATCAACGATATAAAGGTTTGATATAGACATAGTAATTTCTTTTAATATTAGCTTAATACCTTATAAAGCATGTATATTCTGGAACCATATAGGAAGGGAAGCTTATTGAGCGTTGTCTGTCTGTCCGCGTTATTTGCTTTAAAAAAACCAACTGCTCAGACTTTTTCCAAAATGATCAAATAAGAAATTCACTAAAATCGGCTAATAAAGAAAAGATGAAGATAAAAGTGGAAGATTTTTGGATTACCAGCCACATTACCTCTCTCGCTGTTAAAATCGCTGTTAATTTTTAATAGTGTATGTGGGGAAATAAAATCATTTTATTTATTTATTTTTACTTATAAAATGTTTAATATTTCTTAATAATAAATATATATTACAAGATTACAGTTTCTTTCAATGTAGTGTAGCTGAGGACGATATTCTTGGTGAAGGGTATTTTAGATTCGGCATAGCCGAATAACACACATTCACCTGTTTATGTCTAAAATGTTGCGCTTGAAAGACTGCTGTAGGAAATGCTTTAATAATGCTTTAAGTTATGTAATATTTGCGTTTTATTAGGGAGGGGGTGTGGCTACACATGCATATATCACTTGTTTTTGTTGATGTAATTTAAGCCCAATAACAGAGTTGATACCTTTTATGGCGAAAATAAAGACTCTTTAGCATAAGTCATAAAAGCGAAAAAAATGACTTACGCGGTTGTTTAAAAAAGCCAGAATATTACGTATTAAGTTTTAAATATCTACGAGTATATGTGTGTTAATGAATAATGCATGTGTGTGTACGAGCATATTTATTATTGGTAATAAGTTTAAATACCAAGTCTCCCTTAACGTCTAGTTGTTTTATGTTAACACATGTGCGCATATGTGACGTCATTATTTTGTTCTTTTTTCTATCGACTCATTGTAGGTTTTTGTTTTGTTCCATTCTGTTCTCTTCTGTTTTGTTTGTGGTCGCATACACACACACACACACACACCCACACGGTTACAGAGGTTTTGCTTCAATTTAAGTTTTAATACATTTACGTATTTTTGTTTTTGCCTGAGCTCATCACGGCAAAGTATGTTTTCAGTTTCCTATTGAACACGAAACGCGAAAGTTTGAAAATTCGAATTTAAATTGTATTCTAACCCAACGGCTTTTCCAACTAAAGACAAAAAAAAAAAAGAAATAACGAAAAATATTGCCAATTTATTGCAAAAAAAAAAAACGAAAGACATTTTGAAAAAAATAAAAATAAAATTTTAAAACTATTGAAACGATCAAATATATTTTTTGTTACAAAAAAAAAAAAAAAAAAGAAAAAACCAGCTAGTGGCTAAAATGGGTTGCGCCACCACCACCGTCAAAATTGCTTCCATTATTTTTAATATTTTATTGGCGGTGAGTCTGTTTCTAAACACATGAGATGAAACGTAAAAATTATTAAAAAGAATTCTTGTCTATTTTTCCTTTTGCAGCTCATTAGTCATATTAAATATAATTTGTTGTTGTTGTTGTTTTTTAAAAAAAAAAAAACTATAATATTATTCTGTATTTTATGTGACATTGAGCATGATGTCATTTGACAACCTGAACAGAAAAAAAATTAATAGAAAAAAACAAAAAAAAGTGAAACACATAAAAGTTAAATAAGTAATTAAATAAAATTCAAGTGCAAAGAAACACGACCTTTAAAGTAGCAAATCGAAATTGATTTACAAAATGTTTTAAATTAACAAATTATTAAAAATTATAAATTTTTTTTATGAGTCGAACTCTTTAATTGTGGACTTGAACTTGTAACTCGCAAACGAACGTCAAACAGTGTGTGTTTATTGTAATTAATTTATGCTTAAAATTAAAATTATAAACAACAGAATTATTCATCATCGAATTAGAACATGGAACTGTTTTCTGTAAATCCTTGCATGTTTTTAATATAAAAAGGCTTCAGTTTCTCGAGTTCAGTAGTAGACCTAAAAACTCTTAAAGGATAATTTCATTTTATTTATTAAATTTTATTTATTAATTTCATACACTAAAATAAAATGAAGAAATTGGCTGAGGGTATCGGCTGCTCCAGTAGCCGCCAGTGCTTCTAAGCATATAATAATTAAATTCATAATTAATTAATTAAATGAATTCATTAAGTAGATAAAAGAGTTTTGAAAGTGGAGACCTTTACATGTCAGGTCAATTGCCGTAGCTTGCAGATTATGTGACGGCGTAGAGTACGATTTGGTGGCTCTGAATTTGTAGGCTGGGAACTCGATTACTACGTTAGTTCTTTACCGGCTTAACCTAAATGGTTCTGTTGGAACAAAGAGATTAAACTGCATTCCATCAGAATTTATAGAACCATTCATATGCCTACACGCCTGCGCACAAGCTATAAGAACGAAGATTAGTGAAGTTTACTAGATTTATTTTAAGAATTTGAATTAAAAATTTGATATTCCATTCAATATTAATTTTTGTGCGTTTTAAATAAATACAACTCTTGATAGCGGCCTTTATCAAATATGAAACAAATATGTTAATTAAAATTTCAACTGATTATGAAAATTGTTTAACAAACGTAAGCTGTGGAGAAAATACTCAGGCTCTAGCCAGGCATTGAACTTGCATTCTTCCATCTAGTAGACCACCCAATTGCATTCCGTTTATATGACTTTGACTTGCAAGTAATTTTATCTTTAGATATTTTTCTAGTTAATCCATCAAAACAAATGCACGCCATTTTTTTAATTTTACATTTCCGGCAACACCAACACCAACACCAACACCAACATACGACTTGCAACATCCGCCTTTACGTTGGCCAAAAGCATATTATTTTTATATTTTGTGAGGACTTTTATTCCATTAAGTATATTCTACCATTCTTTGGAATTTAGACTGACACCACAAAGTTCTTCCAGTGGGGAAGGGGCAGATATATTCAGAAGGAATGAAAAATAAATAAATTTAAATTCAAGGTCCAGTGCTGTAGAATTTAACCTGAGTCCAGCGCCTCAGGGAATGCCCCTGGCACATTCGAGTGCAATGCATTATGTTTGCCCAGCTTTCATACATCTCCGCTAATGCAAAGTACTAAAAAGTTGTTCAAGTTTCCAAACATGATGTACGTCAGGGCTTTCGAAAGCTGTCAGTTGGTCTTTTATTTTATTTTTTTTTTAGTTTTTTTTCGTAATAATCTGTGCCGCGTTCCAACGTGGAGGATTCAGGTTTCTTTACTGCTTCAAACATGAAAGAGATCAATATCATTTAAAATGGCATGTTCGCTCTCTTGTATCACCTATTTGTTTAGCTTGTGACATATTTCTGTTCCTTGGAAATGCATTCAGCCGGCCAAGAATTATATTTTTTTATTTTTTTATTTTTCCTTAAATATATATTATATTCAATTTGCCTTCCCAAAAAGTTTTAATTATAAGTTTTTTGTTACAAAAAATAATAAAAAGAAGAATGATATCGGAGGCAAAATTAATAAAAAAAAACAAAAAAAAAATTTTCTATAAAGTTGCAAAAAAAAAAAAAATTAATTTTTATTATTAAAAATTTTATATAGTTTTTTATTTTCGATTGTATATCCATGATAGACTTTCATTTTAAAGTTAAAGTAAATTGGTATATTGTCAAATCACTGAAGTAAATTCGCTTGCACTCAGCCCGTACAATTTCGCTTTCACTGCATGCATTGAATGCATGCCTATCCCGTAAACGGTATATCCCATATACCATATTTTTCCCCTTTCTTCAGTTGATCACCTCTATAATTTTTTTTCTATCACACTAAATAGCGTAATAAAAAAAATTTACTTCAATATTGTTGAGAAAACAATTTGACTTTATTTCATTTTCGCGTAGTGTTAAAATCCCTTTAATGGTGCGGTTACATTGGAAAGCCTTTCACACATTGCAATTAGTAAAGCACACATACGTATAATAACGTATTAAAAATAAATTTACTTCAATATTGTTGAGAAAATAATTTGACTTTATTTCATTTTCGCGTAGTGTTAAAATCCCTTTAATGGTGCGGTTACATTGGAAAGCCTATCACACATTGCAATTAGCAAAGCACACATACATTGCTTGTCAATTTTATTACATCCCCTTCCTTTACATACACACATAAATTTAACTGGACATGATACATAAATAAAATCTTAAAAAAAAAAATAATTTAAAAAAACTGCTAAAGAATTAAAAAAATTAAATTTGAAAAATAAATTTTATTGAAATTGTGTGAGGTAAAAAGTTATAATGTACGCTTCAGGCAATCGGTCAATTGCAGTGACTTTGAATCAGAGAGAGAATTCGGCATTATTTCCGAAAGCAAAATCAGATTTGTATTATCCTGCATAATATTACCATCTTAAATATAATTCATAAATTTTTTAATATTCGTTTTCCAATTCAGTATCAAACACTTGTTCGTTTACCGATATATATGTATATATATATATTATATATAGGTATATCTAGGTATATATAGGTATATAAAGGTATATATTATATTGTACCTATAAGGTTCCAAATGACTGCTGCTTAAGTGCTAATAGATAACGAGAAGTTACTAATTCGTTATGTCGCTACAGGAAATTTAAAACGCATTTTTATTAATCGTGATCTTTTAAAGGCGAAAAATTAAAATTTTTCCCAACAAACAATAAAAACTTTTCACTTCAAATATGTTCGAAATAAGAAAAAAGTTTCTGGTATACCTTTCTTTAATACACTTTTCGCTTGAATTTGCTAAAGCTTTTGTTAGATGAAGAGGCCAGGGTTGAATTTTTGTCTACTCTTTTAGAATAAATACTTTTACTCACATCCTTCCAATATGAAGTGGAAAATGACTTAAAAGTTTTCACTTCACAAACTCAAGCAAATATTTATGTGTGAAAACAGTCATTGCGTTTTGATTTATATGATTCTCTTTTCAATTTCTGATAGTGCGTGAAAAATTTTATAAACGACTGTTATAGAAACTACTTTTTATTCCAGCCATGTGAAACTACTACAAATAAAATTTTGATGTTTCCTTTAAATGCCATTGAAGATTTTAACTTTAAATGATTTCCAGAGTAGCTTTTATATTCAATTAGTTTATTATTTATTTATATACAGTTTATTAAAAAGCCGTATATCGCCACAGGAAATGCAAAATGCTCAATCTTACAACGCAAGCATAACAATTTTCTTTAATTTTGATCTCTTAAGCCCAATATGCCAGTGCAATTAAAGGTGGAGCCAATCAGAATCCGTCATACCTCATACTTCAACTTTTACAAGTGACATTAACGTGCTGATAAAGCAGTTATCACACACTTCATACTCTGCTGACGGATATTAAATGACAAAAAAAAGGCAAATAAAAATTAAATAAAAATTTAAATGTGGATCTGTCAAAGTACTTTATGTACGTCAAAAGGCAACTGTTACTTGATAAACATTATGAAAGGCATTGTGTATGACGGATTCTATGCGGCTGGTCAATTTCTTATTCAAAATATAGCTGAAGGTCTGTGTAAACATTTTCGGCATTTTTACAACGTTTATGTCTCTTTGCAATGCAGCGGCCTATCATTACTTTGAAAGCCTCAACACATACAGCCGTAGTGCTACAATCCATTCTTACTTGTATACAATACAGCGATAAGATACTTTTTATAAAACACAATATCAGCCCTTCGACTGGAGCCTTTCATAAGAACTTCCTAAAATATATTTCATGGCAGATCACTCGGTATTGCCTGTCAATAAGGCAGTTTCACATTCCCAAGCAGTTGGATGTAGTAGAGCTTTACAGAGTCGGTTGTCAGTTCTACATTTCGTCTGACTGTTCAGCCACAAAGTGTTTTTATTTCTTAAAAAAATAAATAAATTACAACCGAATAACAATTTCAGGAAAAGACCTGACATCTAAGCGAACACCAAATCATAAAGGACATACTTCCTTGGCAAGGAGGACCACCTTGCACAAACATTTAATAATAATTTCCTTTACATTTAACTGCAGACTGGACTCATTCTACTAACAAATACTTAATGTTGTTTCAATAAACAACAATAAGACGACGCAATGAAATCATTCTCTTAAGCACCTGACTTGGCTCCTCTATGCTTTTCCTTGCTTTGCGCTGCCTGCCTTCAAATGTGTATGCATATCGAAACATAAACAATGATGTCATCGTACGTTTGCTGTTGTGCAGTTATTTAGGTCAAATGATGAAAAGGACTCAACGCCAAGTTGACAAAATAATTACATAATTTGTTTGAAAAGGGAATGGAGGTGGCACAAAGCACAGGGGGCAGTACTTTTTACTGATTTGCTTTTCATAAAACCATAATTTTAGGTGGTCGCATTTAGATTTAACAACTCAGAGTATTCATGAAATATTTATTAGGGGAAATAAAATATTGCTGGCACATTGAAATTTGAACAGCTTTAAGGAGCCAGAAACTTATGGTGGCACGCATAATAATTAACGCAAATAAACATGTACTTGTGTGTGTTTGTGTGTGTGTGGAAAATATTTTGCTGTATTGCAGGAATAAACAAAGTGTCAATTTTATTTTCTAGTTTTTAAAGGAACTAATTTTAATAGAAAATTGTTCTTTCTAAAATTTTTAAACTGTTTCATGTCGTTTCTGGTCTAAATGACTGTACTAAGACGCAATTGGTGTAGAAACATGGCGACGTTAATACAAACGACGCTAATTGATGATACAGAATAGATTCAATGATACAGAATACCGGCTAATGAGACTGTACAAGTTCACTTCTGTATTATTATGGAAGTTAATTAAATTCCTTACCCAGCCTGATGAGATCAATGCCTACGCCTATGTAACTCAATATTCCAACAATAATATACACATGACATATGAAAGCACTTGATAAAAATTTAAAAGAGGTTTTTTTTATGTTATGACTGACGAGAGTGGGGATCGAACCCACTACCTTAGCCATTCATAGTTGAAAAGCTTATTAGCTAATTCTTCCAGCGGCACGTCTAAATTGGTATGAAGAATGAAAAGTTTAAGATTTCATTAAAATTCCCTACTTCAGAAATAATAGTTAGGAGAAATCGTAGTTAGAGAATACTATAGACAATACTATATATAATGTAAAATCGCTTCTTATAATTTATAGAGTTAACGACACTGTAACGGTGTAAGCAAAAAAAATTGCTCTTATAAGATAGGAACTTATGAATTGTTTTCTAACCGCTTATCTTTGAATTTCCAAAAATTAATAATCGGCGGAATATTAAAAACATATGGAAGTGCATTATATCGTGATATCAGCTGGTTACTAAGCGCATTTCACTACATGGTAAAGCAGATCTGCTGGCAACCTTTGATCACATGCTTTTTAGTACAACCTGAGACTTATACAACTTCTAATTAAAGATAAACGGGAAGTATAGCGACAAACAAAACAATCGGTTCAATTAGCGATCAGCTGATAACCTGATATAAAACATTTTTAATATTGTTCTGAATATTAGTTTTTGAGAATTCAGTGTAATTTAAATAACACTGAATGTTTAATATGTTGTCGATTAAAAAAAACTTTGCGGTTGGAAAAAATCCATAAGCTTTTATTTTAAAACCGTCAAATGACAAAGCAACTGTCAAAAACCGTTAAAAATTTTTTTAATATTTTCGTATTTTAGTCCTGCCCAGGATTACTACCATTTACGCATTAATTAATAATTTAGTTGTGATCTATTGATTAGTGGTTCGAAACTTTTTGCTTGTAGTGTAAGCTTTTTCAAATTAAATGTCACAAAATGTAAAAGTAGAAAATCAATCCATACTACAGCAACAACAACAAAACTATTAATAAAAAACTGCCTGTAATTAATTATTATTTATTGCTCTGCACAATTATAGATCATTTCTATTTGTGGCGTAATATGGATCTCATTTAATCCGGACTATTTTCGAGAGGACCTCTCCATTGGCTACTACATAACTTCATCTCTCTGCATAGTTTTTGCAGTCTTGGGAATCTATGCCACCATACGCGAGTCCGTCTGTCTGGCGGCGACTGTAAGTATAATAATTTATTCATAAACAGATATTCATGTGCATGTTGATTAATTGATAATAATTGATTTCTTCAAGTGCGCTGTATTCTTGATGGTCTTAACCTTGCTAACCATTGCAGTCGCTATCATTGGCGTCAGCAGCAGCGAGCACAGTGGTGTCGAAGTGGTGAAAAAGGCATGGGATAGAAATTCAATGGACGACTTGCAAACAAATCATGACTGTTGCGGCAAGAGTAGTGCCCACGATTACATTCTCATGAACAAAGCAATACCAAACAGCTGCTACTTGAATCAAGACCATTCAGCCATACACAACCTTTTTACTGAAGGTTGCATCGAAAAAATGGTTAAATATTACGAAGAAGAATCGTATCGTTTTTCTATTTTCTTATGGTTATGCGTGGCATTCGAGGTAAATTAAAAAAGCTCATATATATTTCCTTAAACAAAATTTTTAAAAAAAAATATAAATTTTTTTTCCCGGTCCAATAGTTCTTTGGCTTCCTATTGACAACATTTTTGGTCATCAGTTTTCGTAATTCCCAACGACGCATGCAGTTTTAAGGATAAACAAATATATTCCATCTACACTTAAGTAGAGTAGAAAATTTACATGTAATGAAGAACATGCCACCTTTGCTGATCCACAGATACCACCTTTAAATATTTGCAATTTTTATCTGGAAAAGAATTGTAATATCCAAGTTTAAAAGTTTTTAGTTGCCTAAAATAAAGTGTTTTTTCAACCGAATGGCTTAAGTTTACGTATACGATTTATTTACTATTCTGATTAATAATTGAAAATATTTTTAATAATAGAATAAATTTTAAATAAAAACACAAACGTTCTTTTAAAACGTTTTATAATTCAATTTCAATAAAGCTTTGGGAAGCGGCAATGACTGCTTATGAAACCAAACATTGTTTAGTTTCACAAAAAAAAAATTTTTTTTAAAATTCTTTTTTTCACAAAAAAAAATTTTTTTTAAAAATTCTTTTTTTTTTATTTATAATTTTAAGGCTGGTTCAATTATATATATATATATATATACTGTTAATATTGCAGTTCCATATACTTTTATTCGGAAGTAATTGTTAATAACAAAGGAATTGATTGAGTTTTTATAGGTATCTATTATTATTTTCAAAAATTAGTTTTTTAAAAAAAATAAATATTGAAAAATATGTAGGAGAAGTGAAATTTTACATCAGCAGCATGAAATAGTAGTATTTTTCGTAGTCCGCAATACCCATTTTCATTTGTTTTCCTAGAATTTACTCGTATAAGATCGAAATATTTAATCGTGCGCTATTTGAAATTTTAATACGATAATTTTCATTTATCGTAATTATTTATGTATGTCGTTGATGGCATTACCTAGTAAGTTCTGCAACTGCAAATGGCTAGGGTCATGGCTTCAATTCCCACTGTCGCCAGTTATGAAATAAAAAAAATCCTAAAAAATTTTATCAGCTGTTTTCAAATCTCATTTGTATATCAATTTTATCACGCTGGGCAAAGATAATATACAGATGAGCTTATATAACCTCTAGCAATGCCGGAAGTAAAACATACCAGCTAAAAGGTGCCTACTTTGGCGCCTACTTTTTCACCACTTTCAAATCAAATCTACCACTACACTGTTAGCCAAATTCCCGTTCCTGTTTCTGAAAATTCCCGTTCCTGAAAAAAACGTATATATTTGCCTTCGTAGTAACGGCATATAAAAATGTTTCGAATTATAAATTTCTCAAATTTTAAAATGAAATAAATGGGAATGAAAACATAATTAATTTACAATCTTTCTCAAATCCATTCAACAGGCTTCGAAAACCATTTCTTTTGTATATTTTGGTTATTTTCATTTCAAATGATCAGCTAAAATAAAAGAATTATTTTATTATTGTATGTAATTGTGTTTTTTAGATGCCCAGTGTATTGTTTTTATAACGCAAACGAGCTTTTTGAGTAATAATTTGTATGAAAGATACTCAAAATGCTGAGCGCTTTTCATAAATGTATACTCGCATAAAAAGTAAAAATAATTAACAATTTGTCACATTTACTTTGAAACAAAATCAGTTTTAGAAATCAAATTGCATACTCGATACATCCTTCAAATTTTCTTATTTTTGGCCTCTTCTTTTTATTGTTGGAAAAGCAACGCACATGTGCGCCTATAAATCTTTTATATTCTTAAAGATAATTTTTAATGTGGTAAAAAAAATTAAAGTACTCATTTCGATAAAATTAATAAAAAAAACACATGAAAGAAAAGACATTTAAAAACGAAAAAGGAGAATTTTTAAGGATATTAAATAGAAACTATGACATCATTACACGACATATCACGTCCAGGGCTGGATACTTCATTATTTTCCTAAGTGCTTTTTAATTTTTAAAACTATAAACATATAATATATTCAAATCAATTTGATACGCCATTCTTGTGCCCTCATCAGATCCTAAAAACACTTTCACTGTCTTACAGATCTTTAAGGTCTATGGCATACGGTGGCCTATTTTATATCAATAGCATGACCTTATATGTTATTAGATGGTTAACAAAGCGGTGCATTTTCTACTTGAATATTTTCAGTTTGGTTTCTTCTAGGTCTTAATCCTGGCGTATTTATAATTCCTTGCTAAAATTTTTAAAACAATTGCTATCACGATCCTCAATAGTATATCAAAAGAAATGCATGCATGTAATTTAACATTTAAATAATTTTAATTAGTGTGAAAACTCTTTGCAATTGGTTACAGAATTACCCCAACTTTATATTTATCTTTTCGTTAAAGTATACTTTATAGGAAAACATCGTCGCAAAGTGGCGTTACTTAAAATCTTACAAAGTTGAGCTGGTAAGCAAAGGCGCGAAAGTTCCGTCACCTGTAAAAACGAGATCTTTCGACTTAATTTATTGGTAATTAAAAAAATCTATTGCATAAACAAAAAGTATATAAAAGTAACAACATTTTTTAAAAATTATATTAACAATATTCAATATAAAACCGTTACACATTTTATTATTTAAAGGAAGTACTAAGATGGTCAAATTAATATCCAGCTTAAAGTTATTTTTTATTATAAAAGTAATTAATTTATTTTATCTACGTCTAATTTTATCATCTAATGTTATTTTTTTGTGATACTTAAAATGCATTAAATTCACAAAATTAGTATTCAATAGAAAAATAGGAGGTCCAGTTGGCTCCTGTCAATAATGATTTTTTTTTTTAATAATGAAATAGAAAAACCATTTTTAATAATTTCCATAATAAAAAACTTTTATAAAAACAATGATATCTTAAAAACTATTAAAAATATTTTTATTTGTTAACTTTTAATTTAATTTTTATATATTTTAGTTTTCTTTTTTTGGTACTCTTTAGTTGAAACAAAATGGTCGTTCATTTTAAAAAAAGTACTTTTTGCAATTTAATAATTTTTACAGACCAATTAAATAGAAACAACTTTTTTTTAAAAACTTCTATAAAAGGAATTTTTTATTTAAACAATGAAATGGCCAAAATTATTAAAAATATTTTTATTTGTTAACTTTTAATTTAATTTTTATATATTTTAATGTTCTTTTTTGGTACTTTTTAGTTGAAACAAAATGGTCGTTCATTTTAAAAAAAGTACTTTTTGCAATTTAATAATTTTTACAGACCAATTAAATAGAAACAACTTTTTTTTAAAAACTTCTATAAAAGGAATTTTTTATTTAAACAATGAAATGACCAAAATTATTAAAAATATTTTTATTTGTTAACTTTTAATTTAATTTTTATATATTTTAATGTTCTTTTTTGGTACTTTTTAGTTGAAACAAAATGGTCGTTTATTTTCAAAAAAGTACTTTTTGCAATTTAATAATTTTTACAGACCAATTAAATAGAAACAACTTTTTTTTAAAAACTTCTATAAAAGGAATTTTTTATTTAAACAATGAAATGGCCAAAATTATTAAAAATATTTTTATTTGTTAACTTTTAATTTAATTTTTATATATTTTAATGTTCTTTTTTGGTACTTTTTAGTTGAAACAAAATGGTCGTTCATTTCCAAAAAAGTACTTTTTATATTAACTTTTAATAGCTTATCAAACCCTCTCATTTATATGGCTCTGCTGTCAATATAATTTCAAGCACAAATACAACAATCGTTACAACAACAACAACAACATTAACACAGTCACAGTAATAAAACAACGAAAATTAATAACAATACCAACGAGAGAAAAGCCGTTAGAAAAACACAGGCAGGGCAATGCAGACGAAGAAGTATGTGAATATTGAATGGGAATTTTACAGCAATAACACTAACAACGCCAACAACAACAACGCAGAACCTTTTTAGTAGTGTAAGTGAGTAGTAGAAATTGGGTAAAATGTGTAAAGAGAATCGAAATAAATGTTAGTTTTTTGTTGGCTGTGAAGGAAGCAAGTATAGTGGTCGTTATAGAAATAGATATTCAAACAAACACAAACTGCTAAAAGTATTATTAATTAAACAAGAAGCAAGCTTTATTGCGATATGTCTTGCCAACTGTTGTTTTACAAAGTTTTGTTAACCATTTTGAATGCTGTGCTATCGGTGCGTATGAGTGATGAATGGGAATTTATTTTTAAGACGTTGCAATGCGTATACGCCATGAGTTTTGCCAAACTGAATCCTTTCAAACACTTTATTTTCTCATTAGTTATTAGGTATTGGCTTAATAGCACTTTCTGTTTATGAATTGAACACTTCAACACCTGGCACATTCGAGCACGTTGCCATTGTTGTGCAAATATTTATTGGCTCGTTCGTTATACTCACTTCGTTTTTGGGCTGCATTGGAGCTTGCCGTCACTTGTCAGGTCTAATATGGAGTGTAAGTATCTTTCCTGCCAACCAGTGCCCATATATAATTTAATTTCTCTTGTTTTATATCACTAGTATGCCATGTGTATGGCATTTTTGCTGGCATTCCAAATTTATATTATTGTCGCTGCCCATTCCACAAATTATGTGGAGAATGCCCGCAACAATTTTAATAATTTATGGAACAATTTTACTGTTAATGCAGAAGAAATTATTGACATAGAAAAGAAGGTAAAAGGAATATTTATATATGTATTTGTTTTTAATATTAAGTTCAAAATATGTATATACATTGAACTTTATTCTTTTCAGTATCATTGTTGCGGCAAAAATGGAACTCAGGATTATATTGCAATGGGTAGGAGTATTCCCAAGCATTGCTATGAAGAAGAGGAAACTTCCTCGAAACATCTAGTCGCAGAAAATTGCATGGAAATAATTGCAGAATCAGCTTTTAAAAGCGGCCAAATTGGTTTAGCAATCAAATGGATTTTATTCTTTTTGGAAGTAAGTGGATATGAAGCGTTACGTATTTAGTCAGCTTATGTTGCCTAAGGCTGTGGGTTCGAACTCCAGCTTCAACGGAGGCATTAATAAGCAAAAATTTGTCACGAATTTTTTTCAACTGCTTTAGTATCTCTTGCCATTTAACTTTTCATAGTAAATTCTATTAGTATGAGCGATAATATACATCAGAATCTACAAAGTTTCGTTCGATCGGTGGAAGGAAACAAGATATAACAAGACACTCAAAAGCCGACGTCTCCACCATTATTTCTTTCTTTTAATTCCACTGCAATGCATTGCATGTATTGACAGCATTCGCTCAGTGCCCGTCTTATCAGATATTATCAAAATATCGCAATTGTTACGTACCCCATTTTATAATATTTCTGATACATTTTTTCTATAAAAATGGTCTCAGATAATGTAGTTTAGAAATATTTCGAAGCAACATACTTGAGTTTCAACAGATTAATTACATTTCCATTTATACATTAACTGATTTGCTGCTGCTTTACAAATAATAAGGATTATAACTTCAATATATTTACGGCATAAATTTTAAATGTGTTACCAAAAAGGTTTTTTATATAAACAGTGTTATATAAACATTTAAGGAATGCACAAAATTAATATGCAAAACGCAATCTCATATTAAAAAATTTAATAATGAGCATGATAAGCTAAATCTGATGCAGAATAGGCCGGAATGCTGAACAGTCTGTCTACATTCTATTTTAAATTTTTTGAAGTTAAGCATTCCATTTTAATTACAGTCTAACCTCAATATAATGAAGACCCGTTTCATTATATTTTTGTATACTGTATTACCACCTTTCAGTTTTTCTTTAGCAAAACTTTTTCCTTTCCAAGAACTTGTTAACTATATCTTTTATTAGGCAATTCGAATAAAAATATAAAGGAAAAATTTTTGTTTTACGCGCTGTTATTGAATTATTATCCTCAAAAGAATGCCATACAAAAATCTTTAAAATAATTAGATACAAATTGATCTCATTTAATCAGATAAATTATTTCTGATTCGCGGTAAACCCGCAAAACATTGTGAATCCACTATACGAAAATAAAATTACTTTTGTATTTTAAATTAAAATATATAATATCGATATATAATATAAATAAAAAATATATATAATATATATAAATCGATTAGTCAAACTTTGTTCAGTAATTGTGCTACTGGCAGAAGTATGAAAAGCGATTTCCATTTTGAAAAGGATCTAAATCTACAAAATCGCACGATTTGTGGCATGCCTGCTAGAAAAGCTCGGTAGTGTGGAATAAAAATGGAACTGCTCAAGAAAAAAAAAACTGTTTGCATAAAAATTGTTTTTATAAGAGTGTTTTGTTTTGACTTGGCCACGCCTCCATGGGATTTTATTGTAAATGAAAAACGCCCTTTTTCATAGAATACTAGATCAAACACATTATCAGTGCCAGGATAATTTCTCTACATATAAAGTTTTTCTCTGCAGAATTTTCTAACTTTTATTTGTGTGCTGTTTTCGCAATCCAAGCATGCGATTTGTTTCACGAAAGTTCCTTGCTTGGACAACCAGCGATATATAACAGATAGTAGCAAAAATGGTAAATAATATTAATGAGACATTCCGAAATATATTTTCAATTTTTGTAATTCAATATTTTGCAACGCCATTTTTATATATATATAAAAGTACAATAACATGCTCATAAGTATAGTATTTGCATAAAGCATTTGATCAACTTACGTTTCGTTAAGCGAAATCGCTTTGCTGGCAATGTATTTAATTGCATATTTTCTTAAAATATTTTCATTTCTTACGAGTATTTTTATTATTGAAATGCCAGCCATTAAAAATGAAAATAAAAATTCTTCTATTTTGTTTGCAAATCAAAAATAATTTGTGCACGGCTTTTCCTCGGAATAATTTTTTGTGTATAAAATTTATAATTTATTAAAAGAAGTTCAAACAAGTTCAGACAATGTTTACAGCTGCTGAAATATATTTTGAAATATTTTTGTTTTCGTTAACAAGTTCTTGATGTGTATTTTTTTTTTTATTTTGTTTTTCAACAAACTTGTCTGTATGAAAACGGCCAGGACATAAACAGGTATCGAACCAGCCATCTCCTGTTTAGTAGGCTGTTCATTATATATTTGCCGGTGGTTCTGTGGTTAAGCTAAATTTTTTGCGATAGAACCAAACACATCAGGGGATTTAATCAGAAAGTTTTCAAAAATAAATCCAAAATCTATTTTGATATGCCCACATTGTCATAAATCATTTGAGAATTACAGAAACAAAAAAGAGGTTTCAAATCTACCCAACAAACAATTTTTATACGATATCTAATAAAATTTATTGCTTTTTTTATTGTATTATTTATTTGTTTATAATGTTCAAAATTATATTTCAAAATCTTTTAGTTGGAGGATCCACCGATAAGGTCGCTTTAGCACCAAACGGAATGCAAATATCTAGACTGGCTTAAGTAAAAAGCAGATGAAATAAATAATAACAGATAAATTAGGAGAAGTGCAAAAGCTGTAAGAAGTGTCATTCGATATAATCTTATACTACTTACAAGTATCCTGTTTGTTGGTCTGCTTTCCACAGTGTTGACAATTGAGCGATATTTTTGAGTCACTCGTTAGATAGAAATAATCGATAAGCAATTTTACATTCAAATGTTCATTATTTTCCGATTAAGGAAAGCAAAATTGTTTGAAAGAAAAACAGCTGCACACATTGCCATCGTGGGCGAATGAGTAATGCGCAGCCTACTAAACCGAGTTCTATACCTGCCTACACCCTCGCTGTTTCCCTGCGTTCAAAGCTTTGCAGGTTGATTAATTAAAAAAACCTAAACTTTTATTTTTTATCTAATCATAAGCTCGAGCAAATAAAATTCAATTTAAAGTCCACTCTACATCATCCAATAGAAATTGCGTTATGACAGCAGTTATTCACTAAACTTACAAGAAATAATTATGAATTTAAATTCGGATTGTTCATGTTATTGGGAAATCCCCTCAATACGCGGAATAGGCATAACTAATCGCTAAATTCTTTCCCCTTTCCACAACTCATTTTCCAAATCCTAATTTATTTACATCAGTGTGTTTAAATTTTACTCAGATACTCAACATTATTTCGTTTCAGTTATGTGCCTTAGGACTATCCTCCTTAATGGGAATCAATCTCCGCAACACACACAGAAGGGAACAATTTCGTAATTAAATAATAGATTTTTAGATCAAGCACAATCTGTTACATTTATTGTTAATTTATATGAAAGAAAAACATTCTATATATTTTTTACATGAATCTTTGTGTACTATGAGTATATTGTTCATCGATATTATATTTATGTACCCACATATATTTATTTCTATAAATATATTTACGCTTAAGATATACAACGTACATATTAAAAGATAATAAATGTATTTACGTAAAAAATCTGCCGTAAATTTATTCATATTTCAAATAGTTTTTGGAGTATTTTTTATAAAGTGTTCCACAATGCGGTTGCCAAAATGCAAGCCCGTTTCTTACGGAAATAGTCTATAGAAAAATCGCTGAAACTGCTGAGTGATTTTATACAAACTCGATTTTATACAAATCGCAACCTAATCGAGCAAGCTGGGCTAATAAGGGCATATGAACATGCTTAATTCTTTGAGAGATTTTCCAAAAAAATTTTCACTCAAATCATTCGGCTGGCTTGTGGAAACACCACCTAATTTATGGCATGAAGAGAATTAAAGTTTTTTCCTCACAAAAAAACTGCTCTTTAAAATTGATAAGAAAAGTACTTAATTCTCTGAATGATTTTCCAAGAGATTTTCCACTCAAATCATTCGTCTAGCTTGTGGGAGCGCCACAAAAATGAACTGAAAAAACAACAAAATAGAAACTTCATTATTTTCGAAGGAGGGGCAAAACACATAAGCCTTCGAAATTTTAGAGATATTGTGGCGTGATTAGTTTCCATTCACTTTTTTATCCTCTTCGTAAATTTCACCTATTACATCATTATTGAGCAATTATGTTTTATTCAGATTTCGCTCAATATATATAAAACAACAACAAATGCAACTATTTTATTTTGTTAAACTCTCAATCAGTTTATTGTAAAACTTTATTATATATGCATCATAAAAAATAAACAGAGATTCGAAATGTCTACGTTGTCATGCAATTTAGAAACATAACCAAATTCCGAAACTGAACCACCAAACATGTTTCTAAAAATAACGAACAAAAAATTTGTACTCTCAATAAAAGAAAATGTATTTGTAATGTAAAAAGATTTCTTAAAATTTTTCAATATTCTCTGTTCTTTGCGAAGCATTTTCTTAGAATCAATAAACATTTTCTTGGCGATAAGGAATTCTTTTCTTTAATATTATGAACTGTTTTGAAAATATACTTTTCAGTTGCTTTTTACTAATTTTTATTGCTTTTGAGTAATATTTACTAAAGTTAAAAAACTTTTACAGAATATTAAAAAAATTTTATGAATTATTTAAATAGAATGTTTTTATTTAAATTTATTTTTAATACATGCGTGTTTGCTTTGCGTGTATAAAAACGCCGTTTGCTTGTATTGTAGTAGATTCTCCTAATTCAGGTTTTCAGTCTCATCTTGTATTTTTATTACACTGTTCCTAATTTTTTGTTTAAAATATATTAAACGAAGTATTTAAATTTAATTTTTTAATTATTAGTAATTTTTCAAAGAATTTTTTCAAAGCCTTTCCTGGAATTCTTAGCCAATTTGGTAGTACGCCGAATACGCATTTATTTCAAATTTTTGCCAAAAAGTATTTATTTATGCATTAACTATCTTAACCTCTTCAAAGTAATACTCCTCAGATCTAATACACTTACGGCCATGTTTTTTCCAGTCCCCGAAGCACTTCTGAGAGCGTATTTTGTTATCGCCAACAGCTACTGTTTCGATGTTTGTTTCAGTTCCTCAATCGCAGCTAAAGGGTTTCCTTTCATTGGTGTCTTCCGTTTTAGGAAGAGAACAAAGTCAGTGGAAGCCAAGCCCTGTGCATACGGTAACATGTGCACCAACATAACAAAAAAAAAAAAAGCCAAAATCTAACATATGTAACTCAAGAAACTTTAAAATACTTTTTTGTTTTTTTTTTTTTTGATCACACCTCGTACATACTCGTACTTTGAAATCATATTAGGCATTTGAAATTGCATTAGGAGTTGTACTTGTATGAGAAGAATACTTTTAGCGCATATGGAAAATTCCATCTTGGTAACGCGGCCACAAAAGCACATCCGCACATACTTTTAATACACACCCACATTTACACAATATTACACAAACATCAGCCCATGCCCACAGACCATTATTTTTGGAATATCTTGGCATAATTAAATTGCCCCAAAAACAAAATACAAAACAACTGCTACAACTAACACAACAACAAACACAATGAAACAAACTGACACATACACACACAAACAAACAAACAGAGAGCACAAATTAGTGTTCACCCAAAAACGTTTAAACATTTAGGCAATTTTGCTTTTGTAATTTTCAATATTTTTTTTATTTTTTTTTTGTTTTTTTTTGGTTTTTTATTTTTTCTTTATTTTTTTTTTTTTTTTTTTGGTTTTAATTTTTTTCATTATTATTATTATCTTTGGCTACTTCGTAAATTTTTCATTTGGAATTCTCCTTGTTTTAAGTTGGACGTGTTTTTCGCAAGATTTTCTTTATTCTTGATTTTCATGCATTTAATTATAAATTTTTTTTTATAGAATTAAACAATAGAAAGACTGTGACAGAATTAAATATATATAAAAAAAAAATTAATTAATTCCAAAAGTGAAACACTTTGAAGGGAAGAGTGTGTGCCTTCGCAAAAGTAAAATGGCATCATGTCGTTCCTTTTTACAATGGACTATAATCATATTCAATACTTCATGTGTGGTAAGTGGTAACGAAATCTCATTCCATTTATTTATTCATGAGCGAGTATTTTTTAATGTGTGTGTATGTCTGCCTGTATAAAAAAGAATATTTCGAAATGATATCATGGAAATAGGCAAACGCAGTTAATCAGTAATTACTAGTTTGGTAAAAATATCAATTTTATTAAAATAATTAATTAGTTGGTTAAAAACAGTTAAACCGGCTGTTTGTTTCCACTGTAGCAAAGACGGCTTCACCAGTATGAGATGATTCTGCTATTAATATTTAGCTAATTTGGTCTATCAAACCTGAAGGTTTTTTATTCCTTTTCCGAAGTTTCGTAAATAGTTTATCTATTTAAAAAAAAAAAACACCAGAAACATTTTCTTCTGTACAATAACTTGTGAATATGAGATTGTAAAAAGTGACAGCTGTTTGTTTGTCCTATCCAGTACATTGAAGTGCAACTCTGTGTATTTTTTTCATATTAGCTATATCATCTCTGGAGATCATCGTCTTGTTTATTTTTGTTTGCATTCTGGCGTTCTCTATTGTATATCTTTTTCTTATTTTTTCTTCTATATCTACGAGTATAGATCTATATCTATATAGGAGATAGCCAAATCAGCTGTGTCAGCTGTGATATCCCTGCTGAGATTCTAGGCCAAGGGTCTAAGGTCGCTTACCCTAGAAAATAATATGGGTCATTGCACATAGATAACAAAAAAAAAATCACCAAAAATAGGAAATTATTGAGAAACATTCTAATCGGCAATGCCGCATAGCCATAGACAAAGAAAATTATTAAGAAAATTACGTGAGATGAGATGCTTCGGGCCTAGCTTAGACGTAACAATGGTAGATAATTTTTTTTTTTTTATTTCTACAGTACCAAGCTTCAGTACTTTCTTTCAAAATTTTCAAATCGCTTTTTTAATTAGTATATATTTGACAGCCGATTTCACACTATGCTTAAATTGCTTAGCTGAATGGAAAAATTGGAGATGGGCGAAGTCGTTAAATACAGCATTTCAAATTAAGAAAGAGTTGGATTCCACATTGAAAGACTCTTCGCCATCATATCCAACACTTAAAGAGTAGATTTCCGAATAGAAGAAAGATCGAATGAATCCTTCCGACGAACCTCACTGCATTAATGTAGATGGAGATTGTGTTGAAAAAGAAGTCGTTTTTCTTTCTCAGGCCTGAAACTTTTCATCCCATCCTCGTAGAGCACGATCCACTTATTGCGAGAGCCTAAATTGCGCCAATAGATGATGGCGAAAGAGCTTCTGTCTTTGCTTGCTATTTTTCTTTTTTCCCCAACAAAAATATGTTTTCGTCTGAAATTTTTTGGAGAATTTCACGCTTTTCTTTTATTAGTTTATTAGTGTCTGCTCTTTAATGGCAAAAATGCACCGTGTGAAAAAAAAAACTTTCTCACAAATTAAAAAGTTCAAAGAGTATTAAATCAGTTTGTGAAAAATTGAAATGGCAAAAATCTTTTTAATCAGACAAAAAACAAAATAAGTAACAGCAACAGCAACAGCATAAAGAATTGTTGTTAAAATACCTCAAGGATGCCAATTTTAAAAAATTTAAATAATTTATTTAATTGAAAAAGGCAAAAACAATTATATACATATATGTATATATATATTTTGTCTAGCTTAACCTAAAAAGCTTCCGGCTTGAATGCAGGAAAACAACCAGGGTCTAGGCAGGAATCGAACCCGCGACCTCCAGTTTAGTAGGATTCGCATTATTCATTTGCCTACGTGGGCAATAATTACAAAATTATAAATTATTATAATTAATTTATAACATCATTTTCAAAATAAAATATAATATATTCTCCTTTACTTATAGTATGCACTGGAGCAATAACTTTTACTTTAACCCATTCATAATCGACCGGCCTTTGCGTACTTTATAGAATGTATACAAAATTTATAAATAAAAAAAAAGTAAAATATCTGCTTTAAAAAAAGATTGCATTAATGGATCTTTCAAAATTTTTCCACCCATATATGGTTACATACAGTATACGTAAAAAACCGAAAATCTTTATTTTCTCTTTTTATTCTTTTACTTGCTTTTTTTTCTTTTTTATAAAAAAAAAGGAATTTTAGAATGAACTGGTTTAATTTTGACTTCTCATTTAAGGTGTTAAATATATGAAAAGTTGACTGTACGTCAATATAACTTCCATTTTTGTTCCTTAACATATTTAAATTTTCGTTATTTAACAAAAAAAGAGGGGATATTAAAATAAGGATATAGTTGTTTAAGGCTCTGATTCTCTATCCTACACGTGTATGCAGTGCAGTAAACTGCATTATAAGCTGCAACAACTACAACTTAATTTTAAAACAAATTTATATATCATTAATGAAGCCTTTTTCATTTCACTTCACTTCACTGGTGTAAAGTGTAGAAGTGTGGCAACTTCTGGCATACAACGTAGGCGTTTTGCTGCTGGAAAGCACCGGAAATGGTGAAAAAGAAGTCTTGTAAAAATGAAGCCAAGAAAATGACAACAAAATAAGGAAATAACGAAATTATTATGACGAAGCTGGAAAAACTGTCATCAGCTGATTGTAAATGTCTTGTAAGTGTGTATCCGCACACACAACACCACTCACTTTAGGCACCTGGTGCACAAAAATTTGACATCCGTCAGTGTTGTAAACACAAATCAACTACTGCATCTGATTAATTTTAGCACAAACAACAAACATTAAATTAAATTTTTTAAAATTAAAAAACAAAAAATTAATTTTTTTTAAATTATTATTTAATATTTTATAATAATATTTTATAATTATTTTTTAATTTTTTTTTCTGTCGTATAAAGTTGTTTTTAATGTTGCTTCCGGAATGAGTTCCCTCTGCATCATAACAATAATTGTAGTACGCGATTTTTAAGACTCCGCAAGTTTGATTTATTAAATTTAAATAAATTATTTAGTTTTATCAATTATTTTATTTTACTTTTGAGTGTATTTTGAATATCACTGAAATATTTAATATCAATTCAATGTTGCTGATGTTTTGAAAATAATAAAGTTGTTGGCTTCATGGCAACAGTAGCAGGTAGCGGTGTTTTGTAGTTGTGTCGTCTTGGAGCAAAACTGTAGTTCATTAGTTTAATGTAAAAGTTTGGAATTGAAAACAATTAAAGATATTGGATAATGCTTTTACTTTTACACTGCACTGTATCATGAATTAATTAAGAACTACATAACTCACGAAACTTAATAATGATTATATTTGGTTATTTCTTTGAAGTTTATTTTAAAATTGTTTAACATCTCTAGAACCGTTTACAGAGTCTATATGTTGCAAGTAATTACGAAAAGTTAGACTGTGGCACATCATTACAGTGAATAAAAATTTTGTTATTTTATTTCATAGCTTTATTTAATTTTCGAGAGCTCTGGTGATTCTTTAACGTACCTCTAGTTTAGTTATCACTCATGGTCACACATTGCCTAAATTTTCCCACAGTGCACCTTAAAGATTATTAACCTCCCTTCCTGTTTGTGAATTTTGATCATAAAAATGGGCTTGGGGGTACAAGGAATTTTATCACTTACGGTCACACATTGCCCAAATTTGCCCATAGTGCACCTTAAAGACGATTAACCTCCCTTCCTGTTTCTGCCTTTTCATCATAAAAATGGGCTTGGGGGTACAAGGAATTTTATCACTTACGGTCACACATTGCCCAAATTTGCCCATAGTGCACCTTAAAGACGATTAACCTCCCTTCCTGTTTCTGTATTTTTATCATAAAAATGGGCTTGGGGGTACAAGGAATTTGATCATTTACGAAAATATATATTTACAGGTGTTTGGCATTTTAGGCGTTGTAGAAAGTGCCTTTGAAGTACAAAAGTTTAGTTACGGCTCACCCGATTTCACAGAGAAAATAGTACAAATAGTGATTGGAACTTTGCTGGTAATATCGGCGTTTGTGGGATGTTGTGGGGCTGTACATGGTTCCGTAAAAATGTTAATACTCGTAAGTTTTTTTTCTTGGTTTCATTTTATGATTTTTATACATAAATTGTGTTAAATTCTTGTAACAGTTCATTACAATATTATTCGCCCTGATGGCAATGCATATTTGGAAATTGTGGCGTTACGACGAACAGAGAGTGCGTGCAACCACTGAAGTGCTGGTTAACTATACGTGGGTAGAAGAGGTAGTCGAGCGTGGCAAAATGAATCTATTACAGGAGACGGTGGGTAAAATTCAGTTTCACTGTTAATGATTAAGTGAAAAGGTATTGGAATATAAATGCATAATCGATACGCTTTGTATGGTATTAGAGACTGCGTATTGATCCCAAGCACTTGGGGATTTTTTTTAATTATATAATACATTTTTAAAATATTTGTCAACTATCTTGAGGAATATTTTATTGATTTGTATGCTTACAGTGCCAGCGAAAAAATTTCATGCTTTTAAAATTTATTTTCAAATAAATAATTTATGTAATTGGAAAGTTTAATCGAATAAATTTAAAGAATGTTTTTGGATAGAAAATGATATTGTTTTCAAGTGAAATTCTTGGCTGGTGACATTAACGATCAATTGAATAAATTTAGTGCTGATTCACATACGTCAACTTGATCTGATCGGATTGATTATTTGTGTATTCAGTTCGAAACATGCAAATGACTGTAAAATTTCAAAAATAGAACTCTCAAGTTTAGATAAGATCGATTATTTTTACGTCAATACAACTACAGAACTACATAACTATTCATATAGCTGGCGAAAATTTTATTCTAAATATTTCCACTTCTATAAGCGACCGTACACAGGAAAGTTTTTTAATTTAATGCAAAATTAATATTATAAATAAAGTAACAATACAAGAATTACATTTTAAATTCTTGTACATAAAATTCCAGGGGAAAATATTCAATGTCAGCTGTTGAATGCTATTGATGTCGCTTTCAAAATAATTTAGTACACCACAAAGCGTCATTTATACTCTTGAAATCGTGTAGTGTGCTGTAGCTAATGGCTTAATTCATTTCTTTTCGTTGCCTTTAACTTAAGCTCTGCTTAGTACCTTAAAACTCCTCTTAGTTTCTCTTAGGGAAACTCAAGAAATGCCAGATTAAAAGTGGCTTGTGTGAACCAGTACTTGTATTACCGAAGACAAACGAAAAGAAAAAAAATTTGATTAGTACGCAAAAGTAACCACATCATCCCATTTTCTTTTCCCCTCCCACCAAAAAGATTCCAGACACGATAGCGAAGTATAGTGTATATGAATCAGCAGTTAAAGAGATATCGGCTTACCGATATCTCTTTATCTCAGCTGATAATCGAGTATAATGCGTAGAAAAATTTTTCCCCCTTGTTAAATGCCTTACTTTTGCCTTACACTGTCTAAGATAAGATTAAAAAAAAATTTATTAATTAAGAAATTAATTCGATCTTTTTGCAGTACGTTTGCTGCGGTAAGCACGGCTATATTGACTACCCCAACAACTACATGAAAGTTCCAGATAGTTGTTACTACTTTGAGAATAATAAAAAGTCGTATTACCCCCATGATGAGGGGTGCATAACAGCCGTCGGACGTGCATATCTGACCATCTATCGCTGGGAAAAATGGATTCACCTTTCATTGATTGGAGCGGAAGTAAGTTCATGCATAATTTATAAAAAAAACATTTTTACTTACGCTTGTGTATCTCTACAATTACAGATTTTGGGCATTATTTTATCGATTGTATTGATATGCAATTTAACAGCTGATACACTGAGATATAATTATTAGTCCATTAGCATTTAGGAAACTCAAATTTTTGTATTTTTATTTATTTATTTATTTTATTTGATTTTAAATGTGTAACAAAAAAATAAATTATCTTAAGAAAAAAATTTTTATTCTACTCTGATAAATGCTTTGTTTATACTATGAAAACAAGTGATTTGAAAGAAAAGAAATTAAATGAGAGGTACTACATTTTTTGAGTGTTTCTAAAAACACTTTTACATAAACAGGAGATACGATTTTCTTTTCGTTTTCTTGTAGTCAGTCTATCAGACACTTGACATTTGCAAAGTGTTACCAGGGGTCCGTATAACATGGTTATGCCGTTCAATGAGTTTTCTATAATGTCTCAAAAAGGTATAATTGGTCTGCGCTGGACCAGGAGTTTGCGCTCTCCTATACTGCCATTTTATTTGCGTGGTGTTTACATAAGCCAGACGGATGGTTCCAATGAAAAGTCGGTTTGGGGATCACTCAAAGAATCAATCTTAGTTTATATAAAAAGCCTTTTTGAGACTTACAGATATCCATATATGGGCATGCATATACGTATATACATACATATGCTGAATGTACGCATGCATTAAAGTCTGTCGGTTTACCATTCAATATTAAAAATGACTCTGGTTATCTTATCTCACATGCCATTAAATATTTATCCATTCCAAAAAAAGTTTTTTTTTGTTTCTAGAATGGCCAGCTGTACGTTGAAGGGGAATTAAATAAACCTATACACACTTATATGCACATATCAATGCATATGTATGTGTACAAAGCGCAGTATTTAATTTCTTGTTTATACATAAAGTCAATAAATTTAACAAAAAAAAGTGCACTCCATCTCGACGCACAAAAATTTCTTAGATCGGAATGCAAAAGGAATTAATTTTCCAGGCGACCGCACTTGCATAACAAAACTGGAAAGTTACTTGGCAAGAGAGTACGCCTAGAAATAAGAGCGAAGTGCAGTCAGCTGCTGCAACGCTATCAAAATATCGAAACACTCAAAAACAGCTGATAACACTTCAACACATGAGCCGGTCTATCGATGCCCACCTTCACCACATGTCTACTCTACCAGTATTCCTTCGTAGTAATTATGGAACAGAGCATTGCATCAGTACATTTTACTGCCAGTGTGGTGAACTTACAAAAATTGTCCGTTTGCGGCACTGAATGCAATGGCAAGCTAAGGATATTTTGATACCCAAATTTCCAAAAATATCAATTAAAAGTATCCTTTCAATTTAGTATCCTTTTGCTGAAAAAAAATTTCTTTTGACAAGTAGACAGCAAATGACAGATTTGTCACTACTAGTAGAAAATTACGTGACAGCCGCAACTCATCAGCATCAAAAAAAGCAATTAAATAAAGTGTGAATAAAAATTATTTCACGTTAAAAAATAGAGATGGCCACGCAGCCACACAGTGTTTTGCGTGACTCACCGGCCATTAGTTGGCACTCTTTCCACCACTTGTGCAATCATATACAGACAGTAAGCAGGGCAAAACCAGTGACCATGCAATGCCTTTTTAGGGAGTATTAAGAGGAAGTCATAAAGGCAGAAGGATAAAAATAGTGAATAATTCGTTAAATAAACTAAACTTGAAGCATCGCCAAGCCGGTTTTTTCTGCCTTCTTATTTTTTCTGTTGCAATGGCGAAAGAGAGTGTATGTGCTGTTTCTGGCAGCGCTTTTGTCTCTTAAGCATCCCAACAACAATTAACACCAGCATTATTATTTAATTAACAGCTGTTTTTGTGTGCTCCGCATTGCAACAGCTGATTCTAGTTTACCCCATTAGTGCCCACCGTGCCAATTCGAAATAATGAATTTACACTTCATTATTTCGGGCATACGACAATGCTGTTGACAGATTTTCTTGCACTATGGATTAGATGAAGGTTCAAACATTATATATAACATCTAAAGTTTTTATTTTTTTGTTTTTTTTTTCTTTTTTTATATGTAATAGATTTAATAATAATGTAAAAAAAAAAACTAAAAATTTCCCTGTGATTTTAGCTTGGGTCCAAATGGGTTAATCTTATTTCTTGGCATACTCTCTTGCCTAAGTACCTTCCCACCGTTGTTATCCATATCCGTTGTTATATCCCCCTTTCGGTTCTTTCGTCCTGAGAAACTTTATAATATTTTTTTGTATGCTTGCCAAAGCAGGACGCGAACTGAAGATCTTAGCAATTTGTCGTTAAAGAATTTAGAAATTTCAGAAATATATTTTTTTTTAAATCCATATTAAAATAATTTTTTTTCCAATTAGTTAACTTGCAAAGCTTTCGGCTTGTCCGCAACAGGCAGGGTATAGACAGGAATCGAATCCGCGAGCTCGGGTTTAGTAATGTGCGCATTACTCATTCGCCTATATTTGATTCAACTGGTGATTGCGACAAATTATTGTATCACTCACATTAATGACAAGTTAGCACACGCTGCCATCTCTATCTGCTACCAAAAAAAATTAATTTACTTTTCTGAAAGACTCAGTACGTTGACGATTTTTCGTTTCTGTAATGCAAATGATATTGAATTCAAAAGTATCTATCAGTTGTCTCTTCACAACCGTTAATTAAATAATGATTATTATTAAAAGCTTATTCGCGCCTCTTTAATCTCACGATTTAGATAAATTAATTGACAATTTGCCTCTCACATTTTGCTACAGTTTTGTTATCAGCTAAACAAACAACGAAAGTTTGTTTGCAAACATGCATTCAGAACAAAAAAAGTGCAATAAAATGAACAGAAAAGGTACAAATAGAATTTTAAAACAAGTGATACTCAAATGAATGCTCTCAGTTAGTCGGAAAGCTCAGACGTTTGCAACCAACTGAAACTGATTCAGTGACCAACCGGCTGTGACTTAATAAAGAATCGCTGAAATGGGATGTGAATTACCAACAATTAAATACTGTGTGCTGCTGTTCAATACAATTAGTGCGGTAGGTTTGAAGAAAAGTGGTTTTCCCAAAAGCTTTTGCAGGTGATTGAACGATAACGAGCCAATAATTGAAGTTTTCCGCTTTAAAATGAAAAAAAAAAATATATGTGAAAATGTGTGCTTGGAAATCGCCATAATAGATGGAATTTATTAAAGCAAAACTGTTATTGGCTTTGAAAATTTGGAGTTTCATGGTATTCATGATAATAAGCAAACAAACAAGCCAACAGCTTTTCTAAAAAATTAAATTCTTATTTGAGCAACATGGTGTTTGGTAAGTATTTCTTCAAATACACACAGTCCCCAGGTGCAACGTGCTTCAACATCTTATTTGAAAAAAAAAACTAATGAAAATTAAATGCATGCCAACAAACCCAGTAGAGCTTTCAGAAGTAGCTCACAAAATAAATGGAATTCACACCTCGTACTGCGTTGTAAAGCCAAATATGTATCCAACCAGCGAATGCTTCTTGATATTCTTATTAAAAGTCACCTAACAAGGTTTATAACAAAGTAAAATTTCCCGAAAACACAAATCATTCATTACAAGCTTTGCTTAAATTCACAGCGAAACTGTTTATTTATAATTAAATTTATATTGATAAAGGAAAAAGCACATTCATATTGAATCACATCGCTCGAAATAAAAAGATTCTTAGTGAGTCAACGCTTTAATAAAACAGTTTATTATAAACGCGAGAGTGTATATTTATTGCATTTGTCAAGCAGCGGCTGACTGCAATTTATTAGAAACAACTATAGTTCGTGACGAAGGCACCCTACACACTTGCACATGCACTGTACACAAATACAAAGTCCATAAAATGAAATAATACTAGAGGTATTCGCGGTTTTCAGTTGTAAAGCTTCTACAACTTGTAGCTTTCAAATTAAAGCTTTTACTATATTTACACCATATAAAATACTAACATAAATAGCGTATATTAAACATATATAACACATATAACATATATAACGTATAAACATATAACGTATATTGTAAGTCCATTTATTTACAAGTGTCGAACAGCTGACAGAATTCCAGTTGAGTGACAGTTACATATTTATCACTTTTGATTGAGAGCTTTACCTGACCATACTGTTTGTCATTCATGCTGCTTAAAATTTCACAAGCAAACTTGAAAACCTGAAGTATTGCATCTGCTTTGAGAACCATAAAAAAAAAATCTAAATTAATTAGACAATTGCAAATCGATCAAACTATTCAGACACAATGTTGCATTTCATAGGAACTTTTTAAAAAATCTTTTTCAGCGCACCATTTTCCTAATAAATTTATTATACACACTAACTTTTTTGCTTGACGAACTTTATGGGAAAAACCATGCGACAAGCGAAAATTATGGCAAAGTGCCATTCGAGTTCGTAACCGACTACTCCACTTTAACAAAGTATAACATTTAAAAGAGAAACTCTCAAAAATGACGAAAATATGAAAACAATAATCAGCTGTTTAGTTTTCCTTACAGTACAGAGAAAAGAATCGTTTCCACATTTAAAATCGTAACGTATTGAAAATAATCTTAAATATAAATGATAAGTAAATTGAGGTATTCAACTGCTGGCGTATGGCAGTTTAAAATGACAACCAACGACATTTGGATACCTTTCTGTGATGAAATGTCGAGACAAATTTTATCTCACGGCCGTAATAAGTTAATTAATTTAAAGCTTTCACTGTATTTCATAAGGAATACTTGGTTATGTATCTGATCACGTTCAGAGATGGGAGTATGCAGAATTTTTGTAGCAGTTAATTATATTAAATATACTTATATATTTACTGCTCTTAAATACGATTCATTTGTTACAGTAGTTGATGGAGAAATAAGTACAGATTGAAAAAAAAATGGGAAAAACTAAAAAATAAAAAACCTTTATTAATTTATTTAGAACTGGTTACAAACAAAAAGTTATTCCTTAGTGTTGCACTCCCAAAGTGGAGCTGTAATTAGAACTAATCATTTTTTCCACCCCTGCAGCTTAAAAAAATGCTTTCTGTCACACCGTACAAATTTACTTAATAAGTCAGAGTTTACACTATGGAAATTTTCTTGCAATATTTCATATTGTATCTTTATAATCGAATAGAAATGTGACAAATTTGTATTATTCTCTCGCTCTTTCCCACGAGAAAATCGCACCTAATGCAATTATGAAAAAATTGCAGCGTGTGAACTGTGACTAAAGAAATAATTTGTAATAAATTAAACTTTACGACTTTTACGAGCTTTGCAAAATGTGTGCATTTTTCTAGTGCGTGTGCGATAGAAATTAATAAAATTTATTATAAATAGATGACAGGATCTGAAATTTTGAATTAAATTATCGCTGCATGTAGTGAGCAAATGCATCGTAACTCGTGCAAAATTTAGAATGAACAACTTTAACAATAATAGAATTACAGTTTGTTCTAAATAAAATGTAAACAACGTGCTGAAATACAATTAAAGCATTAAATATGTGTGGACGAGGTGGCACAAAAGTCAACCATCTGTAGGTGGAAGTAAAAGACGCTAAATGTTAGTTCTACATTGGCATTCCGGTAATAAACCGATATATGGACAGCAGTGCTTCTCACGGACGCGGGATAATTGTTGCTGGTGTTGGGGTTTGTACTGCAAGTGGAGCAAGTATTTTGCGGAGGAGCCCTTCGGCTGCAAGTATAGTGCCGGTAGCTGAAGATGAGCTACACATTTTTTAATCAGTCATTGGCCTTTTCAGAGAATTTGGCGGAAAATGCACAAGCATTTGAGTAAAAACTTCCGGGTCACTTTGTAGTTAAAACTAAAATCCGAGAATTTGGTTAAAGGACTAGATGATGTGGCTCTACAAGAGGCGGAAAATTCACCTACGTTTTAGTGAAAACTTCCGCGTCACGTTGTAGTTAAAACTAAAATCCGAGAATTTGTCTGAAGGACTAGATGATGTGGATGACGTTTGGGTGAAGACTTCCGCGTCACCTTGTAGTTAAAAATAAAATTGCGAGATATAAAAAATTACGCGAAATGTAATTAGAAAATTCGTTCATACTTCAGCGGTTGCATTTAATGGGGAAATAACCACGTGATTGTTTTTAACAACTAAAACAAAAATTTACATTGATTCGGTTGTGTCGACTTTTTTATGCCCTTCACCTTTATATTTCAATAACAATTTAATAGTTTGCTAAAAAAAATTATTTTTTTTATTGGAAAAATGTAATTATTATTATTCCAGGACACATACGTAAACAAGGACATGCTTATATGAATTGTTTTATTTCAGATTCTGGGCATTGTCACCATTGTGGTCACCTCTCTGGCTTTGAAAAATTATCATAAAGATGAAGTTATAATTGGAATTGTTATTATTGTATTGGCAGCCATTGTTTTTCTAATTTCATTCTTTGCTTGTTTTGGTGTCGTTCGGGAGAACATCTGCTTAACATGGACCGTAAGTTTTCAAAACAATCACAGTAATAATAATTTTAGCTTTTTGATATTCTCTTAATATGCATTTTAAGTTAAAATTCTGTTTTAGAGCACAATATTTTTTTTTCACTTTTCGATTTTCGGCGTTCCAATAATGACTGAATTTTATCAGGAATAGGGGTTTATGCCCCTGTTAAAGTTTACAACTCATCTGAGTTGAACTCAGACTAGAAGAATTCCACATTAGGATCACTTCACTCATTTCTTCCTTAACTAACTAGAGAGGAAATATTAACCTCACTTATGATCCGCTCTGATGCCAAAGTTTCTCCTTTGGGTATTGTAGGAAAGAGAACTTATCGTCTAGGAATGGGCATTGTAGGCAAGTGAGGGTATCGTGTAGGAAAAAGTAGGGTCACGCCTAAATTTGATTTATCTTTATTCCCTGGGTCAGCCGCTAATTCTACTGAACTGAACATGGTTGTGATTTCTGAACGTTGTAAAAGCTCTTTTGCTTGTAGATGAGTCTTTGACTTTCAATTGCGCTAAGCCTGCAAAGGAGATGATGGGGATAATTGTATTTTAAGTTCAGGTTGGCTTATTGAACAATGCGATGTACATAAGTCAGTTGCAAACTGAAAGCGATAGGCTGCGGAATTTATCTATAACCGAATCCTTGACAGATCATCTCCTTGACAGATCATTCGCAACTACATTCCCAATCTAGATGTGCTGGCTACATCTGAAGGCAATTTTATTGACGGTTTGCTGACAATTGGGATATGGATCTCTTATTCATATATATCCCAAATATCCGACTATACTTTAGATATTCCTTTGCTTGTTTAAGGTCGCAAAAATTCAAGTTAAATTTCAATCAATCTAAAATTTTGTCAAAAACTTATTTTTATGAATTAAGTGCATTGCCAGTAGTAAATAAAAAAATGTTAATTATAATATTTAAATATTTTCCATAACGTATTTATATAAAATAAAAGCTTTGCTTTCTTGCAAAATAATTTGATTTTCATCAATTTTTAACTTTTACTGCCTTAGAACCGATCAAAAAATAGAGCTTTTTCTAGCATTTAAATTTGTAAAGATAGTTTTAAATTTTGGGAATCCCCGCTATATGTAAACAGCTATATAGTAAGTAATTTGACATTCAAAGCGTCAGCCCCAGCGCAAGAATCTCTCTGTGATAATGAATAAGTAAATGCGTATATATAACAAATTGATTATAGGAAAGTTTTCACATGAAGGAGCTTTAAACAAAAAATTTATAGAAATAGTTGATTTATTTTATTCAATAATATTCAATTAACAATATTCAATTTAAATATCATTTCGGGGATTCCACTGTAATAAAATTATTTTTACAAATATTAGCTGCTGCTAAATTAAGATGAAAAACCACAAATTTTTTCTGCTTCAATGGAAATTAAAACTTTAAAATTATTATATTTTTTTTTTAGTATGTAAATTGTTTGTTATTAGTAATTATTGGGCATTCCATTATCGCCTTCAAATATCTTTCACAACTTGATGGCGAGACGAGAGCACGCGAGTTCATTACCACGTCTTGGGCACAACAATTAAAAGGGGAAGCTGCAATGGCAACCATTCAAAGTTCCGTAAGTGGAAACATCCATACAAAATTATTTATAGTTGTAAATTTTTTATAAATTTTTCAATTTTTAAATAAAAATTTTAAAGCTGAAATGCTGCGGCATCAACAACTCTACCGACTATATTAAAGCCCGTAACACTATACCGAATAGTTGTTTTGTTGATGGCGACTACACCATTTCGGTTATCTTATTCCCGGAGGGTTGTTTAAATAAACTGATTGCATTGTATGAAATGGCCGAGCATTGGGTGACAATATTCCTCTGGTCCAGCTTTTGCATGGAGGTAAATAATGTTCTATGTAAAATCTCCAAATTTTGTTGACTTCCTCCAATTTTAATTCTTCTAATTATTTTCACTACAAGATTTTTTTTTTAATTTAAATAATGTATACATTTTTTTAAAATATTTATTAATAAATTAAATTAATATCTAAATTTTAAATTTAATTAATCTTCAATTTTTATATAAAAATTAAAAAAAAAAATTTTATTTTTTTTTTTTCATAATTTCAAATAATCTTTTCATATATTTTTAATCCTGCAGGTGGCTGCATTTATATCAGCCTGCTTATTGGGCGTAACAATCAGGAACCAAAAACGTAGGACCCGCTACTAGCGATGTGGCTACTTTTTAATTCACTTTCTATTCTTTTTATATAATTATTTCAATATATTATTATATGTAGATTATGACAAATGAAAATTAAAAAAAAAAATATTTTAAAAAAATGAAAAAAGGATATAAAAAAAATAAAAAAAAGGAACTAAAAATATAAAAAAAGAAACAAAACATATTACGTTCGATGCACTCAGGTAACACAGTTTTAATACAGTAAACCTTCGATATAGAATATTCTTAGTTCATTAAATGGAAAGCATAACGTGGATTGAATGCATGTGATTTATGACGTGAATTTATAATTCATGTGAAACCAGTCACAGTCAGACGTTGCAAAACTTTTTTTATTTCTTTAGCCATTTCGGAACAACCAAACAAAAAAAAAAAAAAAATAAAAAAGAAATCAGTATTTTATCGGCGAAATAAAAGCAATTAATTTAACAACAATAAATAGGAACAAAATTTGTCATGTTGTCTTCTCTACTACTATCCCTTTCTCATAACTTGCGCAGTGCATGCATGAATTGAGGCTATTCCCTGATTGGCTGATCATTGGAGAGAAACTAGATCGAGAAGCATGGAAGGAAACACATGAAACTCCAAATCGAGTTTGCCTTTCAAGTCTTCTTCTCTATACGCCCCGCTGCTAAACCAAAATTCACATCGGAAATAAATTTTTCCAGCCCTATTTTTTCTCTCCCCGCCACTTGTCGAAAATAGCCGTCATAACTTTCATTACGTGCAATAAAAAATTAATATTTAATTTCTCTGCGCTCGAATGAAGGCAAATGGAATATACGAAAAGATACGAAATTCTACATGCATTCAAAATAAACAAAGAAAAAAGCTTTTTCCAAAACGATTCAAATTCCTACCACATGTTTGGCCCGACACATTTTGTTTAATATTTATTTTAAGCTTTCTTTCCCAGAGTGCCGGCGAGAGAGAGAGAGAGAGAGAGAGAGAGAACGACAAGCGATCTTTTGTAGATTTATGGCTTATATTATAGAACCATAATTTAATTAAGAAAAAAATAAATATTAAAAAAAACATATGAAGTGATTTATCCCTTTAACGAATATGGCACTTGCGAACCTCGCTTTAACGAACAGCCCTACTTTAAAAATACAGAGTATTAAAAACATTTTTGTATAAATAAAAACAAATTTTTAAATATTTTTTTTTTGAGTGTCCATGCACTGAAAATATTTAGAAAGTAGTGCAGTGCGAAACCCGCTGCAGATATTATCGAGTCACATCTGACAAACAAAAAATGTCCGTTAATTTCTGATCTATGACCACCCGACCACTGAAGATTGCAGGCGAAATTAATTAAATTTATTATTATATTTCTAAAAAAAAACTAACAAGTTGGAAGTTTTTGCAATTATCTAATTTACAAACTAGCCCGTGAATGCCAGGTCATTGCGGGATCAAAGGCAAGCAACAGATATTGGCAAGTATCTAGAAACAAGATATTTTAAAAATAACACGCTCTTCGAACAAATACGTCACTGCAAATAAAATCTTTATTTACAACTTCTGGAGAAATAAATTTACAAGGCTTCATTTACGGCCTCCTAAACTCATTCATGGACTAACAATCGGATGAGCTATATCACAAGGCTTTATTAAGGGCCTGCTAAACAAACTCGTGGACTAACAAATGGGTGAACTATATAACAAGGCTTCATTTAGGCCCTCCTCAACTCACTCATGGACTAACAATTGGATGAACTATATAAAAAGGCTTCATTTAGGGCCTCCTCAACTCACTCATGGAGTAACAATTGGATGAACTATAACATAAGGCTTCATTTAGGCTCTCCTCAACTTACTCATGAACTAACAATTGGATGAACTATAACATAAGGCTTCACTTAGGCCCTCCTCAACTCACTCATGCAGTAACAATCGGATGAGCTATATCACAAGGCTTCATTTATGCCCTCCTCAACTCACTCATGGACTAACAATTGGATGAACTATAACATAAGGCTTCATTTAGGCCCTCCTCAACTCACTCATGGAGTAACAATCGGATGAGCTATATCACAAGGCTTTATTAAGGGCCTGCTAAACAAACTCGTGGACTAACAAATGGGTGAACTATATAACAAGGCTTCACTTAGGCCCTCCTCAACTCACTCATGGACTAACAATTGGATGAACTATAACATAAGGCTTCATTTAGGCCCTCCTCAACTCACTCATGGAGTAACAATCGGATGAGCTATATCACAAGGCTTCATTTAGGTCCTCCTCAACTTACTCATGGAGTAACAATCGGATGAGCTATATCACAAGGATTCATTTAGGCCCTCCTCAACTCACTCATGGACTAATAATCGGATGAGCTATATCACAAGGCTTTATTAAGGGCCTGCTAAACAAACTCGTGGACTAACAAATGGGTGAACTATATAACAAGGCTTCATTTAGGCCCTCCTCAACTCACTCATGGACTAACAATTGGATGAACTATATAAAAAGGCTTCATTTAGGGCCTCCTCAACTCACTCATGGAGTAACAATTGGATGAACTATAACATAAGGCTTCATTTAGGCTCTCCTCAACTTACTCATGAACTAACAATTGGATGAACTATAACATAAGGCTTCACTTAGGCCCTCCTCAACTCACTCATGGAGTAACAATCGGATGAGCTATATCACAAGGCTTCATTTATGCCCTCCTCAACTCACTCATGGACTAACAATTGGATGAACTATAACATAAGGCTTCATTTAGGCCCTCCTCAACTCACTCATGGAGTAACAATCGGATGAGCTATATCACAAGGCTTTATTAAGGGCCTGCTAAACAAACTCGTGGACTAACAAATGGGTGAACTATATAACAAGGCTTCACTTAGGCCCTCCTCAACTCACTCATGGACTAACAATTGGATGAACTATAACATAAGGCTTCATTTAGGCCCTCCTCAACTCACTCATGGAGTAACAATCGGATGAGCTATATCACAAGGCTTCATTTAGGTCCTCCTCAACTTACTCATGGAGTAACAATCGGATGAGCTATATCACAAGGATTCATTTAGGCCCTCCTCAACTCACTCATGGACTAATAATCGGATGAGCTATATCACAAGGCTTTATTAAGGGCCTGCTAAACAAACTCGTGGACTAACAAATGGGTGAACTATATAACAAGGCTTAATTTAGGCCCTCCTCAACTCACTCATGGAGTAACAATTGGATGAACAAGCATGCAATTGTAAGATCTCCTCTACCAATATACATACTAAAACCAATTTTTATAAAATTTATCTTTAAAAACAATCCAAACCCTGGATGCCTACAACTAATGCGAAGAAAGCCAATATAATCCCCCAAACCAGCTGCCTGAAAGACTCTGGTGGGTTGTAACTTAATTTGAAATGGTGCCATAAAAGTAAGAAAAAAGTATATATATAGAGTTATTGAGCATATGGGCCAGCTGCCATGGGCTGTTCCATACGTTAGTTTAAAATTCCAAATTATTATCAAATGGATTAAATAAATAAATAAGTAAATAAATAGACTTACCGGAAATTGCTGGCGGTAAAGAAACTGGAAAAGAAAGCAAAATAAAAATTGTTAATAAAATTATTTAATAAATCACCTGTAAGCAAATTATAAAAAAAAGCAAATTTAAAAAAAAAATTTTTTTTTAAAAAAGCAATAAATTTTTCAAAAAAAAACGTTATAACTTTCTCAGATCATAATTTTGTTGTTTTTTGAATTTTCATTTCATCCAGTTGCGTGACTCGAAATATTTTTTTTTTTCTGGGTTAAGAACAACTTTTTTTTACCACTGTAAGTTTGTGTCAACCAAAATCGCTCTTTGGAAATCACAATTTTTATTGATCAAGCATTGGAAGTGAAGTGTTGAAAGCAAAACTATGCCATTGTCATGCCATTGATTGTGTCAATGAAGATATTAAGGCGAATTCGTATTAAAATGGAATCCTTTTACATTTTCAATTGCAGAAAAACACGGGTGCCAAAAACCAAAACTTTGAAAGCTTATAAATTTATTGAAAAATGCATGGCATTTCTTCATCTTCTCTTCTGCTTCTTGTTCTTGAACGGCGAATAATTTGCATCGCTCTAGTAGGTTTTCATATATTCCTATTATTTATTAGCCGATATTGGCGATTTCCATACTAAATAATTTTGAGATAAATTTACGCTAAATTTACAACGGAACAAAAACACAGACAGACATGTACATATATGTACAGACGGACAAATCTCAATAAGGTTGTCTTTTCGTGTGGATCCAGCATATATATACCCTATAGGGTTTTAGGCTAACATTGTAGAAACTACCACTCCGATATCAAGCCAATACATACTCTTTTTAAAGGAAAAGTCTATGAAAATGAATTCGCCCGTCCTTGGAGGGAAATGCAGAACGCCGCAGCATTATCGTGATTTATTTTCCCAAACTTCATCAACTTGCGAACAATTTTTCCACAAGTGAGACAAAAAATTATTATTTCTCGTCCTTATATTTGGCAGCCTAACCCAATTCGCCCAAATGATAAAGTCAGCTGGGCTCACAGGAACAGCTGTTAGTGGATTCATTTTAAGTAATATTTTATTGCCTTTTAATTTCTATTTTTATTTATTAAAATTTTTTTCTAGGCCAATTCATTGACCGAAATATGTTTTTGAGAGCCAAATTTTTGACCAATGAAAGTTCTTAACCAACGTTAGATAAAAGCTTTCAAAGGTAAACTTAAAGTCTGAAAACGTTAAGGTTGCAAAAAAAAGTTGTATTTTTAAATCCACTTGGAATAGTTTCAAGTGCATGCGATTCACTTTTAACAAGTTCACAGTGGTTTCGCTTAGCGTTTGTACTACATTTACAAATCGTATTATCTTTTGAGTGTTTGTGTGTCAGATCTGCCTGGGAATTTCGAAAATGCAATTTGCAGAGAGAAATCAATAATAAGCAAACACATACAAACGCACAAGCATGCACACTTATTTGTGTATCACTATTGAAAAATATTTTCCCAACTTTAATAACACAAGAATATCGCCAAGTTGTGTGATTGCAAAGGCCAACAGTCAATGCACAGTGAAACAAAATAATTAAAAATTGTGTTTAGTAACTGCAAATTACTGGAAGAATTAATATGCTCTGTGTTAGAACTACAAATTAAGTAAAAGCTTTTAAACAAAGTTATCCTGGTAACATTTAGACCTATTTGTCTATCTCTTCCTCTACACATTATGGGTGAAATGACAGAGAGACAGAAGGCTGACACGCATATTTACGAGTAATAGAAAATAATTATTTCGTTACACATCAGCTGCACAAGGGGACGATTGTGAATGCCACCTTTTTAAATTAGCGGCACATATACAATTATTTATATTTTTATAGCTGGCAATGAGCAGGCATGGTGCTGCCAGACTAAATAAAATAATTTAAATCCTTTCACAAATAAAAAGTGCAAAAAGTTAATACTAAAATATGACTTATTAATTATTTCCTTTTTTTAAATGGTAAATTTTTTCAAGATCAGCTGTTTATGGTGACGTTGTTGCATTCACAATATGGGCATAGGTGACAGTTTTTGCGGTCGGGTGTTGCCTAAAGCACAATACCAAAAAAAAAAAAAAAAAAAATAGGAAAAAATATTAAAACAAAAATGATTTTTATGAAAAAAAAAACTTTTTGGGCAAAAATATTAATGGAATTCTAATTCACTTTAATATATAGCAAAAACGTAGCATCTTAGAAGGTCCCTACCGATGCCGCTTGCAAGGCTATAAATCTTGAAACAACCTTCTGCTCGATACTTTTTGCAGTCTCTGGTATGGTGGATACTCATACTATGGACATTATTCAGAGATCGGAGTATTATACATTTCCACCTGCCCCCTCATCATGCATGGCCAAAATTGGATTGTTGTCTCCAAGATCCACACAAGCTCTTACAGCTTCTTTCTTGATTTTTGACGGTGGCAAATTCCTATATTCCATGTGCTATTCCTCATTTTGGTATGAGTGAGATGCAGTAGGATTGGTTGACCCCATAGTCCTGTTTGTCATAAGTGTGATCTAAGGGCTTAGTTAGTTGTGGTGTTGCCTGTCTCTTCCATACATGAGATGCTGAAGCCTCTTGTTGACCCCTTTGCCTGAATTGCAGTCTACGTGAGACTGGACACAAGACCTTCAGAGGTGTTGTGTGCAGAGGGAAGATGCCTTATCAATCTAAAAGAATTAACACAATTTACAGAATTAAATTACAGAGTGAATCAACAAAATTTGATTGTTTACAAGAGGCAATAAAGATGTCCTGGAAGAGGCTGATAAAATTATCAAGAAAATTTTTGTTTCATTATTTTTTTATTACAAATACAAATATATATGTATTGTTAAATCCATTCGGTCCACACTGTTTAGAACTGCGTAAGGCAGCACTTTCAGTGCCAACTATGATATAATAAAATAACAGTGCGCAATAATTGCATTAAACGCATAGAAAAAGTTCGGCTTCATGCATACTCACACACACACACACACACACATTTGCATGCACTTTAAACGTTTAAAGAAATTAAGCAAAGAATACATGTAATTTTTTTTCTTTTTTTTTTTTTTGTAATAAAAAAAGTTTTTGGGGCCGTACTTTCTAGGCGTCTCTCTAATTACCTCCTACAGCGTTGCAATTTTATAAACACGAATACTCTGCGTTAAATGTGATAAGTTTTCTTTATTTGCATTTTTCAATTATAAACACCAGAAGTCTAAATGAGTGAAAACTCGATACTGCAGAATACAATTTTTTTTTATGTGTCATATTTTTATTTTAATTTTTTTTTTTTTTTTTTTAAATAAACTGTAAAAATTGAACTGTCAAATTGCTTGCTTGAACAAAAAAAACAAAACAAAACTTGTTTAAAAAAAATATACTTTTTGACGTCTGAGGGCTGCTTTACGTGGCCAACAAAATTTCCAAAACAGATAAAATTTTGACAGATTCAATTTCTTATCCTGCTGAGAATATTTATGCTTCAGCCATTGATTATTTAACATTTTGTTAATTATTTCTGTACCCGAATAAATATCGAGATATTAGAATCGATAAATAAAAAAATTATAAGTTTAAGTGTCAGAATCGTCACGGTAAATTAGAAAATAGCAAATACGTTGAGAATATGGTGTATTGACTACAACATCCGATAGCTGCAATTGTCGACATGCAGCGTGGTAATAATTATTTTGTATGCGACAGCGTGTTGCAGGCGGCTCAGTTTAACGATTTGTAAATAGACACTTTTGCAGTAACGATTTTATGATTCTATAACTTTTTATTATTAACTGTATTCGGTATCGATAAAAGTATGCGAGAACACAAGAAAGAAAATCAAAAATCATAAAATCCAGAAAACTTTTCTGAATTTAATTTTATTGCAATTCAAAATTAATTTAATATTTCAGAATGTCGGGAAAAGGTGCATTCAAGAGTAGTGATTGTAACATTTTTTTAAAAATTATTATATGGAAGGACTGGTTGCAGGATCCATTGACTATTTATAAAAATAAATCACTGCTAATTTTTTTTTTTCATTGAAAATTACATAAAAGCTGTCAGTATATAGATATAACTCTTTCGATAAGAGAAAAGATTTGTTATGAGAATATTTAGAAAATGTTTGCCTACAAGTTTGTGTATTAAATATTCAACACACAAAAGAATCGTTAAAAATAACGACACAGTCATCGTTAATCACAACAACTGATTGTTTATCTCTAGCGAATATCGTAACATTAATTTAAGCGATACGATTATCGTAAAGACAAGCTGGTGAATCGTACAGCATATTAATACAGACTTTTAAAAACTAGTTTTGAATTATTTTTTTTTTTAAATTAAAAAAAATATTAAATAAACGTTTATCTACTCTGTGCTACTGCATTATATACGAGTAGTAATCGATGCATTTTAGACATCAGAATTGAAGCAAAATATTCATATAGATCATTTCGTGCACGCAAACTGTCTTCATAATTCAACAAATAAACAAGTCAGACACCTACACACAATGTGGTATGTGCAAGTTCGTGTATTTGGCAAAGGAGAAATGTAGCAGCTACGGCTGTGGGCGGTTAATGCAATATGAACTGTCAAAAAGGAGTATCGCAGGAACAATCGCCATTAATATAACACTAAACAATATAAAAATAAAGCAAATAAAATATATAAAGTAAATTCTCATAATTCTCGTATTGTATTTTCGTTGATTAGTTGCAAGGGAATGTAAACATCAGAGCATGGAAAAAATGGCTGATTAGTCTCCAAAGCAATATTTTTACATTTCCCCTATGTGGCAAACAGAAACTCATCTCGTTTTAAGATCTATCGTGTCCTGTATGGGCTAAATTTTGTTTTGAAATTCAACAGTAGAAAAACCAGAAATTTAACAAGTATGGACGAGTAACCATTAAGAAAATCATTCATTAGATACATCTAAAATAAATTCTTGGGGGAACTAAAGAAAGGCTCATATAGAATTCTTTGTACGTTATCCGTCGCTTTCTGCTACGGGCATTTATTTTTCGGAAAAGAAATATTTTGTTAATAAAGAAAAAAGTTAAATAGAAATATAATAAAATACCGGTTTACATTTCGAAAAAGTACGCTAAAAGTGATGAATTGTTGAGCTTTAGTAACTTGCTTTGACGGATAAGTACTGTTGCGAACAAACCTCATACGACAGAATGTGATGCAACCTACTTAGTTGTCAGTTGGAAAAGTTGACGGATAAAGTAGGGTGTCTTCTATGTGCTGCGCCCCTTAAATAGAACAGTGTCTGCATTAATTACCCTCATCATGCAACTTTCAAAATGAAAAGCGGAAACTAAACAGTTTGATCACCTGACTTCTTAGGGAATCCCCGAAGTAAGTGGATAGTTTACTTGCAAGTACGTTCCAGGCCCGATTGAACAAGCCAAAAACTTCCCACATGCTGTTTAGCTAAAAAAAAAGTTAATATTCAGAAGGTTCGTTCGACATAAGTCTCCCCGCTCCCTATAAGCTTTAAAGGATTACCTTGAACTCCTTTGCATACAGATCCAATCACTAAAGAGACAGACCCATTAAAAAATGTTGCAGTGCAATTTTTAACGACTTTACAATAGATTGTATGCCAAATAACTATGAACGGTTAGTGTAGGGTGCAACAGAAACAACAGGTACTGCTGCATATTTGACTGTAGTTAGTAATTGGTTTAAAAGTGGAGAGAAAGAAAATTTTAGTTGCTTGAAGACAATAAATGCTTTTTGTTTTCTTTTAAAGAAACTTCTAACTGTTTCGAACTGTTGCGAATTTATGCACTTTCAGTTACGTGCAACTTGCACACAGTGAAACACGCGTATAAATTATTAATAATTTTATTTCTAAAGAAAAATAAAATGGCTTCTTGGGGTCACATGAAATCTCGGTTTGTTAATCAATTAAAAGACAATTATAAGCTAAAGATTTGCAAAAATAAAATATTAAGTAAATCACTTACACTATTTCCTTTAGTATAACAGCCTCTATGCGCACCTCCAATCGTATGAATGCATTACTTTCTGAAACCATGTTGGTGAAACGTAAGGCTTTAATGAAAATGTCAGCCATAGAAAATGAAGACGACGAAGCTGGGAATATTGAAAATCCCAAAAATGATTGGGAATTCTTTCACAGAAATTTTAATATGGAACGAGTGTATAAACTTATAGAAGCGACTATTGAGGAGCGTTTAACTTGGGATTGCTTTAGTCGTTCGTACGACTCTTGGCGTTCTTTACAATTGGCGGAAAACTTAGCCGCCGATATAAGAAATGGCGTGCGCAGATTTAATTACAAACGGTAAAAAAAACTTTAAATATAATTCAATACGAATTCAAATATAAACTTTTAAATATAAATAATTGTACTTGCAGTCATCGCATTATTTGCTTTTTATCTGTTATTGAAAAACAAAATCAGGGCATAACCATGCGCATGCGCCACTTGATGGATGAAAAAATGGATAATTTCACAACTCTTGTTCACGAACGCCCAACGTATTTTATTGTTGTTACCGTTTATTTGGTTTATAAAAATTAATTTTGTTATTAAATCCATACAATTTCTACGAATTATGATTTAGCTCCACCTGGTTTGCACAATATAATTAATTATAAGGGAAACATTACTTGACAAATGAGCAGTGAAGTGTGTTATTTTAAAGTTGCAAAATTAGAATAGATTATTTTGTTAAAAGCTACTTGCAATCGTGTTTTCACACATGCCATTTAGTTACGTGGTTTTTAATATTGCACAATAATATGGCCAATGTGTGCTCCATATTAAGTAAAACCAGAGGCCATTTGATAACTATTTTTATTAGCCCAGCGCAAATTATAAAAAAGTAAGTATTTGCATTTGCACGTATTTTTATTTGACTAGCAATGAATAAAAAACAAAACACCATGTAAACAATTAGTTGCTTGCTGGTGGCCGAACAAACGAAAAAGTACTAAAATTATCAACTCTGCAACATTACACTAGCAACATTAAGGACACCCTGTAGCCATAAGAAGTGAAACATTGTGCTGAAAAACAAGGCAAGACAAGAGCTGTTCCAGAAAACAGAAAAATTTTATATCAAATTATTGTGCCATTTATTGCACAATTTGGGCAAAAATATGACAATAATATGAGAATAATAATTGACTAGTGTAAATGAAACAATTTAAATACTTTAAATTACTATTAAATTATTATTAATATATTATTCGTCCTTTCTTTACTTTCAATACTTCGTTGTCGCTGTGGGCAGCTTCATCAGGAATTATAAAATTTGACAAAAGTAAATGCAAAATGTTATTTAAAAAATCCAGAAAAAAAAACTATATAATCTGTGTGAGCTTTATCCACAGGCGGTTTTGTTATGCCAAAAATGAAGCAACTTATCATACGAATTCTAAAATTGAAGAATTTTTATTAAATATTAAGTAGAATATAAAAAGCAATTAAAATTTTGTAATTTAATTATTAAGTTTTTAATTTTAATCCTGAACAAAACCGCAAGATCATAAAAATGCGATTAATTTAAATTCAATTAATTGTTGTAAATACTACACACTTTTGCAAAGAAACATACCCGTTCATAAAAATAAATAAATTTTTTATGAGTAATAATTAACGCTGTAATAACTTTCGGGGGAAATGCATTTGCACAGTGGTTACCTCCAACGAATCGAAAGAACAAAATATTTATAAAAATCACCTATTTTTATAATAATAAAATAATAATGAATTAATAATATAATAATGAAAAAAAATTATAACAATAATATAAATAAAATAATAATAATAATAATAACAATAATAATAATAATAATAATAATAATAATAATAATAATAATAATAATAATAATAATAACAATAATAATAGTAATAATAATAATAATAATAATATAATCAAATAATAATAATATAAAAATTAATAATAAAAATAATAATGATAATAATAATGATGATAATAATAGTGATGATAATAATATATGATGATAATAATATATGATAATAATAATAATAATGATAATAATAATAATAATAATAATAATAATAATAATAATAATAATAATAATAATAATAATGATAACAATAATAATAGTAATAATAATAATAATAATAATAATATAATCAAATAATACTAATATAAAAATTAATAATAAAAATAATAATGATAATAATAATGATGATAATAATAGTGATGATAATAATATATGATGATAATAATATATGATAATAATAATAATGATAATAATAATAATGACAATAATAATAATGATAATAATAATGATGATAATAATAATGATGTAATAATTTTTAACATTGATAAAATAACCTCGTTTTTAAAACAAAAGCAACGATTTCAGGTTTTTTGCAGCCTTTAAATACGTTGGTGAATTTCATTTCAAAATCGTTTGTGTAACGGCTTAAAAGGTTTTGGTCACTACTAGAACGGAACAGGGTGTCTTTAATGTTGCTAGTGTAATGTCGTAGAGTTGATAATTTTAGTACTTTTACGTTTGTTGTGCCGCCAGCAAGCAACTAATTGTTTACATGATGTTTTGTTTTTTATTCATTGTTAGTCAAATAAATATACTTGCAGATGCAAATGTTTAATTATTTTAATTTGCGCTGGGCTAACAAAAATAGTTATTGTTAAAAAAAAAAAAAAAATTATAAATAAAACACTTGCATTTACACTCGTGCATTTAATTATGTGACAATGTGAAAGTAAATAAAAAGCTGTGGCATTTGTAAAGCAGATTAAAGAAAACTTGAGCTGCTCTTGTACAACAGAATAGCTTGTGGGACAGACAATTTGCATGAAGTTGTTAGTCAAGCTGGTTTTGTTGGAAGAGGAGCAATGCTGTATAAGTGAGCAATACCCATAGTACTGATCCACATTCTGCAGCAAACAGTCAAAGCAAAATCAACTTCGCTTCGCGTATTCTAGTTATTGCTTCAATTGCGTTGTGTTGTCGCTAGCGGTAAAGAGCACGTACTGTGAGTGATATAACGGTGTCTGAATAAAAGCCCGTAAACTCTTGGCAAACGTTCGGTGTGTGCTGGTCAGTCGTTCGGTCTGTCGTTAACGGTTTGGCAATTTGAGCACGCAGTTAAAAAAATAAAAAATCAGCAAAATAAAGTCAACCAGAAGCTTATTTAGACGCAACATAATGGGCCTGCGATTTCAACAGCTGAAGAAGTTGTGGCTTTTGTATTTGTTCCTGCTATTTTTTGCCTTCTTCATGTTCGCCTTCAGCATTAATTTGTATATTACCAGTATGCCGCCTACACCTGACCTGGAGAGGCTGTAAGTTACGTCATACATTTATTTAGTGTTTGTGAATACAAACATATTCATATTAAATTGTTTATCGTTGTTGCTTTTGTTGTTGTGTTATGGAGAGAGAGGTAAGGCAGCTGCAGCATAGTTTATTGTAAACATGTTGGTTGTCTACGGATATTGAAACGTCCCTCACAGTTGACTGGGCAACTGAAAACCATAAACAGTAAACGAAGAAACGAACTAAAATTGCAACAAAAGTAAATTGTGTTGCAATTGCTCACAAATTCCATTAATAATAAAAATATCGGCGCAAAAAAAGTTATTAAATAAATAAGCAAAATTAATGTAAATAATTTTTAAATGGAGAAAAATGTGCAACCGTCACTTTGCCTTGTTAGGCATGCAACCTCTGCAACGTTGAATTTCTATAATTTATCAAATTGCCAAAACCACTCCTTTTTATTAGTTTGATGCCTCATCTAGTTATATGTTCAGGGAAAATCATACGTCTATTGGATTTCCATTGAATTGTATATTTTAAATTTTTATGTCTCAAAAATTTCTTAATTTTTTTCCTTTTTTCAATTTTAGTTCTCTATTTGTTTCAGCTCAGCTCAAAGTATTTTTTTTTATCAAAAAAGAAATATATATTTATTACACAATATTTCGCTACATTTTCAAAATAAATGAAAATTTTTTCTAAATAAATTAACTTTTGGGCAAATTATAAACGTAATAAAGAATATTTTTTTAAAATAAAATCGTGTTTAGAATTAATGAACATGAACACGATCATTCACATTCTTAAAATGGCAAGTGAAGGCCAAACTTTTCATTAATTTCGCCGACTTCGAGTATTGAAATTGTATATAACATTTTTAGTTAGAATTTTATATATTTTTACTAGATTACGTTTCTTAAATTATTTTGAATTTTTCTTTTTTGAAAAATATTTTTTATTACAATTTTATAATTTTACTGGATTTTGTTCTTTTAAACCACTTAAATTTTTTTCCTTTTTTATGTATATTTTTATTACAAATAGATGATTCTACTCGATTAGGTTGTTTTAACCATTTTGAATTCTTTCTTTTTTGGAAAATATTTTTTATTACAATTTATTTAAAAACGTAATTTTGTTTTTTCTAAACGATTTTTGAAATGCTTTTATAGGAAAGAGTTTTATTATGTTTGAATGCAATCACGTTTAATTTTAGAAAAGTTCGGCTTATTTTGAAAAGTATTTAATTAAGACTGACAAAAATTTAGTACTTCGTTTGGAGACTAACATACATAAAGACTGTGTAACATAAAAGCTTTGGGGATTACCTAGTCCAAATTACTTACATGGTCATGCTAAAATTTCTCTTACTCTACTCAAGGTCACTGAACAGCCTAAATTCAATGAGAATATAGAAAAACTACAAAATGCAGGTCCCACTGTATTTTTTTTTATATAATTTGATGGACTTGTATACAATTGTATAAATTTGAAATTTGCGTTTAAAGTTTCTTAAATTTTGCCATTTAAGCTCTTGTGATTGTTTTCAGTTCAGCTTTAATTATTTTTTTCTTATAAAAATGCATACATTTAAATGCATTCAATGCATTCAATATTTCGCAACTCTGTTTTATGCATTTGTGATGCATGTAAAGGTTTTTTAATGTAAACTAAAATGATTTTATATCTAATTAATATGTAACACAAGGAAAGCTGTTATGCTTAATAAATCAGTGGCACGTTATCTATCCTTACGATTTAAAAAACGCTTAATCGGCTGAATATATAAATCGGTAAACGTTTTTAAACTATCTAAAACGATATTGAGCTGAAAACAACTAGAAGAATTTTTAATTTATTTTATGTTTTGCTTTTTATTAAATTAAAATGCAACCAATTGGAAAAAGTAGTCGTGATTATTTTTTTTAATTATTAATATTTTATTATTTAAGTCATGAAAGAATGATTAGAACTTATTAAGTAATGTATTCAATAGGTCTTTGTTTTATATTGTAAGTAATTAATTTCTTTTCTTACTTGTTTCTAATTTCCAATATTACATGAAACTTTGCTGAACTCCTTCTTATAATTATATTAAAATTAAAATGAAAGCAGTTTATTTCAAAATTCTTAAAAAGTTCTTTTTCGCATCTTATATGGCTAATGCGAACGACCTATGGCCATGTTTCGTTCAAACTGATCTTTAAGGTTTACCATAAAGTGGTTAATTAAATGTAATTTTATGTACTTGCTTTGAATAATTCCATATATATTATATAAATCTTAAAAAACCCTTCAACATTTCGGAAAGAAACACTTAAATTCCAATATCAATTAAAAGAAGAGATCATGTGCAGGCGAATTAATGAATTATGTGAACTGTTTCACAAGCCAAGAATTCTCATTACTCAAAAGGACATGGCCATCTGCATGTCAATCGATTGCCGTGTCATGGCCAATCACAAAAATTAATTCTCTTAATTTTCAATGCAAAATGTTTTCGTACTTTCAAAAATTTATAATTTTGCCAAACACACAATAAAATTATAGAAAATCGAAATACAGAAATCGTAATGATTTTGATGCGTTTTCAGTTTCATATTGCAAGTAATTTATTTCATAATATTTTTTGAAAATTCCTTTTTGTCTTTACTGTATTTAACATCCATTTAAGACCACATTTTGATTAAAAGAAATTTTATTAAAATTTTTCGTTCGTATTTCCTAGATTATTAGTTGATTCACTCTGTACGAGTGTGTTACTGATGATTTCACTATAATTTAGTGATTTCTTAGTTTTTTTTCCAAGGGTTTTGTTGTTTAGCACAACATTTTCATCGCATAGTTTGAGCTGAGTTGAAGTTTGAGTCTTGTTTTCGTTTTTCTGCTTCTACAATACTTAAATGCTTAAAGACTCTCACTCTCATCACTCTTGTACGAAGCCTCTCTATGCTTCACCTCTTTTCTCTTTTTAAGGTCATTAAATTTTAACTATAGTATCTTCATTTATCATATTTTATAAATCGTCATATTAATGCTGCTGTTAACAAAGTTAACAAATTTATAACTCGTTTTCTTGTTTTGCAGGCAGCCGAGGCCGCCGCCAAAACGGCGATCAATTTTGCCTATAAAAAATGTGATAGCCCATTACATAGGCAAGGGGAATATATTTGATAACATGACCGCTGGTAAGTATTTGGCATGTATTAAGCATATGTACAGGGTGGGCCAAAAGTCACAATGGGGTTTAAAAAAACCAACTTTTTTGTTTATTTTTTTTTTTATTTTTTTTTAAGATTATATAAATAACATCTGGAGAATAAATAATGGAGGGATTTACAACTGAACGAAGAACAAGAATAATAGAATTTTATTACTTAAATCATTACTTATTACTTTTATTACTTATTAAATTTTTAAACCCCATTGTGACTTTTGGCCCACCCAGTATTTAAGCATATTAATGTATATTAAAAATAAATAAAGAATAAAGTGTAAAGTGTAAAGCGAGGTATGCTAGTAGGAAAACAGTATGCAATAACGCTGATATAAACTGTTACAATAGATAATCAACTTTTGCTAATACTGAGAATTTGATTTTAAATCGCATTTTTCATTGTGCAATAAATTCTAAGATGACACTAATTCATGCAGCCAGTTAAAAGTTGTTTGAAGTTTAACGTTTAATTGCGATGTCATTTAATAACTGCAATTATTTTAAGTTAAGCCGTAAACATTTCATGCAGTAAATAAAATGGGCTCCAACAAATTCACAGACACTTGCACATTATAGTTCAGATATGAGGTAAATAAATGCATAATATACAATGTTTAGCAAATGATTTCAATAACGCATCTGTATGAAGTTAAAAGAATTTTGTTCCTTCATGTAATATAGCACTTCATCTAACGCCCACTAATTTTTAAAGTAGTGGGGAGGTGAGCCTTGTTTGGAGAAGTTATAAATATGAAGAACCCAAGTCAAGTGCAAAATTTGCTGTTGCAGCCTTGTGGCGGTTTTCTTACTTCATTTCTATCCTTGCAATTGTTGCCGTTCTTTTTTTCCATTTCAAAGAATTTATTTCAAATTTCCATATGCCTACAGTGCTACCTAAAGTGTGATACAAGCAGTCTGTATGATTTGCAGTAAGTACCGCAACATAACAGTCATAGTTGCCTGCATTAAATACATGTGGAATACATTAATTTTATTTACACATGCGACGGTCATTTGATGCCCCAAATATGCACTTGAAAAGGCACGACACAATTTATGTGCTGGACAATTGATGTTATGTTTTGGTGCTCCACATGAACACCACACACTTACACACAGTCAAAACATACTGATAAATTTGCTAAGTACATTTCAAGTGCATCATTACACATGTTAAACATTCCAAACTGTTTATGATTGTCTGTTTGGAATGGTGTTACCCAATACTTTCTCATGGCCATGAAAACTATAATTTAGCTAATTAACTTATTTTTGAGTGACTTTAGGACTACTAATAATATTTTCACAAATTATTTATAAGCAGAAGTAATTACCTATGGAAAGACAGAAGAAGATTAAGCCAGTGAGGAGACTAGATCTGCTTTTAGAATACCTTTATAACAATAAATGTTAAGCGCCTAGTTGCCCTGATTCAACTAAGTTTATAACCTTTTTTTATTTACATACCAAAATGTTATTACACACTACTGGAATTTTTATATATAAAAATTATTACATCGTTTTTATATTATCGTTTATTATCGTTTAGTATATTTGTAGGGAGTGGGAATCCCCTTAATGCCTGTCATAATATATATGTCATATATATCGTCATATATATAGTCATATATATAATCATATATTTTTTCAATACTGTCCGGGTAGTAAGGACAGGTGGATAATATGCATCTCTAGACCTAATCGGTTCCTAAACACGTTACTGGTACAGTTGCTTGTTCCGGTATATTTTTGCATTTGCCAAGTTTAGACAAAACCTCAGCTATCGCGCACAGTTGAGCTGAATCCGTACAAGTCTTAGTCGCAGTGGAAGTTTGCAAATCCAAAGTAAACAAACGTTCTTTCTTTTAATTTAGAAAAATTTTATATTTCTATATTACCAGAAACTTGTAGAATAGATGTATAGGCAACGGACTATTTGACAAAAAAAAAAAAAAAAAAAAAAAAATATTAATTCCTCTGACATTACAATTTATTGCTTTTAATTGTATGAACTGAAAAAAATGTCAAAAAAATGTGAGATAGGGCCTTTTTGTTTGAGACCAACGATATATTTCCTTATTCAGAAATGCCGCAAGCAATACTTGCTTTTTCCATGAATTGTAGAATTATTATCTTCTTTTGTCATTTAAAAAATTATATAAAAATTGAAAGATTAATATAAAATAATAAAAATTGTTTATTATTAAATATTATTTATTAAATAATGAAATATTTAATGAAATTGCTGAGAATAGCAAAGAAGTTTAAAAGGCTTTTGAATTAAAATATCAAAATTATAGACAAAATTTTTGCTTTTCAATTTAGCAACTTTTTCAAAAAAAAAAAAAAAAAAAAAAAAAAAAACATTTTTAACAATAATTTTTTAATATAATAATAATTTATTTTAATTAGTAAATTAAAATTTGTGAGATCAACAAATCGATAACTTGGGAACCAATAACGCCCACTTATTTCTATTTAATTTATTTATTTGCTTACTATAGAAGAAATTTAGTTCAAGTTCAACATTATTATGGCACATGCTTTGGCCACATTTCCGCCTTTTTCACATTTTTGACAATAAAAATAGTTAAAATAATATAATCAATAAAGTTGCGATCTTAATCTTAAACGAAAGTCTATGGTTGACTATCTGCTAAATTAAAACAAAAAAAAAAAAAAAAAAATATATATATAAACTGAGAAATTTGAATAAAAAAATGTTTTCTGCTACGAATGAAAGGCCATACAAATAAAAATCTGATACACATTTTGCTACAGTTTGCATTAAAGTATGGCTTTTATATCGATTGATTTATTTCAAGGTTTTGATTTTATTTATTAAGTCCATTAAATCTTGCATAAATTTTGTGTAGAATGTTTTTAAAAAATCTTTAAAATTAATTTATCGAAAATGAGCGTAATTATTGCAAATGAAGTAAATGAATAAAAAATAATTTCTTTTATAAACTTTACTTTTCACAGATGACTATAATATTAATTTGTTCAAGCCGGTTGAAGGTGAAGGTGCCGAAGGTCGGCCTGTGGTTATACCGTCTAGAGAACGTTTTCGCATGCAACGCTATTTTAAACTGAACAGCTTCAATTTATTGGCTAGTGATCGTATACCATTAAACCGGACGCTTAAAGATTATCGAACCAGAGAGTAAGTTTGAGAAATTATCTTTTACTTAAAAGCCAAATAAAAAATGAAAATTTTAGAAAGTAAGACGAACTTTATAGCAAACTTAAGTACTTGAGGTTACAATAATTATTAGGTAGCAACAGATACTTCTGCTTGCCTGTTGCTAAGTAAGTCTATTGCCAGCTGATTTCATGTGAGCTTGCATCTGCATTTTAATTTATTATTATTATTCATTACATTTAAAATTAATGGCTTTTCGTATCAATAAAGTACAAATCGCTGTACATTATTTTGGTAAGGGGGCATGTAGTATGTCTTGTAGCTTACTGCGGTACCTTGGTGAGTTCAAAAATTTGACTAGAGAGATTATGCGCCGTAACGAAATAGAATATATTTTAAAGAAGCGGCTGGCAGTCGTGATGCTACTTTTGTTTAAAATTTTTTAAATATTCCGACACCAACAATTTTATATATCACTGTTTTTTTTTACTATTCAATTGTACCAGCCAGTCTCTGGCAGTTATATAATTAGTTTTAATTATTATAATTTATTGAAAACAGTATAATTTTAATGCCTATTGTTTAGATGTCTTACGAAATGATTATTTAATTATTTAAGAAGTGTTAAAAGCTGCAGCTGCTTTCTGTATGCATTCCGTATTCACTACCCAGTTAATGGGCGGCTTATTTATTTATTAAAGTTATTTTAAAGGCAGTCCGTATCAACAATGAAGTTCATACTCAAATTGTGTACAATTACAATTTATTTAATTAATTATTAATTATTTTGTTTTCTATCTGGTTGAGGCTGTCTACTTGACTGATGCATTTGAAGCTAAATCAGACACCGTCAGCGATCTTTCAAGCAAACAATTTTGAAATCTAAACAAAAGAAATGGCTATTTGACAGAGCATATCAAATAATAATTTTAGAAACATTTTATTTAACTGAAATGTCAGCAATATATAAATAAAAATGAAAATCCGAGTCATATCACATTCATATTTTCAACAATGAATTCAGTATTTTAAAAATAGCACCCCTCACGCCTGTTTTAAAAACTGTCTCAAATCTAGCCAACAAACAAATTTTATCTGTTCTGAATCTATTAAATTATTTCAATAGTCATTATATAATTATTCAGTCAACCAATCGTCAATATTTCGCAACTACATTATATGGCATCACCCTGTAGTGCGATTCTGTAAATTTTTTTAAGGCAAACGTATCGGCGAAACAAATATAAAGAAAATTTATCGAATATGTTATTCAGGGAAATTTTTAACACTATTCATTATCGGTATTAGCCAGTTGTTATTGTCGTCTTTTCCTTTTATCGATAATAAAAGCGTTAATAATTTCTATGTTGTTATTTTTAACGATGAAAAGTTTTGGTATTGTATTGTATAGTACAACAAAATACTATTATTTTTTAAATATTTACAATATAAATAAAATGTAATAAATTAAACTATATATTTTGCTATATATTAAATATATCAGTGATGCCATATGATGGAAAACTATAACGGTGTTAATAACAACAAGTTACTAAACCGCAAAATCGTTACACCAACCAAATATAACTGTCGTTAATTTCGCTCTCCGCAAATCCCTATAAACTGCACTAAAAAAAATGAAGCTATTTGAAATATTATCATTTATTAGATCTCTTCTCTGTTTGGATATCCTTTAGGGAGAAAAGTTTACGCTTGAATGCGTATGACAAGTAGGAAAACAAACGTCAAGTTTTCGGAATACCAATAAGTACTTACAATCACTTTTCATTACAGGTGTCGCGATATCAATTATAATGTAGATGTATTGCCAACAACATCGGTGATTATTGTATTTCACAATGAGGCCTGGTCGGTGCTGTTGCGCACTATAACCAGTGTTATGAGCCGAACACCGCCAAAACTAATTAAAGAGATTATATTGGTCGATGATGCAAGTGATCGCAGTAAGTGGCATGGAATATATTTTCATATAAATGATTAAATTATTTTTCCTATTGCAGCTTATTTGAAAAAGCAGCTCGAAAGTTATATCAAAGTTCTAACAGTGCCAACTCGTATATTGCGTATGCCAAGCCGGGGCGGTCTTGTGCCTGCCCGTTTAATGGGTGCTAAAAATGCGCGTGGTGAAGTGTTAATATTTCTAGATGCCCATTGTGAATGTTCGAGAGGTTGGATTGAGCCTTTACTGCAGCGAATTAGGGAATCTCCCACCAGCGTTATATGCCCAGTAATCGATATTATATCTGATGACAATTTCAGTTATACGAAAACTTTTGAAAACCATTGGGGTGCATTTAATTGGCAGTTAAGTTTTCGTTGGTTTTCCACTGAACGGAAAGGCATGTCTTTAAAGCACAATCCTACTAAAGCGATTATGACGCCCGCAATGGCTGGAGGCTTATTTGCAATAAATCGTAATTATTTTTATAAAATGGGTGCTTACGATGAGGAAATGAAGGTACGTAGAGACATTCCATTCAGCATTTGATGTCTTACATATATATTACAAACTTATCCATTTTTTTTTTTTTTTTTTGGTAGATTTGGGGCGGAGAGAATGTTGAAATGTCATTTCGTATTTGGCAATGTGGCGGCAGTATAGAAATAAGTCCGTGCTCTCATGTTGGTCATGTATTTCGAAGCAATACACCCTATACATTCCCGGGCGGCATGAGCGAAGTTTTGGGTCAAAATTTGGCTCGCGCCGCTATGGTTTGGATGGACGAATGGAAATATTTCACAATGCTTTATACGGATGGGTTTGCAACTTCTGTGCAAGAAAAAGTTAATGTTAGCAGTCGTTTACTTTTGCGTCAACAGCTGGAATGTAAACCATTTTCTTGGTACTTACACAACGTTTGGCCGGATCACTTCTTTCCCGATCATGATCGTTTCTTTGGCAAAATCATTTGGTTGGATGGCGAAACTGAATGTTCTCAGGTATATAGTAATCATATGAGGAATATTCCCGGTCGACGATTGTCCCGTGAGTGGCCGCGAGTATTCGAAGAAATTGAGAGCAATGCGGAAATGTTTATGAGTCTTATCGACTTGGATCGGGACAAGTGCTTGAGACCGGCCAAAGAGGATGCTCTACGTACTTCGGTACAAGCCGTAACGGTGGGCGATTGCAATGCTCATTCACAAAATATGGACATCTTTGTTATAACACCAGCGGGTAAAATTATGACAAATAATAATATATGTTTGACATACAGCGAAAATAAGCAAAGTGTTATACAAATGCTGAAGAGTCGCAATGCCACGAACCCAAATGTTCACCTCAGCCAGTGTTCGAATGATGCCCGCCAGCTGTGGAACTATGATATGGACGTAAGTACTCGAAAAAAGCACTTTTTTTTTATTCTAAAAGTTTAATTAAACCGATTTTCAATAAATCACTTTTTGCTCTTTTGCTAGACTCAACATATAAGTCATCACAGCAATAAGCTTTGTCTGACGCTGAAGGCAACCGTCTCGGTGAAAACACATTTACATGAGAAAATTGTTTTGGCAATGGAGTGTAATTTTAATGATATAACGCAAAAATGGGGACTTATACCACTGCCATGGAAGATGTAAAACCGTTTACAATTTCAATCTTTTACTACTGTGTGTTCCAACTCCACGCTGAGACTACATAGAATATATAATGAAATTAATTAATCGAAAGCAATTAGGAGATTTATAAAAAAATCCGATAGATTTGAATTTAAAACACTATACCACCAGCGAGTTAAAAATGTGATATATTTTTATTTTAATGATACTAAAAGCAATGAAAGGATGAGCATGATATTTGATTTAAACTTAAATAATATTTTCATCATTTAGTTTCTATTGAATAGTACATACTCGTACATTTCTCCTTTACGTTCCTCTTTTTTTTTTTTTTTTTTTTTTTTTGAATGCTTATGTTTTGAGAGAGAATTGTTGATTAATATCCTTTAGGCCTATAATTGTAAAATATATACTTTAATGTTATTTTTTTTTATTAACAAAACTAACACTAGAAAATTTAATTATATACTAACATTAAGTGGCATATATAAAATTATAGAGACACACATGGATGTGTATACAATTCTATTTTTAAGATCTATAAAATGTAATTTTTATTGTTTTTTTGAAGCAATTGGGGAATGTACTTTTCCGAATAAAACTTTTTTAACGTCCAAAACAACATTTCTTTAAATAAGCCTTTTTTTTTAAGAAATTTGTGACCAGATATACTTTTTCTGAGGAATATGAAATAAATCATTTTATGAACACATTTTATGAATGTTGGTTATACCCAATGCCCATCTCAGAAACATGTACAGTGGATTTTAATTATGAAGATCATCTCTTATGATGACACTGGCAATGCAGTACATATTACAAATCACATTTGCTGCCGCTCTTTTGCCATGAAATAACAATTCGCTTGAATGTCATTTAATTGCCGTTTGTAAAGAGAAATTATAAGAGAAAATTTATTGTAACACTCGTCAAGATTCTTAGTAGTGGAAAACATAGGCCAGGAGTCAAATTGTATCAAACACTTTCACACGAATAGCAATTATCGGTATTTGCTCTCTCATTAATGGTTGACGAGCGAAGCTTGATTGAACCTGCATGGTTCACCATAAAAAATATTGAAAGCGAACTAACATGGTTTATATACAATGTAGTTGCGAACCTGTATAATGGGCTGCCATCGCCAGGCCATCTTATCTCAACTAAAAATTATAAACAATCCACAAATACATATATTAACAAATAAAAATGAATAGAAGGGAACTATTGAAACGAATTTTAAAGAACAGAGGAATGCCTTTCAAGTTTAATTTTTTTCAAAGGGACAAGAATCGAATTCCAAGTGCTGGAAGATCATTGGTATAAATGAAACATGTACAATCATCACGTGAACAACAGGAACCCCCCCATTTTCATAATGCGAAGATAGTGTTCATATTGTCGTGGGAACTTAGCATTAGAAAAACATTTTCCAACCATGTTTGGTGTACATTAGAATTAAAATTTCCATCTCTGACTTGTGTAAATGCAACTCCTCCCTCAAAGGAACAAAAAAAAAAAAAAAAAAAAATTGGGATTGTAGCCACATTAGCGACATAGTCAAACAATTTGCTTACAACTTTAGGTAACGGCAATAAGCGGAATGTCCTGTACAGAGAAATAAACATAAATTTGTAGAAAATAGTTTGTTTTCAAATTCAAAAAACATACCCCTGGGAGCCAGAAGCCAAAGGCCTCAGTAGCCAGTGCTTCTAAACATATTGCAATTATATTCATATAATTGTAATATTTGGTAAATAAATAAATAAATTCAAGAATATTCTGGCTTTACTGAGTTCAACAGATTAGCGGTGAATTATATTCGCGGAATTTACCACCTGATTATGTATTACAACTATAACAAAACTAGTTGTAATTTTCCAGAGTAGTTGTCAGTTCGGTATTATGATTTACAACTTAAAAAAACAATTACAACTAGTTAGTTTTCAATTGTGTTGCAAAATTTTTGGCTATTATGGATTACAACCGTTTAATTACTGGTTGTGAGAACTGCCTAATACTTACAACTGATCATTTGCAGTTGTCTTATGGTTGTCTTGCCGCCGAATTTCCATCGAAATGGAGAAAAAATTATAAATTTAATATTTATGAATTATGGAAACAAAAATTAATGCATAAATGATATCTGCCTTCAGCAAAAAAACACAATGCGCATTATATTAATATAGGAGGAATCGCATTGTCTGGAATAGTTGGTCGCATACTGTTTGTTATTTCATTTAACAAACAGCAAAAATGAATCTTTATTCAGGCGAAAAAAGCTGATGTATCTGAATAATTAAGTTAATTTTTTTGTTATAAATGTTCTATTATGTTCAAAAAACATTTCTTACTTTGAGTATTTAAAATAGATCCACACTTATATCCATTTTATATTATACTTATGTACACTTTATTTATTTTTAATTATATTTTTCAATCGCAATTGTCAATGAGTGAGAAATTGGCTGTCAAATTTCCATTTAGTAAAGGAAAGGAGCGAGTTAAATATAACGAGTAGGTTGAAGACCATACTTCAGTTTTGATTGTAATACATAATAGCAAAATGAAGTTTAGTCTAGTCTACTTCAAGACAACACAACTAAACTGGTTGTCAATTCATAATTAGGGTGTTACTCTTCATATTGAATTTAAAAGCCTTTTAAGTATGCCTCACTTTTAAATCTTAAAGAGTAAATGATCTCCCTCCCAACAATGTTAGCAACATTGTAGACTTTTCTGGCCACCTAAACTGTCCAAATATCAATTAAAATAAATAAAAGAAAATAAAAAACACTAAATAGTTGCAATAAATTCATAACTTGATAATTAAATTAATTTTTTGTTGAATTATAACTTGTACCTCCGAAATATGAATGCTTTTTTTTCATGTTCCCGTCTAGGCGGGGGTTACACAGGTCAAAATTATTTGCAATATTTGCCTTTTCAATTGTATTTTAGCTGTGCTGATTTGTATTCTTTTAATATTTTTATAAAATTATTATTCTAAAGACGAATCTGAATAATCTTTATCAAGCAAAGGAATTTGCAGATTATGAGGCATCATCTTTTATTATCTTTTGCAGCGTGTTCAAAGCGATTGCTTTTATTTATTATATGTATATGTATTTCATCTCTCATGGAGCGCGATTATATCATTTAAATAAAACATTTAAAGAATACAGAAGCAATTGCAGTCGATGCCATTTAATTTGAAACTGAATGCAATTAAATTCGAATTCCAATAATGGGGGTCATGTTTATAACAACTAAATGGTCTCTGTTTGCCTTAAATGTGGCATGTCTGGTAAATTATGGGCACTGACTAATAGACGGGAATATGCCCATTTATACATACACACACAAACGTATATATGAATAGTAAGAATATTCTTTTTAGTTGCTCGGTGTTGGTGACATTTGCGTAAATGCAATGGCCTTTGAGGAAGCCCAGCCTGGTACTGATGCGCACACATTTTTCATTTTGGTCATTTTGTTATGCTCGCTACTGTGTTTAACAACTATCATTGGCTGTTACGCAGCCCTCAGTGAAGTTTTCGGCATCAACGTTATTGTAAGTACATTTAACTAAATGGTTATTTTAATAAATTTTTAACTGAGCGCTTTGGGAGGGTCCAGCATAGAAAATTGATGTCGGTTTTTAAAGTTGGTTCAATTATACAAAAGCTAAGTGACATATAATCCGTCGTGCTTATACTTTATACTTTTTCAGCTGACAACTAAATGCAACTCTGTGTAATTGTATTAGCCCCTTTACAATCAAGACGTGCCCTTTAAGACAAAGAACTGAAGTTAAGCAAATTTTAACTTTTTGCTTACATTCAGTACTTTAAGAATTGCCAGTTGACAAATTCCTTTAAAAAAAATATTTTTTAAAATTTATTGCATGGAGTTGTGATAAAAACAGCTGACCCCTTAGCAAAGTATTGTTTGTATCAGGTGTTTTTTTCGCCGCCTTGATAGCAGCTAAAAAAGTACAAAGTATACGTATGTGAAGTAAGAAATGATTTACGAAAAATAAAACAGGGAAATTAAAATTTGTCCACTGAAATGCTTCGCCTGCCCAGCTGTGTCGGGTAGCAGCAGCGGACAGTGATACCCCTTAATAACCAACTTCTTTGTAAATGAAATAAAAAAAATAATATTCTGCTCAATTTTAATTGTGGGAAAGTTAATCCGTGTGATTAAGGGCAGAACAAGTTTAATAGTGGCCCAGAGTAATTGACAGCTATGGATTTACCCCCACCGAAATTGATAATTCATAACTTGATAAGTTGAAAAACTTTGTAAAATAATAAATGTCTGTCTCAGTATTCTTTATTTATATTATCTCTGCTGATCATACAATATTTGCAAATGAAATCGTTCCAACCGCACGACTTTTATTTCAACAACTTGCAACGTTTGGAGTCTGCATGGCGTTCAGTTGAAACACAATCCAAATACATGGATGGCATACAATCGGATGTAAGTTTTAGACCGGGCAAACTCGAGCAAAATTAAAATATATTAAAATTTATATTTATTTCTAGTTTTCTTGTTGTGGATTGTTTAATGCTTATGACTACTCCTATAAACATTTAACGATACCCTACAGCTGTTATACACCAATTGCCAATGCCGAGAAAGAGGGTCTGCAGGTCAGTACAAACCAGTTAAATGTTGTCGGTTGTTTGGAAACTGTTTGGAAATACTACAACGTCAACGTACATCGCCATGTTGCATTTGATTGGGCTCTTGTAATAACCGAGGTATGTTCATGAATACAGTGGACGATAAAAAAAAGTGCTCTATTGTACAGTTAAATCGCGATAACGTTAACCAATTTTCAACAATCGTGTTTACAAGTTTTCGTGTTTAAAAGTTTTCGTGTTTGGAAGTTTTCGCATGTAAACATTTGAGAACAGACCATCAGAGTTCGCCTCGCGTAATCATTTTCTAACAATTAAATGTAGATATTGCGATTTTTTTAAATAGAAAACATTTTAAATTCAATTTTCAGGGAAAAAGTTGTAAAAAGAAAAATAGTAAGAAAGTAAATGAAAACAATTAAAACTAAAAACGGATCCATGAGGTTCTAAATTTTATGAAACTTGGAAGCCTTTCTCATTGTTATTAGATTCCTGACTGTTTCCAATAATTTCTTCATAAATGCCTTTAGGCTTTGTTCAAAGCACTTTTTCAATTCTCATGATAAATATAATTTTTACTTAGAATTTTCTTTATTTTCTGAAGCTCGGATCCATTTAATGCTATTTTTAAAAGCTTCTCTTTCCTTTCTAATTGGCACTTGTTATGAATTTTTTTTTTTTTTGGTGATACAACAGTAATAATATATTATTCTTTGTTCTTTCATATTCATTTCAATGGCTTCTTTCGAACTATTTTTGTAAACTATTCACTGTAAATTTTATAAGCTTATTTTAATAATAATAAACATTCGCCCCTCTGCGCTGAAAGTCCCAAATGTCAAACTGGAAGTAAGAAATAAGTACAAATGAAGTTAAAAGTTTCTTTTATGCCCGAGTTTGCTAAAGAACGTTTCTTTACGCTTTACTGTAGTTCACGGTTTACACTATAAGACTTTTGTTGCAGAAATTCTTATTATGTGGGAAACATTTGTATTACTCTCTCGCTCTCTCTTGCTCTCTATCGCTCAGTAGTAGAACAGAATTTATATAATAAACGCTAAAAAATTTCAAAGGGACGTGTAAAATGCAAAGAAAAGTTTTTCCTATTGTAGAATGTTCATGTTATCGCGAGTTCACTGTAAATTATTAAATCGATTGCATTTTCGCTAATACCTTAATATTCAAAGCAATAAAAAAGAACATTATAAATATTTTCAATCTTGGCTGGATCATGCTTCACCCGTTTCAATACTTCACATTAAAGCTTATGAAGCTCCGTTACTGTACATGTTTTTAATTATTTAGCTTTTTTGATACGTATGACATATGGAATATTATATTCTTCATTCGCTCAAGAGGGCACAGAATCCAACTAAATTTGGAATAATGATTTTTTTGGAAGGAATGGAAATAATTTTAAAGTTTAATTATGGAAATTCTTTAAAGACTTCCAATCAAGTTAATTTATTTTTAATCACTTTCTTGAATATTTGGTTGTCGGGAGAAGGAAATATGTGCATTCTCGTCAAATTCCAAATAAGTTTTATATAAAAAATATAAATTTTATTCAATATATATTTTTTAAATTATGTTTTACTCTTTTATTTTTTTTCCAGCTTGTTACATTTATCTATTCAATCATTTTAAATATTTTGATATTAAAACGAAGTCTACGACCACGCTTAGAATATTTACAACGAGCTGTTGTTCGGGAATTTGCTCATCAAAATCATATCGGTTCCACACAACTGTTTCTGTCGAATTAACAAATCTCTGTTTTTTATATGACATCCGAGCGGACGTGTGGCGGAGGTGTTAAGGGGATGGCCGCCGCTCCTGTATATTGTGCAATTAGAGTATTTAATTTCACCTTTTGCATTCTCTCTGTCATAAAGTATGCAAGAACTGCTATAACAACGTGTAATATCTACAATTAAGCCACGGCATAAAATAAGAAAGAGCAAATAAAATTTCTCATAGTTTATTCTGGCCGTCACTTTCAATCCATTATTAAATATTTAATTTATAATGAAATTTTCATAAAAATGCAATTTATTTATTAAGTAGCTGTTCACACTATGAAAATTTTCTTGTAGAAATATTTGTTTTGCATAAGAACGATGGAATAGAAATGTATGCCATTACTATTACCCTCTCGCTCTTTCTCATCACAAATGAGTTGGAATTGTGAACTGCGTATTAATAAAAGCCTCGTTACACTATATCATACTTAGAGGAATGTATGGTACTTGTTGCAAAATGATGAAACTAACAACATCTGGCATCTGTCATACTTATTTTCATTTATTGGAACCAGTAAATATTATCAAAATTCTCCAGAAACTGAATTAATTGCGTCTTACTATTACCCTCTCGCTCTTTCTCATCATAAATGAGTTGGAATTGTGAACTGCGTATTAATAAAAGCCTCGTTACACTATATCATACTTAGAGGAATGTATGGTACTTGTTGCAAAATGATGAAACTGGCCACATCTTCCATCTGTCATATTTTTTTTCATTTATTGGAACCAATAAATATTATCAAAATTCTCCAGAAACTGAACTAATTGCGTCTTGAAGAGGTTGGGGGGAAAAAATAATTTATGGCTGGCACATATTTTTTGACAGCTGTAGTTCTTTTCATAGTGACGAAATAATAATAATCGACAGATGTTTTGGGGAACAAAGTGGGAATGGATCATCTTGTAACGATGTTGAATTTTCACACATTTTCTTAAGTTAATGAAAGATGAAAAATATGATCTAGTGTAAGAGGGCTGCAAGAGAAGAGGGCTAATATGACAGCTACATGTTATAATATGACATTTAGCATTAAAACAGATTTGCAATCAGTTACTAAATTTGGAACAATATTTTAGGAAATTATTTACTTAAAATATATTTACAGCTTAACTAATTAACTTACCGTGGTGAAGCAAACGAAGAAGGACTGAGAAGATGCTACACTAAAGCTCCACAAAACTATCATTATAACGACTTTAATTAGAAACACATGGGCGGTCTGAAAATACAAAATACAATATTGTTTTACTACAAATACATACATAAATAAAATTTAGTGATGAGTTATTGTTAACAAAACTTATTTATTTAGCAAAGCAACTTTTTGCGAGCATCCATCAGCTGTTTTTGGCAGCCATACTAGCATTACCTACTTATGCTCCCTATCAAACACAAAGAAGCGATTGTTCAAATGTGGCATGACCGTTAAAGGTCTCAGTACTTTTTTTACGGAGATCGTGTAAACAAATTTTTTTTTTTGCTTCAGCTGTTTCGTCTAAATGCTGGCCTGATTTTATGACAAGAACCATTTTGTGAAAGCTTTCGCAAGCTGTGGCAATTCGTACTCCCACATAATTCCATTTGCAATCGATGGCTTGCAGACTTGGAGGCAAAGTGTGCACATGAGAATGGTTGCATCGTGTCAGGGTACGTTAAACCTTTATCTTCAATACCACTAGATTCAATATCATCATATGTAACCAGAGGACATGACAAATTTTAACCAATCCAGCGATATCGTTTTCTAGTGAATACTGACCTTAAAAAAGTCGCAATTGACAGGACTTATGGCGAAATGTTAAAATCAGCAAGCGAGCGAAAAGATGTTCTTGCATTATTTTCGAATAACAGTAAGACCTCATAACCTGCAACATTTTTGCTATTGTCGGTACATCTGTGGAATTGCCTTTAGAATTAAGAATCGTGCGAATCTGTAGGGTAGTGAAAAAGCTGTACACTTAATAACAAAATTATGACACAACACTCTTTAGTTAAAAACAAAGATTTTCGTTAAATCCATATTAATTTTGAAAGAAGAAATAATCATATTATGAATTTAATTTAAATAATTTAATAAAAATAGTGATTTGTGGTGTCAAAGATAAGATGTTTCTTTTTAAATTTTGAAAAATTTTTCTATTTCTTTAATTAGTTTTTTTGGTTTTAATTCTTATTAGAATAACATGTTTTTTTTTTGGAATATTATTTATTTATTGAGATTAAAAAAATTTTTATTGAATGAGAAATTTTATCTTTTAATTCAATAAATATTGTTATAACTTTATTATTTAATTGAATTAAATAAAATTTATATCATTTGTTCCATCATCCATAGAATTTATTTAGCTAATTGGTAAAAGTAATTGTACTTAAAGTGTAGTTGTACATTTCTGCCGCACTGTTTAGAATTAGAACAACTACAGGGTATTTCATAATCTGTTCATCCACAAAGACTTTAATGTTTTGATAGTGAACATCGTGTTTTTAAAGCATTCATTCTAGTACGAAAACCCACTAGACCGCAGGGATCATATTGGCTTTAACTTGGACACGAGTTACACACGTGAACAAGACCTACATCTTGTTATTTCTCAATTTCTCAATTTAGAGTTTTAAATGAATATTGTCACTTTTAATTTTTTTCGTAAAGCTGTGCTTTTCAAAAGTATGCCTCTGCACTTGAAAACTCCATATAAAGAACAATTAATTGCAATCACACTCGTTCTACAGCAAATCGCTTACAAACAATAATAAAATCGTTTAAAAGCCAAAAGCATACGAATTGAAATGCTTATCAAACCCTGATCAATAGTGAAATGTATTGCGTACTTACAATTTGCAATATAAACGGCGATTCCATAACGGCTGCGTACAACAAATTGCTGAAATGATCATCATCAGGTAGTTCATGAGCATGGCCTTTTTCTGATAATCGGCGGTACTCAAGCAAATGATTATATGCACAATGGTACTGGACTTTAGAAAAAAAGAAAATGGAAAACAATTCGTTCGCTTCCAGTATTCATCAATTACATTTTCACTTACGATATTCAAACTGTTTAAAATAATCAAAATTGATTTCACTGTAAATGTTTTTACAACCATTTTTTCAAATAACTAAAATTCAAATGAAAGTGTTGTAACAATAAGCGAACGATATTGTTGACTCATACAGAATTGTGTATTTAATTATAATATTTAATTGCTTGGCAATTCGATCTGTGGTTTAATGCGGGGCACAGTGAGGCATGCAGGTGGAAAAAAATTTATATTTTGTGCAATGAAAACGAGAATGTGATTTTTTGTCTCTTTGGAACTCTTCTTAGTACGTAGACAGTAAATAATGTCGGCCCACTGTTACCAGCAGTTGTTGAAACTCGAGTGCTTATTTACATATTTCGAATAAATGTCGTAAAATGTACCATAGTGCAGAGGTTATTTAAAGTAAACTATTGGGCTGCATTTACACGATGCAAAATGCAACACATGTTTTTTTTAAAGTCTAGAAAAGCAAACGGGCTGGAAAAAGTGACGTGACTTAATTTTTTTTATTCAATTTCACCTGGTCTGCAATTCCCTGAAATGGGTCGTACAAATTTCATAACTTTTGCGTTTACATATTCAGAATATATTTATATATATTGCAGTTTGGTATTTCTTTTTAAATATGGTACTTAATGTCTCCCAGTTGGCCAGAAATCAGATCAACTTTCCTGAAAATCTGATTACTGAAGCGTATTTTCATTTGTATATCTTTTTTAAAGATATTTTTTTTTTATTTTTCTTATTTTTTTTATTCACTATCCTACAAAGCTTTGTGATTCATTCACACAAAAATCTGATGTGATTCGTTTCTATTATAAAAATTTTTTTCTAAATTAAATTGGCTGATGCAAAGAAATTTAAAAAAAAAAAACATTCAGGTAAATGCAACTCTGATCACATGGAAATTATGATTTTATGAATATTTTCGTAAATGTTTTGCACACTGTATAACTTCAGAAAAAAATATTTTCACACGGAAGCATTTTAAGCAAACAGTGAGTATTATATTTTTTCAGCTCACATTCCGCAATGCGGCTGTGTAGCATAGTGTAACTATACACGTGCTGTAGTGCAGCTAAAATGCAAGAGCTTCTAAGGCTCCTGATATAACTGCATACAAACATGCTTTATTATAATAAAAAAAAATACGAACGAAAATGTTATTAAAATTTTTCAGCCCGCCGATGGTGACTTTTGGCCCACCGTGCACTTTTATATAAACATAAACAATTAGTTTCCACGCAAGTAGGTAAATTCTGATTTAGTATTCATGTTTTGAAAGAATTTCGCCGTATAAAGAGAAGAGAATTTAAAAGGGAATTGATGTAATTATTTCATCATGTAAATCAAGTCTCACTTTCCCACTCAGAATGATACAAATTAATAATAAAGTAAAATTAATATTCATCAATTGTCTGCTTTTGCTTATATTATTGTCGTTGAATCCCCCCCTCCAACAGGTAGTAAAAATTGAATAAATTGAAAGCCCGATAGAGAATGGAAGACCGTCAAACTAAAATTGTGAATTCAATATTTTATTTTCAGATTTGTGTGCTTTATGCTACGAACACAATGGCGGCGACAGCTGAAATACGCTTAGATTTGTGTGCTTTATGCTATGAACACAATGGCGACGACAGCTGAAATTCGCTTTAGATTTGTGTGCTTTATGCTACGAACACAATGGCGACGACAGCTGAAATTGGCTTTAGATTTGTGTGCTTTATGCTATGAACACAATGGCGACGACAGCTGAAATTCGCTTTAGATTTGTGTGCTTTATGCTACGAACACAATGGCGGCGACAGCTGAAATTCGCTTTAGATTTGTGTGCTTTATGCTATGAACACAATGGCGGCGACGGCTGAAATTCGCTTTATATTTGTGTGCTTTATTCTATGAACACAATGGCGACGACAGCTGAAATTCGCTCTAACGAAATTTTTGAACGGTAAAATTTTTCTGTTTGACTTGTTAAAATAGAGAATATATGAATATGGCCACCGATATAGATGTCTAATACAATCTTACAGAAAAATGGTGCAAACAAAGATTTTCGTCCAGCTGTTGGCGAAACATAAATGCTGCTCTCACACAAGGAAATCATTGTTTTGAAATAACTTGACAGTTAATCACATGACAAGAAGGCGCTGCAATCCTCAAATCAATTTTTTTCAGCCAACATTAATCGCGTTTTTAGGACAGTAGATTGATCTGAACTTTTTGCGTTTTTTTGCTGAATTTTTTTAGGCGAATTCCTACTAAGAGAACTTGCGGCAAGGCCAACAATCAAAGTTTTTGTTTTTATTGACTAAGTGTAGGAAAGTATTGCCAAAGAGCGGAAAACACTTGACGAGCCGTTTTAAGATAAATAAAGGCAAAGAAAATCGCGGCGTTTTTCCCTTAACAACTTCCAGGTTTGCTATTCTTCAACAAAATGTTTTCATTTTTTATTTAAATCTAATAGATACTATATAAAAATTTAAGCCAAACAATTTTAATTTTTGGCGGGAAAATATTTTTAAGTGGCAACTCAATACTATTCGCAAAACCAATTTTCTTGCTTATATTCAGCTTCTATTATCGGGGGTTTGCTGTACTAAAATGAGGCAATTATCTTATCAATTTGAGAGCTATCCAATTATAAATATACAATAACTTAAATTATTTTGATATGAATGTTATTTATTTTAAATGGCCAGTTACCTGAATGCAATCGCGCTATTAACACGAAAACGTAAAAATTTTTAACGATCACTAAAGTGTTATTGAAATGACTTGTGCATCGTCAACAGTAAAATTGACATTATGTGTATTAAATATATTGTGCTGTGTGAGTTCCAGATACCCCATAATGTGAAGCTGTAAATTATTATCAGCAGGTTTTAATGGGCCTTTGCAAGACGCCTGAACAACGCTTTTAGAAAGCTTGAACTTTTTAATTTTTCAATGCATTATTGGATGTGAACTAAAATTTTTATCTCATTCCTATTAAGCCTCTTAGGCAATTGCTCGAAAAATCAGCTGTTTCATTATACGAAAATATCTAATAATTTATCACCCGTTTAGTAGAATTTAAATTAATTAGTTTTTTCAGTGGAATTAATCCAATGTAACGTAAAACTAAACTCGAGAAAGGGAATATATGAAACAATTTTAATACGATGAAAAATTGCAGATCAGCTGAATAAAATAAAATGCAAAAATATATAATGCATGATATCAATTTGAGCTCACTTTCATATCTCATATAAAAAATACTAATCGCAGCAATAACGGCATCATTCATCATTTATACTAAAGAATTTATATAAAATTCTTATAATTAAATTCAAAGATAAATTCGTTAGTTTATTTACTAGAAGGCAAACAAATTTTATTTCTTCAATTCAGCAAATATCTTTGTTTGTTTCAAATAAATAATTTCTTTAACATTTTCGAATAAATATTTTTAGATTAAAAATTTTTTTAAATATTTACTTTAATTCAAAATTATTCTCGCTACAAGTTGGCAATATCACTCTATTTGCTTTGGTTTTCCTATGCGTCATTGCTTATAATAAAAAATTTGTACGTCATTCATTAATTAGACTAATTAAATTTATTAATTATAAATTACTTTGTAACAGATGGATATGCAATACTTTTATAAGTAATGCCAACCGACAGTGCAATTTTATGCAACTTTAAATGCACTTTACATTTATTAGTCAAGTGAAACTATTAAGTTACACTGTGTGACAAAAGTGATTAAATCTAGAAATACCTGGTGTGTGACAGATAATACTTTTATGGAGAGCCTCGGCACAATAAACTCATTTTTAAGCTAATGGTACGTTTAGGACGTCTCCCCTTGCAGTTCTCGAGATGGTCAAAATTTTGCGATAATAAAAATTTTTTTTGGCTTAAAAAGCTTCCTTGGTAGTCACAAAACTAGGCGACTACGTCATTGTCGTAATGAATTTGTGTATGCCTAGAACAATTCCCATCCTACATTTACATTTAGACTTTCCTCCCGACAAGATGGATCGGATCTACGATCACCATGACATAATTGGAATGGAAAGTTGTTTTAAAATATTTAAGAATTTTGCTGGCTTCTTTAGCTCATATTGTGGACTTGAAAACGAAAATGCCAAGCAAACATATTTGTTTGAAATTGCTAAAATTATATTTAAAATGGAGTAGCACTCACATGGGAATAGTGTGTAAGAACGTTTCCGAATGGAAGGGAACCAAAAAAAAAAAATATGTATGTGGCCAAAAACCAACTTGTCTTAAGTTTATGTGGGAAATTTAAATCTAATTTAGATATTTACTATTTGACACCACCAGGCCCCTTCTCTCCTAGTAGTTATAGGCTGATTAGCCCATACGGACACGGGAAAGTATTTTTACCCGTAAAAACAGAAAAACACAAACAGATTGTGGTGCCGGGTATCTTTACTTTTGTTACAAAGTGTTATTAAATCTCTTTATTTCAATTGGTTTTAGATTTTTGCCGCTTTGTCGCTTTCGGCTTGTGCGTATGCCCTTTTCAAATATGAAGGAAGTGAAGCTATTAAAATTCCTTGTATATCGGCTTTAGTACTGAATACGATTTTACTTTTAAACACTATTCTGGGATGTTATGGAGCTTCGCGAGAATCAGTTGGTTTTACCTGGACCGTAAGTTTCTATATAATGGATTTATTTGCATGCAAACATTTTAAATTCAATTTTTGTCTCGGCAGTATTCAACTATAATGTTGCTCCTGCTGATGGGCCAGACAATTCTAATTATTCTAAACCCAGTTAATTTTAGAAGCATTGCGGAAGAAGTGATTACAAAGATGTGGAAATCGGATATAAAAAGCAAATATATAATGACAATGTTCGAAATTAAGGTACATGAATTAACATACTATTTATAGCGGCCATATTCCGGCGTTTCCTGTCGGCAAATTTTCCCTCATATTTATACACGTTCAAGAACAACGAAATAGGCTCGTGAATACCTCGTGCTTCGCCCTAGCAAGCGTAGTGTTGCAAAATCGCTCATGATGAGATTTATGAAATTTTTAAATAACGTATAGAAATAGCGGCCACCTTACTCGCTGAGATTTACTCATATTATAGTTGTTAACAAATAAACTTCTCGTTTATTCTTAATGGCAATGCTTTTAAGTCTGCATAATACGATTTTTTTCTTTGCCATTATTTATTATTTTAATAATTTTTCTTTAATAAAAAAGTATAAATAAAATTTTCATCATGTGTTTACAGTACAGATGCTGCGGCAAATTTGGACCAAATGATTATGAGGAAATCGGATTGCCGATACCGTTGAGTTGCTATCCGGACAATAACAGAACTCAAGCCAGTTTATTTACAGCGGGATGTGCTACAAGATTATCAGATATGTATGCATATAATCAACAAATTGAAGAGATATCTGACTGGACTCTGATATGCTTAGAGGTTTGTGCAAATATATATATATATATATATATATATATATATATATAAAGAACACAATTTAAAAAAATTAACAAAAAATTAAAATAAAATTTAAAATTTTATAAAATCTTAAATTTTAATTATTAAAATAAATACATTCAGCATAGCAAGCTAGCTGATAGCCGCTAGCTGCAGTTGCCATCATCAATCTATTAGATTGAACGCTGCAGCGACATTATAAACAGCTGATTTTCAATATTCCAACGGTGCATTCCACGTTCACATGTTCCACATGTCAGCTATAAAGTATTTATTGAAAATATGCTTCCAATATATAAAAATAGAAGAACCAGAGTAAGGAATGTGTTATTAACTTTTAGGCACTTAAGTACAGTGCCAGAAGGATGAGGTTTGAAGATAATCCCAAAGAAGATAAATGATAATATCAATAAATCACTTATGAAAAACTGTCGAGATTATATAATATTATAATTTTATACTTATAAAAATTTAAATAGATTTATATTGGCTTCCGCTACACTTCTCGTTCTGTTCTCATATAAAGATGTGTAATTTACTTTCGACACGAAGTAGTTAGTAGCCGACAGTATTGAATGTGTTTAATGCATTACGTATGTAGAAAAAGAAATGGGGTTTATAAATATTTTAGTTCATTTTTGTTAGGGGGCGTGTGAACATGTTTCTTTTATAGACGTCCATATAATACATATACACTCGTATATATATAATACATCTGTGGATATCAAGAAGGTCTTACGAAATTTTATCTGTAGATCTAACCCTCTGTCTGTGTGTACTTTAAAGTGGGGATTTTAAACCGATATAGTATTCACTTATGGCCTCATGACCCATCGAAAGCAATAGAAGTAATATAAAGGCGAGAAAATGTAATATATACTGCAATAGTGTTACTTCAGAACATGAAAAAAGCGCTGTATTTATAGGCACCTAATATATTAGGTGCGATAATACCTGGCCAGAATATGAAAAAGATTCGCTCATCCACAAAAAACCTGACATTCTGGTGATGAAGAGTTCGTTACCGCAGTATGCGACAATATTTAAGTTGTGGCAAGACTTAAGCTCATAAAATATTTGGTGTATAGTCGATTAAAATGAGAATGCATTCTTCCCTTTATAGCAAGGCGAAAGAAGTGGTAGAAGGCATAGAAACTTCTAAGCAAAGTCAGTATTTTTTTTCTAACAGAGGTTTGAAGGTGACCGACAGAAAAAAATTATTGAATGATTAAGTTTAAAAAACGTAGAATATGACTAGAGCTTTCAACTCCTTGGCTTTGAAGCAACGTGAAATGCAACAGTGAGAATGGAAAACTAGTCGTTCCATACATTTCGTGTAAAGAGGCTAATAATAGTTTTCTAAAAGAATTAAATTTTATGAGGCCATTTTTAAGAGATCAATTATTTTAATTTAATTGCTTCAGCTTGGAATTGATATATTTTTTTCTTGCAGGGGGCTACATCATTTGCAGCTGCTGTTCTTGCGATCAACTTTAAAAATGTACAACGACGCAAATTATATCATTAGACTGCTCCGATCATTACCTGGTTGCCATACCAGCATAAAAAAACTTGCAATAACTTCTAATGGCATCTTGGTCCATTTTTTTGGCCCTTTCTATTCCAAAAATAAAAAGATCTTGCTTTTTTATTTTAAATGAGGCAATATTGGTCCATATCCCATTCCACCTTTAAAATTTTATATACGCATGTAATTTGAGGTACATCGGTTTCCATACAACAAGTTGAAAAAGTCACTAAAGTCAATAAAGGTTTTTCGAAAACAGTTCCAGCCATTTTAAATTTATTTTAACTTCCCTGCAACGATATCGGGGTTCGGCCTTAATCTTTAAAAGTTTATATTGTCGTCAGTCACATTAAGTTGAATTTTTACACGAAAGCTCCCCTCGAACTTGAAATATTTCTGTAAAAGAAATCTTTCAGGAAAACCGTCTTTGGGTATGTAGAAATACGATCTTAAAACACATCTTAGCCGCGGCGGCGCTGAGACATTCCATCATAGTCAACAAAGTTCTTGAATGAAACATGCTGGCATTGGAGAATACGAAATATCAGCTGATAATCAGGATCAACTGATGATCACTCAGGAAAAAGTTTAGTCAACCTTTATTCTCGCTTCTACGGATGAATATAATACGGTGACCATGAAGAAGTGAAATCAAAACATTTCGGAAGGAAAATCTCGGAGTTCTCCTTCCACATTTAAATCGGTTCATCAGGCGTAGTAAACAAACAACACATAATTTTATGTCAATTTTAAAAGAAAGAATTTTTTTCCCCCCTTAATATTAGAAAGAAGCTTTTTCTGTTCTTCGTGTCTACCATTCGCTCGTTCAGTGTAGTTTTCCTACAACGACAATTCGTATTCTGCAAATTTTCATCGTACAAACTCGAAAATAGAATTGAAAACACCGACGACATGCATTTATTACATCGTGTAAACCCATCTTTTAAAGCTTCCGGCTACATTTAATAATATATGTCACGCCCTGTATCTCTTGCAGGTGTGTGTCCTTAGTAAACAACGGAAAATTGTTTTATTTTTAATGAGAAACTGTTTCCTCTTGCGGAAATTATTCTTTCAAATCCCAAAAACAAGTTAAAACGAGAATAAAGAGTGGGGCAGAAGTAAACACAGAATATTTGAGAAAAAAAAAGCAAAAACATGTTCATGCATGCCCGATGAATTTTGTATTTCGATAATTATTCTGTAAAACTATTTGCAATTAACTTTCTTGACATTCATTTTCACAAAACCATTCAAAATGTTCCAAATAAGAATCTCTATTAAGGAAATTGCGAAATTAAACCAGCTAGAAGAGAAGGAGTGCTTCTCGCAATTTGTACCGCATAAGACGAGGAATAACCCTTTTTGCGTTGCAAAGCACGTTTAAGAAACGTTCAGTGTGAGATTTGAGAGATTTTTTATTCGTTTTTCTCACACTTTGAATGGGACTTTCTTTTCTTTCTCATAAGATATTATCCAGCAGTCCGAGCTTGACACCCTGGAGGTGATTGAAAAATACGTCAGTGCTCCATGTTCGCGTTACTGCACACTCCATGGACGATTAATCGCCCTACTCTGCGCTTAATTCTTATTTATTATTTATTTAATTAATTTAGCCCAAGAAAAACAAGTCTACTCGAAGGCTGGCTAATACTCGATGATTACTAAGATTCACCTGTATCTGAAGTAGAGTGACTTCCTAAGGTCAACTCACATAATTTAAATTACACTCCTTCTACATAATACTAGTTGTAAGGGGAATCCCCATGCTACCACGGAGTATAAGAATTCATGGAACAAAGAAATTAAATTATTTAAATGTTCATTTAAAAAAAAGGACTTTTAGCTGAAAATAATTGGAAGAATTAAAATTGGAAAAGCACAAAAAATTAAGGAATTTCAAATACAAATTTGGAATGGTTAAACATGTAATGGCAAATACATCTTGTGTGTGTGTATGTACTTCTTTGAATTAGTGGATTAAACCGTTTAAAGTGCAGGTCGACGGTGTCAAAAGAGATTCTGGTTTGTCATCATTCGAGCAATAAAGACTGTCGTATTATGTTACTTTAAACCAGTCACACTCCCTTTGTAGGTTATGGTATAACACACTGTTTGTCGGCTCGGATTGATAAAAATCGAAACATAAAATTCTACTTGTGTTGTAGCCGATGGATTCGTGTTTACAAACGAACGCAGCAGAGATACCCTACAAATTATGGCTGACAAATTTATTTTTACGTTTCCCTTTAAACAAACACTCACACATGTCCAGATTTTAATGAATTTTTTTATCGTTTCCGAAAATCATGTGTGGGGTAGCAAAAAGGAAAAGAAGTTTGGCTTTAAAGCACTCAATAACTTTAATTTATTTATAAACAAATTTGTCATTATTTGATATTTCAATGAAACTAAAATTTAAAAAATTAAAAATCAGTAGAATATTAAGTTTTTACTTAGAAATACATTGCAATTGATTGTTGTGGAGTACTGGCCAGCTGTTTCGCACATTTCAATGCGCGGCAATACAAATCATCAGAGAATGTTTTTGAGCATCAGGGAGTGGCAATAAAATATCTGGTAATGCGTAAAGAACCTCACAATTTGAGACTCAATTTAGAGAGCGGCTTGTGAGTGGGTGCGTGCCCTGAATTAGCCATCTCTGTTGTGAATTAGTTCACGGTTTCAAATGAAAATTGGTTATTGCATAAATTTGAAGGTGTGTATGTTTGTGAATATGTGAGTATTGGCACACGTGTGCCACTCTCGAAAGCTTTGCCAAGTACTCGTATATAATTGTGCGAAACCCTGTAAAGTAGTTAAATATTCTTATCTGTGAAATAAAGTTTATGTGTCGCTTTGCTTTTGCCGCTTGTTTATTTGTCATCGTTACTATTGAAGTAGTCACTTCGACTATTATTGTTATCATGATCATGAATTCTTAAATAGTTATTTTCTTCTTTTTTTTTGGTTGCTTTTGGGAGCACAATGTATGTGGTTTTGTCTGTAGGTAGGTGACTTAATGTGTCTTGTTCCCCCTCCCAAGACAAATCGGCGTTTAATCTGATTTAAAAAACAAAACCAATCAACGTTTTCTCTTTTGCGCCTTGTTAAGGTCGCTTGTTTGAAATTCTATCTTGGTGGGAAAGTTGGCATTTGGAAAAGGAATATTTGGTTATTTCACTAGGATTTAGATAAATAAAAGTTTGGCATTTGGCACACGCATTAGTAAGCAGATACACAAACAGAAAAAACTGCCTCATAATAAGAGATTTTGAAACACGATTTATTCAAAGGTTTGCAGTTCCAAAAATTAAAACTCAAAAAAAAAGAAGGGAATATAAAAGTAATCATTTTCAAATATATTTTTGTCAAATAAATCCTGCGTAAGGACATGGGAGGAGGAAGAGAGACAAACGCCAAAAATAAATGTTATGTAGAATAATATCTGAAAGTATAATTTTCAAATTAAAAAAAAAAACAAATTAATCTCAAATCGGTTTCGGAATTGCGAACTTACAAAAACGAACATATATAAAAGATCACGGAAATATTCTGCTTTCATAAGAAAACCGAACCCCATTTGATAGATTATCATCGTAGTACCAGATTCCTATTCAAGAAATAAATTTGCCTGACATTAATAATGAGTTTCAGAAGATGCCCCCGACAAAGATAAAAAAAAATATATTGTGAGTAGCACAGGTTTACTAATTAAAGCAAATTAATATGACTTGGGTTCAATTCCTGAATGAGGCCATCCAGACTCGATCATTTTTTATTTCGAGAAACTTTTGCCAAGCAGAGAATTTCATGTTGAATTCAATTTTTAATAATTTTTCTGCAAAATTATTATTTTCAGATTACAAGTACATTCCGGTTAGTTATTGGAGAATGTTACATGAGGGAGCAAAGTGTTTCGAAGATCACAAAAGTTTCCAAAATGTAATTGGGAGATTTAGAACAATATGCATTAGAGAAAATAATCCATCACGATGGCACCATGAAGTCATCAGATTAAGAAGTGTAGAGAAATTGGATTCCAATTATCAACGTTATGGTGGCTCTACCGATCTGTGAACCAAAGTGTTAGGGAATATTAAAAAAAAAACCATTCATAATCATCCACAGCTGACGCAATAGGTTTCGACAGAATGGTGTTTGACCCATTGAAAAAAGGAAAATAAATTAAATTTTTTAAGGAAAATAATTTTCACCGTCGAAGATCATTCAAACCTCAAAGGCAACGTTAAGAAGCAGAATTTATGGGGAAGAGAATCCCAGAATAGTTATCTTTTAGCAATCTGGTTTGTGGTTCGAAAATGATCCGAATTGTTTTGCAGCGGAAAATCGATTAGGTGGGCATAGAAAATATGTGGGGGTCAACAGGATGAAGCCACTTGCTAAACAAAAAGAGAAGTAAACAAAAGTGTAAAATTTGATTTATCTAACCAGGGTTATATTAGAGCAAATTGGTGTGGTTTGTGAACCACATCCGGTTTGTGAACCTCATCCGTATCGGATGAATCTTAGGAAAATTGTTGAGGTAGATGTACAATATAAATGAGGTCAAAAGAGCAAAAATTGCTTTATCTTAGAAAAGTTACATTTGAGGAATTTGGTGTGTTTTTTGCTTCGGAGGTATCTTAGGATTACAATGGAAAAAGTGCGAAAATTGTATTATCTTAGAAGAGTTATCTTACAGCAATTTGGTGTGGTTTCTAGCCCGGAGGAATCTTAGATTTATAATGGAGAAAAGTGGAAATGTGATTACGGTTGATGGCACCTGAAAATTGATGAGATAAATGTAGAAAATATATGACGTCCAAAGTGCAAAAATTGCTTTATCTTAGAAGAACTATCTTTGAGCAATTTGGTGTGTTTTGTGCTCCGGAGGTATCTTAGGATTACAATGGAAAAAGTGCAAAAATTGTATTATCTTAGAAGAGTTATCTTATAGCAATTTGGTGTGTTTTGTGCTCCGGAGGTATCTTGGGATTACAATGAAAAAAGTTCAAATATGATTACGGAAAATTGATGAGGTAGACGTAGAAAATATATGTGATCAACACGATGGAACCACTTGCCACTCAACAAGAGAAGTATTGGATCTTTTCAAACAAAAGTGCATTATTTCTCATAGACGAGGAGTTAATGGGCAAACTAAATTATGCAACTTGATACCCCTGGATCTTCTTTTGTGTGTTGTTATATGAAATGAAAGATATACATCCCGGATGTCACTCGACCATCATTATTTCTCATTTGTAACCTAAACTTAGTTATAATAGACTGAAAGAAAAATATTCTTAGTATTGGATAAAATACATTCTTTTTAAATTAAAGTGATACCTCAAATTTGAACACCCTTTAATTATTTATTGTAAAAAAAAACATTGTTATAATCTTTGCTCAAGCAATAAATCTTTTTAAACAGAGCAATAAGTCAATAATGACCAGATGAAAATTTAGATTTTTGTATTCTCGTATTGCTGCATTTGCGTGGAATCACTGATGCCTGAATCCTAATTATTATTACACTTCTTAAATGTCCCACAAAAGTCAAATAAACTGTTCAAGCTCTAATAATCTTAATTGAAAGACATTTTCCAATGGCAATTGTCACGGTAAACAAATTTAATAAAGCAGGCACAAATATAATTTCGCATTAAACCCCGCTAACATGAGCCACTGAGAGTTTTTAAGGGTAGTCAGGGCTAAGGAGGCAAGCATATGCCTAGACAGGCTAAATGGAACAGGGCATATAAAACAAAATATTTTTTATAGCGAACAACGAGTAACTGCAATAATAAAAAAGAAACACGCAGTCGACTTTAAATAGAAAGTAATTAAAATCAACCATAATAAAGTACTAGAGGAAAACATTACAATTTCCCTTCACTGTAAGATTTAATTTCGCCAGGGGAAAGAGTCACCAGAGCATTGTACTCCATTTCAGGCTGAAGTGCTTAGAATTTTTAATTATTATTAGCTTGCAATAAAAAAAAGAAATTAGAAATAATTTCAAAAAGTCAAGTAGACTTAAACTTAATAAATAATTTAATTAAAATGAAAATAAGTTGAAAAGAAAAACTTTTAGAATAAATTTATAAAATCTTCTAGACGGACCACAACTTTTTTTTTATACAATAAATCATTAGTCTCTGGAGAGAGTTTTCTAATGATTTCAAAAGAAAAAAAATTTAACTGATATAAAAAAAGTTGGCTGAACAATTATGGCAATATATTAGCGAAAGTTCTTGCTGTCATTAATTGCTCTCTATTCGGCAGTAATTCTTTGAAATCATTGAAAAGATTAAAAGTTTTGGCAAATTAAGAGCGCTGCTCATGATTCTTTTTTTTTTAATTGAAAATGGTTTTAAAAACTCGTGTACTGCGATTTTAAGCAGCGAAGTGAGGCCAATTTATGTTCTCTACTGTAAAGTTACACTAACAGCTGATTACAGTATGCTCTAGTAAATATTCCAACATCATGTTAGCTTTTATGCACATCCGTCATTTGCTTGAAATTTAACCTCTGTTTCTTTTAAAAATCCTTTCTTTTATTATATTAATTTTTAAAGTAACCTCTTTGCATTTTAAAATATATTAACATAAAAAAAAAAAAAAACAAAACTTGTTAACTACTAACAGCTGTTTCACACTTGCAAATAAATGTAGTTAACAGACCTACTACGGTTTTTGTTACTGAAAATCTGGTATTAAAATCGTGTTTTAAATTTATCAGGAATCCAATGCGTTATTAATATATTTCTTAGGCTGTCCCCTTCATCTCTTGGCCATAATTATTGGACCCAAGCAGTGCAAATCTTTCCAGGCCCATTACTAAAGAAAAAAGGAGAATTCCTGATATATAGTTTCTGATAATTTATCGTTATAGTTGCCTAATATGGAAGTTCAGTAACCAGAGATACAAAGATTAACCAGATGAAGGCGAAGAGCTCTACATTTCGACTAAATTAGCAATATGAGTATATGGAGCGGCTACTGCATCGATTGGATATAAGGAAAAGGGGGAAGGGCAATGGAATAAGATGTGTTATATGAAACACTTGAGGTTTAAGAGCTTCAAAACTGTGCAACCCAACACAGTGGTATGCCACATTTGCAGTTTCAGGGGCGGGCAAATCAGAACACATGGTAAATTAATGTGCTCATGTATGTATGAAAAAGGGGGAAAGGCAATTGAATAAGGTATTTTATATGAAACACTTGAGGTTTAAGAGCTTCAAAACTATGCAACCCAACACAGTGGTATGCCACATTTGCAGTTTCAGGGGCGGGCAAATGAGAATACATGGTAAATTAAAGTGCTCATGTATGAACACAATAAGGAAATCTTTTATAAAAATCGCCTTATTTGCAACTTGTTAATACCCTACAAACAGCCTCCTAGAAAGATAGTTGCTCTGCTGGAATACCTGCCTAACATTTTTCCGATTTCAGCCACACACTCACCTATTGAATTTTAAATGACTTAGATACTGCGTTGGCAAGTGTATGGTAAAAAGTAAATGAAAATGTCATAAAATTTCATTAGCTTAAATGGCCACATAAATTTTGGAACGAAAAAAAAAATATGGAAAACTTGAAACGTGACTCAATTATTTTTCTATTTCATCAAGATGTCAATTTTATCGTTTTCCATGTGAGTATTTTAAACAAATTTGCATTTGCTCGGCATCCGTGGAAAACATTATTTATGGAAAAACCAATAAAATTAAATTGTTTTCGCATACGATTAAAAAAAGGAAATAAAAACTTTTTAAAGACTCCTTTACAACCTTCTCTTGTGCCGACACATGGCTGTACACATACATAAGTAAAATATGAAATAGAATAATATGCAAAGCGGGTTGGGGGTTGTGTAGGAAACTAGAACTCGCTCGCTTTAAAAATTATGTTCAAAATAATATATTTTGAAATTATATATTTTCTTTTTTTGCTGAATTTTAGAAAAGCTTCCTTTAGAGAGTCCTTGCTGAAATCATTGTCATTCCATTTTTTTTTCTTTTTTTTTGTCGCAAATAATATTACAACATTCATACATTACGAGTACTGTAGTACGACACATGTTCCCAAGTTCGTTTGGATTTCATATCAAACAGACAGTGGTAGATGCAAGTATGTGCCCTACAAATGCACACATAGAAATACACTTTATTGAAATATTTACAGATACTATACATTTATACCTCGTAAGGGTTTATACATTTTTATATCCGTTTTATTTATATCCTGATGATCTGCCTTTTTGCAGTTAAAATAATAAAGTTTTACCGCCTCATATAAATTGCGAACGAGTATGGCTTATTGGCACGTCAGCAGCCCACAGCACAAAACGTGAAGAGGAAGATTGAAACAGGAAAGAAAAGAATTCAGTAAAGTTCATAACTTTTATTAGCAAGTATATACTTATTATATTACTTTGGTCAGAGGTTCTCAAACCGTTTCCCTATAAACAGAAATCTGTTAATATAGAGGGGTCACCGTTCCCGAGTTAAGTTGTTTCACGACAAATGATAAATAGGGAATGACCAGAGAGATATTCCGGTCTGTTCTACTGTAAACCGAATCGTTCCTAAATCGAATAAATAACTTTTTTGTGTTTTAGAAACTACTCGATTTGGCCAGAGGTGATATTAACTATCAGCAAAAAATCTGCCCTACATTGTCAGCTGGTGATTGAAAAAATCCATAAAAATAATTGAAATTTCATTAACAACAAAATTTTATTTAAAATGTTCGAAGCATTTTTTGTGAGTTACAGTGGCGTTGGAAATCGGAAAACGCATAAGGTAAACATATTCAGAAAATAATTCTTCATACCTGGATAATTTTTTCTAAGCTACACTTAATTTTATTAAAATAATAAAAATAAAGACTTTAAACTTTAAATTCTAATATTTTTTTGAAGTCTATTCACTGATTTATTACAGGTGATTTTTTATTTGGAACAGGTAAATTTGCTTTCGAGGACACTAAAAATGTTAATGCGATTTGAAAACCAAGATGTTCACTCGCAAGCAGTTTACAATCAAGCCTGATTCAATTTTTAGAATTTTTTATTTTACAACTGCCGGAGGTAGGGATCGAACCATTGATCTCGGTTATTTGTAGTTTACAAAATTTTTGTTGAAAAAGTGCATTTGTGGATTTCATTACCGAGTTCTTCTTACAAATTTAAATTAATTAAAGATTCTCATTTACTTTGAATTTTTAGTTCTAGCGAACTATTTTTATAAAATAAAATAATTTTTATAGCACCTCTAGTTGTTTCATAAAAATTGTGCTAAGGATTCCCTGATGATCTGCTTTAGCATTTAGTGGTATATCCATATGACTCAGTTGACAGCCTCACTAATACGCTTATATACATAATGGTATTACTACCGATTTAGAACAACTAAAAAGTATTTTCCGCTATAAGTTTTGCAGAATCTGAAATAAACTCTCTTCTTATTCTTGGCAGAATCTGAAATAAATTCTTTTCTTATTAAGATTGGCGGAATGCCACAAATAATAATAAGTTACATTAATGTTAATTCAATCTAGTTAAAGCCCACATTTACAAATTTTGATTCGCTATATCGATTATCCACTGTGTTACCTAAAAGCAAATTTTGTAAACATAAGCCCTTTCGAACTCTTAACTCTAAGCGATGTGTTATAGTGTTTTCACACCTAAAGTTAAAACCTGGTTTTAACTTAAAACCTACAAACAGCTGATTTTGTGTTCACATACAATTTTTTTAAAATCAGGTTTTATAATACAGTTTGTCAAATAAATTTGTTAATGATAAAATAAATTTTTTGTAGAAGTAGGTGTGTTTGTTGTAATTATTCTTCCCACATTTATTTGACAAACTGTACGACAGCTATTATTGTTTATAGAAAAAATAAGAAATTTTACAAATGTGTTTTAAAATTGAAATGATTTTACATTTTGTGAATGTGAATGAGTTATCAGCTGTTTTCAATCTTTCTAACTTGGTAGCACTGAATATGTACTGTATAAAACAAGGTTGTATTTCATAAAATCTACTTTAAACCAAATCAAAAAAGATTTTAAAAGGGTTTTATGAGAATTATTTTGTGTGGTAAAACCACGTTTTAAGAATCGGTTTTAAAGTTAAAACCAAATTTTGTTTTAAAACCATATTTTATCCTCACTGTGAAAACACTATTATGTGTTAACTATGGAGCATTTGCGATAGTCAATATAAAAAAATATTTTAAAAAGATAGTCGTAGATAATTTCGCTTTAATACAATAAAAATCGCTTTAATTTGGATTTGATTGCGATTTTATACAGAAGTTTAATTTAATGCGCCAATATTTTGTTAAAATGAGGACATTTTCAAGGATATTTTTGAAAAGCAGTTTTAAGGTAATTTTGTTTGTGTTTTCAGTTAACTTTTCATGCGTTTTATGTACTTTAAATACAAATTGGTTAGAACAGCTCAGTGACTTTTAAAGTTTTCGACAATCGTTGCAGTTAAACGCCAATATTTGGCAGAACCCCTCGTTGTAGTTCAAAGCAAGTAGTTGCCAGTAACGCTGAAGTAATTCGCTATCTTAGCCTTGAGATAAATTATAAAAAAAAACTGAGGCGAATATTCGTAAGAATACCAGCCAGGCAGGATAAAACCAGTTGCCTGTGTTTAAAGCGGTCCAGCCAAATAACACTGGCAAGTGGGAACCTCTGCAAACGAGAATAGTAAAGTTATTAACTCAAATACAATTTTTAGCAGTTTTCATATTGAAGTATTTTCATATACTCGAAAATAAGTACAAAAAAAAAAAAAAAATAAAGTTTTATTTCGTTTTGTTTTGTTTTTTCTTTTGAAACAATAAAAGAAAATCTCAGTGAGTTACTTATACATGCTACGCCCACAATGATTTCCATTTCAATTGGAACGGTCTTCTGCTGTTCTGTGCACATCTAATTCATACTCCATAAAAGAATAAAAGAAAGAGATTTTTTTCATATTCATCAGCAATAAACGTTTATATATTTTTTTATTTGCGTTTTCTTTTAGCTTTTCTTGTTAACATTTTCATTTTTTACAACATCTATATGGGAAAATACGTAGCTAAACACACACACATACTCACACTCCTGTGCATGCACACAAGAGCAGTGAGTGCTTAGCAGGAGGAAGTAACACTCGACTGGAATCAGTATACATATATATGTTGCGGCAGTTGGGGATGGCACAAAATGTGGTAACATATTTGGCTTTTTTATTTACGAGGACTCAGCGGAAGTTGAACGTTTCAAATGCAATCATAATAATAATAATGAAATGATCGCTGCAAACAACTGACGACATTGCCAAAGGATTTATTATTTTATATTAGTAATTTGTTTTCAACTTTAGTTGTGCCACTCTGCTTTCTGTTTAAGCAGAGGGGGTGGCAGCTTAGATGTATGTATGTGTGTATATGTATGCATATGCACACGTATTCTTATATTTAAAATTTGATTTGGCGAAGCAGTTTCCATTCAAGTAAAGCAGTCAACGAGGCAGGATACGTGACATTAAAACTACTGAATATTAAATTTTTAATCCAACAATTTTTTTTTTGTTTTTGTTCGTAATTTTTCAACTTGGCATTACTTAAGTTTTTCCGCCTTCTCAGTTTTAGGTCACTTTAGAACTTTAAGTAAATCCTTATTTTCTTTTAACCAGTTTAAGGATTTTTTTTTATATATATAAAAACACACACATGTTTACTTTTGTCAAATGTAATAATTCCATCAGAAGTTAACTAAATCGGTAACGAAAAATCGTAAAATAAAACATTTTCTTGTAAATGAAAAATAGAACTTAAACTCGATAAAACAAAATAAAAATACTACTATATAAGAGGATCGGGGAAAAGCTATAACAAAACTTTAAGTAAACATTTTAACAATTTTACATTTTAGATTTAGAAATTTCAGTTTTCATTTGTAATTTTTCTCTATTAAATTACTTTCACTAATTTTGTTGCTTTTTATTTCAAAAATTCGTTGAATTTAATTTTTTTCTCCTTTTTTTTTAAAACAAACTTAGCTTGCAAAGCTTTCGCCTTGAGCGCAGGAAAATAACCAGGCTATAGGCAGGTATCGAACATGTGAACTACTGTTTAGTAGGCAGCGCATTATTCATTCGCCTATGGAGGCAGCCTAGGAGGCACCTAAGTTTTTCCATTAAAGGATTTATTTTCCAAGGACAAGGAGAATTCGTATGACAGCAAGATAATTCGAACTGTCGTCACCTGACAAATAACAAATAAAGCACGCCTTAAATATATTCCATTTACTAAAGAAGCACTTTAAATATAAACATTATCAATGTAAAATGTTGTTAACATTAATTAAATATTTAATTAATGTAGTCTAGTTAGTCTGCTTTTAGTTGTCGCTTAAAGATACTTTCTATTATCTGTAGATAGTGGTGGAATGCCGTTTCATTAAATGTTAATTCAATTCTGTTAAAGGCCACATTGGCAGTTAATCTCCCCACCCCCAAAAAAATTTTATTCTATTTAGAAAAGAGATTACAAATTTTGATTCGCTATATCGATTATCCACTCTGTTACCTAAAAGCAATTTTGTAACCACAGGCCGTTTGGAACTCTTTACTCTTAGCGATGTGTTATGTGTTAACTACAGAGCGTTTGCGATTTTCATTATAAAAATATATTTTAAAAAGATAGTCGTAGATAATTTTGCTTTAAGACAATAAAAATCGCTTTAATTTGGATTTGATTGCGATTTTCTACACAAGTTTAATTTAATGCGCCAATATTTTGTTAAAATGAGGACATTTTCAAGGATATTTTTCAAACGTAGTTTTAAAGCAATTTTGTTTGTGTTTTCAGTTAATTTTTCATGTCCTTTAAGTCGTTGAAATACGAGCCTTCTATAGTAGTTAAGTAATCTTTAACGCTTTCGACAATCGTTGGGTTGGCAGTAACTCTGAGCTGATTCATTATGTTACACTTGACACCTTCAATTTCTAGTTAATATAATTTCAGACCATATAAAGAACTTGCATTTGTAAAAAACGAGGTATACAAATATTTTTTTAATGAATTTTGTACATTTTGGATATTAAGAATGAAATATCCTTTTTAAATTTTAATAATTTCGGTGTTATTTGATTCGTTTGCGTCTTAATGTACAGCAAAATCTTGTCTGTTGGCAAAGAAAATTATTCTTTCAGGAAACAGCTGTAAATTGTCAAAAACAGCTGATTTTAAATAACACTGATTTTAAAGCGACAAAATGTTGCTGTATAACTTGTTTTGTAACGTCAGTGTTAAGTCGTTTGCTAGACTACATACTACACTATATAATATATATTTTCGATTTTACCTATTTATTTTTACATAATTGTTTTAATTCTCCAAGTCCATTTTCTTACAAATTGCTATTGTCAGAAGCGTTATATGGGAAATAACTTACAAGTCATCAACCTTAACCGCCCTCATCAATAACTTCAACAGACATTTTTGTTGAAGTAATTTGAGATTCCATTGAATGTAAATTCAGTTTCATCACATCCTCCTCCTCGCGTTTATTAAATCAGTATTATTGATTTCAACAAACGACAAGAACTCATTTATTATAACGATGTTGTGTTTTGATGGCGTTTTCTACGCCATACACTGGTTGAAAAATATGGACATTCCTCTTTCCCTAATAGCGAATCAACGTTGAATGTGTGTCAGTATACTTTTGAGTAATGGAATTTTAACCCCAATTTGTTAATGAGTTTGCTCCAAGTTTGTTAAATTAGTGGCCCTTCGCTAATGTGGAGAAACATTTTCAGCACTGAAGGAGGTAAATATGAAAGAAAGAGTTTATATTTCATAAATCATTAAAAGGGGCGCGTTACCATTTCCACAGCCATTTCATTTCCCTCATAAGGCAGGAATATGTATTGGCATATGGATTGTTGGCAGGAATATTGGAAATGTGCCCTGTCGAATGATTAATTAATAAGTTTTACATTTAATAGACACAACAGGTGGCTGCCTTTTATGATTTTAATTGTGGCGATATTAAAGGATTAAAACTTAAATAGTATTATATTTCACTTTAAACACTCTGTTATATTATTAAAGGATTATTTACACATTAATTGGTATTATCCATCAAAATAAAAAGTATTAAAAAGTATGAAAAAAAAAAACAGAGATTAAATGGGCTTATATTTTTCTGTTACAGTAGCCGCTATTCAAAGGCACATTTACACGATGTGTTTTTTGACTGAGACTTTTAAATTTAGACGATGGGTTTTTTACACTTGAGACTCATGCTTCCATATGAGCCGGTGCCTTTGTGTACTTTCCGCACGGTTGAAATTATCTAAAAGTGGAAAAACGCTAAAGAATTAATGAAAGGCAAATTGTTCAATGCCTCTAATGAATCAGCTGATCGGTTTTATTATTTGAAAACAGTGCAAATGCTTGCCGAATTTAAAAGACACGAAGTGCTAAGTTATCTTGATATGTATGAAAATATGTATACTCTATTCTAAAATAGTTCTATTAAAGCTATTTCCCATTTTCTTTCCAGAAAACATCACTGTTATGAACAGCTGTTTGCAAATTTATTGTATGGCGAAAATTTCTGCGGCTTGCAAATACAAAACATAAATAACATACGGAAATCTTTTAAATTTTCTGTAAGCAGATATTTGCGCCAACAAGGCGCTAGTACGGTAGATTACGGACCCAGCTAAGTACGCTTAACAACAATTTTATAGCGCGTTTGAGTCATACACACCTGTAGGCCAAATATAGTTGGCTCTGTACTTGATGTTTAATGCATATAGCGGCCTGGAGACGATCAAAAAAAGTCATCAATCACAAGGTTGTGTGCGTGCGGTCGTTGTTTTTCGGGTACACGTATTTGTTGTCGGCTCTGATTGAAGAAAATCAAAAAGTTTTGATTTTTATTTTGACGGCTGATTTTTTGTACGTCTCCATTTGTGCTTGACAAAAAAATTTCATTTTTCTGTGTTTTTCGTCGCAACAACATCGCGGGAAAGTAGTAAAAGAAAAATAATTTGTTTTGTGTTTTTCACCTGTGTCGTGTTCTTTTTTTCATAAAAAAATAAAAAGATAAATAAAATAAAAATATAAAATTGCAAGTAAAGCAAATATTTTTCAATTGTGCTGTGCTTTTACCGCAAGAACTGTTAATGTAAAAAATTTTAAATTTTGCTTTGGTATTTTCACAAAGGTAAATAAAACAGTTTCGAACAAAACTTGAAATATGGAAAAAAGTGTTGACGAACAAAAGTTCATATACCGATTTATAGAAAATTACCAAAACTTGCCAGCTTTATGGAACATAAAGCTGGAAGCATACAGCAATCGGGATGAAAAAAAAAAGCAATATGAAATATTGCTGGATATTTATAAGGAACAATATCCCAATGCGACAATTGATGATGTGAAGAAAAAAATTAATATTTTGCGCACCAATTTTCGTCGAGAAAAACAAAGATTAGCTGAATGCAGCAGAAGTGGAGCTGGAACCGACGACTCGCAAGAATCTACTTTATTTTATTATAACGAATTAGATTTTCTGACCGACGTCGAAAAACCTTGCTCATCAAAAAGCACAACGGTAAGTTAAAAATTCTAAATAAAGAAGATATTATTCCCCTTAAGCAAAATAAAAATTTCATTTGGTTTATTTTTTATGATTTTATTATCCAATTTTTAAATCAATAATTACATGTTTGTCAATTCAGAAATTTAGTTTGCCAAGGCACTGCTCCCTCAGCTATAAAATATTCTGCAAAATTATCTCGAGTTTGTTTCGCTTTATTCGATGAGTTTCTTATATGAGTATGCTCTATAGCATTGAGGTCAATGTTTTCGCGCCACGTTCCGTTGAAAAAATTACCAGTGGAGATATCTTCTTTATCTACTAAATCTGTAAATATGTATGATTTTTTCTTGCGCAAAAAGTTGTGCAGATAACAGCAGGCTAATACAATTGTTTTTGCTTTTTCTGGTTCTACTGATATTGTAGTTTGTAGAACACCAAACCTTGACACAAGTATTCCGAAAACATTTTCCACAATTCTGCGGGCTCTGCTTAGTCTATAATTAAATATCCGTTCTTTGCTTGTAAAGCTGGTGCCAGAAAATGGTTTTATGATATTTTCATGCATTTGGAAGGCATTATCCCCAACAAAAACATATGGCAGTACTTTGCTACTATTTGGCAATTGCGTTGGTTGCGGAATTTTCAAAGATTTGGTGTAAATTGCTTTACCAAAGTCTGTGTTTTTTATAACACCTCCATCAGAGATGCGTCCGTTCGTTCCAACATCAGCCACAATAAATTCATAGTTGGCATTAACTGTTGCCATTACAACAATACTAAAAAATTTTTTGTAATTGTAGTACATTGATCCACTGTCATGTGGTTTCTTAATAGCAATATGTTTGCCATCGATTGCTCCTATACAGTTCGGGAAATTCCAATTGTGGTCAAAGCCTTTTGCTATTGTTTTCCACTCCGACTCTGTTTCTGGTACCTGTTAAAAATAATATAAATATTTAGTATATTATTATTCAATTATGTTTATTTTTATGTTTTCAGGCAGCATTTAAAGAGAACACAAAACCAAATGCAAAAAGAAAGCCTAACCCAGCTGATGTTTTAATAGAAATTGCAACCAAAAAATTTTTAAGTGGAGAAAAAAAGACAAATGTCATCACTGATTCCTGGGCACTGAAAATGGAAAGGATGACGAAAGAACAAAGAATTCTTTGCGAGAAGTTTATCGATGACATAATGTTTGAGGGTCAAATGGGTACCTTGCACCGTAATTCAGTTGCAATTAATTCTGTCTGCCATTGTCAAACATCATTTAGAGGGATCAGCTCTACACCAGTGTCAAATTTTTCAAAAAGCAACAGCAATATATCATTAGAAGACAGTTGTCCAAACTCCGAAATTCAAAATTTTTTTTCTACCTTTACAGAATAATTTAATTTTCCAATATATTACTTACCTTAATAAAACTGGACAGACATGTGCAAATAGCTTCACAAGTTTCAATAATTATTAATCCAAGGGATCTTGGGGAAATTGCGGTTATAAACTTGAGATCTTCAAATTTATCTCCAGTCGCCAAAAATCTCAATGTGGCTGACAAACGCATGTTGGCAGCAATTGCTTCTCGCATCACTGTATTTTGTTTTTCAATAAAAGGCCTCACCATAAATAGCAGTTCATCGAATGTTTGGGAATCCATACGCAAAAAATTGCCATAATCATCTTCACAATTAAGCCTAAATTCCTTTAAAAGATTTTCGTGGGTAAATTGATTCCTTTTTTCATACCAACTTTTCATCCAAATTTTCTTCTTTTTCTTATCTTGTTGCTTTTTTTTCAACATCACTGCACACAAAGTCAACAATAATTCATAGTCCGACATTTTTTCAATATGTTCACTACAACAGCAAAATACAAATTGTGATTGAAGCTTTTATTTGTACGTCTCTTTCAAATGCTACAATCACACGACACCCACACATATGCAATGATTGATGCTTTATTTTGATCGTCTCCAGGGCCCTTATAAAAAGTTCTTTTTCAGTGTTGCAATTTTAAGTAGCGATATTAAGTTGCCAAAGGTATAAAAGCACATAAGAAAGAGCGAAGAAGCAGACTGTTTATGCATATGGAAATGTATTTGCACAGATAGACTTCATGTGGGCTAAAGTGATCCCTTAAAGAATCTTTAAGTAAAATTTTTAGTAAAACTTTCTTTTGGTAATAAGCAACGATCAATGTAATCGAATAACAATTCTTGACTAGACAGGGTGTTAATAGGGAATCGCCTGTGCCAGCTGTTAGCCGTTAGTGGTACGTGTTTCAGACTTGCTTTACTATAACTTTAATAATATTATATTATTCGCACTATGAAATCCAAAATAATAAAATTAAAAATAAAAATATAGAAATCTAAAGCCACAACGAAAGGAAGAAAAAAAATCATAGTGCAAAAATGCAGCATATCGTTGGTCTCAAGTAGAAAGGCCCTAACGCGGATCTTTGTATAGTCAGTTTGTGCATTAAGGCGTTTCCACTGGATACCAACGATATAAACAAAACACTTCCCTATTTTCATTCATGCGTATGACTTTTAATAAATAAAAAGAATTGATATGATGGCAGATTGTCGCTAACGATAGTCTACTGTAAAGGCTTGGGGGTTGTTCGCTATAAATTATCTTACGTAAGCAAACCAGAACTGTAAAGTTGAGAAGATTTTCAAATGAGATTCCAAGTAACTGCTTCGAGAAGAGTGATATTCTAGATCGCCTATCCGAATCATACTCATAAAGGATAATGTGGTTGTAGGCGACGTTTAATTTCCTCTTACTATTAGAGACACAGCTGTCGAAAAACTAACACCCGTACAGTGGGACCGGAACTAAGTAAGTTGTAGCAGTGAGAATTGTTATCCTGATTGCAGTGCAATGTTGTGTGAATCATATAGTATGCCCTCACCACGGAGGAGGTGCGACCTTAAGCAAAATTAATACGATTGGTTAAAATAAACAGCCAAATTTTCGACACGGAACACTATTTGAATCTTTTGGTTATGAATAAATATACATATGTATATGTATATATATAATTAGGATTCTGCAACAGACCATGTGTGGACCCCCACTATAAACATTATAAAGTAAACATTATAAAGTTCCAAGTAAGTCTGTTAGTCATTAACGACTGTTAAACACCATGTTTAGTCCAACTGTCGTATAAATTGTTTAGAAAAACATTTGCTTTTAATTGAAAGCTTCAAGTTGTTTTCTATTCAGTGGCTCACGATTCTGCAAGTTTTCATTTCACTTTCAAGTGAAGAGATTAGTCGTTTGGCGAAGTTTGTGTCCACATTGCCCACAGAGAAGTTTTTTAAAGAAACTACTTTGCTAAAACAAAAAAGCATGTTTAGTGATTTTTTTTTTTTTTTTTTTTTTATATATATATATATATTAAGAACAGGAGCTTTTTTCGTTTCGGACTTCTTACTTGGTACTCGTATTAGGATATTGAAGTGAACATACAGAAATGTGCTCGCTCATTCAATAAAGCTGTAAAAGTAGGAAAAACTTTTTCTTTTTTTTTTTTTTTACACATGTAAAACATGGAACTGATACGGATAAATGAAATTCTTTAGCACTGTGACGTACGTAATTTGTTGCTGTTACACATGTCAGTTTATGCCACCTCCCACTGACGGCAAACATGCAGTTGCTATAGAAATAAGAGAAGACAAAATTCAGTAAACAAAATTTCAACTATCGGGAATAATTGCAAATTCGTACACGTCCTGCTCTAAGCCGAAGGGGGGTAAAGATTCAAAGTTGGTAGACAAAACTTACATACCAAATATGGTCACGTACAAGTTCAGTTCTCATTGAAATGTTACTGAATTCAAATGAATGTTACAACAGGGGAGAGAGGAATGGGTGCTAAGGGAACGATAACATATTGCTAACTTTATATCTCTTATTTGAAACCGACAAGAAACAAAACAGGAAATCAAATTGGTTTTAAAATGATAGATGACAATATTAGCAGCATAGAAAAGCTTCATAGCAGAGGAATTAATTTTTTTTTTAATTTACTTTTTTCCTTTTCGATTTTGCTTGCCTGTCGTACAAGTTTTATATTAATTTTCCATTGAAATATTATCATTATGGTGTCTGTCGTTTCCTGTATTTCTGATGTATTCCATTATTCCATCATTTACACTATTGCTAGCATTTCATTTTAACTGTCTTAAGGACACTATTAAATGTCGGAAAGGATGGCATGTCAACAATTCTAAACAAATAGAAAATTTGAAAAAATGTAAATTTAACAAGAAAGAGAATCAATTTTTATTTTAAAAAAAATTGAGGGCCACACTATTATATTTTTTTTTTTTTTTGTTTATTTCAATATTTTATAACTTTTTCATTTACAGGAAGAAAAATAAAGTAAAAAACGAATCATGAATGTAAAACAAACAGCTGATAATTCGCACAGCAACTGAATAGCCTTATTAATGTGTATTCATTTATTTTAGCCAATTCGCATTCCACTTCTCTGTTTTACCGACAAGAAAAAATAATCTATTGAATAATTAAATTAAGATACTAAAGAGACTTGTCCTGTTGCAGAGTAGAAGAAGTATCCGCTTGTGATAACATCACGCCTCTTACTGCATTGCCCAAAAGCAACACCCTATTATTCGAAACTATTTGTAACTTTCAGAAATCTAATTAAAGTACAGACTATTCAAGTTACATTTTATAATTCTGCTTGGTAAAAAACTTAATCCAATGGAGTCTACATTGTATGGACTCCCAGATCATATTGAGTTAAACGTCAGATGTCTTGTTCTGGTGCCTAAAGAAAAAATACTTAATTGCACAAGATAAGAATAATAATTTCATTAATTGCTGGGTATTAAAAATAATAAATTCGGGTTCAAGCCGCCGCTGATATAACTGACTGATGCCATTGAGAACGCCTCCTGGAAACATCCTGAAGTAGCCTTCGATGGATTGCTATACAGGGAATAGAAATTATTATAAACAGCAACTGAATATGATTTCTAATGTTTATTAATTTATTTGATATTGCTCGTTAATCGATAAACCGATTTATTATGCAATCGATTAATATTTGAAAACGACAACAATTTTGTAGCAGTTAGCGAAAGTGAGCTGAATTGATGGAAACGATTATTCCTACAAACAAATATTTTTAAATAAACTTTTTTTTAAAGCAAAGCTTTCGGCTTAAGGGCATGCAAACACACAGGGGCCAGACAGGCGACCTCCGGTTTACTAGGCTGCGCATTTTTCATTCGCCTATGTTGGCACGATATTGTTTGCCGTGACTCTTTTTGAGCGAGTGAAATTGCTTTTTCCGCAAAGCTCATTTTGCGAATAAGGACGACTTCATCGGCTAACACTCCGCATGGGAATTTTCTCTTGTAATTGTTAGAATTATTTACTGATAATGTAGGGATACTATGAAAAAAAATTTATATTTCTGTTTATAAAAAAGTTAATGGGGGTTCCCCCCGTTCTTACTACGATATTTTGTATAAATATTTTACAGCGGATTAAATTATTAAAAAATTTTTTTTTTTAATTTCTGTTTATTAAAAATATTAAAGACTGCTTTGAGGCTGCTACAGATTTCTCTTTTTGCTGACTAGCTTGTTGTAAGCGATTTTTTGGCGCAGTCCTTAATTTTTTGGGTGCACAAATTAGAAATCATTATGAATAGAATCATGATTTTTTAATTTCTATTTGTTTTTAAATACCACTTTCTTTTCTTTTTGCTGAGCTGCCTGATGCGACTACTTTTGCAGTGTAGTCCCCAATGTATTGGGTGCATAAAAGTGAAATGATTGCAAATTAAAACGCGAACAGGAGACCGTTAAATTTATAATTCTAAAGTCTTTAAGTAAAAGTATGCGCTCGAAGTTAAAGATGTATGAAGAAATATAAGCAGCTTAAGAATTATGTACGTATGGTTCTTAAAAATTCCGAAAAAATATATAATCCGTAGCTCTATGATAGTTAACATATGGTGCTTTTAAATAAGCAAACACAAGCAAGAATTACAAAAAAGAAAACGGAAAAATATCTGAGATAAATTTCTTTGTTAGTTGTGTTATTCAAACGCTGACGCCCAACTTAAAATTTTTATTTTCATAAATCCCTTAGCAGCCCGTCAGTCTGCCAAACAACTGACTCCCTCATTCCACATCAATGAACCAACCTTAAGCGCACATATTCCTTTATTGCATTTAAGATAAATGATCACCTTTTGTTTTCTTTTCTATACGATTCTCCAAGGAAAGCGAGTCACAACCTTCTATAATGTGGCAGGAGGAAGAACGAATTGGTCACGTACACTCTATTTGGCATTAATACCACCGTAGTAGGAGAGACACACTGCTCGTAAGGAGCATTCCTTAAGACTGTTGCTTTCGGTATCACCTCAAATTTTATTTGCCATCTTTTAATTTTTCTTTTTCGTTTTTGAATATTTTAGAATTTTAAAATTCAGGACGTACCGCACCGGCTTAAACGTTTTAGAAATCTATTTTTCACAAAAACTTGCACCTCACCGTAAAAATGTGTGTGGGTGTGTGTGTATGTGCGCATACATAATTACGTGCCCAGTAGGATGAATTGATATTATTTACATTACAGCTGTTGTCATTTTTGCAAGTCGTGCCGTCACAGAGTTGGTGAAGTGGTGGAAGCAGCGTCTTAATGATACCATCACCTACTTGTATGGCAACTGCAACCAATGTCAAGCTTCAATCCACCCACACACACGCACACACACATACACGAACATCTTTTCACAGGCTTTTGCTAAGAAGACATCATATGGTTTCCGCCGGTGGAAAGACAATCTGGATTTCCCAATGAGTTTCTTTGACGTCTGTGTGTGTGTGTGTGTGTGTGTGTGTGTGTGCAATCAATGGATGGGAATGCATTTTCACCATTTTCGGCAAAAGAATTACTTAATAAAAATTAATTTAATTACTTTTAAATTTAATCAACTTAAGGAGTAATTCAAGGAGAAAGGAATATTGGATTTGCCAATTGAATCACATTGTCCTTCAATCATCGAAAGATGTTCGAACGAAAGACTGGAACGTCGTTAGCATTTCATTCATTGCGTGTGGAATGCTCAAGTAATCCAGCAATGAAAAAGTACCGGACTGATAATTAAAAATATTAAAATTCAGACGAATAATCGCATGAATAATATATAAAAAATTTATTCGAATAGAGAGACTTTTTTTCGCAAGTCATATTTAAGAAGTCTACAAAACCAGGGAAAGAGTACAGCATTTCATATCGCTCAGAATAACAGAATTACATACACATATAAAATACAACGTGTCTTAAAAGGAAGTCTATATTTTGAGATTCATTATAGTAAAATCTCTACAGTGTATTTGGGAATTTATTTGTTAAGAACAAATTAGTCTCAGTGCATTCTGAATTCTATAAATTGAAATGTGTGTGAAGTTAAATTTCGAAATTTATCACCCCCGACACAAACCACATGATTTAACAGACTTCTGTTAAGGCAATAACATAGCTCTGTTAGAGTTGTAATTCAGGGAGTGCACATTCTAAATAGAATTCCGACCACATTTATTAATGGAATAAAAAAATTAATGGTGCTACAAGTGGGCAACTAGAAGTAGTTTGCAAATACCGCAGAACCGATTAGCAACACGCGGTGGCAGTCAAGTTTTTCTACGTTTAGAAATTATACACATCCTTAAAGAAAAAGTTCAAATTCCAAAAGAATTCCACGGAATTTAATTTCTTAATTTTTTTTTGCATTTTTAAAAAAATTTGGAATTCCATTAAAGGATGAATTCTTTATTCCTTAGTGGTTTTTTGCCGTCCAACTCATTCCTTTCTCCTCGAATTACTCCTTAAGTTGAATTCCAAACGTGAAAATATAATAAAATGACAAAAACTTGACCAGAAGTAAAAGAGATGCGTAATTTGATGAAACTGTTCTTCTGCAAGTCATCCTTAAATGAAATTTCAAATTTTTTTAAGCTGAACTCGGGTTTATATTACTTTTACTAGCTGATTTTTTATCTCAGAATAGGAGTATATTTCTTCCATATTTGCCAGTAATTGAAAAATATAAAAAATTGCGATTTTTATAAGGTAGCTACCTTAGTGATTTTTAGGCGTCCAACTCATTCCTTTCTCCTTGAATTACTCCTTCAGTTGAATTCCAAACGTGAAAATATCATAAAATGGCAAAAACTTAACTAAAAGTAAACGGGATGCGCAATTTGATGAAACTATTCTTCTGCAAGTCATCCTTAAATGAAATTTCAAATTTTTTTAAGCTGAACTCGGGTTTATATTACTTTTACTAGCTGATTTTTTATCTCAGAATAGGAGTATATTTCTTCCATATTTGCCAGTAATTGAAAAATATAAAAAATTGCGATTTTTATAAGGTAGCTACCTTAGTGATTTTTAGGCGTCCAACTCATTCCTTTCTCCTTGAATTACTCCTTCAGTTGAATTCCAAACGTGAAAATATCATAAAATGGCAAAAACTTAACTAAAAGTAAACGGGATGCGCAATTTGATGAAACTATTCTTCTGCAAGTCATCCTTAAATGAAATTTCAAATTTTTTTAAGCTGAACTCGGGTTTATATTACTTTTACTAGCTGATTTTTTATCTCAGAATAGGAGTATATTTCTTCCATATTTGCCAGTAATTGAAAAATATAAAAAATTGCGATTTTTATAAGGTAGCTACCTTAGTGATTTTTAGGCGTCCAACTCATTCCTTTCTCCTTGAATTACTCCTTCAGTTGAATTCCAAACGTGAAAATATCATAAAATGGCAAAAACTTAACTAAAAGTAAACGGGATGCGCAATTTGATGAAACTATTCTTCTGCAAGTCATCCTTAAATGAAATTTCAAATTTTTTTAAGCTGAACTCGGGTTTATATTACTTTTACTAGCTGATTTTTTATCTCAGAATAGGAGTATATTTCTTCCATATTTGCCAGTAATTGAAAAATATAAAAAATTGCGATTTTTATAAGGTAGCTACCTTAGTGATTTTTAGGCGTCCAACTCATTCCTTTCTCCTTGAATTACTCCTTCAGTTGAATTCCAAACGTGAAAATATCATAAAATGGCAAAAACTTAACTAAAAGTAAACGGGATGCGCAATTTGATGAAACTATTCTTCTGCAAGTCATCCTTAAATGAAATTTCAAATTTTTTTAAGCTGAACTCGGGTTTATATTACTTTTACTAGCTGATTTTTTATCTCAGAATAGGAGTATATTTCTTCCATATTTGCCAGTAATTGAAAAATATAAAAAATTGCGATTTTTATAAGGTAGCTACCTTAGTGATTTTTAGGCGTCCAACTCATTCCTTTCTCCTTGAATTACTCCTTCAGTTGAATTCCAAACGTGAAAATATCATAAAATGGCAAAAACTTAACTAAAAGTAAACGGGATGCGCAATTTGATGAAACTATTCTTCTGCAAGTCATCCTTAAATGAAATTTCAAATTTTTTTAAGCTGAACTCGGGTTTATATTACTTTTACTAGCTGATTTTTTATCTCAGAATAGGAGTATATTTCTTCCATATTTGCCAGTAATTGAAAAATATAAAAAATTGCGATTTTTATAAGGTAGCTACCTTAGTGATTTTTAGGCGTCCAACTCATTCCTTTCTCCTTGAATTACTCCTTCAGTTGAATTCCAAACGTGAAAATATCATAAAATGGCAAAAACTTAACTAAAAGTAAACGGGATGCGCAATTTGATGAAACTATTCTTCTGCAAGTCATCCTTAAATGAAATTTCAAATTTTTTTAAGCTGAACTCGGGTTTATATTACTTTTACTAGCTGATTTTTTATCTCAGAATAGGAGTATATTTCTTCCATATTTGCCAGTAATTGAAAAATATAAAAAATTGCGATTTTTATAAGGTAGCTACCTTAGTGATTTTTAGGCGTCCAACTCATTCCTTTCTCCTTGAATTACTCCTTCAGTTGAATTCCAAACGTGAAAATATCATAAAATGGCAAAAACTTAACTAAAAGTAAACGGGATGCGCAATTTGATGAAACTATTCTTCTGCAAGTCATCCTTAAATGAAATTTCAAATTTTTTTAAGCTGAACTCGGGTTTATATTACTTTTACTAGCTGATTTTTTATCTCAGAATAGGAGTATATTTCTTCCATATTTGCCAGTAATTGAAAAATATAAAAAATTGCGATTTTTATAAGGTAGCTACCTTAGTGATTTTTAGGCGTCCAACTCATTCCTTTCTCCTTGAATTACTCCTTCAGTTGAATTCCAAACGTGAAAATATCATAAAATGGCAAAAACTTAACTAAAAGTAAACGGGATGCGCAATTTGATGAAACTATTCTTCTGCAAGTCATCCTTAAATGAAATTTCAAATTTTTTTAAGCTGAACTCGGGTTTATATTACTTTTACTAGCTGATTTTTTATCTCAGAATAGGAGTATATTTCTTCCATATTTGCCAGTAATTGAAAAATATAAAAAATTGCGATTTTTATAAGGTAGCTACCTTAGTGATTTTTAGGCGTCCAACTCATTCCTTTCTCCTTGAATTACTCCTTCAGTTGAATTCCAAACGTGAAAATATCATAAAATGGCAAAAACTTAACTAAAAGTAAACGGGATGCGCAATTTGATGAAACTATTCTTCTGCAAGTCATCCTTAAATGAAATTTCAAATTTTTTTAAGCTGAACTCGGGTTTATATTACTTTTACTAGCTGATTTTTTATCTCAGAATAGGAGTATATTTCTTCCATATTTGCCAGTAATTGAAAAATATAAAAAATTGCGATTTTTATAAGGTAGCTACCTTAGTGATTTTTAGGCGTCCAACTCATTCCTTTCTCCTTGAATTACTCCTTCAGTTGAATTCCAAACGTGAAAATATCATAAAATGGCAAAAACTTAACTAAAAGTAAACGGGATGCGCAATTTGATGAAACTATTCTTCTGCAAGTCATCCTTAAATGAAATTTCAAATTTTTTTAAGCTGAACTCGGGTTTATATTACTTTTACTAGCTGATTTTTTATCTCAGAATAGGAGTATATTTCTTCCATATTTGCCAGTAATTGAAAAATATAAAAAATTGCGATTTTTATAAGGTAGCTACCTTAGTGATTTTTAGGCGTCCAACTCATTCCTTTCTCCTTGAATTACTCCTTCAGTTGAATTCCAAACGTGAAAATATCATAAAATGGCAAAAACTTAACTAAAAGTAAACGGGATGCGCAATTTGATGAAACTATTCTTCTGCAAGTCATCCTTAAATGAAATTTCAAATTTTTTTAAGCTGAACTCGGGTTTATATTACTTTTACTAGCTGATTTTTTATCTCAGAATAGGAGTATATTTCTTCCATATTTGCCAGTAATTGAAAAATATAAAAAATTGCGATTTTTATAAGGTAGCTACCTTAGTGATTTTTAGGCGTCCAACTCATTCCTTTCTCCTTGAATTACTCCTTCAGTTGAATTCCAAACGTGAAAATATCATAAAATGGCAAAAACTTAACTAAAAGTAAACGGGATGCGCAATTTGATGAAACTATTCTTCTGCAAGTCATCCTTAAATGAAATTTCAAATTTTTTTAAGCTGAACTCGGGTTTATATTACTTTTACTAGCTGATTTTTTATCTCAGAATAGGAGTATATTTCTTCCATATTTGCCAGTAATTGAAAAATATAAAAAATTGCGATTTTTATAAGGTAGCTACCTTAGTGATTTTTAGGCGTCCAACTCATTCCTTTCTCCTTGAATTACTCCTTCAGTTGAATTCCAAACGTGAAAATATCATAAAATGGCAAAAACTTAAGTAAAAGTAAACGGGATGCGCAATTTGATGAAACTATTCTTCTGCAAGTCATCCTTAAATGAAATTTCAAATTTTTTTAAGCTGAACTCGGGTTTATATTACTTTTACTAGCTGATTTTTTATCTCAGAATAGGAGTATATTTCTTCCATATTTGCCAGTAATTGAAAAATATAAAAAATTGCGATTTTTATAAGGTAGCTACCTTAGTGATTTTTAGGCGTCCAACTCATTCCTTTCTCCTTGAATTACTCCTTCAGTTGAATTCCAAACGTGAAAATATCATAAAATGGCAAAAACTTAAATAAAAGTAAACGGGATGCGCAATTTGATGAAACTATTCTTCTGCAAGTCATCCTTAAATGAAATTTCAAATTTTTTTAAGCTGAACTCGGGTTTACATTACTTTTACTAGCTGATTTTTTATCTCAGAATAGGAGTATATTTCTTCCATATTTGCCAGTAATTGAAAAATATAAAAAATTGCGATTTTTATAAGGTAGCTACCTTAGTGATTTTTAGGCGTCCAACTCATTCCTTTCTCCTTGAATTACTCCTTCAGTTGAATTCCAAACGTGAAAATATCATAAAATGGCAAAAACTTAACTAAAAGTAAACGGGATGCGCAATTTGATGAAACTATTCTTCTGCAAGTCATCCTTAAATGAAATTTCAAATTTTTTTAAGCTGAACTCGGGTTTATATTACTTTTACTAGCTGATTTTTTATCTCAGAATAGGAGTATATTTCTTCCATATTTGCCAGTAATTGAAAAATATAAAAAATTGCGATTTTTATAAGGTAGCTACCTTAGTGATTTTTAGGCGTCCAACTCATTCCTTTCTCCTTGAATTACTCCTTCAGTTGAATTCCAAACGTGAAAATATCATAAAATGGCAAAAACTTAACTAAAAGTAAACGGGATGCGCAATTTGATGAAACTATTCTTCTGCAAGTCATCCTTAAATGAAATTTCAAATTTTTTTAAGCTGAACTCGGGTTTATATTACTTTTACTAGCTGATTTTTTATCTCAGAATAGGAGTATATTTCTTCCATATTTGCCAGTAATTGAAAAATATAAAAAATTGCGATTTTTATAAGGTAGCTACCTTAGTGATTTTTAGGCGTCCAACTCATTCCTTTCTCCTTGAATTACTCCTTCAGTTGAATTCCAAACGTGAAAATATCATAAAATGGCAAAAACTTAACTAAAAGTAAACGGGATGCGCAATTTGATGAAACTATTCTTCTGCAAGTCATCCTTAAATGAAATTTCAAATTTTTTTAAGCTGAACTCGGGTTTATATTACTTTTACTAGCTGATTTTTTATCTCAGAATAGGAGTATATTTCTTCCATATTTGCCAGTAATTGAAAAATATAAAAAATTGCGATTTTTATAAGGTAGCTACCTTAGTGATTTTTAGGCGTCCAACTCATTCCTTTCTCCTTGAATTACTCCTTCAGTTGAATTCCAAACGTGAAAATATCATAAAATGGCAAAAACTTAACTAAAAGTAAACGGGATGCGCAATTTGATGAAACTATTCTTCTGCAAGTCATCCTTAAATGAAATTTCAAATTTTTTTAAGCTGAACTCGGGTTTATATTACTTTTACTAGCTGATTTTTTATCTCAGAATAGGAGTATATTTCTTCCATATTTGCCAGTAATTGAAAAATATAAAAAATTGCGATTTTTATAAGGTAGCTACCTTAGTGATTTTTAGGCGTCCAACTCATTCCTTTCTCCTTGAATTACTCCTTCAGTTGAATTCCAAACGTGAAAATATCATAAAATGGCAAAAACTTAACTAAAAGTAAACGGGATGCGCAATTTGATGAAACTATTCTTCTGCAAGTCATCCTTAAATGAAATTTCAAATTTTTTTAAGCTGAACTCGGGTTTATATTACTTTTACTAGCTGATTTTTTATCTCAGAATAGGAGTATATTTCTTCCATATTTGCCAGTAATTGAAAAATATAAAAAATTGCGATTTTTATAAGGTAGCTACCTTAGTGATTTTTAGGCGTCCAACTCATTCCTTTCTCCTTGAATTACTCCTTCAGTTGAATTCCAAACGTGAAAATATCATAAAATGGCAAAAACTTAACTAAAAGTAAACGGGATGCGCAATTTGATGAAACTATTCTTCTGCAAGTCATCCTTAAATGAAATTTCAAATTTTTTTAAGCTGAACTCGGGTTTATATTACTTTTACTAGCTGATTTTTTATCTCAGAATAGGAGTATATTTCTTCCATATTTGCCAGTAATTGAAAAATATAAAAAATTGCGATTTTTATAAGGTAGCTACCTTAGTGATTTTTAGGCGTCCAACTCATTCCTTTCTCCTTGAATTACTCCTTCAGTTGAATTCCAAACGTGAAAATATCATAAAATGGCAAAAACTTAACTAAAAGTAAACGGGATGCGCAATTTGATGAAACTATTCTTCTGCAAGTCATCCTTAAATGAAATTTCAAATTTTTTTAAGCTGAACTCGGGTTTATATTACTTTTACTAGCTGATTTTTTATCTCAGAATAGGAGTATATTTCTTCCATATTTGCCAGTAATTGAAAAATATAAAAAATTGCGATTTTTATAAGGTAGCTACCTTAGTGATTTTTAGGCGTCCAACTCATTCCTTTCTCCTTGAATTACTCCTTCAGTTGAATTCCAAACGTGAAAATATCATAAAATGGCAAAAACTTAACTAAAAGTAAACGGGATGCGCAATTTGATGAAACTATTCTTCTGCAAGTCATCCTTAAATGAAATTTCAAATTTTTTTAAGCTGAACTCGGGTTTATATTACTTTTACTAGCTGATTTTTTATCTCAGAATAGGAGTATATTTCTTCCATATTTGCCAGTAATTGAAAAATATAAAAAATTGCGATTTTTATAAGGTAGCTACCTTAGTGATTTTTAGGCGTCCAACTCATTCCTTTCTCCTTGAATTACTCCTTCAGTTGAATTCCAAACGTGAAAATATCATAAAATGGCAAAAACTTAACTAAAAGTAAACGGGATGCGCAATTTGATGAAACTATTCTTCTGCAAGTCATCCTTAAATGAAATTTCAAATTTTTTTAAGCTGAACTCGGGTTTATATTACTTTTACTAGCTGATTTTTTATCTCAGAATAGGAGTATATTTCTTCCATATTTGCCAGTAATTGAAAAATATAAAAAATTGCGATTTTTATAAGGTAGCTACCTTAGTGATTTTTAGGCGTCCAACTCATTCCTTTCTCCTTGAATTACTCCTTCAGTTGAATTCCAAACGTGAAAATATCATAAAATGGCAAAAACTTAACTAAAAGTAAACGGGATGCGCAATTTGATGAAACTATTCTTCTGCAAGTCATCCTTAAATGAAATTTCAAATTTTTTTAAGCTGAACTCGGGTTTATATTACTTTTACTAGCTGATTTTTTATCTCAGAATAGGAGTATATTTCTTCCATATTTGCCAGTAATTGAAAAATATAAAAAATTGCGATTTTTATAAGGTAGCTACCTTAGTGATTTTTAGGCGTCCAACTCATTCCTTTCTCCTTGAATTACTCCTTCAGTTGAATTCCAAACGTGAAAATATCATAAAATGGCAAAAACTTAACTAAAAGTAAACGGGATGCGCAATTTGATGAAACTATTCTTCTGCAAGTCATCCTTAAATGAAATTTCAAATTTTTTTAAGCTGAACTCGGGTTTATATTACTTTTACTAGCTGATTTTTTATCTCAGAATAGGAGTATATTTCTTCCATATTTGCCAGTAATTGAAAAATATAAAAAATTGCGATTTTTATAAGGTAGCTACCTTAGTGATTTTTAGGCGTCCAACTCATTCCTTTCTCCTTGAATTACTCCTTCAGTTGAATTCCAAACGTGAAAATATCATAAAATGGCAAAAACTTAACTAAAAGTAAACGGGATGCGCAATTTGATGAAACTATTCTTCTGCAAGTCATCCTTAAATGAAATTTCAAATTTTTTTAAGCTGAACTCGGGTTTATATTACTTTTACTAGCTGATTTTTTATCTCAGAATAGGAGTATATTTCTTCCATATTTGCCAGTAATTGAAAAATATAAAAAATTGCGATTTTTATAAGGTAGCTACCTTAGTGATTTTTAGGCGTCCAACTCATTCCTTTCTCCTTGAATTACTCCTTCAGTTGAATTCCAAACGTGAAAATATCATAAAATGGCAAAAACTTAACTAAAAGTAAACGGGATGCGCAATTTGATGAAACTATTCTTCTGCAAGTCATCCTTAAATGAAATTTCAAATTTTTTTAAGCTGAACTCGGGTTTATATTACTTTTACTAGCTGATTTTTTATCTCAGAATAGGAGTATATTTCTTCCATATTTGCCAGTAATTGAAAAATATAAAAAATTGCGATTTTTATAAGGTAGCTACCTTAGTGATTTTTAGGCGTCCAACTCATTCCTTTCTCCTTGAATTACTCCTTCAGTTGAATTCCAAACGTGAAAATATCATAAAATGGCAAAAACTTAACTAAAAGTAAACGGGATGCGCAATTTGATGAAACTATTCTTCTGCAAGTCATCCTTAAATGAAATTTCAAATTTTTTTAAGCTGAACTCGGGTTTATATTACTTTTACTAGCTGATTTTTTATCTCAGAATAGGAGTATATTTCTTCCATATTTGCCAGTAATTGAAAAATATAAAAAATTGCGATTTTTATAAGGTAGCTACCTTAGTGATTTTTAGGCGTCCAACTCATTCCTTTCTCCTTGAATTACTCCTTCAGTTGAATTCCAAACGTGAAAATATCATAAAATGGCAAAAACTTAACTAAAAGTAAACGGGATGCGCAATTTGATGAAACTATTCTTCTGCAAGTCATCCTTAAATGAAATTTCAAATTTTTTTAAGCTGAACTCGGGTTTATATTACTTTTACTAGCTGATTTTTTATCTCAGAATAGGAGTATATTTCTTCCATATTTGCCAGTAATTGAAAAATATAAAAAATTGCGATTTTTATAAGGTAGCTACCTTAGTGATTTTTAGGCGTCCAACTCATTCCTTTCTCCTTGAATTACTCCTTCAGTTGAATTCCTTAGTGATTTTTAGGCGTCCAACTCATTCCTTTCTCCTTGAATTACTCCTTCAGTTGAATTCCAAACGTGAAAATATCATAAAATGGCAAAAACTTAACTAAAAGTAAACGGGATGCGCAATTTGATGAAACTATTCTTCTGCAAGTCATCCTTAAATGAAATTTCAAATTTTTTTAAGCTGAACTCGGGTTTATATTACTTTTACTAGCTGATTTTTTATCTCAGAATAGGAGTATATTTCTTCCATATTTGCCAGTAATTGAAAAATATAAAAAATTGCGATTTTTATAAGGTAGCTACCTTAGTGATTTTTAGGCGTCCAACTCATTCCTTTCTCCTTGAATTACTCCTTCAGTTGAATTCCAAACGTGAAAATATCATAAAATGGCAAAAACTTAACTAAAAGTAAACGGGATGCGCAATTTGATGAAACTATTCTTCTGCAAGTCATCCTTAAATGAAATTTCAAATTTTTTTAAGCTGAACTCGGGTTTATATTACTTTTACTAGCTGATTTTTTATCTCAGAATAGGAGTATATTTCTTCCATATTTGCCAGTAATTGAAAAATATAAAAAATTGCGATTTTTATAAGGTAGCTACCTTAGTGATTTTTAGGCGTCCAACTCATTCCTTTCTCCTTGAATTACTCCTTCAGTTGAATTCCAAACGTGAAAATATCATAAAATGGCAAAAACTTAACTAAAAGTAAACGGGATGCGCAATTTGATGAAACTATTCTTCTGCAAGTCATCCTTAAATGAAATTTCAAATTTTTTTAAGCTGAACTCGGGTTTATATTACTTTTACTAGCTGATTTTTTATCTCAGAATAGGAGTATATTTCTTCCATATTTGCCAGTAATTGAAAAATATAAAAAATTGCGATTTTTATAAGGTAGCTACCTTAGTGATTTTTAGGCGTCCAACTCATTCCTTTCTCCTTGAATTACTCCTTCAGTTGAATTCCAAACGTGAAAATATCATAAAATGGCAAAAACTTAACTAAAAGTAAACGGGATGCGCAATTTGATGAAACTATTCTTCTGCAAGTCATCCTTAAATGAAATTTCAAATTTTTTTAAGCTGAACTCGGGTTTATATTACTTTTACTAGCTGATTTTTTATCTCAGAATAGGAGTATATTTCTTCCATATTTGCCAGTAATTGAAAAATATAAAAAATTGCGATTTTTATAAGGTAGCTACCTTAGTGATTTTTAGGCGTCCAACTCATTCCTTTCTCCTTGAATTACTCCTTCAGTTGAATTCCAAACGTGAAAATATCATAAAATGGCAAAAACTTAACTAAAAGTAAACGGGATGCGCAATTTGATGAAACTATTCTTCTGCAAGTCATCCTTAAATGAAATTTCAAATTTTTTTAAGCTGAACTCGGGTTTATATTACTTTTACTAGCTGATTTTTTATCTCAGAATAGGAGTATATTTCTTCCATATTTGCCAGTAATTGAAAAATATAAAAAATTGCGATTTTTATAAGGTAGCTACCTTAGTGATTTTTAGGCGTCCAACTCATTCCTTTCTCCTTGAATTACTCCTTCAGTTGAATTCCAAACGTGAAAATATCATAAAATGGCAAAAACTTAACTAAAAGTAAACGGGATGCGCAATTTGATGAAACTATTCTTCTGCAAGTCATCCTTAAATGAAATTTCAAATTTTTTTAAGCTGAACTCGGGTTTATATTACTTTTACTAGCTGATTTTTTATCTCAGAATAGGAGTATATTTCTTCCATATTTGCCAGTAATTGAAAAATATAAAAAATTGCGATTTTTATAAGGTAGCTACCTTAGTGATTTTTAGGCGTCCAACTCATTCCTTTCTCCTTGAATTACTCCTTCAGTTGAATTCCAAACGTGAAAATATCATAAAATGGCAAAAACTTAACTAAAAGTAAACGGGATGCGCAATTTGATGAAACTATTCTTCTGCAAGTCATCCTTAAATGAAATTTCAAATTTTTTTAAGCTGAACTCGGGTTTATATTACTTTTACTAGCTGATTTTTTATCTCAGAATAGGAGTATATTTCTTCCATATTTGCCAGTAATTGAAAAATATAAAAAATTGCGATTTTTATAAGGTAGCTACCTTAGTGATTTTTAGGCGTCCAACTCATTCCTTTCTCCTTGAATTACTCCTTCAGTTGAATTCCAAACGTGAAAATATCATAAAATGGCAAAAACTTAACTAAAAGTAAACGGGATGCGCAATTTGATGAAACTATTCTTCTGCAAGTCATCCTTAAATGAAATTTCAAATTTTTTTAAGCTGAACTCGGGTTTATATTACTTTTACTAGCTGATTTTTTATCTCAGAATAGGAGTATATTTCTTCCATATTTGCCAGTAATTGAAAAATATAAAAAATTGCGATTTTTATAAGGTAGCTACCTTAGTGATTTTTAGGCGTCCAACTCATTCCTTTCTCCTTGAATTACTCCTTCAGTTGAATTCCAAACGTGAAAATATCATAAAATGGCAAAAACTTAACTAAAAGTAAACGGGATGCGCAATTTGATGAAACTATTCTTCTGCAAGTCATCCTTAAATGAAATTTCAAATTTTTTTAAGCTGAACTCGGGTTTATATTACTTTTACTAGCTGATTTTTTATCTCAGAATAGGAGTATATTTCTTCCATATTTGCCAGTAATTGAAAAATATAAAAAATTGCGATTTTTATAAGGTAGCTACCTTAGTGATTTTTAGGCGTCCAACTCATTCCTTTCTCCTTGAATTACTCCTTCAGTTGAATTCCAAACGTGAAAATATCATAAAATGGCAAAAACTTAACTAAAAGTAAACGGGATGCGCAATTTGATGAAACTATTCTTCTGCAAGTCATCCTTAAATGAAATTTCAAATTTTTTTAAGCTGAACTCGGGTTTATATTACTTTTACTAGCTGATTTTTTATCTCAGAATAGGAGTATATTTCTTCCATATTTGCCAGTAATTGAAAAATATAAAAAATTGCGATTTTTATAAGGTAGCTACCTTAGTGATTTTTAGGCGTCCAACTCATTCCTTTCTCCTTGAATTACTCCTTCAGTTGAATTCCAAACGTGAAAATATCATAAAATGGCAAAAACTTAACTAAAAGTAAACGGGATGCGCAATTTGATGAAACTATTCTTCTGCAAGTCATCCTTAAATGAAATTTCAAATTTTTTTAAGCTGAACTCGGGTTTATATTACTTTTACTAGCTGATTTTTTATCTCAGAATAGGAGTATATTTCTTCCATATTTGCCAGTAATTGAAAAATATAAAAAATTGCGATTTTTATAAGGTAGCTACCTTAGTGATTTTTAGGCGTCCAACTCATTCCTTTCTCCTTGAATTACTCCTTCAGTTGAATTCCAAACGTGAAAATATCATAAAATGGCAAAAACTTAACTAAAAGTAAACGGGATGCGCAATTTGATGAAACTATTCTTCTGCAAGTCATCCTTAAATGAAATTTCAAATTTTTTTAAGCTGAACTCGGGTTTATATTACTTTTACTAGCTGATTTTTTATCTCAGAATAGGAGTATATTTCTTCCATATTTGCCAGTAATTGAAAAATATAAAAAATTGCGATTTTTATAAGGTAGCTACCTTAGTGATTTTTAGGCGTCCAACTCATTCCTTTCTCCTTGAATTACTCCTTCAGTTGAATTCCAAACGTGAAAATATCATAAAATGGCAAAAACTTAACTAAAAGTAAACGGGATGCGCAATTTGATGAAACTATTCTTCTGCAAGTCATCCTTAAATGAAATTTCAAATTTTTTTAAGCTGAACTCGGGTTTATATTACTTTTACTAGCTGATTTTTTATCTCAGAATAGGAGTATATTTCTTCCATATTTGCCAGTAATTGAAAAATATAAAAAATTGCGATTTTTATAAGGTAGCTACCTTAGTGATTTTTAGGCGTCCAACTCATTCCTTTCTCCTTGAATTACTCCTTCAGTTGAATTCCAAACGTGAAAATATCATAAAATGGCAAAAACTTAACTAAAAGTAAACGGGATGCGCAATTTGATGAAACTATTCTTCTGCAAGTCATCCTTAAATGAAATTTCAAATTTTTTTAAGCTGAACTCGGGTTTATATTACTTTTACTAGCTGATTTTTTATCTCAGAATAGGAGTATATTTCTTCCATATTTGCCAGTAATTGAAAAATATAAAAAATTGCGATTTTTATAAGGTAGCTACCTTAGTGATTTTTAGGCGTCCAACTCATTCCTTTCTCCTTGAATTACTCCTTCAGTTGAATTCCAAACGTGAAAATATCATAAAATGGCAAAAACTTAACTAAAAGTAAACGGGATGCGCAATTTGATGAAACTATTCTTCTGCAAGTCATCCTTAAATGAAATTTCAAATTTTTTTAAGCTGAACTCGGGTTTATATTACTTTTACTAGCTGATTTTTTATCTCAGAATAGGAGTATATTTCTTCCATATTTGCCAGTAATTGAAAAATATAAAAAATTGCGATTTTTATAAGGTAGCTACCTTAGTGATTTTTAGGCGTCCAACTCATTCCTTTCTCCTTGAATTACTCCTTCAGTTGAATTCCAAACGTGAAAATATCATAAAATGGCAAAAACTTAACTAAAAGTAAACGGGATGCGCAATTTGATGAAACTATTCTTCTGCAAGTCATCCTTAAATGAAATTTCAAATTTTTTTAAGCTGAACTCGGGTTTATATTACTTTTACTAGCTGATTTTTTATCTCAGAATAGGAGTATATTTCTTCCATATTTGCCAGTAATTGAAAAATATAAAAAATTGCGATTTTTATAAGGTAGCTACCTTAGTGATTTTTAGGCGTCCAACTCATTCCTTTCTCCTTGAATTACTCCTTCAGTTGAATTCCAAACGTGAAAATATCATAAAATGGCAAAAACTTAACTAAAAGTAAACGGGATGCGCAATTTGATGAAACTATTCTTCTGCAAGTCATCCTTAAATGAAATTTCAAATTTTTTTAAGCTGAACTCGGGTTTATATTACTTTTACTAGCTGATTTTTTATCTCAGAATAGGAGTATATTTCTTCCATATTTGCCAGTAATTGAAAAATATAAAAAATTGCGATTTTTATAAGGTAGCTACCTTAGTGATTTTTAGGCGTCCAACTCATTCCTTTCTCCTTGAATTACTCCTTCAGTTGAATTCCAAACGTGAAAATATCATAAAATGGCAAAAACTTAACTAAAAGTAAACGGGATGCGCAATTTGATGAAACTATTCTTCTGCAAGTCATCCTTAAATGAAATTTCAAATTTTTTTAAGCTGAACTCGGGTTTATATTACTTTTACTAGCTGATTTTTTATCTCAGAATAGGAGTATATTTCTTCCATATTTGCCAGTAATTGAAAAATATAAAAAATTGCGATTTTTATAAGGTAGCTACCTTAGTGATTTTTAGGCGTCCAACTCATTCCTTTCTCCTTGAATTACTCCTTCAGTTGAATTCCAAACGTGAAAATATCATAAAATGGCAAAAACTTAACTAAAAGTAAACGGGATGCGCAATTTGATGAAACTATTCTTCTGCAAGTCATCCTTAAATGAAATTTCAAATTTTTTTAAGCTGAACTAGGGTTTATATTACTTTTACTAGCTGATTTTTTATCTCAGAATAGGAGTATATTTCTTCCATATTTGCCAGTAATTGAAAAATATAAAAAATTGCGATTTTTATAAGGTAGCTACCTTAGTGATTTTTAGGCGTCCAACTCATTCCTTTATCCTTGAATTACTCCTTCAGTTGAATTCCAAACGTGAAAATATCATAAAATGGCAAAAACTTAACTAAAAGTAAACGGGATGCGCAATTTGATGAAACTATTCTTCTGCAAGTCATCCTTAAATGAAATTTCAAATTTTTTTAAGCTGAACTCGGGTTTATATTACTTTTACTAGCTGATTTTTTATCTCAGAATAGGAGTATATTTCTTCCATATTTGCCAGTAATTGAAAAATATAAAAAATTGCGATTTTTATAAGGTAGCTACCTTAGTGATTTTTAGGCGTCCAACTCATTCCTTTATCCTTGAATTACTCCTTCAGTTGAATTCCAAACGTGAAAATATCATAAAATGGCAAAAACTTAACTAAAAGTAAACGGGATGCGCAATTTGATGAAACTATTCTTCTGCAAGTCATCCTTAAATGAAATTTCAAATTTTTTTAAGCTGAACTCGGGTTTATATTACTTTTACTAGCTGATTTTTTATCTCAGAATAGGAGTATATTTCTTCCATATTTGCCAGTAATTGAAAAATATAAAAAATTGCGATTTTTATAAGGTAGCTACCTTAGTGATTTTTAGGCGTCCAACTCATTCCTTTATCCTTGAATTACTCCTTCAGTTGAATTCCAAACGTGAAAATATCATAAAATGGCAAAAACTTAACTAAAAGTAAACGGGATGCGCAATTTGATGAAACTATTCTTCTGCAAGTCATCCTTAAATGAAATTTCAAATTTTTTTAAGCTGAACTCGGGTTTATATTACTTTTACTAGCTGATTTTTTATCTCAGAATAGGAGTATATTTCTTCCATATTTGCCAGTAATTGAAAAATATAAAAAATTGCGATTTTTATAAGGTAGCTACCTTAGTGATTTTTAGGCGTCCAACTCATTCCTTTCTCCTTGAATTACTCCTTCAGTTGAATTCCAAACGTGAAAATATCATAAAATGGCAAAAACTTAACTAAAAGTAAACGGGATGCGCAATTTGATGAAACTATTCTTCTGCAAGTCATCCTTAAATGAAATTTCAAATTTTTTTAAGCTGAACTCGGGTTTATATTACTTTTACTAGCTGATTTTTTATCTCAGAATAGGAGTATATTTCTTCCATATTTGCCAGTAATTGAAAAATATAAAAAATTGCGATTTTTATAAGGTAGCTACCTTAGTGATTTTTAGGCGTCCAACTCATTCCTTTATCCTTGAATTACTCCTTCAGTTGAATTCCAAACGTGAAAATATCATAAAATGGCAAAAACTTAACTAAAAGTAAACGGGATGCGCAATTTGATGAAACTATTCTTCTGCAAGTCATCCTTAAATGAAATTTCAAATTTTTTTAAGCTGAACTCGGGTTTATATTACTTTTACTAGCTGATTTTTTATCTCAGAATAGGAGTATATTTCTTCCATATTTGCCAGTAATTGAAAAATATAAAAAATTGCGATTTTTATAAGGTAGCTACCTTAGTGATTTTTAGGCGTCCAACTCATTCCTTTCTCCTTGAATTACTCCTTCAGTTGAATTCCAAACGTGAAAATATCATAAAATGGCAAAAACTTAACTAAAAGTAAACGGGATGCGCAATTTGATGAAACTATTCTTCTGCAAGTCATCCTTAAATGAAATTTCAAATTTTTTTAAGCTGAACTCGGGTTTATATTACTTTTACTAGCTGATTTTTTATCTCAGAATAGGAGTATATTTCTTCCATATTTGCCAGTAATTGAAAAATATAAAAAATTGCGATTTTTATAAGGTAGCTACCTTAGTGATTTTTAGGCGTCCAACTCATTCCTTTCTCCTTGAATTACTCCTTCAGTTGAATTCCAAACGTGAAAATATCATAAAATGGCAAAAACTTAACTAAAAGTAAACGGGATGCGCAATTTGATGAAACTATTCTTCTGCAAGTCATCCTTAAATGGAATTTCAAATTTTTTTAAGCTGAACTCGGGTTTATATTACTTTTACTAGCTGATTTTTTATCTCAGAATAGGAGTATATTTCTTCCATATTTGCCAGTAATTGAAAAATATAAAAAATTGCGATTTTTATAAGGTAGCTACCTTAGTGATTTTTAGGCGTCCAACTCATTCCTTTCTCCTTGAATTACTCCTTCAGTTGAATTCCAAACGTGAAAATATCATAAAATGGCAAAAACTTAACTAAAAGTAAACGGGATGCGCAATTTGATGAAACTATTCTTCTGCAAGTCATCCTTAAATGAAATTTCAAATTTTTTTAAGCTGAACTCGGGTTTATATTACTTTTACTAGCTGATTTTTTATCTCAGAATAGGAGTATATTTCTTCCATATTTGCCAGTAATTGAAAAATATAAAAAATTGCGATTTTTATAAGGTAGCTACCTTAGTGATTTTTAGGCGTCCAACTCATTCCTTTATCCTTGAATTACTCCTTCAGTTGAATTCCAAACGTGAAAATATCATAAAATGGCAAAAACTTAACTAAAAGTAAACGGGATGCGCAATTTGATGAAACTATTCTTCTGCAAGTCATCCTTAAATGAAATTTCAAATTTTTTTAAGCTGAACTCGGGTTTATATTACTTTTACTAGCTGATTTTTTATCTCAGAATAGGAGTATATTTCTTCCATATTTGCCAGTAATTGAAAAATATAAAAAATTGCGATTTTTATAAGGTAGCTACCTTAGTGATTTTTAGGCGTCCAACTCATTCCTTTCTCCTTGAATTACTCCTTCAGTTGAATTCCAAACGTGAAAATATCATAAAATGGCAAAAACTTAACTAAAAGTAAACGGGATGCGCAATTTGATGAAACTATTCTTCTGCAAGTCATCCTTAAATGAAATTTCAAATTTTTTTAAGCTGAACTCGGGTTTATATTACTTTTACTAGCTGATTTTTTATCTCAGAATAGGAGTATATTTCTTCCATATTTGCCAGTAATTGAAAAATATAAAAAATTGCGATTTTTATAAGGTAGCTACCTCAGTGATTTTTAGGCGTCCAACTCATTCCTTTCTCCTTGAATTACTCCTTCAGTTGAATTCCAAACGTGAAAATATCATAAAATGGCAAAAACTTAACTAAAAGTAAACGGGATGCGCAATTTGATGAAACTATTCTTCTGCAAGTCATCCTTAAATGAAATTTCAAATTTTTTTAAGCTGAACTCGGGTTTATATTACTTTTACTAGCTGATTTTTTATCTCAGAATAGGAGTATATTTCTTCCATATTTGCCAGTAATTGAAAAATATAAAAAATTGCGATTTTTATAAGGTAGCTACCTCAGTGATTTTTAGGCGTCCAACTCATTCCTTTCTCCTTGAATTACTCCTTCAGTTGAATTCCAAACGTGAAAATATCATAAAATGGCAAAAACTTAACTAAAAGTAAACGGAATGCGCAATTTGATGAAACTATTCTTCTGCAAGTCATCCTTAAATGAAATTTCAAATTTTTTTAAGCTGAACTCGGGTTTATATTACTTTTACTAGCTGATTTTTTATCTCAGAATAGGAGTATATTTCTTCCATATTTGCCAGTAATTGAAAAATATAAAAAATTGCGATTTTTATAAGGTAGCTACCTTAGTGATTTTTAGGCGTCCAACTCATTCCTTTCTCCTTGAATTACTCCTTCAGTTGAATTCCAAACGTGAAAATATCATAAAATGGCAAAAACTTAACTAAAAGTAAACGGGATGCGCAATTTGATGAAACTATTCTTCTGCAAGTCATCCTTAAATGAAATTTCAAATTTTTTTAAGCTGAACTCGGGTTTATATTACTTTTACTAGCTGATTTTTTATCTCAGAATAGGAGTATATTTCTTCCATATTTGCCAGTAATTGAAAAATATAAAAAATTGCGATTTTTATAAGGTAGCTACCTTAGTGATTTTTAGGCGTCCAACTCATTCCTTTCTCCTTGAATTACTCCTTCAGTTGAATTCCAAACGTGAAAATATCATAAAATGGCAAAAACTTAACTAAAAGTAAACGGGATGCGCAATTTGATGAAACTATTCTTCTGCAAGTCATCCTTAAATGAAATTTCAAATTTTTTTAAGCTGAACTCGGGTTTATATTACTTTTACTAGCTGATTTTTTATCTCAGAATAGGAGTATATTTCTTCCATATTTGCCAGTAATTGAAAAATATAAAAAATTGCGATTTTTATAAGGTAGCTACCTTAGTGATTTTTAGGCGTCCAACTCATTCCTTTCTCCTTGAATTACTCCTTCAGTTGAATTCCAAACGTGAAAATATCATAAAATGGCAAAAACTTAACTAAAAGTAAACGGGATGCGCAATTTGATGAAACTATTCTTCTGCAAGTCATCCTTAAATGAAATTTCAAATTTTTTTAAGCTGAACTCGGGTTTATATTACTTTTACTAGCTGATTTTTTATCTCAGAATAGGAGTATATTTCTTCCATATTTGCCAGTAATTGAAAAATATAAAAAATTGCGATTTTTATAAGGTAGCTACCTTAGTGATTTTTAGGCGTCCAACTCATTCCTTTCTCCTTGAATTACTCCTTCAGTTGAATTCCAAACGTGAAAATATCATAAAATGGCAAAAACTTAACTAAAAGTAAACGGGATGCGCAATTTGATGAAACTATTCTTCTGCAAGTCATCCTTAAATGAAATTTCAAATTTTTTTAAGCTGAACTCGGGTTTATATTACTTTTACTAGCTGATTTTTTATCTCAGAATAGGAGTATATTTCTTCCATATTTGCCAGTAATTGAAAAATATAAAAAATTGCGATTTTTATAAGGTAGCTACCTTAGTGATTTTTAGGCGTCCAACTCATTCCTTTCTCCTTGAATTACTCCTTCAGTTGAATTCCAAACGTGAAAATATCATAAAATGGCAAAAACTTAACTAAAAGTAAACGGGATGCGCAATTTGATGAAACTATTCTTCTGCAAGTCATCCTTAAATGAAATTTCAAATTTTTTTAAGCTGAACTCGGGTTTATATTACTTTTACTAGCTGATTTTTTATCTCAGAATAGGAGTATATTTCTTCCATATTTGCCAGTAATTGAAAAATATAAAAAATTGCGATTTTTATAAGGTAGCTACCTTAGTGATTTTTAGGCGTCCAACTCATTCCTTTCTCCTTGAATTACTCCTTCAGTTGAATTCCAAACGTGAAAATATCATAAAATGGCAAAAACTTAACTAAAAGTAAACGGGATGCGCAATTTGATGAAACTATCCTTCTGCAAGTCATCCTTAAATGAAATTTCAAATTTTTTTAAGCTGAACTCGGGTTTATATTACTTTTACTAGCTGATTTTTTATCTCAGAATAGGAGTATATTTCTTCCATATTTGCCAGTAATTGAAAAATATAAAAAATTGCGATTTTTATAAGGTAGCTACCTTAGTGATTTTTAGGCGTCCAACTCATTCCTTTCTCCTTGAATTACTCCTTCAGTTGAATTCCAAACGTGAAAATATCATAAAATGGCAAAAACTTAACTAAAAGTAAACGGGATGCGCAATTTGATGAAACTATTCTTCTGCAAGTCATCCTTAAATGAAATTTCAAATTTTTTTAAGCTGAACTCGGGTTTATATTACTTTTACTAGCTGATTTTTTATCTCAGAATAGGAGTATATTTCTTCCATATTTGCCAGTAATTGAAAAATATAAAAAATTGCGATTTTTATAAGGTAGCTACCTTAGTGATTTTTAGGCGTCCAACTCATTCCTTTCTCCTTGAATTACTCCTTCAGTTGAATTCCAAACGTGAAAATATCATAAAATGGCAAAAACTTAACTAAAAGTAAACGGGATGCGCAATTTGATGAAACTATCCTTCTGCAAGTCATCCTTAAATGAAATTTCAAATTTTTTTAAGCTGAACTCGGGTTTATATTACTTTTACTAGCTGATTTTTTATCTCAGAATAGGAGTATATTTCTTCCATATTTGCCAGTAATTGAAAAATATAAAAAATTGCGATTTTTATAAGGTAGCTACCTTAGTGATTTTTAGGCGTCCAACTCATTCCTTTCTCCTTGAATTACTCCTTCAGTTGAATTCCAAACGTGAAAATATCATAAAATGGCAAAAACTTAACTAAAAGTAAACTGGATGCGCAATTTGATGAAACTATTCTTCTGCAAGTCATCCTTAAATGAAATTTCAAATTTTTTTAAGCTGAACTCGGGTTTATATTACTTTTACTAGCTGATTTTTTATCTCAGAATAGGAGTATATTTCTTCCATATTTGCCAGTAATTGAAAAATATAAAAAATTGCGATTTTTATAAGGTAGCTACCTTAGTGATTTTTAGGCGTCCAACTCATTCCTTTCTCCTTGAATTACTCCTTCAGTTGAATTCCAAACGTGAAAATATCATAAAATGGCAAAAACTTAACTAAAAGTAAACGGGATGCGCAATTTGATGAAACTATCCTTCTGCAAGTCATCCTTAAATGAAATTTCAAATTTTTTTAAGCTGAACTCGGGTTTATATTACTTTTACTAGCTGATTTTTTATCTCAGAATAGGAGTATATTTCTTCCATATTTGCCAGTAATTGAAAAATATAAAAAATTGCGATTTTTATAAGGTAGCTACCTTAGTGATTTTTAGGCGTCCAACTCATTCCTTTCTCCTTGAATTACTCCTTCAGTTGAATTCCAAACGTGAAAATATCATAAAATGGCAAAAACTTAACTAAAAGTAAACGGGATGCGCAATTTGATGAAACTATTCTTCTGCAAGTCATCCTTAAATGAAATTTCAAATTTTTTTAAGCTGAACTCGGGTTTATATTACTTTTACTAGCTGATTTTTTATCTCAGAATAGGAGTATATTTCTTCCATATTTGCCAGTAATTGAAAAATATAAAAAATTGCGATTTTTATAAGGTAGCTACCTTAGTGATTTTTAGGCGTCCAACTCATTCCTTTATTACTTAAGTTGAATTCCAAATTTTTATAATGTAGATGATTCCGTTCTTGTGGAAGTCATCCCCATGAGTGTAGCTAAGAAAGCTATACTTTGTTCTGAGACTCGTTTTAATTTTACATAATTAACTACGTATCCTCATTAAGACATTCTTATCTATAATGCAGTCGCATTTTTCCCCAAAAAAAGAAACCGAAAAACCATCAACCGTGAAGTGTGATCCATTTCACTCGAACTAGCAACAAGCCTTTCCAGTTTGGTTTTCATTTGAAGGCAGGCTAGCTCACTATGTACTTCATCTTCCATTGAGCAAGATTTTGCTAATGCTTTGCTGACTTTATTTCCAGATACAGTGCCAAGATGGCTCTACAATTTCCAGAAAAACCTTGACGATACACTCTTCATAGCCTTTAGCGCTGATTGACAGGTGGCATAGAGTATAACGTCTGTGTCTGACGTGGAAGTCTGGAATTAATCCATTATTAGTTCCCGTGTCCACTCAATTTATTGACTCACCTATACAGACAATACCAGTTATGTGCAGTCTATGCGTAACAGTCCAAAAATATCTCTGTGCAGTGGGGGTACTCACAGTTTCCAATTCATTTTCTTTAATTCAAGACCTCAAAAGCGAAACATGATGATTATATAGACAGAATTTACTTTTGCTTTGACAGGTATCTGGCATTAACCAACAACTAAAACTGCCAAATTCAAAAACTGCAGCCGAAAGCGATAAACTTTGAAAAGGACTCTCTGCAAGTGGAGTTTTTATTGCAGGATTTGCTTTCGATTATCGAATAACTATTATTGGTTTTACTCGCACGAAAATCCGCACAAAATCAGATTTATAAAGTTTTTTTAAGTCAACAATATTTATTATGAATAAAATATGAAACATTCTTTGAAAATCTTTTTAATGATTATAATAAAAGATATTAAATTTATGCATTCCGTATCTTAAGAATAGATTTAGAAAATGTCGGTATGTAACAGAAATCGAATCCTACATCGTTATGTGGGGGAAATCATATTGAAGCTTACACACGTGCACACATACAAAAGCTTGTTTGCATAAATTTGATAACAGAGTGAGAGGAATACGAGTGAACCAACTTCTGGAGGAAGTGAAGTAACTGCAGCTGATCGCATAATACGAACGAGTATTAAAAATGTTGGACCAACATTTTTGATCAACCGAAAAAGCCCCAGCAGAAGTCGAAAGAAAAGAGTGTATAATAGACAATATATATTTATATGTATTGAATTACCTTGCGTTTATTAGGATGATGAGGCCACAAGTAAGCTAATTAAAGCTTACGATTGTTCCTAGGATAATGTTGTGGACCTTTCCGAAGTTCCGGTATGGGGGGCCGCAGAAAAAACAGAGGAAGGTAGTGATCCCTACCCACATTTCTTCAGCCCTCTTAAATTTATATTTTAAGTTGGAAATTTACTCTTAAATGTTTTAGTCTACTTTATTTATTTTGATAATAAGTTATGACAACTGCTATTAAGATTAGGTTGGCAACTCTGCACTGCCATTGCTGCCAGCAAAATAATAAATACTAGTAAGCAGGCTGCAGTCCTTCAGTAGAAGACAGCAGTAATTGAAGCCGCGAAGCCTGCTGAGGTTAATGTGTTTAAAGCCACGTCGACAAGTTAAGTTCGTTCCTCAGTTAGAAGATCTGAGAGGCGAAATACTTTAGAAAACAATATCAGGAGTTTGTGGAAATGGCAAAAAGTATTTGTTAGTAAATTTAAAAATTACACAATTATAACAAGCAATTATTTATTTGCGTGTTTGGTGCTGTTAATTTAGTCTCGTTAGTGCTGGAACGAACCCAATAACCAAAACAAATAACAATAATTAATTGGAAAAATATGGCAAGTAATAATAAATTTTATTAAAATTATCACAAAACATAAAATAAAGAAAAAGTGTTGAGAAAATTATTCTTGACATTAGAAGAGAATGTACATATTTGGCGTCAAGATCATACCCGACGACCATTAAATATAATTAACAAGATGAAGGAAAAATTAAATAAATAAATTATTTTTTATATTTACTTTTATACAGCCTTATCTCATTTACATGTATTTCAGCCAATTTGCGCTGTACAAAAATATGTTTGTAGTGCTTAGAAGCTCCACTGAATTTTTGTTACTTATATTATCAATCACACTGTAGAGTGTTCACAGGATATTCTATTCTGAGGTATTAATATAAATGTTTTTTGTATGGCCAAAGTTCTTAATACTATAATAACATTTTTGGCACTAACAATGTTCTTACTTGTTTCAAATAAACGACTCGTTAATATTCTAACAATGTCCTTAGACAAACACACACGCACACGCACACATGCATAGATTAAATAATAAAATATTGCAAGTTAAGTTAACAACGGCCACAAACGAAATAACTGACAAACAAAATGTGTGCAGATACATTTGTAAGCAGAAACCGGCATTGTGTTTAAAATATTTCCCTGTATGGAGAAGGGGCTACTGGCAGCTTGACTTAATACCTTAATATCCTTAAATATACCAGGATATTTAGCGGAGCAACCAAGCAATAAAGTATGACAAGAAATAGAAGAAAGAAAAATTGGTATCGAACAAATGCAAAGATACACAAATAAGATATGAACTAAAAACCAAATTTTATAATTTTTGTAAATTTAAAATACAGAGAGAGAAGCGTTCTAGCGTTCATATAAAAAGAAAATAATTATTGAATTTTTATATGGAAACAGATGCCGAGTTAATTTCCTTTTCCCGTCCTTTGAGTCGATAAGATGCCGATAAGAAGTCAGTTATTTTTGTAGATTCAAATCAAATAAGTTTTGGAAGAGATACGAGTAATTTGCAAATAATAATTTAATTATTTATATGAAAAATAAGATACACGGAGAAAAAAGTGTCACTAATTTTATCGCATCAAGACAAATTAACGATTTATTATAAACATTCTAAACAGCTCAAATAAAAATCAGTTTTTTTTAGTGTACGAATGGTCAGCCATTTAAATATCAAAAAAAATATATATATGTATGTATATAACATTTTTAGAGAAATTTCTCAATGCCTTTTTGAACTGGGGAAGCCCCTCGATGGTATAGTGGTTAGTATACCCGCCTGTTACGCAGGTGTCAGGGGTTCAATTCCCCGGGGAGCCAGAAGTCAAAGGCCTAAGTAGCCAGTGCTTCTATACATATTGCAATTATATTCATATAATTGTAATATTTGGTAAATAAATAAAAAATAATTTTTGAACTGGACTCGTTTTTCTGTTTAAATGTTTATGCTCGCATATCCTTCAATATCCTTTTGGTTATTCATATTTATTACTTTACCAAAGTTATTTATCTAATTTATGTTGTTGTTGTTCTTCATCATCTCCATCGTTATCATCGTGAGCTTATTTCCATTTCCCTTCAGCATTAACTTAAAAAGGGAACGGAAGGAAAAGAATTAAAATGTTAAACATTCTAAATTTTTTTTCGATAACTTTCGCTTGTAGCTGATGGAATGTTGTTAAAAATAAAATTTAAATTTACCAAAACTCTAAACTGAATTATCTTTCTTGCTGTTGCTCTGCGTTGTGGCTCTGCGTTGCTGTACGCTTGACATCATTATTATTATTATTATTTTAAAATTCCTGCCTACATTCGATTCTCGTCAGTTGCCTTAATTTTAATGATGTGACTCAAACCAATTTGAAGCTTTATTAAATTTATGATTTTTAATGAAAAGTTATTAGGAAAAAGCAGTCAGTAGAAATCCATGGAAACGAGCAGAGCAACCAGTAGGGAGTAAACAGACTGCGGCACTTCTCTGTAATCAGTTTTGCCTTCAAATATTAACGAGAAAATGGTATTTCAATTAAATTCTACAAAACAACGATGATTCCTTTTAATGAAGGTAGTCTAAAGCCTTCGCTGATAATTCGTAAAGTATAAAGGCAATTAAACCAAAGTGTGGACTTGGTATCTCTATAAGTAGTGGGAGAGACAAATTATCGCCATTCCAAATTGCAATATCGAGGCTTTTTGATTTAATGCATAAATTCAAAATTTTCGAAGGATATTTTTATAACACCTCCTGAATCCCTACACTTCAAGGTCACAAGTCTTCAGTTTAGTTATACGACAAAATTCTAAATAATTTTTATTTTACTTTATCGAAATTAAAAAAATTTTATAAATTTAAAATATTCGCCTGAATTGCATAAACTCTTAAGAACTTTTCATATATAAATTTTCAACTCAACTAGTTCGCCTGGATTGTAAAAACAGCACTAAAATATGGTTGAGCGAAAAGCAAATATCTGCATCGACCACAAAACTTTAACTTTGTCCATTTTTTCTTTCCACAAATAAGAATATTATAATTATTTTTTCATTATATCGCTACCTGGCTGTTTAGCAACATCGCTAAAAATATTAATTATTCTCATTAAATAATAATTTTAAAAAATAGTTAAAGCTGAAAATAAGTAGAAGAATAGAAATTGAAAAATGTGAAAAAGTTTTGAAATGTCAAATTGAATCATATAAAAGTGAGTTATCAATGACAAGGAATTTCCCCCTTGCCTTTTTGTAAATACGTCCTTTTGCAGTGCAGCTTACGCTATATATAAATGTGTAAGTTTAAAGGAAACTATCATGTTTCATTTTAATTTTTAAGGAGAATACGTCCTTTGAAAAGAATTTTACAATGTCTACATACTTAACGCAGGATTGTATCAAAATTTCCCAATTTTATTATGTTTGCGAATGATCAATCAGATCATCCTTCCTTGATCCAATACAAGGAATATACCGCGAAAATTTTGATACTAAGGTCGTATTCATTTTACAGCCAGAGCTCTGTTGACTGTAGCTCATCCTAACAATGAATGCTAACGAGAAAGCTTTCACGTTTTATTGCGCAATTGGATGTCACTGGAATATGGCTCCAGCACATTCGATAATAAACTTAATTGACTCCATTACTGGCCAGGGATTACAACAGTGATATGACAAACACACGGTCTAATCTAACCAACGACCCATCATACAACTTCACATACATACACATACACAGTATTTGCATTATATTCAAACGGGGAATCCCATTTTTCTGCTGTCACTTGCTTAAAGCATTTCTATATAAATGACGTAAGCCAAAGCTTTAGTGACGCAATTTCGTAAGCATACGAAGCCGACTAAAGAAAACAATACAGTTTTGCAATCGCAAAAACTTTTAAAAACAAGCCACTTAGAAACGTGGCATTTGTTCGGAAAATGTCATCGCATTTATGGATTATGATATAAGAGGCAACTTTAAGACTTTATTGCATCTCTAAAGCTAGTCCGCGTAACATCTCCATTTCTGCATCATAAATATTTTTATGTAAAACATGAACGAACATTAACTTAAAGCAAATACGACTGACAACTTGCACCCTGCTAAAAGCCTTTCCACAAACGAGATACCAAAAAAAGAAAGACGAGAATAAAATCTGGCCAATATCAAATTCAAATATTTATGACCCATTTGGCTCTTTATGTATTTTTTATTATGTTAATAATACGCATTAAAAGCGTATTAACTATTATGGCCAGAAAAATCGTTATTACCATTTCTATTGTATTCAGCATCCATACATGGATTTATAAACAAAAAAAAAAAGTACAGACGCTAAATGTATCGTATAGTGTATTTATGTATGTGTTTTTTCTTACCAACTGGCCACAGTAAGCAGGCCTTTTTGGGGGCCTCGTAGCCATTCACACCAGTTTTTTGGGAACATTATTGTGTTTGAAAATAAGGAAGTGCAGTCAAATTAGTTTAAAAAAAAAATAAATTTAAATAAATAAATTTATACTTTTTTGAAAACTACTTTTCAAGACCTTTCCAACGATATATAACTTGTCGTATTTCGTTGAACTTAAAACCCTATTCTAGCTTTTACAAAAGTACGTACGTAAAACTCCCTACTACGCGCTGCTCATTCTATTAGTGGTATTTTCTATATAAGCAAAGCAGAAGCCTTGAACTCGCAGTGTTTTTTTATGTGTGTATGTGTTCTGTTGTACAGTAGTGTACAGTGCGAGTGAATTAAAGTGACTAATTTGAATAATTTGTATATGTGCGATACGAAAAGTAAACTTTTTTAATTTTTCTTTATGTATCACACATACAACCATAATACTTTTAAGCACATGATGTTTGAAGGGTATTTTGATAGTGTACAGGCAGTTGTCAATAAAATTTTTGTGACAACGTTAAGCGATATTTCTTAAATGTACATCTCGAATGGACAATTTTCCAAATTTAGCTAGTAAGAGTTTGGAAAAAAGTGGTAGGAAAAGCCCCATTTCTAATGAAGTCAGCCCATTTCCATGAAACAAACTATGAGCACTGGATCAAATTTTAAGCTTTTTAAAATGTTTGAAGATAAATACGTTATGCTAGATAAGTTTTTTAAAAATATCGCATGCGTATTTTATATGCCCTACGTAAATTGTAAGAAATTGTCATAGAATTTCTAACTTTATCTAGAAATGGCTTCAATGCATCCAAACTATTCTACTTCAGCGGATCAAAGCCATATCGCCATACATACCACACATAAGACTATTAAACTGCATTTACAGAATAATCGAATTGTATTCGTGACCTTTTTTAGAAGCCTACGAAAATAAGAATTAGCGCGGAGAGCTCATACCATTGGCCCAAAGTCGAAAGGCCCTAATTTTTATTTTTTTTTTTTGGTAAATGAACTGAATATAGTTTGAAATCACGCCAAAAAAACGATTAATTAGTCAAGAAATTGGAAATATGCCGAAATCGGAAATGGTTTTGCACTTTGTCTAAAATTATGCATTCCTAAAAAGGCCTTCTATAAGGCTCTACTATACAATTAGAAGTACATTTCCAATGCGAATGCCTTTTATTAAATGTCATAAAATTTAATGGCGTTTTGCTGCTCTTCTGTATAAACATTCCTTAAAACGCCTAAATATATGCTGTGATTTCTTTAAATGTTTGTAATGACTTGCATTTAAATCAGCGTTGCCAAGTTAGCAGTTTTATGAAGTATGGCGCAGTTTAACATTTTTTTTCACACATTGGCATTTAAAAAAATTTTTTTTTTGTTCTTTTAAATCCGGCAAATAGTATTTTGCATATTTTTGCGTTGTTACCGATTGCTTTAGAAATATGTAAAATATGTAAAAATTAGGTAAAATATTATTTATTACTACACCTCAAACAAGCTCTTCTATTCACAAATGTTGTGGCATACCCACATTTATATCCTCACATTTATATTCTCACTTTTATATTATAAAACTAACAACTTTAAAAGATCAAAACGAAATTATAGAAGAAGTCAAAACAAATTTTGAAACTCTGTATAAAGTAATTTTTTTTTATTGAATCGACGGACAAAAAGTTTTCATTTGTTGAGAGACTATTTAGCAGTACGAGTGTATTGCTAGACTTATATAACTTCTCAGACAAATCAAATGAGAATTATTATAATTTCCGAATAATTAAATATGTTAATATGTGATATTAAATAAAAGCTTTTTCGATTCTTCACTCAAAAAATCACTTTCAATAATTTTGTTCTTATTAAGTTTGTTTCCTTGCTGTTCACACTAAGAAATTTCCTTGTACTTATAATATTTAAAATATGATTGAAGAACTACATAGAAAATAGTTGATAGAATTATTCTCCTTTACATGGAAATCACATTTGGCGATAATAAAAATGATTGGCAACGTTGATTCAAGAAAAACGTGTCTTATTTTGAGCGTGGGGTCATGTGTATGTAAGCAAACGATTATTTTTATTGCCAGCACGTGTAAACTACTCGCTTTTAAAGTGAAATGGTCACTTTGTAAATACGAATACATTTTTCTTTTTTTTTATCACTTTTATTGAAAATTATATGACATTCATTTAAATCGTTTTTATTACTTCCCCTACTTATTTAGATCCGATTCACACTGAGAAATTTTAATCAATAATTCTTAAACTTTCATCGACTTGTTTTCCATGACATTTTATTTGATTACTTTTATTTATTTCATGCTTTCAAAACAAATTTACTAAAGCGGGGATTCCCGGTCCCAATTACAATTAGAAAAGAAAACGAAACATAAAATTTAATTTTGATAACTACGAATTAGAGGATGAAAAAAACTTTAGATTGCATGAAAGCATGTTTAATCAGTCGTTACCTTATAATACTGACGAACCAACTCCAAGGTACTGAAATGGAATTTCATAATGTGAAACGGATGTAAAAAAAATTAGGTTGACGTTTTACTTATCTTTTTCATATTATTTGAAGTAAAAAAAAATTTCATAGTGTGAACTGAATGAAAAGCACAACAAGAAATCATCCAGCGTGGTTTTAACAGTATTTTATTTTACACACATAGCTTTCATATTATTTGAGATGCCGCGTGCGTAAAATGTTATACCACATTTTCCGGCTATTATAATAATTCTCATTTGGTTTGACTGTCAAAACACAAAAGTTTTACACTACACTGTTAAATAGTTTTTCAAACAGTAGGAAAAATTAACAAAATAATTGATATCCAAAAATATATTTCCGTAGTAGTTAAAAGCAAGATGCTGAAGTACAGTGGGGCGAAGAAGTAAAAGCAATGAACAAAACTTTTAATCATTCTGCGGTTTTAAAATGTTAAAACTTGACACTTTTTATTGTTTGAAAGTGAAAGCTTCCAGGAAATTATACTAAAAGTATTTTTCAAAGTAGTTTCGTAGAAGGGAATTATTCTTTAAATGTGTTGAGTTCATTCCGTTGCTCGCGTTACTTTGAACAAATAAATTTTGGTTTCGTAAGATGTCTTTATAAAATATTTTGTTAATTACGGGATCTTTCAAAGAAAAGAATATATTTTTTAAAGCATTTGAAGGGAAACTTCTAAAAAACAGTTGGATTCAGTGTGTTTCAGGGCTTCAAACTCACTAGCTCGGAGAGGTACGGAGATAGTCTCACCTTCAGCAAAATATGACAGTTGACCAACTGAAGAAGCAAAGTTTTTTATTAACACAAGTAAATTTTAAAGCAGACCACACGGCTACAAGGCTGCTACGATATTATTTTGCAAGAGGCAGCGATAGCATAAAAATTTGGCATTTGAGAAAATAAAATAATTTTTTTATGACAACCGAGTAATATAAAAAATTAGAAAATATATTTCTGATTTTGTGCTAATTTTTTATTGCAATGCCAGCGCTACTGTCGTTCATTGTCGCGCAGGGAAATTACATTAAGTTCGCTACATCAACAATCTAGCCACATTTTATTCTTGTTTTGACAGGTTGCAGTCGCTCGCCTGCCGCACTGAATGTGTCTAATGTTTTATGTTCTGTTTCTATAATCCAAACATGGGATTTGTGAATTGTGAATGCGGAAATTACTCAAAAACACTAAGGCCGTGCTTTGCATACTAATTTTTTACTCAAACCGCATTGTGGGTATAACATTATAAATTGATAACTCAATATGAGTGCTTTCATCTGACGCACTCTAAGATCTTTCTTTTTTTTTTGATGATTAATTCACAAAACCCAAAATTTTTACTAAATTTCAGATTAAAAGTAAAAGCGATAAGGTTAATCCGCCAGATGAAACATTTTCCGTAGTACCTGTATAGCAATTCTCAGCTGTTTGGTTTTTGTTGATTTGGTTGGTGCAACCCTGGTGCATCTCGGTTTGAAGGGGAACTACATTTGAATTACATTTGCATTATATGAGGGATAGAAACTCTTGCAGTTTTGTACTCGTTTCCTAGTTAACACGTCAGTCTAGCGAGCATAATTGCGAAAATAGTTTTGCGCAGCTTTGCGAATTGACAAGGCCTAAATAAATTCCGACACAAAATGCATTGCGGAACAATAAATCATAAATTATTCCTGTTTACAGACACACTCTTCTTTGCAAGATATTCACAGTATTCCTGCCATCTCCTTCAGTCAATCTGGTTTGAATGAGAAAAATAAAAAAGGGAACCTCTTAGGCAGCGTTTAACTGCCAGTTGTTGCTTATTTTTATATTTATAAATACTCAGATCGCATTGTTGGACGTTATGCTGGTGTTTGGGAGTGTGTTAAATGGAAAGAAATGTGTAATCATCACGTTTCACTTGATCATGATATATGCCCTGTTCATTACCATTCTGTGCTCATGTAAGATAATCAAAACATTAATTTTAACCAAAAGTAACCGATCCTTTTGCACTTAAATATACGAAGACAATTTGCTGTTGTTGGCCAGTTGTTCTGTCGTTTAAGGCCATGATTTTAAACGATGACGAAGATGATGGCAACAAATGCGCGCATTTGCGGCAGTTGGCAAGTTTTTTAAATCGATAAATATTTTTACAATTTATAATACTCGTATTTTATTCACAAAACTTGCAGTGGAAACTACTAAAATGGGCACCTTACAAAAACCACATGCTAACGATAATATAATCGTTAGTAAACAACATTTATATATCTGGTACAAGAAATCTACCTTCTCCGCATATAAAAACTGTCAACCACAACTGGCTTAGGATCCACAAATAAGCATTCGCAATTGGATTTTTTACTACTTTAATTAAGCGAAAATAAAGCAAACAAAATGAGAAAACTGTTCGTTTTTTCATTTTCAGGAAAATAAATTTTCTTAAGAAATAACAAAAACGGCAACACTGGTGAAGTCCTGTGATGCATTAGACACATACAGAATAACAAAACTAAAATGCTCATTGTTTTATATGTAAAGGATTATTTTAGCAGCAAAACAGCTTTACAACTACCGTTAGTGCTACAACTACAGTGCTGCCAATTTAACAAAACAATTAAGGAATGTGTTTTTAAAATTGAGGTTATAAAATCAATTAAAAGCTTAGGGGATTGCTTTTTGAATACTTTTTTTAAATATTGTTAAATCTGGCGATATTTTATTAAATAAATAAATTTATTTTAATTTTATATTTAACAAATTTTATTTTTAAAATTATCTTCATTTTAATATAATCAAGTCTTCTGCTTATATATATTTTTGGGGTTCCAATATTTCGCCAACTTTAACTTTGCATGATCCTCTTTAGGCGATTATTATAATTACATTAGACAAATGTTGGCGAAAGGGTGTCTACATAGGCGAATGATTAATGTGCAGCCTACTACACCTGAGGTCGCGGGTTCCATTCCCGCCTAGATCCTGGATGTTTTCCTGGGGTCAAGTCGAAAGCTTTGCTGGTTAAGTTAGTTTACAAAAAAAATCAACAATTAACGGCTATGTTTCTAATGCTTCAGGGCGCTTGCTAGCAAGTTAAGCTTTTAAGATATCTTTAAGATAACTATGAATTCTGGTATTCAGAAACGTGAGAGCTTTGGAATCTTAAGCCACCCGAAAGCTTTGCTGGTTAAGTTAGTTTACAAAAAAAATCAACAATTAACGGCTATGTATCTAATGCTTCAGGGCGCTTGCTAGCAAGTTAAGCTTTTAAGATATCTTTAAGAAAACTATGAATTCTGGTATTCTGAAACGTGAGAGCTTTAGAATCTTAAGCCACGCGAAAGCTATGCTGGTTAAGTTAGTTTACAAAAAAAATCAACAATTAACGGCTATGTATCTAATGCTTCAGAGCGCTTGCTAGCAAGTTGAGCTTCTAAGATATCTTTAAGATAACTATGAATTCTGGTATTCAGAAACGTCAACTATTAACGGCTATGTTTCAAAATTGAGCTTTTATATATATATAAAATAACTTTGCATTCTGGTATTCAATTTAAAATCTTTTTAAGCGATTTTATCATGGAAACAGGGATCTTCAAACGTGAGAGCTTTAGAATCCCAAGAAATTCAAGCCAAAAGAAATTAATTATACATTATTGAAATATACAATATTTTAATATCTTGTAATTAATTTTAAGATGCCCACGTATATAGTCTTCAAGCCTCTAAAAAGTGTGTGAATGATTTTTAGAAATTCAGCTACGAAACCATTTAAGACGAAGAAAACATTTATCATGTTAATTACTGCGGTTGGTTGAAAAAGCTTTCCTAATTGAAAAAGTCAAAAAAAGTAACTTGAAAAGGCGCTTAAAAAAGCATATGCAGTCTATAAAACTGCATAATATTCTGACCAGAATATTTGACAGATGTGCATCAATCTTAACAAGATAATGAATAACGTGTCGGGTGGTTAACTTTTATTAATAGACGTGTAAATATGCAAAATAATTTTTTTTTTACATTCAAGTAAAAATAATAAGAAAACTGGATCGTGTACTGCAATGTCGTTTTATGTTTCATTAAAATTATGAAGCGAAAACGGTGCTTTAGCAATTTTCTTTATTGTTATTGCTCTATTTTGATGTTAAATATTGACGACATTAATGTTGCTTACGAATGTAATACGGAATGGCACAGCCATGAGCCGGTTTGAGCTCATTTGCGAGCATGTACTCGTAAGCTCACTTAGGAAACCCCATTTGAACATCTTCTGATAAACATCTAATGTATCTGTATTTTTCCTTTGTTGCAGACTAAAATAATGCAGTTCCTGCTTCTGCAGGCACATTCTACTAAATGTGCTTGCACTCAGGGGAGACGTGGCATGTTTTCGATCATGAATGCGAGTGTACAAGAATGGCAAATAAAATTTACACTAAACAGATTATGAATATTTAAAAAAAAAAAGTGTAATTACATGTGGGGAGATAATTTTTATTTTATATAGCATCTTAGAAAGGGAAGATTTTATAGCTTCAGAGATGATTAGCATTCTTATACAGGGTGAACTCGATAATTGTAACTTTTCAAATACTTAATGCTAAGAACTCGGTTAACGCAACTTTAAAAAGTTTGCTGTGTTTTCTTTTGATTTGGGTTTTGGAAATTAATTCCAAATAGGTTTAGCGTTACACTTTATCGCCCTGCTAGAAGTGACAAACAATTTTCTGAGTGTCACTCCAGTTGGCGAAAGCAATTCACTTTAAAAAATTCTTCATGTAGAACTTTTCTTTTCGTATAAGAAAAAATTTGTTAAGCTTTCAATAAAGAATAACGGAAAGACTCTTACTGGAAACTGGTTAAGAAACTTATTAAAAGCATGCCTATGGAAATGATTTGGTGGAGCAAGTAGAATTAAGGAAATGTAGGGATTCTGGACCTGTCCAGCGAACTTCTGGAAATGGAAAAAATTTGTACAAGCGGTGTATTAAACATGCCAGTGAATTCCGCTTAAAACTTTCAAACCAAAGCATGCAAGTTGCGTAGAAGAATGACTAACGTCAGTGGATGGTGATGAAGCCGTCATAGTGGCTCTGGAAAAACTTCGTAAAATTAAAATTTTAAACTCAGTACAAACTTAAATGCTTTCGAATGTGTATTTAATATTTAATTTTAATATATTTTCTCTTTTTGAATTAAATTAATTGCATTAAATTTAACAGTCAACATTTCTTTTTCTAAAAAAGCTTTTTTGGTACGACATAATCGGAAAACCGGCCTTGAAATTCCTGAATCTATTTGCAAACAAGACGAAATTTCATTAGATTGCATTAAACGAGGTTACACTGTATTAACACATTTATTTACATTAAGGAATTATTTTATATTTTTTGGCCAACTGTAAATTTGAAGTATCCCTCGATGGAAAGATGAATCAATTGTGTAAAAACACGCTGCCTCAATGATGACTGGTATACTATAGAGGCAACATATTTTCAATAATTGAAGAGTCATCAAGTAGTCCATGTCCTTACAAAGTAAATTGTGTCTGCAACCGAAAACGTTAAATGTGAAATAAGTTGGCTGCACAGATATTTCTGGAAGAGTCCTCAAGTCCATGTCTTTTCGAAGTAAATTGTATGTTCAACTGAAAACTTTTAGTGTGAAATAAGTTGGCTGCACAGATATTTTCTGGCACGGCTGAATTGAAAATATCGAACAGGGCTTGCTTTCCTAGACAGTAGGCACTCTACACTGGACTACACGAAAAAAAAATTAAATTTAATGTAAAGAACAAGGCAGCGAAAAATCGTCTAGTAGACTCAAGCTAATGGTCGCTACAGAATCATAAATGCTTCATGTTGAAACTCAATTTAATTAAACAAATGAAAAAAAGTTTGATTACGCCAGCCGTACTGAAAAAAGCTTATTTGAGAGTGAGTGTACAAGTGCAATTTCAATCATATCAAATAATGAATCTATAAATTGCAGGGCTCAGAACGTGCACGGTGTTGAGACGAACTGCAACAATGAAAATAAAAAGTTGCAGTACTTTTCATTTAAAGAGATACTGCATTTTCAATTAAAAGCAAAAAAAAAAAAAAAAAAAAAAAAAGATGAAGCAGAAAATAAGGAATAAAAAGTAGAAAAAAGCACGGAATTACTAGTATCCACATATCGCCACTTGCACTCTCTTTCTCTTAAACAAAAGCAGTTACGAGTTGTTTATCTTGTTTTCATTTATTTTTCCTTCCTTCCAGTTTCTACACTGCACATCTAACCGATTTTAAGCTGGACTAAAATGAAACGAAAAATTATATGAGAAAAACGTAATTTTTTATTGCATCCCATTACGATAAATGAACATACATGGCGTTATAGTTGCAGTGGTTGTTCGATAAGTTACGCCAAATAACTTCGGAACCGGTTACACAAACTTTGGAAAGGTAGTGGTGAAAGAAAATGTCTCCCTTGGCAGATACAAAGTGGCTGTATTGAGGATCTGCTCTTAAGAGTTGCGAAAATCGGTGACGTATGTATTAAGAGTACCATGACGAAAAAACGTAACGTAAATTGCACTAAAACTTAACTCGGAAACTTCGAATTTTAGCCCGCGTTTGCTTCTTGTAATTCTTTGAGTTTTAAAATAAAGCGAATCCCATCTTAAAGGACGTCGCACGTCCATTCGGTAAAGAATAACGTTCTGATAACATTCGTGTGATAAACAAGTGCAACGTCTGCTTAAGACGTCCTAAGAAACCCTTCATTCCAACTGATCTCTACTGCCCACTTTCATATATTCTGCAGAGCTTTCCAGTCTCTTTGGAAGTCGCTTGGCTTATGTAGCCATCGCAATGAACTTGCTGGACCATTAACACAATGATGCAGCTGGAGCACTTGGGTTCGAGATCCTTTTCCTTTCGAAACAATGTTCAAACCAAGGAATTGCAAAGCACCAGGCAAACAATATCATTTGTTTGGTGGAACGATCCCTAAGTGAGAATAAACTACCAGTTTTCAATCTTACAAAGTTCAAGTTAAGAAGGATCCCATTGAAAAATCAATGTTTCCAATGCTTCACTGGAGTAGAGAAATATGCTCGCCATTTTCAAAGAAACTGGAAATAGACAGAATGTTGTTGAATGTTCCAAATACTATTAGGAAGTTCTGCAACTTTTTTTGCTCCTACTGGAGCAAAACGTGAGGTTATCAGCATATAACCTCACGTTATAAGAATTTTACTGACGTAAGAGCCTCCGCATCTTAAGCCAAGCTGGATGTATGAATTTTCAAAGGACCAATACAGTGCTCACTAAAATGAGCTTGCATAAGAATTCGCCGCCATTAATGTTTGCAATAAAGCCAAATTAGGCCTTCCGAGTTAAAATGATTAAAAGGGAATATATTTAATTTCGAATCGCTGCAGGTTATAACGAAGATCTGGAAACAAGAACCAAAAACAAAGTTTAATGGCGAAAAACTCCAAGTCGTTTATTTCGCCGCAAACTTCACAAGCTTCATAATGCGATTAGAAAGATATTAAAAAAAATATTGCAGGGAACATGTTATCATCTCTTAATTAAAATCCTCGTGAAAAGAGGCACAAAGTCAAGGAGTTATTAAAACCAAAAACAAATGCTAGTTTTTTGATCACTGCTGTTTCGCAAGTATGCAGTATTGACTCTTAAATTTAACGAAAGCTTAAAAAAAAGGAGGGGGTGTCAAGTAAAAAATTGCAAATTCTCCTAACCCGATCGATGCTAAAGACTTGTCGGACAAGCCTCGTACTAACCACTTTTGTATGTAGAGGAATGAATTTATGTTGGCAGATTCGTTTGAAAACTATACTTGTGTGTTTGAAGTATTTAAGTATTGAAAAGAATAACAACAAAAACTATACAAGAAAAACGGCAGCGAGAACAACAAGAACAATCGGGCATACTCAGAATGGAAAACCAGTGTAAATGGACACACAATCATGTTTTGCCACATGCTGCAAAATGCATTCCGCCATTCGTATGTTGTTCGTTAATTCTTGTTGGTTCGTAGTCATTTTGCCGTTGGTTGCTGTTTTTCTGTTTTTCTGTTTTTCTTTCATTTTTGCTGCCGCTGAAGGTAGGCTGTCATGCGGCATGATACACGGATATCATACATAATATACATTTTGTTTGTTGTAACTTTAGGTGAGCGCAACGCGCGTAAAGTGCTCCATAAATAGTCCAGACTTAAGGCCACAACAAAATGATTGCGAGCTGGCCAAAAACAGTGCAGAATTAATACTCAACGCGAATAGATTAAAATGGCTCCTGCAAAGCGCGCAAACGCATTTAACATACATCCAAGAAATACAGCCGAATTATTTAAAAAAACATCCTAAAAAACGATATAATGAAAATAAGATCTTCAAGCATTGCGTGTTGGCTGTTCATTCACTGAAACTGATCTTGCTAACGAAAATCATCATTCAGACTCTGACATCGCATTGTGTGTGTATGTGTTTGGATTGGTAGGATGACCAAAAGTTTAGAAAACGCTCTGAATTTTGGCATACCCCACCGCAACACCAGTGCACACCAACACCGACACAGTAATGAAAGAAACGAAATCAAATCGCCAGGATGTTTATTTAACCTGTAGCGAAAAGCACTCGAGTGTTCAGTGAAACAAACAAGCAGGCTCAAGATCAAGCCAGGCCAGCCCATTGACGCTCACATTGCAATTGAACGTTCTTGTGTCTTATCGTTTATTAAACGAATTAAAACCAAAACAAAGTTAAGAAAATTAAAAATTAAGATAAACAAAAAAATTTACAGTGCGCACAAAGTAACCCACTGCTGGGAAAGTGCGAGCAAGTATCAATACGAAAATATTGCCTGCCAGTCTGCTTGTCTGTCCGTCTCCCCATTTATACTCATACCCATATTCATTTAGCATTCATGCTTTATGCAGATGGGGAGAAAGAGTGAATTGTGTTTTTAATTTTTGTTGTGAAATGTGTTTTTGCCCAGAAGGGCTCATAAATTACTTAAAATCCTAAAAAAAAAAAAAAAAGTAGCAAAAAGCCGAAACAAAAATCTTAATGCGATGCATTTATTACGATACGAAACGATACGCGTACCTCAGATACAAGTAGTCGTACACAATCATACGGTTGCAATTTCGTGAAGCAGCAACAATACAGCCCACTTTTGCATAGCAGAAGGCGATGACGGCAACTTATCTCTGTTATACCAGGGAACCGAATCCAACATTAAATCAACGGTAGGCAGTAGAATTCTAAATATTTTTCTTTTTTATTTCGTTTTTAAGTGTATGCTTGTTTTCCGTCAGATGTGAGAATATTAAAAGGTGGAAAATAATAATTCCGTATCGCTGTTACAAAGTAATACAATGTGGCGGACATATGAAACGCTTTGAAACTGCTGCACCGCCTTCGCGACTCGCTTGTAATAATTCTCTCACTGTGGAAATGGTGGCGGCGGCGCTACAGTACCTGTGCATTGTTAAATGCAAAGTTGCATTGGCAATCATATTTGACTAGGGATGCCATCTGTTAAGCACTTAGCAGCGATTTTGCAGATATTCTCGTAGATATTTTTCGGTTACTAGAATTGGTATTCTGTTTTTATTTTGGGTTAAAATAAGAAACAAATAAAAAAAAAAAACTAGTTGGTTTATTGAGAAGAAGCAGAGCAGGTTCGCGGGTTGACAGATAAGTCCGGTCTTCTTTTTGTTATTAAAATGACTGGGCTCAGTTTTAGTTTTTTGGACTGTATTTTACATGTTAATCGTGTGTTTTCACCATTTATTAAGAAACTGAAACTGAACATTAAGAACTGAACCGATCTCATTCAAATGCAACTCTGGTGCGGCAATCGTGTAAATGTGTGATGGTGATCCTTCACCACCATGAAAATAAAAAGGTTTCCACTTAATATAAAATAAAAAAAAGAGATGCCGACAAACTGAAAGCTAAATAACAAAATACGTGTTCAGAATTGATAGGCGACAATTAATTAAGAACTGCACTGGCAACCCTACAAGTGTAATTTAGAATAAACAAATTAAAACAAAGAAAATAATAGAATGAAAAGTCGCATAAAACAATTCGTTGCATTCATTTCAATGTTCATGTCGAGACTTCTCAATTCTCGAATTTCATTTTAATTTTCAACAATAGTTAACTTGTAAAGCTGGACCCCCACATGATCAAACTATAACTTAATACAAAAGTAACTGCCTTTCCGTTTGAAAACGATACCAAAGACATTTGAGTATGTGTCTGTGTACGCGTAAAGTAAACGCTTTGTGGTTATGACACTTTGGCGATGTAATTAAAGCGTGAAAATCACAGTTTAAATTGTCATAAATTTTGTGGTATTTACAGTCTTCTCTATTACCACAATTGTGGCCACCGGCGCACTTCTAAGTAACCAACGGCCGTAATGTGTTAAAAACGTAAACAAGAACAACAAAGGCGAAAGACTCAGTAGTTCTTTATGTCACACTTCAGGAGCCACAGTAGCATATCCAGGCATATGCTTGAGTCATATTTATTGTTGGTGATCAGTGGCCATTGTCATCGTAAAAGGGTTTCGCATTTTGCTCAACAAATAGTTTCAAATGCAGTTGGCCATTATTTCAAACCCCTATAGCAGATTGTTCTTGTTCTGATGACTTGAAATTATGAATTTATTTAAAATAAAATTAATCATATTCAAGTGATTTTATACCAGGAGAATTTCGAAAGGGGCAGAGAGAAAAACTGCTTTAGTGAAGAATTATTGAAATTAATACGTTAACATGTCGATCACAATGTCGGCTTAAGAATGAGCAATTTTGAGACACAAAATATAATACGAAGTTTATAGTACTTGAGCTCCAGATTACTGTTAAATCCGTGGCAAATGACAAGATGTTGTGGGCAATGAAACCTCAGAGGATTCGTACATGTAATTGAAATACATGTAAACCATGAAACATAGTTTTCCAAATAGTACCTCAACTTAAAAAAAAGTCTAGGAAAATTGTAATGCAGTCGTGAGTTTCAGCTGATTCTACACCAGCTGACAATGATGTCAATTTGCCAACAAAATTGTTTTGTGAACAACTGCTTTTCAAGTTAGTAGGTCGTGAGAATGTGACGACTGAACATACTAATGTAAGCAGGGTTGATATTTTTTTGAAAAATGACAAATGAACAGAGCTTTTCTTTGATGCTTCTTCCTGTTTCTAAGACCAGCAGTAAACCCTACTCATGAAACTGTGAAGCAGTACATTGATAGTGCAAGTTGGCAACGCCTCTGTTGTGAAGCACATAAACTTCACGAACACAATTCATTTTTTAGTCTATATTTTTAAAGGCCGAAGTAGCTCGCAATCAATTTCTTTGCTTGATAAAAAGCATAGAAATAGTTGAATTCTAAAACAATAAAATGTATTGAATACTTTTATCTTTGCGCTTACTTTTTGGCGTTACTGTACTTTAATACTCCAACACCGTGCAACAATATTTTTTGGTATGTTTAAACCAAACTTTTTTAGGTACGAAGCCTTTTTTTTTTGCTTATGGGGATGTCAACAGCGTTATCATTTTTTTTATTTTAGAGGCTGTAAGAGGGTTAAAACTCTATGGAACCAACAGAAATAAGATCAAGCAAAATAAAATGGCGAGGATTTAACGAGTTATTCAAGCGATTAAAAGATAAAAATTAAAAGCCGTAAGAGCAGGAACAAGGCCAGGTGATATTGAGTTACGCAACGGCTCTGCTAGTGTTCTATGAGCTTCAGCGAAAGTTATCTTAATAAAAGTAATAAAAACTTTCACAGTTCTGCTTAAAACGGGGAGAGAAGGTAATACTGTAGAGATACTATATATATATAGTATATTGCACTAACTTGAAAAGGAGCGTTAAGTTTAGTTTTACTGAAGAGTTAGAAAGCTTGCCATAAAATGCACAGTGGTTTGGTAGGGGGGAGCTTTCTTACAAATTCAAGTTTAATATCCTTCTGGTAAATCCGCATATTATTATTATTTCCAAAAGGGTATGGATCTGTGATATTCGCCTAATAGGAATTATTTCGCTTGCAGGAGACAACTGGGCCATGACAACGCTTTAACCATTTGCGATCTTTGTCTCCTCGTGCCACATTAATTGGAAAACTCGTTACTTACATTTTTGTCTAGAAATATTGTTTGAAGTGCTTGAAAACTTGCTACATGACCAGAACGGGTCTCCAAAAACACTGCAATTCAATTAAAACTTGTTAAATTTGACACATGTGATACAAAAAGTTTCTTTTTGCAATGACAGCTCCTTTTCTTAAATCGATAAAATAATAAAAATACGTTGTTACATTTTAATTTTTCGCTATCGCCTGGCTTCGATTCGTGTGCTGCAATAAGCAACTTGCGATTACAATAAGACATGCAGAAAAATCATGTCAAACAAATAAGAGGAGAATTCATTTCGAAATGGGTTAAAAATAAAATTAAATTTCTTTGCCATTCGTTTGTACGAGTTTAAAAGTTGGAGCTTAAAGAGCAAAGTATTCCTTTTGTCTGCTTAATTTTCTTATCGCTGATCAAGTGCCAACACTTAACAACAACTGTCGATTTTCCCCATGTTGTGCCGCCAATTCAAACAGTTAAATTACATGCAAATCCAATTAAGTTGTTAACTTGGCTCTTTCGTTCTTTCTTCAGCATTGTCTTTTCTTAAATTCAGTTCGTTTAGTTGTTTTTGTTGGTTTTCAAATGCAAATGTGTTGAATGAGAATATTTTGCATTGATTTTAAACAAAATTGTGCTTTTTTACAGTGAGTAATGAAATCTTCAAGTCACTTAAGTGGAAATGGTCTGCTAAGAAAGTGGGCATCTTCTGTATTATCCTGGTGATTTTTGTTTTTGATTATAAGATAATTATGAATGGGGAAAAGCGATGGTATTGGACTTGAGTGCTCATCGTACCACTACCACCGGTCAGTAATTTGTATTCATTGCTTTCCTCCTATAACATGGCTGGCTGTTAGTCGAATTTGTATATTTATTGCTACTACAATTCGATTATCAACATCTAATAAACGAAAATTATCTATAGATATTTCATTTGTTGGTCTTATAGAAGAATCAAATTCAATGTTTGTGGAATCTGAATATTCATAACTTCAGTATTATTCTTCAAGCCAAAATGCTTTCGAAGCAACTCAGGACAGGCCTTAGAAAGCCTTTAAAGGCCTTTACTTTCATATGCCGCTACCATGGCTTTAGAGATGGCCACCTGTCAAAGTATTACAATGCAACAGCTTTCGGAAATGGGTCCTGGAATGTTGAATGGAAATGTTTCCCCATTACGACTCAATAGTTTCTTATTCAAACCAGCAGTTTAACTTTTTGCTTTACTCCTTTAATCTTCATTTAGTTATTTTTTTAATCCCTTCAATTCAAATCATTCTTAATTTATTTTATCGGGCTTATGATCTCTTTTCTTATTTATAAAATAATATTACTTCTTTCGTAATTTTAACATTTTTAATAATTTTTTTAATAATTATTTATAATATAAAGTAAGATTACGATTAATTCACTTTCCCTAGCCAAAGAACTTATAGACATTTTAATTAACTGATTGGCTTTCTTCTACAAAATCTTTAAATCATTAACAATCTTTCATAATATTGACAGCAACAATTTATATTTCTATACCATTCATACCATTTAATATATCTGTCTCTTTTCTTCAAGCAGTTATAAAAGAATGCCTTAGTATTATTATATTCAAGGTTCTTGAAGTGCTCTATCACATGACATAGAGAATTTTGTTATCAAATTCAATTACTTATTTTGTTAAACTTGCATTTTGCAAATAGTAATGCCAAGTCGACACTACCAACAGCTGATGTATACGGTTTGCACACTTATGATAAAACATGGTTTTAACTTAAAACCTACAAACAGCTGATTTTGTGTTCACATACAATTTTGTTAAAATCAGGTTTTATAATACAGTTTGTCAAATACATTTGTTAATGATGAAATAAATTTTTTGTAGAAGTAGGTGTGTTTGTTGTAATTATTCTTACCACATTTATTTGACAAACTGTACGACAGCTGTTATTGTTTATAGAAAAAATAAGAAATTTTAAAAATGTGTTCTAAAATTGAAATGATTTTACATTTTGTGAATGAATATTTGTGAATGTGAATGAGTTATCAGCTGTTTTCAATCTTTCTAACCTGGTAGCACTGAATATGTACTGTATAAAACAAGGTTGTATTTCATAAAATCTACTTTAAACAAAATCAAAAAAGGTTTTAAAAGGGTTTTATGAGAATTATTTTGTATGGTAAAACCAGGTTTTAAGGATTGGTTTTAAAGTTTAAACCAGGTTTTATCCTCAGTGTGAAAACACTATTAGATTTTGTTGCTACTTATTTTGTTAAGAAAAGAGCTGTTCATGCTCAGTTTGTTTTAAAACCAGGTTTTATCCTCAGTGTGATTAGCCGTAAGACTTTCAGCTTAGGAGCAACACGATTTATTTTATATAAAAAATTGTTTACTAAAATATCCTGCGAAAGTGGCCGGGCCGAACTTATTTTGTAGTTTGAACAGTATTGCCAGAGTAGATACTTTTGCATTCGGTAAAGTTTTGCGAAATTATTTCAGAAAATAATAATAATAATAATATGGAAGGAGTGTTTCAGTATATCTATTTAATAATTCTTCTAGAACTCAGAGTAACATCAGAAACCCTTACTAAGCACGTTTGATCTGTATAACATCTGAGTAGACAACGTTATAACGATTATTTGATTTTTACTTTTAGGCTAAAATAAAAATATATATATCAATATTTTTCGTATTTATTTATTTTTTTTTTTTTTTTAATTTGTTAGGTTGGTTTAATATTTTGACTCACTGTATTTAATTTATATTTAATATAAATTGGCCAGAGCGCAACTGTTTGCTTAAGACAACTTGTTTTTAAAATAAATTACATTTGTTTTATTTGTGATTTTGGAGTTAAAGAGCCTACAGAAGAGCAACTAGACTGTTTATTCTGGCCTGTCTCCACGTTTATCATGCTGTCAAAAAGGGTCAATATGGTAGTAGACCAGATGTAATGCCTTTAAAATGTGTAATCATTAAGCTTGCATAATTGTCATTATTCACATGCAATTGCTGCAACTGCCTTGAGAAAAAAACAAGCCCAACAGCCATACCGACGTACATAAATATGTCTCAAGCAATGCTTGATACGAGTTTGATGATGGTCATACATACATTGTGTGTTTCACCGATCAACGAGTCTACTGCTAAAAGCTTAAGAGTGAAAAGAAAATTCGAAATATTTCAAGCAAGAAATATTTTTTTTGTAGAAGAATCCGTTTGCGTTGGAAAATAATTTAGCCAAAGTTTGCCGTATAAAACAAAGGAAACATAAATATTTGACGATTAACAAATGTCGCTTTTATAATGAGCGGATTCTTAATAGACCTAATTGCCCCAGTACTGAGTAACTTTTAAAGGCAGGCATTTCTCAGTAAGGAAAATAAAACAGTCACACACACATACATTCACTTGCACACATAAAGTCTTCTTGATTTATTCCCTTTTAACTTAATTTCTGGCCAGCCGACGATGGACACACATACGAGTACTTGGCTGCTTATTTTATAATCATTTTGATTGAATTCAAATCAAACATTTGCCCGCTGCTGGTTATGTTGAATTGTGATGTTCTTGCTGACAAAGAGAGCTCTGGCAAAACATTCAATTCACCATAAAAATAAATGGAGGCATACAACATTTATAAAATGTTTTGTGCAAATGCTGCTGCAGTGGTTCCCAATCTGTAAAGAACGTACCGCCTGCCACACTTTCTTAACATCTTCAAGTACACATTGAGAAAATCTGCAACTGGCAAATGCAATTATCATCGCAATGCCACGATACGAAAGCGCAACTATGAGAATGAAATGCATTTTTATGTGCGGAACTTACTTTTCGGGGCCGCATCGTAAGCAAAGTTTGCAAGTAAAATTCTTAGGAAATTGTAAAATCTTTAGGGAATTAATGCCAAAACATTTATTTTATATAATGTTAAAAGAATTTTTGCAGAAAGTTTTTATGCGTTTTCTGTAGTGGCAACATTGAAATGGAAATGTCACAAGTGGCCTTAAATCAATGCAACCCAAAATTTTCGAAAACTAGTCAGATGTTTTCTAATAGTAGAGGAGAGTGCTAAACAGCTGTAGGGCGATTAACCCTTTTTACAACTACCACTTCGATAAAATAATCATAACGAATATATCCCGAATTTGCTATTCAGTAAACATTTCTTTATACGATATTCGCTGTGAGGGCAATCAGCTGTTTGTGTTTTCTTGTAGTTTTATCGATAAACAACTGAAAATATTTCCTTAAAAGAAATGTGTTTATTTAAATAAATATAACAAAATAGTTATAAATTAAAATTTCGTTGAATTTATTTTATAGTGCATTGGTAGTAAAGCCACAGGGCAGAAAATTATATACAAGTTATTGAATCACTAAATCATTACTGCAAACGCATGCAATTGTCGATAAAACTTGCAATTTTCATATCGTTTTAAGTTACTGAATCTTACTGCTGCTAGCCAATCGGTAGCAATTTGCAAACATATCAAGATTTTGATGACATTAGCAAAGCAAAAACAGCTGATAACCAAACCAAAACAAAAGCCACAACTGAGAAACTTTGCAATAAAGCTTGTACAGGAAGCTTTAGCCACTAAATATAGAATTTCTTCACCCAAAATTTCACTCAGTATTATTTATAATATATATATTATGAGCAATACTGTATCAATCACAGAGTTGTAATGTTATGACAGCAGTGTTGCCAAAAATGCGGATTTGTTTCATAACTTTCTTATTGTGCGACTTAGTTGAACTTGAGCTTAATTTAAATTAATTTTAAGTCTCTTTTGATAACATTTTTATACTAAATTACATAAAAGAATTATTAATTAATTAATTACGGCAACCGGATTATTTTAATTGCAACTGTTAAAGCTTTTTCTTAATATAGCAAAGATCCTTTCTTAAAGGACTCCTGTAAAGTTAGAGTTTAAAACTCCCTGCTTTGAGATCAAAAGGCATATCGTTGGGGAAAAAAACCAACTACAGAGATGCTGAAAAATGTCAAAGTGACTGCAACAGGTTTCCAATGGCATCACACAAACTCTTTAAAAATCAGTTAACATATGTCTGATGACAATTTCAGAAAAAGACGAATGAATACTTTTACTCTGTCAAATGCAAAAAAAAAATATATATATATTTTTATATAGGACGAAGAAAAATGTAAAAAGTGTCGGACGGTAGAAGAGAACATTGACCACTCTAGAAAAAGAAAAATGATGTTTAGAAATGGAGTAGAGGAACAACAACGTGCCCCAACCGCAAAAAAGTCTTGGAGCAGTAAACAAAAGTGGTCTACTGATCATCAAACCAGCCTTTATGCCATGAAGCATCTCTACATGAAAGTATAAATGATTGATAATGTTATTTTAATACCTTTGTGAGTGAGGGCCACTTGTAGGGTGCAATACGAAAAGGTTTCCAAGAATTATTAAGTCTTACCAAGATTCTTAATCACTCACAAGTACTTATTGAGTGCATTATTTCATTTCTGTTATGATTGATGAGTCCGAAAATGAAGTTTGAGACGTTTATTTGGAAAGTGGCACAAGTACAGCTCAGGTCTTTTTAAAGGACGATGAGATGGTACTCTGAAGGCAGAACTAGTGTTAAAAGATGTGCGTGTCCTTTACAGGGATGGCCCTACTAGAACAACCAATGAGATTTTAGTTTGTAAGCCATTCTGCAAGGAAACGTAATCCAGAGAGAAAATATTTAAAATTTAATTTAATTTACACCGCGCTCTTTTGCTACGGCGTTGTGCGATATACTTGCATAATTGAAGATCAACATGAAATTCAGCTGATAAATGCCGAGCATTACTGTATTTTCTTAGTATTTTAAATATTTAAATTAATTTGATCAGTATTGCGACTGAGATATTATCGATCTAAATCAACGTTTAAGACAAATTCCTTATTTTGAAAGCAAAGCAAATCCACTTGGTTGTAATAAAATCTTTATGTGTTTAGCCGGTACTATCAAAACTATTGGAAAATACAAAATCCTTTTAACAAAAAATGGACTTAAGGCACTTTCAGAATAAATGCCTCATTTAAAATGCTGGTTTGAAATCGAGCCTTAATTGTGAATAATAAATACGGTATCACGTCAAGTGTTACACAACACATTTTAAAATAAGTTCTTACGCAATTAGTTTTTACAAAGCAGAAGTTGTAACTCCCGTTTAATAGTCAGAGCTGTTGCATCGCCCAGTTTATACAATTTGTTAACACCAGAGTACATTAACAAGGACATTTAATATGAACTAATATCATAACTTGCCATGAACTTGGTAGTCGCAAGGGGCTATAAATATCCTCGGTGCCTGACAAGAGGACTGCTGCTCTAACGGAAAGGACGGACGTGCTTTCATAAGGCTAGAAACTTTTTTTAACGATACTTATTTTAGTTATTTATATTAGGGGGAAAGCTATTTGTACGGCTGGATCGGAAATCTACCTGGACTCAGGCAATAAAAGCGTTTTATAACACCATCCACAAGATTAGTTTTTTTAAATCAAGACTGATATTATCAATCCTGCACTATGGCTGTCTCCACATTATGGTTTTCCATTTCCCAGATTCTCAGAATGGCTAAATGGCACTTTGAAGCATGTGTAGTGCGTGGCTGCCTTGCGCTCTCATTCAGTAGAGTTAATCTTGGGTTTCACCAACCTCTTACACTAGGTCAGAACTAGTAGAGGCCACATACATCCCCAAGTCGTCGTGACAAATGAAAAAGCTTTAAACAATAATGATAAAAATAAAACTGACTATTAATTACATTCCATTTTAATTAATTTTCACCAGATCTGCTACTCGTTTCTCCTTTACTGGCATCAAATGCAATAAAGTCCTTTGATAACATCAGCAAACATTTTGCATAATATTGTATGCAATTTATTGGCTCACTTCGTAACAAATTCTATTGTGCAACGGAAAAAAGTCAAGGGATTAAAAAGTTTTTGGCTTTTAATGCTGCCAAAAACAATAAACAATCCATAAAGATGTTAAGAACATAACAAAGCTTAACGAAAGCCACAAAATTATTGCACATTCAGACCTTTCATGGGAAGGCAAATGGTAAAGGAAAAGATGGTAAGAAGAAAACAACGGCATGGCATTTAAGCAAGAGATATTCCTTCTCTGTATGAAAAATATATAAATTAGTTAAACTGCTGGTTGTATAGTCATGTGCTGGATAATTCCTTTAATTTTTTCCCCCCAGCTTTATTAAGATTTCCAAAAGAAAATATATTGTATTGAAGCCAAACTATGCTTAGTCGCAATATAGCCACTGAGGCAACGAATTTATATATTTTATTTATTAAAATGTTTGTTTTGGCTTTTTAGTAACACTATTTTAACGATCTTCGTTAAGGTTTAAAAAGAGCTTTACAACACCATCAGCTGGCAATTTTTATTGTTCTCAATATTAACATAACATAATTTTATTATTTTATTTAAAAAAAATTTTTAAACAATAAATAACTTTAAAAATCCTTAAAAATTAAAGTTAGCGACTAGTAGTGGTGTCAACTGGGCGTTACTGTAAACCCCTAATAGTGTGGCTAATTAAATACTTTTAAAAATGCATGTATAGCCCTACAGTTGAATGATATAAAAATTATTTACATTCTTTCATTACAATTTAATATCACAAAGAAGCTCACAGGACATTCTGTGCAAATAACAACTTTTAATACTGTAACGGTATTCCTCTTAAATAAAAAAGGAAAAATAATACTTAAATTTCAGCACTAAGTCCTTTTAAATTAATTCCTTTACAATTTAAACAATTTGAAAACACATGTGCTTTAGCAACCGCCCGTCTAGCATATCCTTTACAAAAGGAACCCCCGAATATCATTCATGGATCACTGCTCTCTCACAATACAGTCAAATATATAGAAAATTATGTATTTTAGGACAATTTTTCCCCTCTTTGCTTCATTTAATAAGCTCTATTCATTCCTGGCTAATAAAATGTTACTAAAATTGTTGAGTACCAATAAAGGATATGAAGGGAAATTGCAGCAAGTGTTTAATAAAAGAAATTACCTTTTTAGAAACTTTTATTTTTATATTGATAGCAAATGGCAATTGTGTGAAGTCAACAAATAAATTTCAGGGGTAGTGGGAAAAGTTGTCATTGTCACAATCATCTTACACACTACATACACACACTTCGTTACCATCGAGTGGCTAAAATGTGGTAGTGGGGTAAGCAGACACATTTTTTGCCATCTTTGTTTCCGTTTTTCATACTTGAAGGTACTTAAAGGAATAAAAATAAAAATACAATTTACTATTTTTCTTAAGTGGCTTTGTGAGCAGGTTTCAGTGGGTGGAGGGGAAGGGCAATTATTGTTCACTTTATTTGGTGCTTCTCATTAAGACTAGTGCATTGTGTTGTTTATTGAAAATCGAAATCAAGCACAATTAATGTGAATTATCCTGATAGCAGTTCATAAGGATTAATTTATTTAGCAGTTTAATTAATTACGCACTGCTTGGCTTTTCAGCAAGCCTTCATGCACAGGATGGTAGTGGAGAATGAGGGTAGAGATGCTTTTGAATAAATTACTAAAGTGGCAGTCACAAGTTAAATTTTAAAAAGCCAATAAAATAAAAAATATTGCAATCAGAAAAAGCTAAATGCTGACTATGCGACTCTCACAACTTAAACGTTTCCGCTGTCGAAACTAGATTAACGTCCGGTTTCGCAAAATTAAAAAAAATTTCTTCGGCTAAGTAAAGCTCTGCTGCTTGAAGAACCCCTAATAATTATTTTAAAATTTTTCATCTTACAAGTAATCCAAAAAAAAAAGGACCAACTTCATAAACACTAAATCATAAAATACTTGTTGAATTGCAAACACGACCAGCATTATTGAATGGTGAGCGCCAAAAAATCTACTACAATTCCTATTACAAGACTTGTGGATGTTAAGAGCAATTTCAAATGCGCCTGTCTGCCTACAACATTTTGCTGCAACATTTTAATACTCAAATAATTATTTGTTTACATTGAATCCATGAATGAAATCAAAATTCCAACATTCAAATGAAAACTGAAAACACAATTACCACACTAACGTGTATGTGTGGGCGTTTTATGGCACACCACTCATAGACTACACGGCTCCTGTGGGACAAAACATGCGTCGCATCCTTTTGCTATACTTTGATATTTCAAATCAGTTGCGGTTTGAACGTACAACATTGCGTTTCGTATAGCGCGTAAATTTTATTTTGTTCTATCAATTGCCAATTTTTCATTAAATTCTATTTGGTTAAATTGCTTCCTGCGGCGCATTGCCATTAACATTAAGTCGTCATAACATTTTCCAAATATTGTGTTCTATGAGAATTCTTAAGCAGTGTTTGATTTCCTCTACACAAAATATATACAAAATATAAAAGTGCTTCTCCAACATTCATTAACATGCTTGTTTGTTTGTTTGTTTGTTTGTTTTAGTCCTTTTTTAAATCCTGAGTGCACGTGTTCGCTTATCATTGTGTCTGTTTTTATATAAATTGTTATAAAACATCATATCACATTCTACATAATAAAAATTCTCTTAATTTATTAATGAAATCGAAAAGAATTTTAAAATATAATAAATTATGTTTTGAATTAATTTTCTAAATCGTGTTCAATTAAAATCACTGCCAACTGCTGATTAGTAACAGATGGAAATTATTTTGGATTAAAACTAATTGGTAAGCCTTTTCCCAGCTTATAATGTGTAATTAAATGTGTATCTATTTATTTGGTTTTAACTTAAAGGATTAAAAATTTGTTCATTATTAAATAAAACTCAGCATAAGCTTGCATGCTTTCAGGCGCCTAAATTCATGCAGTGCATAATTGAAAACATCATTTTAAAAAAAAAACTTTTTATTAAATGTCGGCAAATAAATTGAAAGCAAGTATATAGAGTGTGGATACAAGTCTACTAATGTAGACGAGGGCCGGAAGCAGATACCGTTTAGAAAAATACACAAGTTGTTTATCCTTTTCGTTTCTAATTATCCTTAATTTCGATATGCAACCTCCATATTCAAATAAATCGTTTTTATAATAAAAATAATCCTGGTTAGTTTCAAGTTTTCTTTAAAGAACTGTTTGCCGAGAATTTTTTATAATAGAAAAAATAAAGACCCAATAAAATATTTATGATATATAAAATATTTAATAAAATATTCGTTAATGATTTAGAAATTAATGATGCGCCTAAAAGTATAGAAAAGTTTTTTTTTTTTTTGAATTAAGAAATCAATTTGTTTATAAAAAGTTCGGAAAATAACGCAGTGCACAGTATCCGATAATAGATGCAAAGATAGCTACTCATATAAAAAAAACCCAAATGTCCTACCCATGGCGCTGACAAAAATTTTGACCTCAGAAGTCGATGTAACAGACATGTAATGGCATGCAATTACGATGCATTTTTTAACACTACAGTATATTTAATTGATAGTTTCCATATTGGAAACCCTAATCCCTAATACCTTTTTCGTTAAAAAATCGAAAATTATGTTAAAAGAGCCACGTCCTGTAAAGTCCTGCGAACAGCACATTTTCCTAAATCTGATAGAATGCATTGAAGGAGTATAGACCAAACCTGAGTGTTATTTTGAGAAAACCGAAATTCTCTCAGAATTATTTTTCTTACTTTTCCCTCTTACGAAATACGCAAATATTTGTTATGCCCTGAACCGGTCAAATATTTCACAGTAAAAAACGAGCTAATAAGATTTTCCACTATTTACTTTATAACATGTTACATATATTGCATATCACCGCTGGCAAGGTGAACCTTAAACTTAATCTAAAGCAAAGAAGTAGAGCCAATCCCGTACTGAAACAGATTGAATTGATATCCTGTCAATTAATGAATTGTCGCCACCATATCGTTAAGAAAACGATGTAACGCCTCTTATTCGTAATTTATTTTTAAATATTGACGGAACTGTGGCAAAAGTTTTCGGAAGCTACAGTGCGTTCGCGACATTGTCAACTTCGCAAATTTTATAAACTTTAGTTTTTGAATATACTTTTTCAAAAAAAAAAAAAAAAAACAATTTCAAATAAGAATAACATACTTAAATATCGCTAATGAAATTAAAATTTTTTTTTTATGCAAATTATAACGAACTATAGTCTTTTTTTAAATATGTTTTTATATATTCAAATTAAAATGATTTTTCTAAATATGTTTTCACAATCAAAACCTTCTTTCCTTAGCGATACTCGTAATTGCTACATCCTTAACACATAACACATCGTTAAGAGTTAAGTGGCTAAACCTGATTTGTTTAAAGACATACCGCAAAAATTTCATTCGTTACTCGGAAGAATCAATATAAAATAGTTTTTATATACATTTTTTTTGTTACATTTGAGATTTTTTTTAAAAATTTCAAAATTTCAGCTGGTATTGGAGCTGAACTACTACCTACTAATCTACTTTGATTTTCTTTAAATGATTTAAAGATCTTTTTTATAAAACTTGTTTTTCACCCGATATTTCATTACCATTGTGGCTCATCTAAAATTATTTACAATAAAATTTTTTTATTGTATTGATGAGAAATTTAGACGATTCCAAAGAGAAATATTTTGACACAGAGTTGAGTTTATCAGCTGTTTAAAGTGACTGCCCCTATTAGTTGAGCTTTCTCAATGACCTTAGGGTACCTTTTAGTTCGTTAGCTGAGTAGATATTTCAACTAACATACAATGCAATATTTGTAATGCATTCCAGTAAGCACACATACACTAGAAAAAAATGTTTAGAAATACAAATATTTTAGTTAATTTAAGTACAAAATTTATGCAGTGTAGTGTTAAAACAGACTTTTACAACAGAACTGGAAAAGCTTGCGGTTTACACGCAGGAAAACATCCAGGGTGTAGCCAGGAATGAAGGCCGAGAGACCTTCAGTGTAGTAGGTCCTTCTTTAGGCGGTCGCCTACAGAGACACCCGTTTGTGAAAATCTGTACTAAATGTAAGTAAATATATTGCGATATACCAGTGAAATAGTTTCGTCAAGAGAAAGACAAATATTTCTTGAACTTTAACTATAGAATTTGATTCTCTAAAAAGGAAACTTTTCCGAAATCCTTCATTATGTTCAGGTATATTATCAAAAAATATATATATACAATAATTGCAAGTGCAACTACTATTTTTGTTGAATTCTCAATCAGTTTATGAAAACCCATATTCGAACTAGAAATATTTTAACCTTCTTGAGCAGCCGAATGCCAATAGTGTTAGTTTAACCCTAGAAAACAAAACTGTTTTTAAACGTTTAACACTATAATTTCCTTGTAATATAATTTTTTTACAGTGAGATTGTTTTTCTCCATTTTGGCGTTTTTTCACATTCCAAAAAATAGAAAATGTAGAGAGCTAAAAATAGTTTACGAATTGGTGCCCAAAACTGAGACAAATTAACTTTAATCTACAGGATGGAGTAGACAGGTGTACACCATTTGCAAAGGAACAATTTTTATTTAAAACGAAATGTAGTTGTACTTCTGAGAAATGTTTTCTTAACTTTCTTGGATATTTCTGATAGTGTAAAAAATTATTTCCTAAGATAGAAACTGTGCGAACTCGATTATTTGAAAAATCTGTTTAACACATTACTTTACAGCCTTTATAAGTTTATTTTTCCTTTAAAAAATAGTATTGATAAGTTGAAAGGAATCAGCAAAGGATATTCAGATCAGAATGAAATTGCATTCAAACGCTTGAGATGTATGTAGAGCGCGCAGCAAAAAATTATATTCCTTAAGAAAATTAAGAAATCTGTGGTTTCCTTTCCAAAAAGCTTAAAAGTTAAGCTTAAATTTTAAGATTCCCTTTCCAATGTTCATAATGAGCATCATAAGTTTCCTTAATAAGCGATTTTTTTTTTTTTTTTTTCGATGAAATAATAATAATTAATTTGAATTAAATAGAATATATATAGAGTTGGTATGAATTAGAAAGGCCCTAACTTAAGTATTTTTTTAAAAAGATTTTTTAGTGATTTCAATATAGGAAACAAAAATGCTACTTGGGGCCTTTCTAATTGAGGCCAACGATATATAGGAATCGATATTAAGTTTGCATTGGCCAAGTTTTACAACTTGTATGTAAAAGCCGCTACGACACTTTGTAAATTATACTTCCTACAAGTAATTTTTGTTGCCAGCGAGAATAATATAATCTTTTTTTTGAGTGTACAATTGAAATCTAAAATTGGCTAACTTTTTCAGGAATTATAAAAATTGTCAAATTGATATAGTATTTTCATCAGTAAAATAAAAATACTGTAGAAAAATTGGTAGAAGAGAAATAGCTTTCAAACAACTTTTAAAGCGAAAGTCAAGTGCAATTGTTCGCCCAAATTGTCAGCAGAAATATCGGTCTTGGAACCAACTAAGGAACAACTAACAACTAAGCTGAAAGCTGCCGTCGAAAAATATTTAGAAGGAGTTCAAACTCAAGAAATGCCAGAGGAGTAGCAAAACCATGAACATTATGAATATTAATTTCCTACAAAATAATCATAAAAAATAAATACTTCCTGTTCCTGTTTTATTTCCTGCGACACTAAAATTGAAGTAATAAATTATTAAATTTAATTAAATGACAACGATAACGTCGCAACATATTACAAATGCGGAGTTGCAGGCGGCAGGAGTGACAAGTAAACAGTCATGTTTGGCAGTTTGTTTTAATGTGCGGTTACTTCTATTATCAACATGCAAGAGGAGCTAATACAAGGATAAAGGCTCTCGCCAAGGATAATATTAACAACACAAGCCACCAAAAATCTCTGTTAAAAAATCTTGAAAAATATGAATGTTAGTTTCGTTATGTGTGTGTGAAAAGATCTGTGCATGCACTGTTTATACTTACAAGCTAATAAATATTTAGTCAACAGATTCGTATGTTTCACAGTTCAAAAATGAAACAAAGCTTGTGGGGGTCTCGGCTTGTGTATGTGCATGAGTTTGTGTATGTGACTGTGAAAGTTTTTATGTGTTCAGATAATTAGGAATTTAATTATTTATAACAACAGTACACCGCCATTTATACACACATGCCAATAGAGCTTTACACACGCTTGCACACAAAACTTTAGACATGAAAGTTACATGCATGGCAAAAACTCCTTACAGGAAGGACGACAATGACATGTATTAAAAAGCTGATGATAATTAAAATGAATTGAAACGTCTATAAAGTAGCGAAATATCTTTTGTTTTTTATGCCTCATATACTTCACTTTTAGAGAACTTATAACGCGAGTTCACATTATTAAAGAAAAAAATTATTTTTCAATTATTGATTGTTATTTAATTTTAAAAATTTTTTAATTTCAAATATTTTTAAGTGGCAAGTGGGGTTGTGGCTTGTTATAATTGATTTCAAATTAAAATAATTATTAATTTGTAATGCTGTAGTGTAAGTAATTAAATACCAAATTTATTTAAAAAAAAAAATCAAGATACTAATTATTTCCTATATCCTACTAACAAGTACAGTAGGCCCTCAATTATGCGTGTTCTGGTTAAACGGTAACTCCGATTAGCCGTGATGGCTAAAGGTGAGCCTATTGTCTAGTGAGATGGTCATGGAAATCGCTACTCTAGATAATGTGGCTTACCAGGCAAAGTGCTATAACCAAGTTCGTCTGTCAGGTACTAATGGCGGACGTCACGGGTTCGATCCCAGCTTTGCCAGCGAATAAAAAAATTTCAAGAATTTTTCTCATATGTTTTCATTTATTTTGCTGAGTAACTTGTCGTTGAAGTTCTTAATGGACGGAGGCATGGTCACAGGTCACAGGTCAGAGGTCACAAGTCACAAAACATTTACCAGCAAACAATGCGACAGGATCTTATCGCCGAAGTAAAAACAATGCATAAGACCTATCGGGCTGCTTTACCACTCATCGTTTGCAGTAATGCCAGCATAATGCTTTGAATGAGCTCTTCAGCTGCCACCAAAAATTGCTACCCTTAGGAAAACAATTAGGAATTGAACTGGCAGCGCCATTGCCCACTAGAACAGATTGTTATATAGATCCTAGAAAGGCAATGTTATTAAGACATATTTCTGCAAAGTAGGCAAATGCTTTAAAAAACATACAAGCAATTTGAAGCTTCTAAGCTTTTCAAGAACATCTTCTAGTTTTTTAGTAGGTGCGATTCGAACTCGCGAACTCCGGTTTAGTAAGCTGGGCATTATTCATTCGCCTACGCAGGCACCCAAGTTGATCTTTACATTTAAACTGAAATATTTCATGGCATCAATATTTAATAGTACAATACGCCATATTGATGTAAATAAAAACGGAAGTCTATCCGGGCAGAGTGTTACATTTGCAGCACAATTCGTACCACTCGATGATGTTTCCATTTTATTATACGAATATTTTCCAATTTGACAATGAATGTAACGTGTAAAACACGTGTAACATTCTTTCTGTGCGTGTAGCATTTTACTAAAGCTCGTACAAATACGTGTTAAACTTTGCATAGTGTGACAATGTGATGGGAAGAGATGGCCATGTTACACTTGGAGTATGCATGTTGGCCGTTACACACCCACACACACACACATCCACCCACAAGAACAGTAGAGCAATATTAATATCGTTAGTGAATATTGTTTAAAAGAGAAGAGAAATGAAATGGAAAAAAAATATGTGCTCCGGCATGTCTGTGTTCGTGTATGGCTGTTGTGCTGTTTGACAAAACCATTCCATTCAAAGTTTTTAATATTGGAGAAAAAATCAAAATAATAGAGATAAAAGTATTCGCAAATTGCTTTCACTGCATAACTGGCAACAGTAACGAATGTTATTAGTGATGTTGATGTTGGTGATAAAGATGGTGGTGATGTTTTTCTTTTTTCCTTTGCTTTCCGCATGTTACTGTATGTGCGTATGTATGTAGATGGGTTTTTCTCCCAATATTACAGCCACTAGCATTAGTATAGAGGATAAGGTTGGGATGTCCGCTGACTGCTGTCCGCTGGCCGCTGTCCGAAGTCCCAAGTCCGATGTCCGCTGTAAAGTAAGACGATACAATTGCAAAAATTCTATATTTAGTTAACCCTGTTAAAGCAATATTTGCCTATAACAAGCAACTATCGAACTGTTATCGATAGTAGCAGGTGTTTTGACTTTAGCGAATTGCAATTTATTTGTTACGAGTGAAAAATATATAAATAAAATTTAAACGCTCATCTTTTTTAGCACATGTGTTGCCAGCTCGTTTAATTTTTTTTACACAAAATGATTAAATTTACACTGAAAATAAATAAGCAAAAAAAAAATTTTATATTTAATTTTTTATTTACTCCAACTTGAATAATTGGTGGGTGTAATCATTTTATTTTTAACTATTTTTTTAATTTAATTATTAAATATTAAAATAGCATTCATACGATATCTATAGATTGCATAGCTAAGAAGCGATAATCGACAGTGAAGAAATTTAAGAAGACTGTAGGACTGATTGCCAGCATAATTATGATGAATAAAAATTTAATTGAGTTTATCAGGCAATTATTGAGCATAATAATTGCTATCGAATTGTGAATAGAAACGCTTAATATTCGTTTAATTTAAATTTATATATTTTTATACAGTTTTATCATTTTCTTTCACCGAAAACTTTAGGCAACATGTAACATTTTATACGAACGAAATTGGCTTCCTTTTGAAAAGAAATTCGCTTGTATCCACTTCTCTATGAAAGCTTTCCTTTAAAGAAAACTCTCTTTAAAAAAAAAACACACAAACTATAAAGTTTTTGATTTATTTGACATTTTTGATTTCTACGTTTCGTTGGTATATCCGCATTCAAATCAACTCTGTACACATTCCAAAATTGAGCTTTTATAAAGCTTTGGCAGAGCGTGTCATCCATACTACGCTTCATTTGACCAATCATGAACGTTAATGGCCTGCCAGTTTTATTCACTGTTTCCTATTTTCAATCGCTCTCCTTTAAATCATTTAGTGTTTGTTCATCTCCCGTATTAAAATCACATGTACTGTGAAGACATTCGCCAAGCAATAAATGTGGAATATGCTTCGTACGCTTAAGTGCTAAACACTTGTCATAAGAAAAAGCAAACATTAAAATACGTGTAATTTCCACTCATCATACAACGATTGCTAAAACGAAGACAGTTTCCGCTTTCCAAATGCTACAGATTGCGCTTCTGTTACTGTACTTGAGTCTCATTTTTAATTAATTAAAATTGAAGGAAACCAAATTTCTAAATTCCCCCATCTTTTTCTTTTCACTTCGAAAGCTTTCATTCACTAGAGAAAGTTGCTCGTTTCAACTTCCTTTTATTTTATATATAAAAAAAAAAAAAAAAAAAAACAAACAACAACAAAAAAATATGTCAAAAATATTAAAAATTAAATTGTTTAAGTTTCTTTGACTGTTGCCATGTTTGTAAAATTTCTAATTGAAATACTTTTAATGTTTATTTATTTAATTAATTTCCAGAGAAAAGTTGTGACGTGATTTTCCATTTTCAGTCAGTAATTAGTTCAATTAATTACGAACACCTTTTTAATAAGAAGCAACTTTCCAAAAGGAATGCTTTGCCTCTGCAGGAAAACTTTTGCATAACACTGTAACAAATCAATGTGATTGTTTGCAAAATGACTTTTTATTCATTAGGGTTTTTATTTTATTCTTACAGATAAAATGACTATTCAAACTATTTTACAAAGTAAAAAGCTTTTTCAAGGAGATGGAATTTTAATTGCATTTTGCAATACAAACGTAAGTTAAAGAAATAAAGTTTTTTTAAAAAAAAAAAAACAGAAAAACGACCGGAAATTAAATAAAAAATGGGGGTTTTTGATGTCTTCTTCTTTAAAAAAAATAAATAACTTTAATAAAAGCAGATCTAATTGGGTGCGAAGTCGCATTATTATACGAAATGATAATTGATTTTGATTAGCAAATTAAGGCCCTGGAGATGATCAAACTTACACCTCAAAGTACTGAGAGAGTATGTGTGTTCATGTACGTGTTATCACCTCTGATTAATAAAAGAAAAGCAAACATTTTATATATCAAAATGCACTACAATCTCAAAATTTATATTGCATTTAAAATATATGGGAATTTATTACCGTGGCGTCAAACTTAAGTCAAATTTTAGCGCGTTTGAAAATATAAAAAAAGAAGGAAAAATTTGATTTCAATTTAACGAATAATTGGATGCTTCCTTAGGCGAATAAGTCGAAGTTCGGGGGTTCGTAGCCTGCCTAGAACCTCGATGTTTTCCTGCCATCAAGCCAAAGGCTTTGTAGCTTAAATTAGTTTTAAAAAAATTTATTATTTGACCGTCTCCCAGCAAGATTGACAATGTAAATGTCAATTACTTTGTAATCGATGATTACAAGTTTGCAAAGTTACAGCTTACAAGTTTATTTGTAAGTTTCCCTTTACACGAAAAGCAAACGGGACTTATACATGTGCTATGATTGAAGTGACTTTTTGATCGTCGCCAGGTGAAAATAATGTTGAAGTTTTTCCTTATAAACATGCCATCAAGCTGCTTCCTCTGTAAGTTTGGCATTTGATAACTGGCTCTTGTCAAAAAAAAACTCATATTTATATGATTTCATGCTTCACATAAAAAAAAAAAAAAAAAAAAAAAAAAAAAAAAAAAATATTGATCTCTAGTTATTTATTACTGAAAACATAATTTGAAAATGTTCGTTTTGAGCCAATTCTCACAACTAACACATGCAACGGCCTGCACATGTATGTGTGCATAATCTATTGCATTTATGCATTTGCTGGCAAATGGGTGTGTGCATTATTCTATTATTCGATTCTATCAGCTGCCGGTGAAATTCAGAAGGCCATTCACAGTTAGCGACAGGTACTTGCTCATGTATTTTTCTCAATAAATCGGTCAGTAAAAAGCTAAAATTAGAGAAAATAAGTGTGTTTAGTTTTATTGCGCCAGAACTCCCCTCCAGTTTATTCAACAATTTTTATTGCCATTGCAAGCAAAACGAATAGAAGAAACGATGCAATTTATAATTTTGTTTTTGAAATCGTAATTGTGTGAATGCACTCAACGCATATTAAGAATGCAGTGGCTGCTGAAACTAGTTTAGCTCTCAACTGGGATGCCAAGAAGGTGTGATAACTTTGGAAAGATTTAAACTAGATTTCTACTGAATATTAATTTTCAAAATTTTAGTGCATTTCAAATATGCAACGAATCACTTTTTAAATTTTTGCGAGTAGTATGTTGAGTACCCTTTTTGGCTAAATTCTGTTATAGGCTTTGCCGTATCTGTCGCCATTTCTTGTTATGCATGATGGAGCACGAATTCAATTTCAGTCAATATCGGGAATTTTATGCTACAATAATATAAACTAAAAAATTAGCACATTTTATTGAGGTGAAATTTATGAGTCCAAAATTCACAATTTATTTTTAATCATGCACCGAGTATAGAACATTTGCCTTTTCGGAAAAACAGAAATTTTTATATAGACTTTGATATCGGAGAAAAGACTATAATAAAAATCTAAGAGCTATATTTATTTTCATTAGCGGCCATACTGCCACTTGTAGGCATAGGAATGTAAAAGAGGATGAAAACAGATCCGAGAATAATACTATTTTCAGATATAAATTCAATTTATTTCAGACATCTTCGTGTTCAGACAAGATATTCTTTCATTTTCATCTCTCAGTGTTGCTAAATGCAAATATTTAGCGGCACTTGTTTTCAATTTATGAGAAAAATCAAAAATTAAAGACTTTAATAGAGACCAGGGATGGAGAATTTTATAAGAACCTGGAAATGCTATCTATAGTGGCAGGGAGGAATCAATACTCAAAAAGGAAAGTTTTTTTTTTTGTAATTTATGTATGCTTAAACTTTTGGTCTGCCTGCTGAAAACATATGGGATCTAACCCGCTATCGTAACCGTGATCAGCTGGATAGTCTACTAAGACTAGAGAGGACTTTAAACCATCAAATAGATGCAGGTGGTTGCAGTACAGCAAATTGCATAAGGTCGCAAAAACTAACTAAAAGTTCCAGAATCGCTTTATTCATCTCGAAAACTCTCAATCACAGAACATCAGTGTAGTAATTTATGCAAATAAATCAATTGGCTACTACTCTTGGCCGCACAACTGTTGCTTCGAACGTATACAAACTGTCATGTGTATGGAGCATTTCATTATGGAGAAGAGAGATTTATTAATCGCCTTTTTTTTTGTTTTAATTACGTTCTTTGTTATGCAAAGTAAGCAGAGGAGGAAGAGTGAAATTTATTTTGTACATGTTGCTAAAAGGTGATCTGTTCAGTAAAGCAAAACTTGTTAAAATCAGCAAAATCATTTCGCAGCAGATTTTCGATGTCAAGTGTAGTGTTCAAGGGAAGAAGGCAGTTCAAGATCATCATCTACATTTTGATCGGTGTACTTCTTTTACTGACAGCTTGTGTCCACACTTCACTTCAATTTCCCTATCATCCGTGAACCATCAGCAAGGACACGATTGCTTGCTTCCTCTAAACTCTTTACATTGACAATATAATTATTTTAACTCAAATAATTTTATTTGGTAATAAATCCAATTGGCAACAATGGCCAAGACGATGAATGAAATTATCACAAATTTTGAAATAAATTTTTTTGAGAAAAATTCCAAAGAAACTTATTAACGGGAGAGAGTGCAGGCTTGTCGTTCTTTTCAAATGCATTAATGCAACAGTAACACTTTGGTAGCAGAGCAACAAGCAACAGGTCATACAAATGCATAAAACCGGTGTTTGATCGAACATTTAAGCCACACCACAAGTACGCATAAACTCATGAATTTTATGTGAGATTCGTATTTATTGCGAGATTTTCGTGTCTGGCTGTTGGTGGAATGTATTTGAGCAACGTAGCGATGACTTTGCTCGTTAACTTTCTTTCGTTTTTCATTTTGGCTTAGTAAACAAACATCAATTTCAGCTCCGATCTTAATAATCGTCTGCAAGATCATCATCATCATCGTCATCATCGTCATCATCATTAGCAACAACAACTATTGTGAAATGCAACCATGTGTTGTTTATGTTTTCCTTTTTATTTATTTTGAAAGTTTAGTTTTTAGCCATACACTGTCGTGAACGGTTCGCTCGCTTAAACGGATAAAATTGAATTTACGTTAATGTGTCTTTCGTGTCTCTATACAATTTAAACGTTTGCTTTAGTGTTTTTTGTCACGTCTTTCTATCGATACGCATAAATAAGTAACTGGTGCACAACTACTGCGCCTTTAATTGTCTTTTGTTTTAATCCGGCAAAGCCATTTGTCACACTCGTTTATTTTATTGTTTGTGTACAAAACAATTCAATGAATAGAATCAAATGGAGATAGAGATTGGCAAAGGTGGCCAAAACAATAAATAGAAAAATGTATTGCCTATATAGATCTGTATCCTAATCACGTATGTGTGTATGTAGAACAAACGGTTTAAATCGTGTTAATTGTAAGCAAACAAAGTTCGTGGTAAACAAACAATCTGTCACATAAAAACAATACAACTCAATTATTTGTCAACAGAAAATTGGTTACGGCTCAGAGATAGGGAAAGGAATAGCAGTCCGTTATAGAATAGCGAATGTCAATTACTTTCTGACCAGTCAAATGATCATCAATACATGACCCATATTTGTGAATAAAGTGTTTCGCATTAGAAATTACTTTGACAGATACAAGAAAGATACAAAAGTATGAAATCAATATGCAATTAAATATGGCAGGCAGCGATAAGTTACCATCAACTCTGGAAGCAAAAAATACTTTGGGAAAACGTGCCGCCAAGAAATTGTGGCAATTAATAATTACTAACTCAAATACTAATAATGTCAGCAGCAGCTCTAAGCCATCGACATCAATTGAAGGATGCTCAAAGCAAAGTCGTGACATGACATTACAAGAATTGTATCTAAATGATAAGGCCTCTACAGTATCAATTATTTCCACAAAACATTCAACAACCAATTCAACGCTGGATTCATATTCTCAAAAGTCGTCATTGTGTGCTCTTAATGTGGCAGCAAAATTGTTTCCCCGTAATATGCCAAGCATAAGACGCAGTCGCCGTCGCTTACAGCAACATAGTAACAAACCTCATTGCAATAGAGAAGCCACAACGCCTGCCACGGGAGTCTTGAATACTGATTATAAAAGTGCTTTTGCCAGAGTAGCACCAACCCAAAATCTCCAGCCAACAATTTCACTGAAATCATGTAACAGCAGTAAAATGACACCAAAGAAGCTAAAGGCGAACTGTTCAAGGAATCGTCTTAAATCGCCTACAATAGCAAAAGCGTTGGTAAGCGATATGAAGAAGTGTGTCAAAACTAGTCAACCACAAGTATCTTCTGCCACAAAGCAACTTGTAGTCACATCCACAGCACCAACAACAACATCAAAACGATCAACATCTTCATCATCCAACAACTCGCTTAATTGTCATGATCAACGGCAGCAGAAGCATTCTCGAGATCTTTCACAGCAATCCAGTCTCATCAGTTATGATTTGAGTTGTGCTGCCAGTCAGCAAAGTTTGCAACAGGCACAACTAGCCATCACAGCAAATGATAATGTCCAACACAACATGTCAGATGACGTACTTCTATCATCTGGCATTTCATGTCCCAGCGAGACACACTCTGAAGGTAGTGGTGCAAATTCACCAACATTTTATCAGGCAACCATTACACGGCAGACAATTGGCAATACGAAGGCCAGTTGTAGCAATAAATGTTTGATTAGTGTTAAAAGTGGAGCAGATTATTGCTACCAGAACACCATTTCCATGCCAGATGCTAATGGCAGCACTAATGATACCATTAAACAGCATATATACAACAAAAATGCAACCACACCTGAAGTAGATGCTTCGTTTGCAATGGCGTTTACTATGCTGACTGACAGCGTTAGTGTTTCTAAAAGTGTAACAACTTCTTCTCACGCCATCACAACTCAATCCAACTCCAGCAATCCACTGCCCGTCATGGATCTGCATAATTTAAATAAATGCCGAAATCGTAATGCCGTTTGGATGCATGCCACAAATGACGATCATCAGTTGTCTGATATTGAAGAGCAATTACAAGGGATTAAAATGGCGATCAGCAGAGATTTTCTCAAAATCGGCCATAAAATTCTTACTGAAACACCGCTGCCATTAAAGTGAGTTTAAATTGTATTATTATTCTAAATGATGTTTTATTGCCATGATCGTCTCTTTTCCAATGTTTCTCAAAAGGAGATAAAAAATTCCATTTGAAGATCATTAAAGGTGTTAACGAATTTTTTTTACGACCTTGTTTGTTCTGACGTTGTCGCACAAGATTATGTAAGTTTTTCGACGTCCATTTGCATATTTAATGAATTCGTTTACATACATACACACATATGCACACATACATAGATAAATGTATTAGATTTACTTGATAAAACCTTTTAAAACGCAACTACGAGTCAGACAGAGAACTACAACGCATGACGAATTTTTGTTGTTTTTTCTAAGCTATTGTTGCAATGAAATTCTGTCATTAAAATCTGGGCGATCTTTCCAAGGTATTTATTTTTAAATCTGTCCTCTGTCCTCTGTCCTCTGTGGCTACGAGTTACGTTTTCCATGCAATCAGTTAAATTTTTCAATACTTTTTTAAATAAAAATGACTGTGTAGTATCCTGCTGGCTTCATATTAGTTTTCAGTGCTACCAGAGTTGCATAGCTCCATAAAAGCTGATTCTGAGACATTATATCGCTCGAACGAGCTGGTCAGTGAAAAGCAGTAAATTGTTTTTGCAATAAATCGATTGTATGACTAGTTGTACCGCATTCTTGGAACCAAATTTTGTTAACACCACGTGTTCCCTTCGAAAAATTATTTCACCACAGATCGTACCAAACAGTCCACTCTGTTGGCATGAGGATTGTCTTCGTACGATATACGCAAATTTGGCTTAATATTGCAGTAAAATGAACGAAATGATTTATTTTGCATTATATTTTATGTTTGACCTTAAACTCTTCATGATGCCTGGCCAAACCTTACTGAACAGAGATGCCAATACAATTTGACATGCTCAGCTGTCAAACTGTAGCTGCCGGTATCGATAGTTCTTATGGAGCTTAAGGTGATCTGTTAAATATTGCACGTATACTGAAAAAATATAATAGTCGGATCTAAAAATGCATCTGTGTGACATATATTTTTGCCAAGTCGTACTATTAGCAAAAGTTTATGAACATTTTTATGCGATCAGAGTTGCATTTACTTCAAACAACACAGAAGAACTTTATTTGCATTATATACATGTATGATAGTCCATTTTTAAAATATGAGGTAATCACATAAGATTTTCCAATAAATGAATCATGCGACTGTTTAGACGTAACTGAAATAGTGGTTCTATTCCAGTATTATCTACTAAAATTGTTGCCTTATTTTATCATATCTTTTGCAGTGCGCTTTTTTAAAATTTGTTATATAAATTCATATTCAGGACTTCAACGTGTTCCAAGTCACAACGGTAGTATTTTAAAAAGGATAAGAAATAGTGATGTGAAAACCATGTTAGCAGGATTGCATTTTAAATCACATATTCTTTGTAAATGTTCTAGAGTATTCACTGTACTTGTTACGCTTAGCGTTTTATTTGCTTCTCTTAATTTTCTCTGCAAAACAAATTTAAGTGCTGTCAAGCAGTGTAGCAAATTTTTTTCTCTTAATTTGCAATGTTCTATGAAGTGTCTGTTTCATAGTAAACACTGAAGCAAATTGCATGGGATTGCTGTCGTGTAGCGAACTGTCTATATTAAATATTTTGGATAAGCCATTTAACATGAATCAACTTTATTAGGGGTTACTTATTAGGGGTACTTTTTGAAGGTGAAGAATTTTCAGGAAATGCAGAGGGAAAAGCACGTTTTTAGGAGAAGGGAAAAGTTTCGGAGCTCTTGTATTTCCAACTATTTCGTAATGCTAAAACTTACATAAATACTTATTCAATTCTTTACAAATTTCAGAGTTGCTAAAAAACGCAGTAGATATTCAGCGTTGGATAAATGCAACGTCACTGTTAAAATAATTTGCGTATAATTTGTTGAAAATTCACTACACTTCATTCAACTTTTTTGAAATTCAGAAAATAAAATTCGAAATTCAACAACAAAAAAAGGAAGAACGAAAATTCAGTTTCACTTTTGCATCGATTACTGAATACCAGTAATGCAATTAAAACACTCGGCTTTATGTGTTCATTTCTAACTTGACAAAGTAATTTCTGAGATGTTTAGCAATTAGATGCAATAAATATACAATTATAGATTTCTTTATACAGTTTTTAATTATTGGAAAATTTCATTAAAAATGATCAATTAAAATTTCTTATTCTTCTCATCCAATGCAATGTCATAAATACGAGCCCGTCTAATGGTGTCTCTCATTAGAGCTCTGCTGCCGTTCTGTTCTAAAAAGTGAAAAGATCAATAAAGAAATCAACTGGTACGTGTAGCAGCGTTTAACGAAGTTTCCCATTTCAATGCAAGTCATGTTTCAGCCTCTTGTTAAAAAGTCACAACAAGCGCAACATGTTTCTCACCTGTTAAGCTGACAATAGACATTCTCTTTCCTCGATAAACAAAATAAATGCTTAAATTTTACTTCTCATGTTTTTAATCTTAAATCGTTAAAATGTGTAATCAACGATTGTACAAAGTCACTTTTGGTCAAAACTATTTAATTATACAGTGGCACACATTCCACATTGATTGTAAATAACTGATACGGTAAATGTTCGTTGGTACATAACGATTTATCCATTAAACACCGACTGTGATCGTTAAACATGATGTTGCTGTCTTAATAATGGTATGATGTGAACTTTATTTTCTATATCCGATATGGTTGATTAAATTATTGCGTTTGCAACAAGTATGTGACTTCATACATATATATGTCAGTATCAGATAATTTTTAATAATTTCCACACAATTTTTCTCTTTACTTTTTATTTTTTTTTTTCATATCGATTTTGTTGCAACAAACACGCAAATTGTATTTCGATATCACAAAAAAAAAAGGGGGGGAAAATTGATAAAAATAAATTATTTGAATAGAAAAAGGAAAATTTATTTTATATTTTCTAATAAAAGACGATCGAAAACTGTAGACACTTAAATGAACGCATGCCGTGTTAGTCAGCCAAACAACAAAAGGTGTAAATTACAATGATTGTACATCAACTGGAATTTAATATCATCAGGTTTTTATTCTTTAATATTTTAGTAAAATTAAAAAAAGTTGTCTGTACATCTAAAGGGTGGTTTCTCCAGAGGTATAATCTGGTTTTTCATTGGAAAGAGAACTTTCGCCGATACTAATGTTTAATCAAGAGTACAAAAAGGTCCGCTCATCTAAAGGGTGGTTTCTCCAGAGGTATAATATTTTTTTCCATTAAGTCATATGCCTGACAATATCATCACATGCAACCCTGGCCGTAAATCCCAATTTCGTTTCTTTAAATGCCAATAAATAAGAGTATCAATTGGAATTCATAAAAAGTTTCTTTGAAAGTACACTATTCACTAGCGTTGCTCTGTTAAAAATAACCATCAGCTGGTTGTCACAATAAAGTAGTGTTGCTAACTTAAATTTGTGAACCTCTAGAAAAGGCGAACACTGCAGTCAACAGATTATAGAATTCCAAAAGGCTAGTATGCATAGCAAGGAAGGCCATGAAGTGTGTTTCATTGGCCGCATACGCGATGAGCTTTCAAATGCTAGTGAGCATATTAAATAGAATAGGGTTCAGTATGTTGCTTTTCTGTTACTCCCAACATACCGTGTCCTTGCTTCGCCTGTTGTTAATGCTCATATTTCATTTAAAGTGTCCCCTCATATTAACGGCAACACATTTGAGTGTCATACAGTGTTTTGTAACATTAAAATACGGCTTAATATACCCAGCAAACAAAATTGTACACGTACGTGGTACATATTTAATAGAATTGGTTTTAAAGTAGAACCGTTGCAGTGTATCGCAGCCAGAAAATATATTTATATTTAAATTATTGTATAAAATTAATTTCTGGGCGAAAATGGTACACAAGCCACCGTTTGTGCAGCCGTTGACACAACAATAAGATCAAAACCAGAGACATATAGATTCCATGATGCGTCAAATGTTAATCTTATGAGCTTTTGATGTACTATAAGCTTTTTGAGTACTTGGAGAGATTTCAGATGGTTGCTTGGCTTATTTAGCATTTTCGTACTTAATTTCGTTCAACAAAGTATTTGCCGTGCCAACCTTTTCACTTGTCACATTCCTTAAAGATGGCAACGTATGACGTATAAGCGATTATATGTGGCTGGACCTTTAATGTACGCTTTCATGCACAACTTTATTTAACAAGCGAATAAAATTGAAATTGAATATTCTCTGAATCCTGCCTTGTGCCAATTATTTGTAAATCGACTACATGAAATAGTATGCGAAAGGCATATACACGCTGCAGCAATGTTGTACAACATGTCAGCAAACCTCAACATTTCCATTTGTATTACGAAAATTATTACACGTTGCAATGTTGCTTAGAAACCAGTTGGATTGTGCGAACAGTTGCAACGTGTATTGCTTGTCTTGAAATTTTTAAAAAAGCAGATCGATTTGTGTAAAAAATTTTTGTGTAAAGTACTGAGATTTTTCAATACTTCAATTCATTGTGAAAGCTTTATATGATACAGAATTATGGTATAAGCTGAATTCAGTGCAGTTACCCCTGTACTGTTAAAGGCAACAAAAAGCCTCAATGAATTTCAGCGGAAATAGCTAAGCTTTTTCCAAAAAAAATATTGATTAGACGGGATGTTTCTCATGATCACACAAATTACAACGGACTGTTTTGGTCTGCTTTGAAAGGCGTTGAAAGCCTTCAGGGTTCATTTACACAAGATGGTCAGTTGGGTTACACCATTCGAATATTATAAATTTACGAGCAAAATTTTCCAAACAGCAACGATTGGTTAAACATGTTATGAGTGTTGGCAAAAAGCCTACAATGAAATGAGGAGAAGAGTAAATTGCTATTGTTGTTCATAATGAAATATGAAGAAGATCCTCTTTGACTTTCTTTGCATGCAATAAGTTTATTGATAAATCATATCGTTGCTTTAACTTGAGGTATTCGCTTCATTGAGATGCACAGTGGATTGTTGGTGTTGTTGGTGTTATTGGTGTGTGAGAGTGTGTTCTTTAAGCCTACTGTTGGCGGCATCATCAAAATGCTTTAAGGCACAAGCCGGCTGGCCAGCCATCCACACAGCCATCCAGCAAGCCAGCAAGCCAGCCAGTCAGCCAGTCAGCCAGACTATTGCACCATATACCGGTGCAAAAAAAGCTCTCACATATTTGGCTTGAATATGATCATTTTGCTGGCTGTAGACGTTTGCACTCGTACGTTCAATATGAAGCGAAATGTTGGTTAGCTGGTTGTTGGTGAGTGGAAGGCTTGTCTTTTTGTGTGCACATTGAGGTTTTCTGCTGTTGGGTTGCTCATCTGTTTGGCCGCTTACCATTGTCTTTTTCTTTCATATTGATCGCAAAAGATGTTTAACTCATTTTTATCGCTTTATTTGCATGATCTTTCAAGTGTAAACACACTTGTGAGAACGTCTAGGCCGCAGTCGAAGATCGACAGAGAGACAGACAGACGGAAAGTAACAAATAAGGAACCGATTAGCAAATTTGCTTTAGAGGGTGTTCTATCAGTGGCCACATAAAAAAGAGAAATATCTGGTTTGCATGTTAGCAGGCAATTTCATTGATTACCGTCCATTCCTTCCATGTTGCAGTGGCAACATGATATATATATAAGATATATATTTTAGTGACATCTTCTTTTTTTAATAATTTTCTATTTTTTGTTAAATTTGATTTTTATTATATACAATACATGTATACACTCGAAATATTCTGTTAGTAAATTTAGCTGTAAATGCAAAGTGCATTCATATTTATTTTTTAATACTTTTATTTTTTAATTTTCGGCTTTTGTATTTTGTTTCAAATTTTCTAATAGAAAAAAGAAAAATGTATTTAAGAGGAAAAATGGTGGCAGTTTTATCAGTAACTGAGATTTCTTTGTTTTTAATATCCGAGTTAATAAAAAGTCAGATGAAAATTATTAAAAGTAAAAATGCAAAAAAAAAAAATATAATCTGTCGCATTTTCTAAGTGTAAGAAAATGCGACAGAAATTTTATTTATATTTTCTTAAAGAATGATTTGTGAGTGTAAGATTGCCTTTTTTAATAAAAATTATTTTATTCATTTTACATAGAAATTTTTTTATATTTTCTGAAAGAATATTTTTGAGCGTAAGAAAGTTTTTTAAATGGAAAATATTTTATATTTTCCTCTTGAATATTTTTTGAGTGTAAGAATGCATTTTAAATAGAAATTTTTTTATATTTTCCTAATGAATAATTTGTGAGTGTAAGATTGCCTTTTTAAATAAAAATTATTTTTTTCATTTTACATAGAAATTTTTTTATATTTTCTAAGAGAATATTTTTGAGCGTAAGAAAGTTTTTTAAATGGAAAATATTTTATATTTTCTTCATGAATATTTTTTGAGTGTAAGAATACATTTTAAATAGAAATTTTTTTATATTTTCCCGAAGAATATTTTTGAGTGTAAGAAAGTTTTTTAAATGGAAAATATTTTATATTTTCTTCATGAATATTTTTTGAGTGGAAGAATACATTTTAAATAGAAATTTTTTTATATTTTCCCGAAGAATATTTTTGAGTGTAAGAAAGTTTTTTAAATGGAAAATATTTTATATTTTCTTCTTGAATGCATTTTAAATAGAAATTTTTTTATATATTCCTAATGAATAATTTGTGAGTGTAAGATTGCCTTTTTAAATAGAAATTAGTTAACATTTTCTTAATGAGAATTTTTTGAGTGTAAGAAAGTCTTTTTGAACAGAAAATATTTTATATTTTCTTTCTTATTTTTAATATGTTTTTCGTAAGAAAGTTTTTTAAATAGAAATTATTTTATATTATTTGATTTTTATTTTGTGAAAGTGTTAATTATCAACGCACTTTAGGGGCCATCCGACAACAAGTTTAGACAAATCCAACTTAGGAATATTTTTCTGGCAACAATGAGAGCAATTTTTAGCGGCAAGTTTTTTTAATGGTTGCGATAACATTACAGTGCATTACTAATACAAAGACCTGAATGCTTTAAACGGCCCCCCAAAAAAATAAGGTTGGACAAATCCAAATGGAAACTTTTTTTATGGCGAGAATCATTAATGTTTGCGATAATGCCGTTCACAGTGCAATGCCAATGCGTTGTATCCAATACAAAAAACTGAATACTCTAAACGGACCCCTAAAAAAGAAGGTTGGACAGATTAAACATTTTTTTATGACAACAATAAGAGCAATCTTCAGAGTCAACTTTTAATGATTGCGATAACGCTGCACACAGTACAATCACAATTCGTTGCATACAATTTTTAGAACTGAATGCTCTAAACGGGTCCCCAAAAAAGAAGGTTGGACAAACCCATATTAATCCCTTTTTTAAGGCAGCAATCATTAATAATTGCTACAATGCCGTATTCCGTGCAATGGCTATGTGTTGCATTCAACTTATAGAATTTAATGCCCTAAAGGCGTCCCCAAAAAAAAAAAAGGTTGGACAGACCAAAGTTAAAAATATTTTTCTGGCCATAATCAGGCAATTTTCAGCAGAAATTTTTTTCCTGTATGCTATAATGCCGTATTCAGTGAAATAACAATGCATTGATTTCAATATTTTGAATTTAATGCTCTAAAGGCACCCTTAAAAAAGAAGGTTGCACAGATCAAAGGCAGGAATTTCAATCTGCCAACAATGAGAGCAATTTACAGCTGCAACTGTTGAAACGACTGCGATAACGCCGTACACTGTGCAATGCCAAGGACCACAAGACGAACTCTAATTATAAATTTCATTTAAAATTTGCATTTGGCGAAACTAAACCACAATTAACAAAATAAAATGCATCTTTATGAAAAAATGCATCCTCAAGATCTTGAAAGTCATATTGACATGCATATGCGTGCATTTAAGGGCTTTTATATCAACCTGATAAAATAACGAAAATTAAAATAAAAAAAATTCCCATTTAGTTTTTTTATTGCTACTAAATATTCCTTGACGGCATCACTTAATACCCTGCTGAATGAGACTTCTTTCAGAAGACTGTCGCCTGAAAAGATCAGTATGAGAATGAGTTAGAAGCTTTTTATATTTTCCATGCTCACACTGGCACGGATTCCATATTTATCTTTTATGAATTTTAATGCTTATTAATCAGCCACAACAAAAAAAGCTATTTGCCGCAGTAGTAAAATTTAGTGTGACTACAACAAAGCGCTTTGAGCTTTTATATGCGCTAAATAATCAGTGACTTTTATTTTAAGAGCGAAGTGGCCTACTCGCAGACAAACAATTTTAATGCGTTTAGATATTCCGTGATTTTAATAAGTATTTCGAATTCTTTAAGAGAAAAAGAAAACTAATTAAAACCGGCAGTGCAGCTTGTAACGTCAGCAGTCTTGGGTGGTCGCCTGCTTTTCGAGTTAAGAAATAATTTTTTTTTTTTGTGCAGTTTAGAATGTCACTTAAATCGTTGGACGGCTTGTTGGCTATCAGACTGGCCGCCGTTCTATCTTATTTTAAACCTTCTATCCTGCCTACCAAATGAGATATTTATACATCAGAGCTCAAGTGTCTGTCTGCCATCGGCCATCGTCTTCACAATAAATTTTGAATTTATATATATATATATATATATATTTTTTTTTTGGTTGCTAATTTAAGACGAAAATCCACTGAATTGTGTTTGATTTTAATTAAAAGTGAAATGACCATAAACTTGGCTTTCTGTTTAACATTTATGTTTACAGTGTAACCTCGGTTAATACAACTCTCGATACGTACAACTCAGCGATACCACAAAAGCCAAACACTTAACGACAGCGACTGTGTTAAAAGCGTAAATCGTTTTAGCGGTGTATCGCTCTGCTAGACATGACAAAAAATTTTTGAGCGTTACGCACAGTTATAAAAATTTTGAAGAAGAAGCAAAAGGAGACTTATTCCTAACAAAGAATAAGATGAGTTTGAATGCATACAAATTTCACAAGGCAACAGTAGCCAAAATTAAGGAAATGTCCAGATTCTGGAGCTGTTAAAAGCACATTTCCCGAAAAAGAAAAAAATTTGTACAAGCGAATTATTAAAGGACGAAGTAGAAACTCGTTAGTCTTCGTTGAAATTTTTAAACTGAAAACATGCAAGTTGAACGAAGAAATCACTAACTTTAGAGCTCAAAGCTTTAATGGCTATCGGCAAAGGGTCTGCCAAAGCTTAGCAAAAGCTGGAAAGCGTGTATTTGAAAATTTCGCCGTCAGTGCAAGTTTAAAAATACATTACAATATTTATTTTATATTTAATTTACATGCTTTTTTATTATTTAATTTTTTTTTTGTTTTTCTTCTTCTTTTCCCCCATAAAATAAAATAAATTTTAATAATTAATATTTCTTTTTCTAAACCAAACTTTATCGAAAACTTCTTCAAAACTTCTTTTCATCGACATACTTATTTTCGTATCTGTTTGCACTGCAAGCCGAAATTTCTATAGATTGCGTTAATCGAGGTTTGACTGTATATGGAATTATTAACGTATTCGTACATATTTAATCTACTTATTGCTTTGCGTTTGTTTACTTTTTTTTAAGAACGCAAATAAAGCTTTAAAGCCAAAAGTGAAAATAATATTTGATATGCAGAGTCATGCAAACTTTCACTTCTACAGAAAGTAAGTCGAGGCTCAACGTTAAATTATTTGCCGATTTTGCTGAAATCATAATCAATCGTAATTTGCGAACATTTTCTTCCTTTAGATTTTTTAAAGGTGTCTAAAGCTTTTTTTTAAGCTTTTCAATATTTTTCGACACTAGCCAGGGCTCTTGATAGCCTTTTCCCCCTTTAAGTCTTAAATATTCAAAAGCTCTTAAGATATTTGTCAGAACTTTTATGAGAAACGGTTACACGAAGTGGGATCGTGAATTGCCGGCTGTGCAATACTCGTAACGGTATTTAAGTTAGCTGAATATAATTTAAAGACTATGAGTGTTTGTTTCCCTAATAAAATAAAATATTAACGATAAAATATCCTATAAGTAAATCCGAAATTAAAATTCTCAAATAGTTTCTTTAATTTTCTACGCTTTCCTAGACGATGCTACGAAATTTTCTAAATACAGTTTTAGGCTAAAAATGATTCTTTTTCTCTGCTTTTCGAAAATAATTTTTTCCTATATAACCGTAAAGTGGAATGAAAATTTAGTTTACTTACCTTTAACTACGAAGAACGAGATGCCGAATACGATTTACACTTAGTGCTACACATTCTGAAAAGATATTAAAAAAATATTATATATTTTTTTTCAGCTAAAAATCAAAAATAAATTTAAATATCAACGATCTTATTCGATCAACATTTTTCTTGATCCAATTCGAAATAATATTGCTAATATGTGCAGGATTGTGGCTTCAGATATTTGACCGAATTTCACCCGACTGTATTCGATTTTTTCCCATAAATTTTATACAAAAACTTGTTATTTGCTCTAGCAAAACATGTGAAATACAATAAAATATGTGGTACTTTTTAAGCTACAAAAACTTACAAACTAATATTTTGGTACTTTCCCTTATACAGTTTGAAGCATTTACAAAGCAAATATGAGTTACCTTTTAAAATACATAAAGTGATAAAATTCATACACTTCGAAGTACTTACAAAGTAATCTAAACACAATAAATCAGACCGTACTTTTTAGGCACAAATATTTACTTTGGTACTTTTCTATTTAGCGTTAAATTTTATACACCTTGAAGAACTTACAAAGCAATCCAAGCATAATAAATAAAACGATAACTTTTAGGCAACAAAAATGGAACCAATTTTATTTTGGTACTTTTCCCTTTAGGAGTAAATTTCATATACATACACACATACACACTCTATAGGAATTACAATGCTAATGGCCCACAATAAAAAATTTGGTACCTTTTGGAAGACAAGAAAAGAAAAAAATTTGCCTTTGGTACTTTTCGTTTTTGGGGTGAATTTGTTGCCCTTTTATACTTTTATTCGATGCAAAAAAAAAACAAATTTCAAGTAAAGAAATTTACAAAATTCCCTTTTTTTTAATCTTGCAGTAAACACAAATCTTTCGTTGTCTCAGAGTTTTAATCAAAAATGTATGAAAACCATTAAAAACAAAAAAAGCAACAACAACCAATTTCGAAATTTCTAAATGAAGGAAATCAATATATTGCGTTAATTTCGTTTGCGGTTATCCAGGCTTTAGATGACTCGGCTGCGAAGCCTTTTGTAAATAAATTTTAACGATTTATATGACAGATCAACGTATAACAGCCGTCACGTAATACATTCTTTTAGCGGGTTAAATTAACTTACAAAGTTTAAAATGGAAAGACAACTAAAAAGACAACTTTTGCCAGACAGTAACAAGAACTGAAGGGCTTAAACCTTTTCCTTTCCATTTTTGTATACACAGTGAAAGATGTGTAATTGGTTACGCCTCGATTTTAATATAAAGATTTTAAAGGAGGCAAATTTATTCAAGAGCTCCAAGAAATGTATGAACACGCACACAACGAGAGAGCCGCGGTCAGCAGAAACAAGCCATCTATTCGAACCATTGCCAAGTTATTTTGTCTACAAAATATTCCCCGATGCTTTTTATTTAACGTGCCAATATAATGAACAAGACGAGGTGTCTGCAACGTCATCAATAGCCAAAGTTGAAGGGATAATTTGCAATAATTTTAAGCATGATACGAAAACTTTTGTGTGTGAGTAACTGCAAGAACTCAAGCGATTCTCAGCTGTTATCTAAACCTTGAACTTTGATTAGCATTTCTTACAAACACTCCAATGCTATAAACTCTGCACAGTGGGGAGAATAGATAACAAATAGAGCTTTTCAAATGCAAAATATCTGACAATATTTATTATTATTAATCAACATTTCTTGTACAATGTAAGACACAGCTCTTTTTGCCCTTAGCGCTTTTCAAGCTTTAAGGATGCAAATTGATAAAAACCCTTCTAATCATAATTTATATGATAATAAGAAGGGGAAAAGAGGCTGGGGAAGCCGAAGGGCTTAAAACAGAACTCATTTCAATTCTGAAAATGGAGCAGGAAAAAGGCAACTCACGCATGCTCACATCTCAGCAAATGGCTAGACCCCAACACGACCCCATCAATAGATCATTATAAAAACAAAACGCCACGCATTGCTTGAATTGACAGAAAAACATTTTAAATTTCTTATTGTATTTTTGCTTTTCTGTTAACAAAAAAATTTTAAAAAATACTAAAATTATGCATATAAAAGCACACCAAACCTTAAAAATTAAATTGAAAAATTAACTTCCGTGTCAGTACGCATTTAACAAAAATATTTCAATTTATTTTGAAATTGTATTCGTGTTTTTTTTTTTTTTGTTTTTAACTAACAGAACTTGCAAAGCTTTCAGCTTGACCGCAGGAAAACAGACCGGGTCTAAGCAGGAATCGAACGCAAGACCTCCGCTTTAGTAGGCTGCGCATTATTCATTCGCCTACAGAGGCGAAAATAATTAATTTGAGGCAATTTTGCACGTCAGTAGATTTTATTAACTTAATTATTTTTAAATTAAAAAAAATTTAAATAAATACTTTTTTTATTTTAAAAAATAAAATTTTTTTTTTTAAAAATTAAAATTTTTTTAATTTAAAAAATAAAATTTTTTTATTTTAAAAAATAAAATTTTTTTATTTTAAAAAATAACATTTTTTTATTTTAAAAAATAAAATTTTTTTATTTTAAATAATAAAATTTTTTTATTTTCAAAAATTAAATTTTTTTATTTTAAAAAATAAAATTTTTTTATTTTAAAAAATTAAATTTTTTTATTTTAAAAAAACAAATTTTTTTATTTTAAAAAATAAAATTTTTTTATTTTAAAAATTAAAATTTTTTTATTTTAAAAAATTAAATTTATTTATTTTAAATAATAAAATTTTTTTATTTTAAAAAATAAAATTTTTTTATTTTTAAAAATAAAATTTTTTTATTTTTAAAAACAAATTTTTTTTTAATTAAAAAATTAAATTTTTTTTAATTAAAAATTAATTTTTTTTTATTTAAAAACTATTTCAATTTATTAAAAACACAATAAAAAATAATTAAATTACAATCGAACAACGTAGAGACCATCATCAGCCACCTCCCACTTACGAGATTGATGTTAAAATTTCTTGTATTTGAAAATTATATGTGAAATAATATTACGAGAATTACAACTATTTTTTATACCCATATTCGTTTAAGATATTTCCCAAACATATGCTGTGGAGTATGACAGTCATGACACTTGTAATAGTTGGCAGCAACTGACATCCACCATATACTTGGAAAGGCGTCGAACTGTTCCGATATGAATTGTACAGTGCTGAATGCTCAATATATTTATAAAGTATTCTAATCTTTTTTTTTTTTTTTTTTTTTTTTTGATAAAATTTTACTTGCCTTGACAAAAAAGATCGTTTAATTTCAGAAAGAGGAAATGTAAAAAATTTTTCCCATATTCCTTGCAATATGTGTATAAGGAAAAATCCTGTAATAATCCTGCGAGTGCAATGCATTAATAACTGGATATTTTGACAACTTAAATGAAAACAGATGTTAAATATTGACAGTGGGAATGCAGGCATGTTTAACACTTTCGAGCTCTTCCATGTATTCCTATAAGATATATGCAGTTGGGAAAATATTATAAGATGCCACTCTGTCACTCCGCCATCTGTTTCTATTTAACAGTCATAATGAAATTTAGCAGAAAAAAAAAATTTTGCCACATAATATGTTTCCAGCTCTGTAATAGGAAATAATGCAAAATATATTGTCATGCCAGACTAAAAAACGGGGGAAAAGGACAAACAAATATTTATATGAGTATTTAGTTGGGGAGAAGAGAATAAAGCTGAGAGGAATTTTTTGAAAAGTATGGCAGGAGAGGCACAATATCTTTAGTATTTTCCGTTAGAACATGAGTATGCAGAATTCCTATATTCTAGTGGTGAGTAATTTTATCTACTAGCCCAGAGGTAGCAGGTTCGATTCCAGCCTATAACAAAATTTTTTTTTCGCTAAAAGTATATTGGCGATTGTGTTTTTTTAATAAAGTATGCATATGTAGTCGTATGTATGCATGTGTGTATATATTAAATAAAGGCAAACGAGAAATTTTTTTACTCCTTAAGGATTTGCTCTTTTGATAATGCTTTTCTAAACTTTATTAACAATTATGGAAAGTTCTTTTTAAATTAAAGTAGTGACACGGTGGCTTAATTATGTCAAAAATAATTGCAACAGGTTTAAATTTCTCTGGGCTACTGCGAACATGAGTAACGAATCTTTGAATTGCTTATTAGGATGTGATAGCAACAACCGTATGAAGTAGCAATTCCTAACACTCATTTCTAACGCAAAAGTCGTGAAAGTGTTAAGAAAAAGTATGCAGTGGCTAAAAATTAAAATTATCGGCCCAAAAATATATTTATGCATAATGCACCGGAGTGTATGCGCCAGAGGAGAGATAGCGACAGAAACTAAACACCACGGACATGCTGAAAGTATGTTCGTACATGTGTAGTCTGCTTTATATAGTCATGTTTCTGTGTCGCATGTTGTCTTCGTGGTTGTTAAACTTGAATGATTAAAGACTCGTCACGATTTCCTTTTTCATTAATTTTTTATTTGCGACGATTCTTAAATCAAAATGAAGGTCAATTAATTTAAAAGAGTACACCAATTCGGAAAACGAGCAATTTACCATAAAATACGAGTATGTCAGAAAATCAGTTGTAAAAACAAACAAAAACAAAAACAAAAACAAAAAAAAATAATAATAAAAAGAACCAAAATCTCCCCAAATGGAAGTAAACAATTACCAGACACCTGATTTGGCCGTGTTTGGTTAACACAAAGAAACCATTTTCTGGCCAGTTCTCAAGGCTTTCAAAAGTCTTGAAATCCTCCACACACACACACACACATATATATATATATATTAACATTATATTCTTAGAGGGAATTTCTTTTCTTGTTGTTGTTGTTGTTTTTTGCTATTCATTCGCTAGTTTTTTTTTTAAAAAAATATTTTTCATATCTGCAGCTTAACTAAATTTAATTCCCTTCTTTGTATTTGACTTGAACAGCAACAAAAGAAAGAATTTTTTCTTTTATAATGACAGAAATAAGTAACGAAGTGTATAATTTTCATATTGACATTTACAGTCAGTCACATGCAAACGCATTGTGGTATTCGTTGGAACGTGGGAAATTTCTGTTTATATCTCTTACTTCATTATCAATTTGCCTCTCATCTGCTTTGTGTCATGATTAGCCGGAAATGGCACAATGAGGGTTCGTAAGTTCGTAACGCAAACAACTATTAACTTCAATTTTTTTTATTTCAAATAAAGACAAGAACACACATACACACACACACACACACACATATATTATAATGAAAATGTGGTAACTCAAATTTTTTTTTTTTTGGCAATTTTATGGTTTTTTTTTTTTTTTTGTAATTTAAAGTTTTGAAGATATTTTTTCCCAAATGCATTTTCAGTTAAAAAATTACAATTCTCGTACATGGATTTGCATAAAAACATAATCAAACTGCAACTGTTCCTTTATAAATATATATCGTTGCACTAAATTTACCTAAACATTTACGCTTCAAGTCATTTGACTTGCGTCAAGGGTGAATCCCCAGCAACGTGCATGTAATTAAATATTTTAAGCATATATTTTAAATACACTGTCAGGGGATTGTAACAATACAGGCAACTCTCGAACTTATAAACTATTATTTTTCAATTATCACTGAAAAAATCGCATTGCGAACTACGTTTCGGTGACTTCGTCTGTTCGAAGCCCACACCTATTGCAGTTACTTTAATCCTCCTCGCCGTAAAGAAAACGTTAAATTTTAAAATGTTTTATTTTTCTAAGCAAAAAAAAAAAAAAAAAAAAAAAAAAAAAAAAAAAAAAAAAAAAAAAAAAAAAAAAAAAAAAAAAAAAACTCCGCTGACTATTACTTTTTAAGAATTTGCTGAAAAATTTAATTTGTAAAAAAAGAAAATGGCTGATATGACATTTTTTGAAACTGGCAGAACACAGGAAATGCCGAATACAGACTACAAGGACAAAAAAAAACAGTTCTTCTGAATTTATGGAATTTATTTGTATATCTGAACGGGGAACATTACTTGTTACTGGCTAAAATCGCAATTGTCTCCTTTTACGATTAATATATTTGGCATACAGTGCAGTTTCTCGTTATAAAAGTGGGCATAAACATTTTCTTTTTGGTATTCCTTCACTCTTCAATGAATTTACTTTTGGCAACATTGTCGATAGTTTACTGTATGTGTATAATTTTTCACTCGACCGTGTCTGTGCTTTGCATCAATTCCTCCTCGAAAAAAAAAATTCTATTTGCAACAACAACTATCGCAAGTATTGCCTCAACAATGCAGTAGAGTTTTAACAATAATTTTAAGAAATAAAAACCGAAAAAAAAAATTATAAAGAAAAATTATTAACATCATACAAAAAGATGCCAACTGCCATTTTAGCTTAGCGGTGACCACTTTGTATCGACTGGGAAATAAAATTTCTATTGCTTACGATTAACGTGTATGAGAAGTATATGAGAATTTTTTGTACGTTTCAGAATAATTTTTTTTTTTTTTTGTTTTTAATAGGTTAAAGGTCATAGCAAATTTAGGCTGCCGCTTCTTCTTCTTCTGACACCTTAAGACGAACGAATTTAATTATGAGTTATTAAAATTAAAAATTAATTAAGAATTACAGTGGTTGCATATCACTTTCCTTCTGGCTTTGTATAACGCAACAACAGGCGCTCAAACTTTGAAAGCCATAAAACAATCGTTCGACGTCACTGCTTGCCAGGCATTATCGCATTCATATTCAAACTTGTCATGGAAAACGAATAAAAACTTTAATTTTTTTTTACATTTTTAATCAAAATTTTAAGTCAATTGCCCCACTGTAGTGAAATAAAAAATACACCCAAAATCTTTTTAATTAAATAGGTTTTTAAGCACCATAAAATATTTCTCTGGCTGATCAATATTCCCTCAGTTTAGAGCGCTGAGCTGAATGCCGTTTATTGCATATCGCAAGGTCACTTGCCATCTGCTATGTTTCTGTCACTAGAAGTCGCATCATTTGAAAAGCTACGGGAATTTGAAAGGTTTACAATTTTTAATCAGTTGTCAATTGTTTTTAAAGACACGACCTTTTTCAAATTAAAATAATCTGGCCATTGACAATAAAATAAATAGAAGTAAAATAAATTTTGTTACTTTTTGTTACTTTTGTTAGATAACGAAGGCTAAATATTTTCCATTATTTGTTGTGCTTTAAAACTTAATGGAATTTATAATTCCATTTTGTAAAGATACATTTTTAAAACGTAATTTAAAGTCAAATCGAGTTCATAACGAGCTAACCGATTCACTAACTTTTAACGCTTTTGGAAGGAGCTTAAATTAGCCACAACTGTACCGGCTTTGTGATAACGATGATGGGTTTCTTAGTAACTCTGTTCGGCGTTTAATTTAATTTTGTAATCGTATTGCGAACCAAGTAGGCACTGCCCCCACTGTCGATTAGTGTTAAAAAAAATTTACGGAATCGATGACATCCACAACCCAGCTGACTCTTTTGCAAGTGTTTAGAATGGCTTTCACAAGTTTATTTATGCTTCTGTTTGCATTACTTTTTATAATCTGTTTGCGCCAAGAGATGACAGCGTGGGAAACGATTCCCCACCAACGATCACGTCCATCACAAATAGTATTACGTAATTTTCTTAATTAGAAAATGTTTTTCTTTCCAATATTTCGTTACTGCCTTGGGCACGAGCGTTGGAGTAAATATAATAAATTGTTATTATATCAGATATGTATACACAATTTGATCTGTTAACTGAATTGAAATTATTAAATATATTTTTGATGGAACAAAAATATTGTACGCTGCTCCTCCCTCCATGGCTCATGTGTAAAGCACTTTATTTACATGTCCTTAGAAGAAGACTATTAAGATTGCCCGTCCCTGCAACTTCTTTTTCAATGAAACAATGTTTATTCGCAATCAGAGACTTATTTCGTTTGTTAATATAAAAAAGATATATAATTTTTTTTTTTTTTTTTAATACCTCAAATGAGCAAAGTTATTATTTTTTTAATATAAAATTACCTTTAATTACTTTTTAAATTACTTTTCATCAATTTATCTAGAATTCTTTATTTTCATTTGATTTACAAACGATTGTATAAACTCATCAGAGCATTACAATTAAAGAACAAGGCTGAAGAACGAGGCGTAAAAGAAATGTACATGAGTACAAACAGACAATTCTGGCTACAACGAATTCTCACTTTAAGGAATTTACAATCTGACGAGGTTGATTTTTCTTTTGATCAGAGCATTACAATTGAAATTACTTTTTAAGAACGTGCCTTAAAAGCAACGTACATGAGTACACACAGACAATGCTGGCTATAACGAATTCTGACTTTAACGAATTCACGGTCTGATGCGGTTTATTTTCCTTTTGATCAGAGCATTACAATTGAAATTACTTTTTAAGAAAGTGCCTTAAAAGCAACGTACATGAGTACACACAGACAATGCTGACTATAACGAATTCTGACTTTAACGAATTCACGATCTCACAGAAGTGTATTTCTCTTTTGATCAGAGCATTACAATTGAAAATCATTTTTAAGAACAACTTTGTTTTATTGTTGATCGCGCCTTAAAAGCAACGTACGAAGAGTACCCACAGACAATGCTGGCCACAACTAATTCTCACTTTAACGAATTCACGGTCTGATGCGGTTTATTTTTCTTTTGATCAGAGTATTACAATTGAAATTAAGTTTTAAGAACGAGCCACCAAAGCAACGTTCATGAGTATACACAGTCAATGCTGGCTACAACGAATTCTCACTTGAACGAATTTTCGATTTGACAGAGTTGTATTTTTCTTTTGATGTCTAAAGTAATTTAGAAATTAATATTTTCAGTTCAGATGAACAAAGAGGAGATTATTCTATATCAGATATAAAGACGAACTGAAAGATAACACTATTCATCAGTCATACTTCTAACAGGGGAATGTTTTTTTTTTTTGCATCATATCCAAATTTATGGACGAGATGGGAAAGAAGACCTACAAACTTGCTTTTACTTTTTTTTAGCACTTTATATACATTATGGCATCATATTAGCCTTGAATATACGGATGTGTGCAGAACTAGACTTACAGTGACACTAACTTCTTCAAACATATGAGTGCTAAACAAAAGATTTCTGATTTAGTGCAATTAATTAACATTAAATGCAAACATTTATTTTCCAATAACGCATTTTTATTAAAGATTAACTACAAACGATTAAACGACACAAACAAAGAAACTTTGCTTTAGCGATAACCTTTTATCGGGGTTTTACCGTAATGTGTTTTCCTATCATTATATTGTTCAACATAAAATCTCTTACACTTTGTTTTAATGAATAAATTAAATATATTGCAGCACTCCAAGATTTACGATTGATCCAAATAGATTAAATAAAGACTGTATTTTACTTTGGAATGATGTCAGTCAGGTGGATTCAAAAAAAGTTCCCAAAAAAAAGGTGCTTAAAAATAAGAAAGACATTCGTCCTCTATTCGTAAGATAAAGTCAATATGAAGCAGAAAAATAATAACATTCTAGTTTGGCAAGACCTAATTTACACACACAAATTTTTCTTGTCAAAGTGTTGGGTTTTGTAGGCTGAGGTTGGTGTGTTCGGAGGTTGTAGAGGTTGCTGTTATGGATGCCGTCATTGTGCAAATTTGAAAGAGGAAGAAAATAGAATTATAATTATAACAAGAATTATAATCAAAATAAATATTTAAGATATTTCAAATCAAACGCAATTTTTGAAATTCGTTCAAATCAGATGCGTGGGAAAAAATGAACAGTATATCTGATATTTCCTGGGGATTTATTTTTTTAAAAATAATACGAATGCATATACAGCATTTACTTAGTAGACGGCTCAACAGATATTGTCTTCCAAAGCCGTGACAAATGAAGAGAACAGTTAAATTAGAAGACAAAATTTGTGACGTCCCTTAGCAGAGACGTATTGCAACTGTGCATAAAGTATGCCAGGAAGATTTGCAGTTCGAGTAAATTGTTTAGCATGCCTTCAACCAGCCTAATAAACTAATCCCTTGAACATTCCCTGAGACCCACTGTGTTTTAAAAATTTCATCTTAAAAACATGTGGCAACATATGATGAGAAGTTCCAATTCTATGCCAAGACCGTAGTGTGAAATATTATGAATTTAATATGATGTTGCCAAGACAGGATGTTGTCGCTCACAGTACAGGGGCCTGAAAGCAATCACTTTCTAGAGACTGGGCTTTTTCTTTTGTTCAGCACTGTATTAAAATAGTTATTCATTTTATATAACCGTTCAATTGATAGAATAAATTAATGCAAAAGGTTGCAATAGGGGTAAAAAATTAACTTTCCGAAGTTCCTTCATTGCATTTCTATAGAAATTCTCAGTAATGCTTTGTTGCACTATTACTGTATGGGTACCGATCCCCAGTAAACACTTAATAAGATGTGTATTTAATTCTCTTGCTAATCAACTAATTTACTTTTAATGATGACATATCTCTCTAAGAACATCATTTGAGCTGCATCTGAGCTGAATCTGAGCTGAATCTGAGCTGCATGTGAACTGCATGTGAACTGCATCTGAGCCCAATACTGCACTGGCTCTCCAACATGTCTAATGCAATTTACATCAAGAAGTTGCCAGAAGAAATTTTTGAATAGCAAAATGACACAGTGCAACCACATTTATGAATGAAGCTAAAGCGCGGTGTAGTGGGGCAATTAGAGTTGCGCGAAGTGCATAAATCTGGCTATAAGGAAACAGCTTGTAATATTAAAAACGCCAAAGTAGCGTTTTAATGATTTTGCTTAAAACAAAATACACATGTAAAATGATTAAAAGAAAAACAGGAATTGGTTACGAGCAACTACTAAAGTTGAAGTTTAATGCTACAGTTGGGTGCGGCAGTGGAGCACATACCAAGCAACATGCCATGCAGGGAACTCGGTGTATCTCGTCAATGTATCTGCTTTTATGAGTCAGTGCCGTTCGCAAGGGTATTTGTTGCCTCAACTGTTGGCAATATTTTTTTAGCTCATGTGTTGCTAAATTCTTTGGCAAAAGATTTTAGTTTTATTTGCCAAACCTGCCTACCTGCCAGCCTTTAAATACTCGAATGATGTTTAAAGTTGTTTCTGCGCTTTTTTTCGTATACCATGTTGCAGCCTCTGTGTTTCTCTCGTCTTATCTGTCTACTGCACTTGAATCAGTTAAAGATCGATTTTTTTCGCATTTTCATCAGTTTTGTGGCCAACACGTTTCATGTCACTAGAAAACTAACTTTTACTTTGCAAACTTTGTGTAAAACTTGTTCTGACAAGAAATTCCAGCATTTGCCATCTTTTAAGAAGCGTTTTAATAAATAAACAAACAGACGCACTCACTCACCCAGTCGCTCGAATCACTTGAAAAAGCCAAGAATTAAACCGTTAAAAATCAGGTTTACTCTCTTTTTACTGGCTGGAAGCAAAACTCTTCATGATAATACATGATCGTTTAATTACCCCGAAAATTATAAAACAATCTTAAGCAGGCACTACAACAAAAAAAAAAAAAAAAAAAAAATTAGACACGACAACGTCTAAAATCTCATGCAATTAAAAACAATTCTAAATTGCTGCGTCGGAGCCGCTACAATGCATGAAATGTATTTTTTTAAGGGGCGTTACTTGCTTCTACATGGAAACTACGTCGTAAACGGGAAGACGAATGGAAATTGCTCTTAATTCGTTGCTAATTTACTCGAGTATCGCACTGCATGAAGAAGTTGTATGTTTTGCTTACGACAACAATGTGCGATTATAAAAGCTTTTAGGATCGTTTAAAACATGTGTTATTGCTGCGGCTACGGATGGCACCAATTTTCAGCTGACATCCGTTTAATTGCATTAAGGCTATTCAGTACATATGGAAATTAAATATTGACCTTTTCTAGTACAAAAAATTGCACCCCAAAAAAAAAAAAAAATATATATATATAAAAATTTTATTTCTATAGTTTGATAGTTTCTGATCGGAGTATATTTAGATATAATATAATAGATCCATATTTTTAAAACAAAATTAAAAGATTTAACGAGATTATTTTATGGGATTTCCATATGATCATTGTAAACAAGGACGGACGGAAAGCAAATATGTTTTTATTTTAATGTCACCTAACAATCTACGGATATGCTTTCTTAGCTTTGTTTTAGACTTTAGATGATATAAAGATAATTATCAGGACCACATTTTCGAACTCCAATGATTAGCAATATTTACTAACTAATAACTAATATTTACTAGCAAATGTGTAGATTTAAGAGGTACCGAAAGAGCCCTGGGCTGCATATATTTGTTTATTTTATTTACTTTTTTATTTTTTATTTTTCTTTCGAATATATTTTTTAGAAACCGCGCTTTTTAAGTGGAACCTTCGTCGCCTTTTTTTTAGAGAAAGACAAACGCTTTTACGATGACTTGAACTTTTAAATACTTTAGGTTCTCTTATGCGTTAATATAACTCTGTAAATTATGACCCCAAGACTAAATTATAAATGGGGATCATCTTGCAGAAATCCCCTGGCAAAAACGTTAAGTCTTAAAATTGCTTAAAATCGAAATTTTAAAAGCTGCATATCAAACATTTTAATTTCCCAATATTTTTTATAGCTCCAACGCTAAGAAGTAGTAAATTATATTTTTATTAGATGCCAATAAATTGTGCATACGGCGTCAAAACCTAAAAGTGCGGCCTACGATGTCAGTTTGCGCTGTAAGATATACACATCAAGTCACTCAGTATCCCTAAAATGCGACTGAGTCTATGTTTTGTAAAGTAAATTATTTCGTCCTCTAGTAGGTAAAATAATCGCTACTGTGATAGCGCTAAAGCCTCTTTAAAATCGCTAAAACCTCTGTAAAAATAAGTAAAACCAATTTTGTACATAACTTTAAGTAAATCTCCCGAGAACGGAATCTCAAGTGACTGAATTTGAATCGCTCTATATTTATTGAGAGGGGTGCAATTTTCTATAAAAATGATTACGTAGTCGAGACGATCGACTAGCAGAAGTGAATATTTTTAGTGGGGATCACAACAGCTGTTTGTCGCTTAAAATGCCAGCGAATGATTTCTATCGATATTGTGGTTCAGGCAGTAAGTGTTGCCAAATAAGGATGGCGGCCATAAATGGATTAAAAAGTGATATTTTTTTTAATTTTTTTATTAATTAAAAATAATAAGAATTTCAATTAAAAGACAAACTCCTGTATAATAAAAACTGAAGGCTGCATATCGCACACTCCATCGTTTTAGGTAACTTTAGGCTGTTTGGCTGAAAGAGGTAAGAGACTTGGTGAGACGTAAAAGCTTTACTGCTTCCTGAAACTCTTTGCTTGTATATAAAAATATATGAAAATTGCAATTTCCCAACAGAATTTCAAAAAGTTGCAGCAATAAAAATTGCAAGTCTGGTTAGCACTGGATATACCCTGCAACTCCTGGGTTATATGTATATATATTGTTTTGTATTAAAATATATTAAAATGGCAATCTCAAAGCAGGTTTTAAAAAAGTTTCAGCAATAAAAATTGCAAGCCTGGATAGGACTGAATACACCCTGTATATTATAATACACCCTGTATATATATTGTTTTGTATTAAAATATATGAAAATTGTATTCTCAACGCACAATTTCAAAAAGTTGCGGCAACAAAAATTGCTTTTCCAGTTAGGACTGGATATACAGTGCAACTCCTGCGTTATATGTGGATGTGGAAAAAGTGTAAAAGTTTTGGGTAATTATTTTTTAGTGGACTTCGATTTAGACCTAAAATCATCATTTTTTTTTTAATTTTTAATGGGAACAAATACAAGTTGTACTCCGGAGCAGCGAAGCGCTATTGTTGAGCTTCGTGCAGCTGGAAAGTCATACAGAGAAATTGCGGAGCAGCTGAAATGTTACAAAAAAATGGTTTTCAATGCAATACGTCATTTGCATTAATACAATACGGTTTCTAACGTTCTGCGAAAGAAGATGCCAAGAAAAACATCAGCACAGACCGACAGATTAATAAGGCGTATCTCCAAAGTCGATCAAAAACTCTCATCCACAGCCATTCAGCAAGAAATACAAGAGTCGAGCCACGTGACAATATCCAAGAGAACAATTGCACACCGTTTGGTCGAAGCTGGCTTACATGGGAGAGCAGATCGAAAGAAGCCAATGTTGAGTAAAATTCAGAGAAAACGGCGAGTTGAATTTGCCAGAGCACATTGATTGGACAGATAGCCAATGGAAATATGTGCTTTGGAGCGACGAAACAAAAGTAAATCGTCTTGGTCCTGATGGTCAGAGGTACGTACGGCGGTCCATTAATCAGGAATTTAACCCTCGCTATGTTTACTGGGTTGTGAAGCATGGTGGAGGGTCTATAATGGTATGGGGATGCTTCTCCTGGAGTGGTGTTGGCCCAATTTGTAAAATTGATAGAACTAGGAATACCGAAAAATACATCGAAATTCTTAAAAACATAATGCTGCCATGGGCTGAGAAGAATTTGCCTGTTATATGGAAATATCAGCAGGATAATGATCCGAAGCACATGACCAAAGTGACTCAAAAATTTTTTCAAGAGAATTCAATCGATGTTTTGGAGTGGCCATCATGCAGCCTGGACTTAAACCCTATTGAACACCTATGGGGTGACGTAAAAAGATCTGTAAGCCGGGAAAATATAACAAATATGAAAGATCTTTTTGATAAAATAAAGGTGGCGTGGAAGTCAATACCAGTGGAGCGATGTCGACGCCTAATATCTTCAATGCGTAGACGCTGTGAAGCTGTGTTGAAGCAAAAGGGATTTGCAACTAAATATTAACCAAAAATAAGGCTATTGACTTGTTAACATTACTTATTTATATATAATGTGTTATCGTTTCCAATTAGGTGCCGCTCTATAATTTGAAGACTGAGACCTACAATTAAAAATTGTGCTAATAATGAATATTTCTTTTAAGTTATTTATCTTATTTGTTTACATTAGATAATATTTGAATATAATATAGTGAAATATATTTAAAAAAAGTATATAATACAACAGTAATACAACTAACACGTCTATACTACAATGCGTTTCCAATTAGTTGTCAACAGCTGTATGTGGTTATATGATTTTATATAAAAATATATGAAAATTGAATTGTCAAAAAAAATTGCGTGTATGGAAAATCAAAATATTCCTTTTTTTGCAGTCGACCGTCTTATTGGCCATGGAAAAGTTTTTGATTCTCACCTCTTGAATGTTCCACAATCAAGACTAGAAACAGAAAAAGATTAAATTTATTAAGCGCTCGAAACTGCCGGTTACTTATAATTGTTAAGTGTTACTTTATGATTAATGACTTGTTTTGAAATTCCCAAACAGTTTTAATTGAATTTTGAACCGAAAGACATAACGAATTTACAGTAAAACGAATTTTAGTAAACGTATGCATACAAAATAGGATTTTTTCTTTAAATAAATAAATCTAAAAGATACAGGCAGAGATAAAAAAAAAAAAAAGGAAAAAAAAAATTTAAAGAAAAAAAAAATAATACACAAAGAAATCAAAGGCCTTGTTTATGTTGCCTGCCTTCGTATGCATACAAAAGACCTTTTCAAAGTAACAACTCCAACACACTATAAAGCATGCTTGAGAAGAAAAAAAATATTTTTGGTTGTAATTGAAGTCTATTTGAAATGTTGTAAATAGAATTCAATGAAAAATTCAAAAATTCAAAAAAAAACCTACTCGTACAATTATTTAAATTTTATTCCAAGAAATTTCAATTTACTTTAATTATAATTATTTGTTGAAATGTCATCTAAATTACACTCACTGGTGCATGTTTGTGCATGTTAATGCCTTTTTATCTTTTCATTTGGCGGGCGTACATACATTTGATTTTTGATTACAAAAATATTTAAGATAAGAAAAAATAAAAAAAAAAATATGAAACTAAAAATTCTATAAGAGTTTAACAATTATTCTCATTGAACAGCATAACGAAGAGCATTTCAATGCAACCCACGTACGTACTCGTACTTGTCGCACAACGTATATCGTACAACCAACATTAAAGAGCATAAACAGAACATTTATTTGTGTTTCAACACAAAATTTAAAGTCTTTCTTCTAGTGCTCGTTTTGATGTCGTGTGCTTTTCAAATGCGAATAACAAGACATTCAGGCGTTTCAAATTTATCAGATATTATTCCCATGAACGGCTGGACCGAATAGGTTTGAAAAATTCTTACTACAAATAAAATTTCGGGCGGCACGTCCGTTCTACTTTAAAAATTTTTTTTTGAATTGATGCAATTTATTTCAAGAAGGTGTTGCCACAAGACATTCCCAATTTAGGTCATGCAGTGCAGCCAAGTATAAAATCTATTTGATCAGAAGGGTTGCATTGCATTGCAATAAGTTTATCAGCCATAAAATTCAAAAAAAAAAAATTATTCGTTTTTGCTATAAAAAATCTAAAGAATCTTTTATAAATAAGAAGAAGCAATGGAGCCTTGAAATTGTAAAAAATATTACAAAATATTATGAAAGGACTTTGCAATATAAATTGCTGTCTATTGAAACTAGCTTGAGGTCGCTGAAGTTTTCAATGGGAGAGCCTAGTAAGATAGAATCTGTCATACGTACTTATATACTTTCTAATTTTTTCAGCTGACAACTCACTGAAGCTCTGTGGATTCGTATCAGCTTTTTTTTCATTAATACATGCCCATTAATTCAAAAGTACTAAAGCTGAGCAACTTTTAACTTTTGCTTACATTCTGTACTTCAACAATTGGCAGTTGCCAAATTTCATTGCAAAAATATTGTATAAAAATTATTACAAATACTCGTATTTGCGATAACAAGCTGATTACCATCCAAGTATAGAAAATGTTGGGATTTTTCAGACGCAGAGAAATATGGAAAAGTGGAAAATATACGTATGTATATGACGTATTCTTTATTACTTGCCCTTTATTCAATTGGCTCATGTTTAGAAAAATATCAATTTTTTCAAAAGTCAATTATAATATTATAAAACATTTCTGGGCGTTGAAATCGTTGTTATTAAAAATATTACTCAATATAAGTTGCCTGTTACAATTTAATTATGTTTTATATTATCGTTTCAATTTCTTAAAGTCTCTAAAAGCATACATTTACTAGACAAACTGTAGCTGCAACAACTTCATACCGTCTTCTATTTAATTATATTTTTTAAATCATCAAGTTGCAAACCAGAACTAATCAAGACTAGAATTTTAAATTACACAAAATAATTTCTCTGTTTTTTTTGGTTTCTTTTTTTTTGTAAGAAAAATTATTAAAACTCTGCTTAACCGGCAATTCAATCAGTTAAGAAGCGGCAGAAACTGGCATTTGATTTTGAATTACGTTTTACTTTTATATTCGGCTTAAGAATTATTTCAGCCCGCTTGTTATTCCATTGATTTTCAGATGAATGGAAAATAAAAAAAATTTTATAAAAAAATTTTATAAAAAACTGATTTCAATTTTATTCACTTTTTTCTACTACGCCTCCTTTACATTTGTAAAGGCAGTTGAATGAATAATTTGTAAATGTATAATTAAATTTCTTTAATGACTTTTTTCCTAAAAACTTTTTCTAAAAATAATTAAATTAACGATTGTGATCGCTACGCATATGACTTTCTCGTTAACTTGGCTAGAAACGAAATTTTAGCAGGTTTAGGCTGATATTGAACAGGTCGGCACTGTCAGTTTTGATGGAGAACCAATTGAGGATGCGCCACCTCTGTGGTGTGCCTCGGCAGCTGGACATTTCGCTGTAGTTCATAGATTGGTGAGTTATGGCGCGAATGTTAATAATACAACACACACAAATTCTACGCCTCTGCACGCGGCCTGCTTCGATGGCCATTTCGATATTATGAAGCACCTTATAGCTGAGGGAGCTGACTTTGAAATACCTCACAGTTGTATTTACACAATTCAGAGATGCACACTGGCAGGCAATTTACTGATAATCTTACTAGCTTGGCCACAAATGAAATTTTTGCAGATTAATGTAATTAATTGCGTTTTCTTTTGACCTCAGAGTTGTATTTACAGAATTCAGAGATGCAGAGCGGCAAGCAAATTATTGACCGACTCGCTAGCTTGGCTGGAAATGAAATTTTAGAGGGTTAGGCGATTACATGTACTTTCTCTTGACCTCAGAGTTGTATTTATACAATTTAGAGATGGATACAATACTTGCATGCATGTTTGTTCTACAATATCAAGAATTCTTACTAGTTTAAGGTGTGAACCTTTGCATTTTTGATTAAAAATCGTCATTCCTTGAAAACGTCCGTTTGTGTATTTTTAAACGAAAATCTTGCGGTTTTTTTTGCACTTGTAGGTTTATTTTATGTTTTGAAATGTTTAAAATATATTTTTGCTAATAATAAAAAAAAAAATTTTTCGACATTTCAATTTTTGATAAGGGGGTACCATTTGCATTTTTAGGCAAAAATCGTAATTTTTTGAAATGCAATTAAAGGCTAGCTTGAACTGATGAAATATATACATATATATGTATATATATTATAAGATTTCATTATATTGTCAACATTTATGTTGCCTTCTATGACCCTCCCAACTTCAGGAAGAAACCCCGAGAATTTTTTACCACACCACAACCATATTAATTCAGAATTTTATCAAGGAATTGCCTAAATTTGCATTTAAACAAGCTTTGCAATATGTATGATTTGCAATATCATCTCAGATGCAAGAGATGCAGGACCTTAAAATTAACACTTTATGAAAGGAGGCATATTTATGGTTCAGATAATATGTTTTTGGTCGCAGACATTTGAAGACTGTTTTATTAAGAAAATATACTAGTAAAGGGCTCTTAAGCCCCTTTGGTGGTCTTTTCATTCATTGTTTCACTTTGCCGATTAAATACTGCTACCAAATGACAGCGAAGTAGGGTGTGTGTAAGATTATAGCTTGGAAGAGTTTCTCTTCTATGAAGGTGTATCCAAGCGAAGTCACCTTACATTGAAAATATTCCTGAGCTGCAATTCAATTATTTATTAGAACGTATTTTTGTAGGATAAAGTTTCTGTAGTTTTGCAGCATACAGGCTGTTAAATACCCCGTTCACACGTAGAACTAAAATCTGCCGTTCGACATTTCTCACAATTTAAGGATGAGTAGTAAATCAAGTTATCATACACAGTATGCAATTTGTAAATGGGAAATTTATTTCAAATAGTCTAACGAATTGAGCACAGTGGCCATGAGATCTCTTCTGAAATGTTTTCAGCTTTAGAGCGCTAAATGATTTGGAAACTCAAATACTACTCGTAAAAGTGCCAGTTGGCAAATTTACGCCCGCAACACATTGTAAAACAAACTTTAAAATATTCTCTTGAGTCGCGCCAAAGTTGTTCCCCACAGTAGCTGCTAAAGGCAAAATCAGTTCAGCATGAAAGAACCCCAGCAAACGATTGAGGAGTTTGAAGTTCCCATATATTTATATGCCACAATAATTCCAACTTTATTATTTCTTATTAATAAACATCACAATTATTAATCTTCATTTTCTTATTTCCTAGTGAATAGTTTCGGAGCACTCAAATCTAAATTGAAATTAAGCCGCATTTTAAAAGCTGTTTAGTTTCCCATTTTCTATTCCGGCTTCAAAACTATTTTAATGGAAATAGTGAGGAGTTACTTGTTAATTCCACCATAAAACAAAACCAAGATTGCACAAACCTGATTTGATTCCCATAAAAATAAATAGAATAATAATAATAAAAAAAAGAGCATAAATGCATATTTATATTTTTAACTTAAAATGAGAGATAAATTAATTTTAGCTTAAATATGATGCGTAGTAAATTGCAAGCAACTCTTATCAATAAAATAAATTACTGAGACCCGGCACTGCAAGTGCTCCAATAATTATAAAATTAAATTTATTAAGTCACGTATAGAAAAGAAATGAACAAAAAACCAGAAAAGGCCAAAGAAGAACTTCTCAAACAGACATTTTGAAAATTGTTTGCCTGATTAGAAGATGGTTGTTTGATTGCAAGGCTTGTTGGCTGGCACTGCCAAGCCAGAAGTGATTCTGTGCTCGTCACCGTTATTTGCAATTCTACTGATAAGCAGCAACTAGTTTGCAATATTTGTTGCAAGATGTAGATCAACTAGCAACTTAAATGTTTATTATTATACTTGTTCTGCGGATGCAACATGTTCTCATAAGATTTCCACAATGGACGACCGAGAGATGGAGAGAGAGGAGAGCAGAGAGGGTTAGAGGGAGAGGGAGAGATAAAAGTAGATACAAAAGATCCATAAACCAAAATGGATAATTAGTAGTTGAAATTGCACTCCGGATTGTACATGCGCTTTAAGAAAACGTGTGCCAGTGGCAATATTAAGTGCCCCAAACTAAAAGTTGTTGCAATTAGAAATTCTCTATAAAATAAGGTTTTACAGTTGAGGTTGTTCCTTTGCTTTTAAGTGAGCAAAAAGCAACGTTGATGACTGCAAGTCTGGCCAGCCTTGCCATTTTTGGCTATTTGTTCCCAAATAAGGGTTTCCTACATGGGGTAAACATTTTGTGGAAACCCTTATTGCCCTTTTAATAGGAAAACATTTTTTTAGCCAAAAAGCTAGAAGAAGCAATTCAACAAAAATTGTTTTTGCTCCTTATCAATTTCTAATGCGTTTTCTCCCTCGCTCTCTCTCTCTCTCTCTATCACTCTCTCTGAGAAAAATGGTAAAATTATTTAAATTCATTTCATGCATGTGTTTTTATACCAAATTAAATTAAAAATAAAATATTCAATATTTTGGAATTCGCCAAATATCGGCGGCAGCAACAAATGAAATCCAATTCTCATGAATTTTTCTCTAGCGCTTTAGCATCCCATTGGTCGATGATAAAATTCGTCTAAGAGCGAAAATATAGCCTCCTTCGCCATTCTTCTGTATTATTTCCCAAATATCTGTTTAAAGTACGCCCACTTTGACCTCATATCCTCTACAAAAAATTCTCTCTTTTCTCCCCAACTCACCATTTTTCATTATTCCGCCAGAATGCATTGCTGGAGTAGACGCTGTGCTCTGGCTATCGGAAAAAATTTATGCAAATTTTTTTTTAGAAATAGTATTATTATATTTGCAATCAACTAAGGGGATTTTGGGTATACGAAAATTTAAAATTTTACGATAAGCTCTAGAAATATACTGGCACCTCTGAGTCTAAATTTAATATACAGACAGACGGCGAAGCACGCTCAATATGTTTAAGCAGTGTCGATTTCAAGCCCAACTTTAATAGCATCACACACTCAACCATAAGTATCTGTACGAGTATATGCATGTACAAGCATTTTTCGCCCCAATATTAGGTCTATTCACTCTGCCTGCTTTACAACCAAACATTACCAGCTGATTATTAAAGCTTGGCATGTGGCCAAGCCATAGTTGCGTTGCCTGGACAACACAAGACAATGCCAAATTTGTACAACCCATATTTAACAGTTGGCGCATTTAAAGTAAATGTTTATAAAGTTTTTTGATTTGGCTCACAGAGATGCATTTTTGGGACGCACTAGCACACATGACATTTTTTACAAATTGTGCAATTTAAAAAGATAATGAAGCCTTTGACAATCAAAAGTGCAATACTACTCACTCTACCTCATTTTAAACCGTGTTCCTTCTCTAGCGCAACATATTTCCCTCTATCTAATTCAAGGCATTGGCATAAGTGTTGCCTAATATTGCGACCAAAAAGAAAATAGGTAGTACGGCGAAAGGTGAAAAAATTAAATCATTCTATGAGATGGCTGGCTTCAACATTTTGCTGAATGTATAATTTATAGAATTTTCTTTTCCAATTTTGCCCTGTCAAAAGGTACATTTTTAAAATGTTGTGCCAGTCCGGTAAAATTTCCCTTTTATATTTACTGTGAAAGGAACAGCAATTCACTATTAAACAGCTGATAAAGAAAACATTTATTTATATTTTATGAAATATGTAAACAAAAAGGTTAAGATGCCAGATTTCTAATTTATGTACTTGAGAAATTAAAACTTTTAAATTTTAATATCTTATATACGATACGAGATAAAAAAATAATTATTTTAAATATAATTTTCTGACCTCTCTTTTTTTTAAAAAATTATCTGGTAACTCTGGTTAAAAATAAAACGAATCTATTTTACGGGACATTTTTTACTCTGTCGATTTGAATGGTGTAAAAAGCGCCAAGCATTTCGCCCTGAGAAAGGCCACACTTTTGCCTAAGGACACGCGATCCTTTAGAAGGGCAGAAAAATTCCTCCTTTTTTGTAGAAAAGAAAATGGCATTGATTTCTACTAATATTTTTTTATTCTTCGAATGTCAGTGTGTTTTCTATTGTCAGCTGTTTTGTGAAGTGCTGCTAATTTAGACAAAATTTATTTTTTTTTAGGTACCACATGTCGTGAATAGCCCTACTGTAACACTCAGCTGTGGCTTATAGTTTGCACTTTAATGCACTCGTATTGAGGGCCTTGTACTTAAATATTGGATTTATGGTTTTTCTTTTTACAAAAATTTTTAATACGTTTTTGTTAGTTATTGATGTTGTAGATGTTTTATATACTCATCACCATTAAAGTAGTCAATAATAATAATAACAACAACAATAATAATAATAATAATAACAATGAAGCCACATTGTTGCAGTACAACAACAAGTTGTTTTTATTATCTATTTTCTATTAACATGTTGCTGTTAACAACTTTTATCTGTTGGTTTCTATTAAATCGTGCCTTTAACCAGCCCACCAGTAAAAATAATTGAGATTTTGTTTTTGAATTGAAATTGAAGAAGAGGGGGGAAATTTTCTCATCAACTTAATGTACTTTTAACTAAATTGAAGTCATAATTTTGGCCCTTAAATAAATAATATGGAGTATTTTTATTTTTAGCCGAAACTTTTACTTTTCAAAACGAAATTATTTTTTTAATTTTTAATTTGCATGAAATACTTTATTTAAAACGCCAAATTATTTTAAAGTTATTTCTTGCGTTACCCGTTTCATGTAATTACGTGTGCGATATTTTAAAACACTTTGCGATTAATGACTGAATTACATAACACCAGCCAAAGCTTTCCATAAAATCAATTAACTAAAAGCCAGACAAGAAGTCTGGTCATTTGACAAGCATAAAAACTACTTTTTTAATTAAATTTATTTCGCTGTATAAATGCGAGTTTGTGGTCAAACAATTTACATTTTAAGCGCACTCAGCATACAAAATGCTCCACTACTTCTATTTTTTTATTTTCTTTTATTCAAATGCAAGTTGGCTTCTGGTACAATTTTGAACAGTTTCATTGCAGCATTTGCACACATATTTATTTCAATGCACTTTTTTTTGTGGCTTTCGGAATTGAAGTACGAGTAGTAAAAACTGGTTTTAATTAATACGATTTTATTAATCTTAATTTAAAATCTTTTACTAATTTATTAGACGCAGAGACATGGGGAATGCATAAAAGCTTTAAACTGCTTTAGAAATGCCTGTTGCATAATTCTTTTTCATAATTAATTTGCCTTTTCTTAGAATGGTTTTCATATGAAATGTAGCACAAGTCGCTCGCTTGCTTTATAGAAACAGCACACCCAATATTAATAATTGAGTAATAATAATTGTTATTAAAATTAAAATTTTATTCAAATTAAGCTTTCTATGGCAATTTGTAAATTAGAAATGTTAAATATTTATGGAAAAATTAAAAAAAAATTGTCCTTTTAGATAATGAAAAATAGTTAATAAATCAATAAAAAATATAAAAATAAAAAAATTAATATAAATTTAAAAAAAAAAACAATAGAAAAATTAATTTTTTGTAATATTTTTAAAAATTTTATAATTCAGAGAGTTGAAAAAATATCAAAAACAAAAATATTTTTTTATATAAATTAAAAAAATTATCTCAAATCCAAAAAATTAAATATATATAATATATATAAGATTAAAAAAAAAATGTTAAAAAAAAAGTTGAAAAAATATAGAAAATAAAAATAAACAATCTCTTTATATAAAATAAAAAATTAATCTTAAATTCAAAAAAAAAAAAAATGTATATATGTGTAATATATATAAGATTAAAAGAAAATAAATAAATATTAAAAAAAAAGTTGAAAAAATATAGAAAATAAAAATAAATAACTTTTTTATATAAAATAAAAAAATTATCTTAAATTAAAAAAATTAATATATATATTTTATATATAAAATTGAAAGAAAATAAAGAAATATAAAAAAAAAATTTAAAAAAAATGTATAAAAAATAATATAAAATAAAAAAAAATTTATAATTCCTGAAGAAGCCAGCCAAAGTTGAAAAAATATAGAAAATAAAAATAAAAAAATTTTACATAAAATAAAAACTAATCTTCAATCCAAAAATTAATTATATATGTATAATATATATAAAATTAAAAGAAAATAAATAAATATTAAAAAAAAAATTGAAAAATATATAGAAAATAAAAATAAAAATTCTTTTTATATAAAATAAAAAATTGTCTTCAATCCAAAAATTAAAAATATGTATATAATATATAAAAGATTAAAATAATATAAATAAATATTAAAAAAAAAGTCGAAAAAATATAGAAAATAAAAATAAAAATTCCTTTTATATAAAATAAAAAATAATCTTCAATACAAAAATTAAATATATATGTATAATATATATAAAATTAAAAGAAAATAAACAAATTAAAAAAAAATATTTAAATAATATATAAAAATAATATAATAAAATAAAAAAAAAATTTATAATTCCTGAAGAAGTCATCCAAAGGGTGGAAAAAATATAGAAAATAAAAATAAATAATGTTTTTATATAAAATAAAAAATTAATCTTAAATTCAAAAAAAAAAAATATGTATATATGTGTAATATACATATATAAGATTAAAAGAAAATAAGTAAATATTAAAAAAAAAGTAGAAAAAAATATAGAAAATAAAATTAACAAATATCTTTATATAAAATAAAAAAATAATCTTAAATTCAAAAAATAAATATATATATATAATATATATAAAATTAAAAGAAAATACACAAATTTAAAAAAGAAATTAAAAAATATATAAAAAATATTTAAAAAAAATTTATAATTCCTGAAGAAATCAGCCAAAGAGTTGAAAATATATACAAAATAAATATAAAAAATTTTTTATATAAGATAAAAAAAACTATCTCAAATCCAAGAAATTAAATATATATAATATCTATACGGTTAAAAGAAAATAAATATATATTAAAAAAAAAAAGTTGAAAAATATAGAAAATAAAAATAAATAATCTTTTTATATAAAATAAAAAAATAATCCCCAACCCAAAAAATTAATATATATATAATATATATAAGATTAAAAGGAAATAAACAAATTTAAAAAAAACAAATTTATAAATAATAAAAAATATATAGAAAAATTAAAAAAAAATTAAAATTTTAAAAATTTAAGGGCTTTAAAATAAATCCCTGAAATATTTTATTTTAAGAGAAAAGTATTTCGTAAAACGAAGTTTTCATTTCCGATAAACACTTTTATAATTCTACTGTACGAGTGCATGACGTTATTACGGAGAAGAGACTGCTTTGCTTCTTACAAAGAAAAACTCCATGCCGATAATCTGTACTGTGTAATTATTTTCACTATTCCATGTTTTTAAAAATTATCCTGCTAAAAGCAGTATTTGAACAAAAAATTACATTTGAAAGTACAATATTTTTTCTAATTGGCTGTTTTCCAATCGTTCGTTCATTCGTTCATTGGCTCGTTCAGTTACAGTTTCGTGTTCAATTTCATGCGCTCATTTATTTTATCAATATAAAACGGCAAGTTATTGATCTTTCGCAATTTATGAATACAACGTTGCCTAAAATTAATTTAGAGCAATTGGAATGCATTTTTATGCAGCAGCAATTTTGTATTTAAAATTAACTGTTGAAAACAACATTTTTACAACGGCGAATAAGTTGGTTCGCAATGCCACACCAAATCATTTAAAAGGCATCAAAATATATACATATATAAATAAAATTTTGGTCGATGTTGAAACACAAGTACAGTTTCATTTAATGCTCCAAAGCTTTTTTGGGTCCACTATTAAATGGTTTTTGTCAACTTTCATATTAAATTAACGCACATGAGAATTGTTGTTGGTCAATGGAACAGCGTATGAAATACAATCACTAAGATGAGATTAAGTAACCAAATTTAGTGAACAACAGTGCTGTTAAGGTGAACAGAGTACGTACTGCCCAGAAATGTGATGCACAAGAAGTGAAAGGCATTGACTGCAATGCATGCCAGACACAAGCCATTATGAAGCATTTATGTAAACGGAGGAAAGGCATTTAAGACAATATTATAGTACTTCCTATGGAATCAAATTGTGTTTAACAAGAGATTGGAATTAATAAATTAACAAGTAACAGGCCTGGCAAAACTCATTCTAGTGCAATCTCTATTTAAGTTCGTGATGGCATGTAATCATCTGGGTAGAACAAAAGCTATCTTTGGTTTTATCTTTAAGTTTTTGCATTTCGTAATGGATTTCCAACTACATTTTATAAGATTAATAATTAATTTGTTAAGGCATCAATTTTTTATTTTCCGAAGCGAAGCACTGTGCTTCTCATTTACACTGGCGTATTTTATATTGAGTTTTAGAGTTATTTTTTTAAGATTAATAATTAATGAATAAATATTTTTTTAAAATATTAATATTTTATTTTCCGAAAGGAACCGCTGTATAATTTAGTGTATGTTTTTATGATTAATAATTAATGAATAATTATTTTTTTATTTTTATTAATTTTTTATTATGCGAAGCGAACCACTGTGCTTTTCATCTGCACCTGTGTATTTTATATTGAATTTTTAAAGTTTTTTTTTAAGATTAATAATTAATGAATAATAATTTTTTTAATTTATTCATTTTTTATTTTGCCAAGCGAGCCACTGTGCTTCTTATCTGCACATGAGTATTTTATGTATAATTTGAAGTCTTTTTTTGAGATTAATAATTAATGAATAAATATTTTCTTAAAATATTAATATTTTATTTTCCGAAAGCAACCACTGTGCATTTCATGTACACTGGCGCATTTTATATATAATTTTGAAGTCTTTTTTTTTTAGGTTAACAATTAATGCATAATTTTTTTTTTTTTTTTATTTAATAATTTTTTATTTTCCGAAGCGGACCACTGTGTTTCTCATCTGCCCTGGTGCATTTTGCATTGAAATTTAGTGCATGTTTTTATGATTAATAATTAATGAATAATTATTTTTTTATTTTTATTAATTTTTTATTTTGCGAAGCGAACCACTGTGCTTCTCATCTGCACCTGTGTATTTTATATTGAATTTTTAAAGTTTTTTTTTAAGATTAATAATTAATGAATAATAATTTTTTTAATTTATTCATTTTTTATTTTGTGAAGCGAGCCACTGTGCTTCTCATCTGCCCTGGTGCATTTTGCATTAAAATTTAGTGCATGTTTTTATGATTAATAATTAATAAATAATTATTTTTTTATTTTTATTAATTTTTTATTTTGCGAAGCGAACCACTGTGCAAGGATTTTTAAAGTTTTTTTTTTTTTTTTTTTTTTTTTTGATTAAATATAATTTTACAATTACTTGAAGCCAGATGTGAGGCAATTAAAAACCAATTCTTAATCTGTGGTTTCCTCAATGCAAACAAGCAATTTGCGAAAGAATTTACTTCAATTTTGCACAAACTTTTTGCACAAATTGCTTGTTTGCACTAAAAACAAGCGTTTTCCTTTTGAAGAAAACAAACAGATTTCTAATAATTTTTGGTGAAAGTTGAAGAAAAGTTTTGCTCAAATTACAAGTGTCTTGAAAAATTAAACTAGAAATTACATGCGAGTATGATGTTGTTTTAGAAAACACATTTAATATCATGTTTGTTTTCGCTTTTGTGCGGGCAAAAATCGTAAAAATAGTTTCATTTTTAAGTGTCCAACGATGTGGATACGAGAAAATAATAACATTTCCATACAATTCGACTGTGCCGGCTGGCTGAATTGTGCAAGAAAAACCCACTGCAAATGCAAATAACAAGGAAAACAATCATCATTTGATTAAAACCTCAAATATTTACTTGTTAGTTGTTATAATTTGTGTTAAAATGTAAGGAAAGAGGGGGAAAGATTGATGCCAAAGCCAGGCATGCGCAAAGTGGTTACTTTCTGTTTGGTTTAATTGCAATGAAAGAAATTTTGTATTTAATAATGTGAATCTATAAATGGCGATTGGACAGATTGGGAGCGCCTTATTAATAGGCGGTCCCATAGTGTTCTGAAACTGTTTTTCAGATTGATATGCTCTTCTACGTGGAGACGGCCTATGACTAACACGTTCAGACACGATTTTGATTAAATTAAACATTTTCAAAAATCGTAAAGCAATTCAAACATGTTGCAACTGTTATTGCAATTTGTTCGACAGCAATAAAGATTGCGCGGTTTAGGAACTTATTGTTATCGATAAAGCAGGATAAACGCCCGCGGCGCAACTTTGTAATTTTTAACTAGAAAATTTGTCGACAATTTTGTATTAATTTTGTTAAATTTTTGTATTAAAATTAAAGGAAGTAAGATTTGAAAGTGGATATTAAAAATAATATTCAACATTGAAAGTAATTATTTCCGGGTATCAGCTGATTCCAATTGATTCACTCAAATTTATTAGAAATTCTTTACGCAATGCTTAGACTTCATGCGAAATATACCGCATGATTACAAAAATTTTAAAAAATCGTTACTCTCAGCATATAGCGACGACGCGTAGCATTTTTAATATTCCGTTAGAAGCAATTGGCGTTATTTATTTACCGGGTAGACTCACTTAAGAAACACTAATCGTTAAAATTTTATTGATTGTGCAAATATCGTTGACAATTTCAGCGAAAGCGCAGTCGATAAGGTTTTGTATTAAATTTATTTTAACGCTGCGAATTCAAATAACATTTTTGTAAAGCTCTACGACTACTTTGCCTGAAGAGACTGCCGAGCATTTTGTTTTCGTTTAACTTAGAACGGCATAAAAACAAAACTTTGCCTTTGCACTGGGATGAGTCCAGAAATGATTTAACAGCTGAGCTAACAGCTGTTAGCTAAATAGCTTTTATAATCGATAAAATTGTTTTAAATTGAAAACATTAAAATTGCTGGATGTCGATGCATTTATGCGGAAAAGCATTTATTACGTGGTTTGGAATAATATATAGATTTATCGGCTTTTTTTTAGGGTTCGGCTGTTGACTTTTGCCCAACCTCGTATATGGCAGCAAGTATTCCAAATAATATAATTTAAAACTTTCCTCGACTGTACTTAATAAGCAATTGACGTACCATTTTACTTTCCGGTATTGAAAAGTACCAATTTCGCCATGCCTTTCCCAAAATACTTTATAAACGAGCATACGGTCATTCCCTAAACCATAGAAAGCGCTGCGATGTGTTGCCTTCCATGGCTGTTGCAAAGTGTAATCAAAAAACCATAAAACCATAAATATGCATTTGCATGATTACAGTTGCCACAAAGCGCTGTATATGCTCGTTTTCTGCACTCGAATAAAAAGAGGCAATACGAGTAATATGAAATCAGCTGAAATTATTTTTAAGTAATTAGTATGTTACACTTGAAGACCACGGCTTTCAAATCATTGGCAGATTGTAGCCATTCTGGGAAGCTTAAAGAATGCAAAGCTGAGCAACAGCAAAACTAAGCAAAAGTCGTTAAAAAACAATTTACAAACAAACAAGTGAATGAATGAATAAAATGTTTCAGCAACAACAATTACAACAACTAAAAACTGAATTAAATTGATGTAATTTATTCCAACAACAACAAATATCAGTATGAATTAGCAGTGCACAAGTTTATAGACGGTGTCAGAAGAAGATTAACAGAACTTAAAATCGGGCCTAAAGTCATTGCAAGCTTATTTTGTAAGATACGTGGGAAGTTTTAGCTTTAATCTGAACACTGTTCGTTATAAATACTCGTACTAAAGCATTTTCTCTTTATCGTGCTTTTTATTACAGTAAATCAAAGGCATTAATAAGAACGGAATCGTGTGCCACATCCAGCATAAAGGCATCATCATTATCGACAGCTGCAGCAGCAGCAGCAGCGGCAGCAAACGCAACCACAATAACAAGAACGGACGTAAGTAAAAAATCTCATCACGAGTTGTTGGCCGAGGTCATTATGCAACAGCCAAGTGATTATTATACGCAAACGGAAAGTGAACTTTTACAATTGGAGGCAGCTGGAGTACATTTGCCAGCCTATCAATTACAAGCCGATTCTTTAGCGCAACTAAACCAGCCACAGCAACGTTATCATCAGCACAAGCATCCGTCGCCTTCGTCGAATAACAACGATCGCTCCAGCCCAACATCATCGTCAAATGCCACACCGATACCCACTGCCACAAGCCATATTGATCCAACGTCAAGTAGCAGCAATGGTGGCAGTAGTCAGACGGCCACATCCATACATTTTGTGGCTGCACCATCATTAGCAACGGAACGTCGCCTCTGTCAACCGCCCTCCAATCTGCAAATCAATTCATCCCTGCGATCCAACTACAAGACCTCAGCCTATTTACACACCCATCATCAACAACTAGAGTTTCAACGCAATTCTCAATCCGACGATGATAGCGGTTGCGCATTGGAAGAATACACTTGGGTACCACCCGGACTAAGGCCTGACCAAGTAAGTTTCCTTTATAATTCTTACTAGTTAATAATGTCTAGGTAGCCCTGTGTAGTGGGTCTATAACTATAAGCCACACTATGAACTTATGTCTAAAACAAAATTTCGATATCAGCACAATAGAAAATATTAGTTCATTGACTTTGCTACTATTTAAACATATTGTAATTTGAATACTCTTTTATGACTTACACGCTTATAATTACTTTGATTCATACTATAGCAATAACAAAATAAATGTGCAAGGCAATGTAAATTTTAGCATATAAGAACCAAATTCGGTTAATAAAAGGGGAATTAATCTAGAACCTTAACGGAGTCGACATTGATTTTCTTACATAAAGTCCGGCATTTTAATGCTGGCATAAAGCTGCAGAAGTGCAAAGATAATACTAAAAATACAAATAACAAAAATAATAAAAATTTAAACCATAAATACACATAAAACCACTACATGGCGATCCTGCCAAACTTTTCACTTACAACATATTGCAAACAAAAAAAAAAAATATAACAAATTTTTTAATGACAACACAAGAGGACATCGATAAAATTTTTGCTAAATGGGAACAACAGGTAGAGTACGTCCCGGAACATATAAATAAGTATAACACAGTAGAGACACCACAATATATCCCGACACCGAAGGAGGCTGGCCCTAAACGTTTAACTATACAAGAATATAAGCAACGCCAAGAACAGCAAAAGAAATTCATCAGACAGTATAGGGCGGAGCAAACACCGTACATTCCAAAAAAGAGGGGTGGAAAAAAAAAACAATTTGAGAAAAAGTGCCAAGACTTACAACGAATAATTAACATCAGCTTGGGCGAACAGAAGAGGAGACTGATACAGGAGTTAAATAAAATTAAACAACAAGGGTGGAAAACATCTATATGAACCACTCAACGTCACAAATTGAAGATAGAATCCAGCAAAATTTAGAAAACAGCAACATAATGGGAATACTCGATACTAATGTGGAACAACAATCTAATTCATTTGCGGTCAACGAAAATAAAGTATCCATAAATTTAGAAATAATCTTAGGAATGTTAATCATTATAATATTGGTAGGAAGTTGGATACTTGCAAAAAACTATATAAAAAGACAAATAATAAATAATGCGGTAAGCAATAATTAAAACTAAAACACACAAACACATAAAACCATTGCATACAAAATTCTTTTTTAAATATTTTCAAAAAAAAAAAAAAGAAGCGATATCCGCAATTGTAAAATTTTTATCAGAACTAATAAAGCTTATTAAAACAAATTTTTGATAAATACCGTAAATCCACATAAAAACACAATAAGAAAAATAGAAAAACAACAAAATATAAAGAAAATACATTTATGGATCAGATAGAACAGGAAATTAAACAAATAATATCAAACGCAAAAAAATCCATAAGTAGAAAATATAGTAGAGAAACAGTAAAAGAAAAAATAAAATTAATTAATAAATTGAGCAAGGATTTTGGGAAATTAGTTGCAGATTTATCAAGTCCAAAAAGGGAAGAAAAAATTTTAGAATATAGAACACTAAGAAAAACAGCTTTAGATATACTTAACCAACATTGCAACATGGCAACTTCAAATACAAATTCAACTATGTCAAACTTCGATAGCAAGAAGGCATCAGACACAATTCCAATTTTCGAAGGAAAACCAAGACACCTTTGTATATTTTTATCCATGGTAGAAATGATTTCACAAGACCTTAATGAACAAGGAAAACTTAATTTAATAAAATATATAATAGCCATGAAAATTAGCGATAGAGTAAGAAACATTTTAATGACAGAAAATATACCACAGACACTGACGGAACTAAGAGCAGCGTTAAATAAAAACTTTAAGTCCACAAAATCATCCGCTAATCTTCACTCAGAATTAAGAGGTATTCGGCAAAAAGGAAATGTGTTCAATTATAGAAAAAAAATAAGCTCATTGATTGCAGAGTTGACATTAATACAAATCTCAGAACTGGAAGAAAAAGGTAATGAAATCGCAAATTCCACAATAAGAAATATGAATGAAAAACTAGCATTACAGATATTTCAAGAAGGCCTACAGGAAAATATAAGAATTGCTGTAGTTGCAGCCCAACCTAAATCCTTAGCACAGGCTTTCGAAATAGCAAGTACACAAGAAAGCTTAGTACAAACAACCGATGCGTTGAAAATTTTTCATATAGATAGACATACTAATAAAAATAGACAGAACAATTACAGGAATAGATTCCATTACAACGCAATACACGAAAACAGAAGTTACGAGAAACCACAACATTTTAGAAATTATCAAAACAGAAACAACAGAAAATTAAATAGATATAATAATTCGAATTACCACAATACAAATAATTACAACAGGAACAACAGAAACTTTAACAGTAATGTACAAAATAGAAGAAATACAAACTATAACAACGTCAACCAACGTAACAGATATTCCGATGTACGACCCATACAACAACAGGGAAACTTGCAAGCCTTGGAGACTCGAAACGAATCTCCAACAAGGGAAAACTAAGACTGTACACAATAAATACAAATAAATCAAATTATGTTCATCTATCTATTGAGAACATAAAGTATAAACTGACTTTCTTACTGGATACAGGTTCTGAAATATCCCTATGTAAAGAAGATATGTTACAGGAATATGACAGAGACTTTGAGGATATATGTAGACTAAATGGTATCACAAACGGTTTCATACAAACAATTGCCTCAACCGAGTTAGGTATAAAATTTGAGGGTTGTAGTATAAAACACAAATTTCAAATAGTCGAAAATAATTTTCCAATACACACAGATGGAATTCTAGGAATGGATTTTTTTTACAAATATAATTCTAGTATAGACTATGACACATACACTTTAAAACTATATATTGAGGAAAATATCATAACAATACCAATAAAACCACCACAAATAAAACTTTGTAACATAACTATACCCCCAAGGAGTGAACAAATCGTACCGATAAATATTGAAATAAGTGAAGACTGTATTGTGTGTAATAAAGAGATAGAAACGGGTGTATTTGTAGCAAATACAATAATACCGAAAAATGGCAACCGCCACATTAAAATTCTGAACTCACTAGAAACCCCTATTAGACTATCAATGTTAAAAATAAAAACCATACCACTAAATAATTTCAATGTTTATAAAACCACACATAAAAATAAGGCGTATCATTCAGAGGAAAGATTCCGGAAATTACTAAAAACAATAAGTTTTAAAAACTTAGAACAGAAAAACAAAGAAGGCTTATACAATATAATAAGACAATATCAAGGACTATTTCATCTTGAAGGAGAAAAACTCACAACAAATAACTTTTACAGACAGAACATTGAACTACAAGACAAAAGCCCAATATATACAAAAAATTACAGACTACCCCAAACACAATTAAATGAGATAAACACGCAAGTGCAAGCACTATTGACGAACGGGATAATTGAACCGTCAATTAGTCCATATAATTCACCTCTATTGCTTGTACCAAAGAAAGATCAACACGATGTAAAGAAATGGCGCTTAGTAGTAGATTTCAGGCGCTTAAATGACAAGATAGTGAATGATAAATTCCCACTTACAAGACTAGAAGACGTATTAGATAGACTAGGACGAGCGAAATATTTTTCTACTCTTGACATGACAAGCTCATTCCATCAAATAGAACTTGACGAATCATCAAGACCACTTACAGCATTTTCAACACAAAACGGTCACTTTCAATATACTAGATTACCGTTCGGACTAAAAATTTCATCAAACAGTTTTCAGAGAATGCTAACTATAGCATTATCAGGACTAGAATCAGAGGCGTTTTTGTATGTAGACGACATTATTGTCTTTGGTTGCACTTTGAAACACCACAACGAAAATCTCATTAATATATTCAAAAGACTTGAACAATACAATCTAAAACTAAACGCTGAAAAATGTTGTTTCCTTCAACATGAAGTTGTGTATTTAGGGCACTTAATTACAAAGGATGGCATAAAGACCGATCCAACAAAGTATAAGGTAATTGAACAATACCCTATTCCAAAGAACGCAGATGACGTAAGAAGATTTATAGCTTTTTGCAATTACTACAGAAGGTTTATTCCAGACTTTGCTAAAACCGCCATGAATCTCAACAACTTACTCAGAAAGAAAGTAGAGTTTAAATGGACAGAACAATGCCAACAAGCATTTGAATTATTAAGAGACAAATTAAAAAACCCACCAATATTACAATACCCAGACTTCAATAAACCATTTATATTAACAACAGACGCTTCCAATACAGCACTGGGAGCAGTACTTTCACAAGGTGAAATCAGCACAGATCTGCCAATATCATATGCAAGCAAATCATTGAGTAAACACGAGAAAAATAAATCAGTCATTGAGAAAGAATTAATAGGTATTCACTGGGGCATACAGTTTTTTAGACCATATCTTTTCGGGAGAAGATTCACTGTTGTAACAGACCATAGACCATTAATAGCATTATTTTCACACAAGAATCCATCTTCTAAATTGACTCGCATAAGACTGGAACTATCAGACTATGACTTCGACATAGTGTACAAGAAGGGAGCTAACAATACGAATGCAGACGCATTATCAAGAATACGAATTGACTCAGACATTTTAAAAAACATGATTCCAATCAACATCGATGAAAAGGAAAAGAAAACTCTGGCAATAACGCGTAGCATGCAAAATAAAGATAAAATAATTAATAAAAACTTAAAGAACGTTCAAAATAACAAAAAAGACGGCATATCTCCACAGAAGCCTGATCAACTTCATATGTGGGAATGCACGTCAATAAATGATATAAAGAAACTTCAAAGAATAGAATTTATATATAAAAGAAAGCTGCAGCAAGAAACTGAAAGAAATGAAAGAATTACGCGCATAATATGCAATGAAAGCGAAAATCCTATGTTTTCCGAAACATTTTTGGAGAAACTTTTATTGAAATTAAAGAGATTGAAATTAAGAACGTACGCACTATATGAAAACGATGAAATTTTTAAATATATAACGGCCGAAAAATTAAAAGAGAAATATAATAATTTGCGAAACAACGATATCGATATAATTTTATACAAAATGCCAAAAAGAGTTAATGAAATCATAAGACAATACAGATTGATTGCGGAATTTCATGAATTACCACATAGTGGACATTTTGGAGTCAGAAAAACATTAGCCAAACTAAAACAGCGGTACATATGGAAAAATATGAATAAAATGGTTAAGAATTATGTTACAACTTGTCCCTCTTGTCAAAAAAACAAACAAATTAAGCATACGAAAGAACCTTTAAAAATAACAGAGACACCATCAAACAGTTTCGACATTGTTGTAATTGACACAGTTGGCCCTTTAAGACCATCCAATAATTTTCGATATATACTAACTGCTCAATGCGAACTATCAAAGTATGTAATTGCATGTCCGATGGAATCTAAAGACGCGAAATCAGTAGCAAAAACTTTAGTGGAACATGTCATATTGAAATATGGTGTATTCAATATTTTAAAAACAGATAGGGGCACAGAATTTAACAACGAATTAATGCATGAGATTTGTGCACTATTAAAAATAAAACAGAACTTTTCTACTCCTTACCATCACCAAACAGTCGGAACGGTAGAACGTAACCATCGCGTACTAAACGAATATTTCTTGAGTTTTGTAGAAAATACAAATTGGCATGAATGGATACAATATTTTACGTTTGCTTTTAACACAACTCCAAGTGTCGACACCGACTATTCGCCATTTGAGTTAGTTTTTGGGAAACTTCCACGACTACCAGGCGACGACATACAGAATCCAAAACAAATATATAATCTGGACAACTACGCAAACGAACTAAAAACCAGACTACGTTATTCACTGCAGAAAGCACATGAATTGATTTCGGCAATAAAAACTAAAAGAAAATTAGAATCAATAGAAAAACAAAAGAGTATAGACATCAGCATAGGAGATTTAGTTTTAATTAAAGTTGAAAACAGAAGAAAATATGAACCTCCTTACAGAGGTCCATACAAAGTAATAAATATAGGCGATTTAAATGTAGTAGTAGAGATGGACAACTCAAAAATGAGAACTTTCCATAAAAATATGTTAAAGAAATACTTAAAATAACAATTCTATATTCAGTAATAACAACTCTATTTTAAGAAAATATTTAAGATAATAAACACTCTATTTTAAGAAAATATTTAAGATAATAAACACTCTATTTTAAGAAAATATTTAAGATAATAAACACTCTATTTTAAGAAAAGATGTAAAATATTAATATTAAGAACTATATGTTAAAGAAGATATTTGAACCTATTCTTTTTATTTTTTGAATATACACAAATCTAAAAGACTAAGGGTGTAGTGGGTCTATAACTATAAGCCACACTATGAACTTATGTCTAAAACAAAATTTCGATATCAGCACAATAGAAAATATTAGTTCATTGACTTTGCTACTATTTAAACATATTGTAATTTGAATACTCTTTTATGACTTACACGCTTATAATTACTTTGATTCATACTATAGCAATAACAAAATAAATGTGCAAGGCAATGTAAATTTTAGCATATAAGAACCAAATTCGGTTAATAAAAGGGGAATTAATCTAGAACCTTAACGGAGTCGACATTGATTTTCTTACATAAAGTCCGGCATTTTAATGCTGGCATAAAGCTGCAGAAGTGCAAAGATAATACTAAAAATACAAATAACAAAAATAATAAAAATTTAAACCATAAATACACATAAAACCACTACACCTGTTAGCCGAGCCCTTCTATAGTCCTTCAGTCATTTCTATACAGTTTTTATACCAATGAGATGACATTTTTCGGGAACTCATTTTATGCTTTTATTCATTTCAAATTTGAACTTTTCAACTTGAAGTTGGCTGCAGTTGAAATGTACGGCGAAAAAATTTAAAATGTAAAATTTCAAGCTACAAACACAAAATCAATTTCAAAAGAGAAATAAAACAAAAAGTGAATATGGGCACAAACATTAGTATTTCTGCTCAAGACTTGGAAGAGGCAGTTTCTACAAGAGCTCGACTACTAGAAGCAGAGTATGTAGAATATTGTCCTAGTACGGTTACAACAAAATTGTAGCTATTTAACTCAAATTTCATCTGCCCAGCGGAGAGGTCTAGGATGACATCGAACCTATAGCCCTTCTGGGCTAGTATACCTGGTATGCCACCACTAGTAAGATAGGCTAGTAACAATAACATTACCTATGAAATTATTTTTTATTCTTAAACGCATGTAGGGATACTTAATGGTGAACAATCCAGTAGCCAATGAAAGTCATCAAACCGTGTACTATTAGAATAAAATCTAATCAGATGTAAAATATTCACTTCAAGGTGCTTTCCCTCAACACAACTGTAAGGACTAGCCAGCTTTCATGCATTGCTTTTCCCCTTTTTTTATATCAATCTAGCATAATAATGAGTACGAATTTCCTCACACTAATAAAACAAGCGATTTGACTGATTGCTGTAGCTTTTTTTTTTCTCAAATCGCTGGTCTGCCTTATGGAAACAGCATATGAAGTACTTTCACCTTTAAAAAGGTATGTACCTTGTTCCCTTACATATCGCCACATAAATAAAAACCGATTAAAAATTTCCACACATTAAAAATGGCTGCAGCTGCCTCTGCAACACTGCAAGATTCAAAAATATGGAAATGATTACCACACGATAAAAGCAAAAGTCATTAGCTGAGCATTATCGCTGTTAGCATTGGCATTACCGCCACCTCTCATACACTCACACCCATGAAATGCATTCTGTTTCATCGGCAAAATCAAATACTATGATGACTTGAAAACAGATTGATAAAAAAGTTTGAAGACACGCGTCAAACGCGCTTCAAACGCGCTTCAAACACGCTTATTGGCTTTGGGCAGGTGCAATTTGAAGTTTTGTGCAAAATCTGCAAAGTCTTAAAGTTTAAAGTCTTGTAGTCACATCCCCAACCGCATTTTTCCACTGTCACCTGTTCCATCAACGCTTTTCCTCTCTTTTCATTCAAGCATGCCTAACTTTCCAATATTTAAGTGCATCAATTGCCTTCGACTGTAATTTTTTCCCCCATTTTTCCATTTTTCCTCTCAACGAAAATTTAAACTATTTGATTTCTTTACGGTTGATTTGTTTCCATTAGAGGCAAACTAAAATGTTAACTATTCGATAGTTAATCTTGAAGAACTGTTGTAAAACAGCGCTCAAAGCAGTCAAAAATTCAAATAACTCAATTGCCTTCTATACATTTTTCAAATTTTTATTTTTTTTTTTTTTTTTGTGCAATTTTCTGAAATGTTTTTGTATTAAGGAAATCTCTCAGTTGGCTAAAGCCCAGTTAATTGCATTGTTTTACCATAAAAGGTCAAAGCAAATCAATAATTGCTGCTGATTGAAGGAAAACTAAATTTTAGTTCGAGTATCGAACCACTTTAGATAAAAAAATGTTTACAATTAGTTTTGTAATGCTCGACTAGTTCATGTTTAACCACATAATTTAAATTGAATAACACAATTACATTTTTGTAATAAAAAAAAAAAATGATAACCTCTCTTGTCTGTGTTGAAAGGAAAGCACAGTACAAGGGGATGGCGGCTAAGCATGATATGCATTGTGCTGGACTTAAGAGAAAGCGCTAATATTACAGTATCTGTTCTTTTAAGAGGTTGCTTGTTGTGATAAAATGGCCATTTAAAATCTATTCCGTAGCGATTTTCTCTATCCTCTCCGTCAAATGGGGTAGAAGTGTGCGTATAGGTTTGACCCTATATGCACACTTGACCAGACTTTGTGACCCTATAAATTATATATATTCTGGATTTATGTGGGAAAGGAAGTTGATTGAGCTTTGCCCATCTCTCCGCCTCTTCGTCTGTCCTTCTGTCCACTTTTTGTCCTTCAGTCCCATCCGCTGTATTTTTAAACACTTTTAACACTAAACATTGCCACCTATATTATTTATTTACTGGTAACCGTTACATGACAATGGACTATGACTATATTTTCACCACTTAAGCATTCCAGCGATATTTCATAGAAAAGAAATTAAGACGAATGAGGAAATTAAATAGGTATTCTTCAAGAGACCAATTAACAACGTGTTAAAAGAGTATTATTATTTCAGAGAAAGAAGAATCTGAAAGATTCTCCTATAACAATTTTATTTTTTATTGTTCTGCCATATATGTAGCACAACAAAGTATCTACTCTGCGGCAGCAATTGGGAAAACTAATTATCGCAAGAAGTGTCATGTATTGAACACAATGAGTGGGTTTGATCGGTTGCTTTATCTGCTCGTACAAGCAAATAAAGTTTTATCAACCCATACACGTTACGGGTTCTGGATGTTATATTTTTTCAATACAAAGTATTTAAATCTTACAAAAAATTCTTTGATTGCTTCCTATAGAATTATGCAAGCTTTTCATAATCCAGCAAAGCTGATCAATCACTTCGTTTAGAAAAGTTGTGGGACGGAAGATGCCTAAACGGTTTGAAAACATAATTTTAATTAACTCTCTTTTATTGAAAAATAACGGCATTTGAGAACAACGGCGGCCAAAAATTATTTTACAAATGTCTTGTTCGGAGCAATTTAAAGTACAGTGGCAAGAAAAAGTATTCGGAAAATTAAAATGTTCAATAAATTTTCCACCTGTATTATTCAAATGTAAGACTTTATGTTACACAGCATAGAAATAGTAAGTAAAGCTTAATCGTCGCGATTGTTAGATAATTAACATCTGAGCGCACGATATGGATTGCCATCATTCTCTTGTATTCTTAATGAAAAACAGCTGATTTGTACCCTATCCAAGAATTATCAGCATGACCAGCGGATCAACAATAAATACAATGGGCAGTACTTCAGTGATAAACACTAGGCCTAAAATAATATTACTCTCATACTAATGCACTAGCCCCATATCCTTAAAATCCTTAAACAGATTCCCCATATCAAACTACACAACCACAAAATGTGAAAAATAAAATACACATTATTATTATTATTATTACGAGCTCAAATGCATGACCCCTGAACTACGTAGCTGTTTTCAATTTAAATCCATTTCCATTTTATACTAAATGGGGAACCAAAATAGTGTTGCCAGTGTAGTGAAAAAATATGTTTTATGTATGTACGTATAAAATCCAAATCAAGAATTCATATTAAAAATATAATAAAAAAAAAAAAAATTTCTTTTACATTTTATCAGTCCAAGAAAAAGTTGGTATTCTGAATGTACACGTTAGGGAGAATTCGATAAAGACTATTGGGTTAAATTCTTCTAACAATTTTAAATTAAAATGAAAGAAATTATTTTCTTTCATCTTATTTATTTAGTTATTTCGGTTTAACTTGAACAGCTGACAATGAAAATTCGAAATTCTTTTTTCCGTAATATCATGCTGCACCTCTCTTTAAGAAATTATGAGTATTATTTAGGGGAAAACTAATAGCCCGTCAATGCTATTCCCAGGAAGTAATCATAGTTGGTCTCTCTCTATATATGGCTGACAATTTAAGTAAATAATTTCATTATCTCAAACCCCACACTTTTGAAAGTGGCATCACCGAAATATGGAAAATCAGCTGTTTATTACCAGTTGTAGGTCTTTTCTAGAGCTTTGCATTTTTGTAAATAAAATTGTTTAAAATTTTATTAAGCAGGTTTTATTTGGCCTCTGGCAACAACTCTTAATTAATTATTTAGTTTTTCACGTTTACGTTGGTTGGGAAAACCCAGCGGCTGTTACAGATTAGCGGGCGGACAACCAAATTCACTTAAATACCCCTAAAAATTCAAATCCAATATTGTCATATTTAAGCGCCAGATCCTCCCCTTTCCCACATTTACCAGTGAAATTTATTTGCCACTGTTTGTTGCGAGTTTGAAAACAGATTTTTGAAACCAAATTTTATGCGCTGCTGTGCACAAAAAAAAAAAAAAATCAAGAAAAAGAAAAAAAAAAGAAAACTATTTCTAACATTTTATGGCAAGTGCAATTAATAATATAAAACCGATTTGCTCTGTGGGAACTACTGGCGAGCAAGTACCAACCAACGAAGCAGCCAACAGAAACAAGCGGCTCCTCTCACTCTCTCTCATCAACATGCATGGCAACGACAAGACCACGGCATGCCACTTGCAATAAATTTCCAATACGACACAATCTGATGCTCAAATGGTTGTACGGGAAATAAAAAATTATATTAATTTTTTTTCATTCTGTTTGGTAAATAAATTCAAAATTGCCCAGATAGCCAAGTGACCATAAATGGGGGATACATTGTAAGAGATGTTCGTTATAGTGGTACACTGTGAACTAATTGATCCCCACTATAAACAAAATTGATGCACACAGGCTGGCAGCTGACCATTAGAAGCGGCAGTGGACTCGTATGTGGTGTTGAAAATAAAACAAAGTGGGAGAAGGAATTTGGCTGCATCGTATGTGTTGCCACGAAGACAATGATATAAACCAACTACTGCCAGAGGCCACTTGCTGGTGTAGCGGTCTAATGGCATTTGTGGATAAGGAATAGCGCTGCTATGTATGAGAGTGTGTGTAAAGAGATGAAGCTGTCGATAAATCAAACGACAGTAGGGGGAGCAGTTTGGTTGCACCAATGTGTTGTTTCCACTAGCAGCGCTACAAATGATGCATGGCACGTCGTTGCTTTTAATCGATATTGACCAAATTGTCATAATGACGTTAAGTTAAGAGTGAAAGTATTTGGTTTTTCTTTTTTTGCTTTGTGATTGCGACAAAATGAAAAACTGCTTTCCACTAACACATACAACAAAGTAACTTTTCCAAATGGTTATTCTAAGCGTTTGATAGCTGTGTGCGTTTTTACAAGGAAGTGTTTAAATGTGGGCCGAAATAAGCAGATAAATCGCTAATTTATGTATAACGATTTGGCCAAAAATGAAAAAAGCAAAAGAAAACTCATAATTGGCTGGATGGCATTTTCGGAATACGACTAAATATATGGGCAAGCTAAAAGGCTTTATCTATTAAATTATCTATGAAATATTTAATGGAGTAAATAAAAATAATTGACTTGATTGAATTTTAAATTAATTATTGTATTTTCTGTTGCAGGTACGTTTATATTTTTCTCAACTGCCTGACGATAAAGTGCCGTATGTGAATAGTCCTGGAGAAAAATATCGCATCAAACAGCTGTTACATCAACTGCCACCCCAAGATAATGAAGTAAGTGATAATGAAGAAGAGAATAGCCGTTGGCCGGTTTACAGGGCTGGGCATAAAAGTGCATTAGGAATAGACAGTATGTTACGAGAGAGCTGCCTCTACAAGCATCTCCTTTCAGATTTTTTTATAGTCGTAATCCGGTATAACTCAAACAATGAAACTACTCCGAGTAAATTTGCGGCGTTTTCCGCCAAGCTTGACCATTCTAGAAGTATTTACATGTGTATATGTACACATAAGCTTTCTGTCTGCTGCGAAGTTTTAAGTGCACCAGTAGTCCACTTAAGAAAAAACTCTGTGAATGCCTCTAAAAATCTCTCTAAGACTATTTTTAATTTTTTCCACCAACAAATACGTAGCAACACTTATATTCTTATCAGTACCTCAATGGGTCACTTTTAAACCTTGACGTGCTTCGTCGAATACCTTGACAGCTGTTTTCAGCTACATTTTTTTATTCAGCTGTTTGCAATCTAATGGCACTAGCGAACGCATTCATTCTGGGCAGCTAAGCATTTGACAGGTTGATGTCTAATGAAAAAGTTGACGTATGACGGATTCTATGGTTCAGTATTTATTTCACTTTTATTAGATACAGATATATTTTTGCTATTGCAAAGTCTAATGCACAAAAAGCTTTTACACTTCTGTTAAAAGCTTACATGTTTACAATATATGATATGTAGCCGGTTCACATCATATCATATCAATTATACAATTCGTTTCCAATTGCGACAAAACTTTTGTAAACTCTTCAAAGCAACGGAAGCTTTTTGTATTTAGCTGTACTGAACATTGAAAATTCTAGAAGCAGTAGAAGAGAAATGGCTTTTTGAATTTCTAAATGTTGGTTGCGTAAAAGCTTAATGATTACAAATGTGTGTCTGAACAGGGTATCCGAAAGCTTTAATAAAATTTACGGCGATTTTTGGCAAGTTTGTACATTCCGTGTAAATGTCTAACCGGAAGTGTGCACACATAAATTTACTCTCTGGAGCACAGTTTGTTAGGTCTGCCCATGAGATTAATTTAAGTGTATAGTAATGCACTTAATAGTGTTTTCACACTGAGGATAAAACCTGGTTTTAAAACAAAATTTGGTTTTAACTTTAAAAGCAATCCGTAAAACCTGGTTTTACCATACAAAAAAATTCTGATGAAACCATTTCAAAACCTTTTTTAAATTGGTTTAAAGTAGATTTTATGAAATACAACCTTGTTTTATACAGTACATATTCAGTGCTACCAAGTTAGAAAGATTGAAAACAGCTGATAATTCATTCACAATTCACAAATATTCATTCACAAAATGTAAAATCATTTCAATTTTAGAACACATTTTTAAAATTTCTTATTTTTTCTACAAACATTAATAGCTGTCGTACAGTTTGTCAAATAAATGTGGTAAGAATAATTACAACAAACACACCTACTTCTACAAAAAATTTATTTCATCATTAACAAATTTATTTGACAAACTGTATTATAAAACCTGATTTTAGAAAAATTGTATGTGAACACTAAATCAGCTGTTTGTAGGTTTCAAGTTAAAACCGGGTTTTAACTTTAAGTGTGAAAACACTATAATATAGAGCTTTCAAATGCACAGTTAAGGCATTCTAATGCTTGCCACGCATTAGAGTGTTCAGTACTTGGCATTTTCTGTGAGTGCATTTAGCCTTAAATTACTGTATATTTAAATATATATACACATACATGTGTATACATATATGTGTATGTTTACATGTGTATGTATATAGATATATATACATATGTATGTACAAGTATGTGTATAGATAGAAAAATTCTAACAACAATTTTCTTTCACTTCCATAGGTACGCTACTGTCACTCACTAAGCGATGAGGAACGAAAAGAGCTGCGCATATTTTCGGCTCAACGAAAACGTGAGGCTTTGGGACGGGGCGCCGTACGTCTAGTATCCGATAAGCGTCCTTGCCAAAATGTAAGTAAATAAACTTCAACTATTAATTGAGCAGCCAGTTATGAATTCATGGTTGCATGTTAAAAACAAAACCAGACGTTTGTGTATGCAATTAAATATTCCCATTTATTTCCAAATGAATAAATCAAATACAATGACAAGAGAAATATAACCAGACTCATGCATCAATCCCACAGTTATAAATGCTCCTGTTATTAAAACTTTAAGCTTTTCTAACGGTTCAAGCAGCAAAGTAAGCGTTCATAAATTTCAGTTGTTGTATAATTTTTCATCTGCCATTGACAAAAAACACTTTAAACTAGACTAAAAGGAAATTGGAAAATGCAACACTTTCCCCGCTTCCCACCACCACAAGCTTTTGCCACAAGTCTCGTAAATATTTGAATTTTTTATGTTCGTCATTTTCATGTGCCACTTGCAGTGATTGCAAACGGTGCTGCCACTGACTGTCATTAACCGAACTTGCGAATTTGCAAGTTGCATAGACGAGCGTACCAGTTGTTTTTCTTCTTCTTGGCCTTTTGTGTGCGTGCGTGTGAGTGGGATTACAGATAGTAATGGGATCCGTAAAACTTGGTCTTTCCAACCAACTGAACAAACAGCCGTACATTCAGTGCTTAAAGTTTGTAACAGATGACAAAAAGATTTCATTAAGTCTGCATTAAGACGAAACTGCAGAGCAAAAAAATTCTTTTTAGTGACAAAATAAAAGAAGAAAATGCGAAACAAAACAATATTCATGAAAGGAAAATAATAATGCAAAACAAACAACAAAAAAAAAAATAAATAAAAAATGGACCGAAAACAATTGGAAAGACTCTGTGCCATTTTTTATATGACAAAAATAATATAAAAAAAAAAAAATATAAAAAAAAAATTATTAAAAAGGAAAAAGAAGTTGACAAAATGTGTCTTCAGCAGTTGCTCGCTTTTTCCTTCCTGTTCAAGCAACACAAATGAAAAGTATCAGCCAGTGAATGAATGAAAAAGTAATATTTTTTGCCATAAAAATATTCGAGTATGTGGTGTAACTTTTTATACAAAAAACGATCAATAATTTTTTATTATTGTAATATTTGTTAATATTTGTTGTTGGTGGCAGCAGTTCTGTATCAGCGTTAATTTTTTAGGAAAAGGATATTTAAATTATTATTATTATTTTTTTTTTTTTTTTTGTTTGCGGAAACTATCAAATTATACAGACAGTGTTGAAAATTAATATTAAAAAAACGCAAAGCAGAGGTTGAGGCAACATTCATAAAAACGCTTTTCGGAAAAACTGGCTACTTATCCTCTTTATCCAACTGCCAATTAGGGATAACTGTGAGTTTTACTTTAATCAAATTGTTATAAAACAGTCTCTTTGATTGCACTCAACTTCCTACACGCGGTTACAGTGACTGGCATTTATCAGCTCAAATGAAAAATGAAGAAGGAGAGAAAACAAATATTTCAATTACTGCTTATTCGGTAGCGAGTTAAATTTACATTTTGGAAATGGCCAGACAGACATGTGAGTAATGTGTAGGTGTGCTTAAAATTTCTTAAATTTCGCTAGTGTCAGAATTTCTAGTGGTAAAATCGTCACAAACTACTGATTTCTATACAAAAAATCGTCAAATCAGTTTAGAAAATTGTCAAAAAACATCAAATTGAAAATATAAAATTTTTTTGTTATTTTAATTGTTTTATTACAGTGAATACAATAATGAGTTAAACTTATTGACCGTGCTTTCAACAAATCCACACATATACATTAGTATATATATATACGAGATGTGATCAAATAATACCGATTATTTTCAATTCCTTCTGGACCAAATTTCATCAAAACCCATTAAGCGATTTTCGCCCGTTACTTAACAGAATTTTTTCTCGCCTAATAATGACAGCAGTTTTTTAGTTGGCAACACAGTTATTAAATGCTGTGAAAACATTTGCCTGAAAATGCGCAAAGAATTTCTAGGCATCTTCGAAAATGAATAGAGTGAAAACACGGCTTAAAATGTATTCTGTAAACACAAAAGTGCGTTTTTTTATTAAAAAATCTGTTTTGCCCGTTAAAATTATTAATCCCGATTAAATAATTTTGAAAATTATGCTTTACCGGCGCCACATTTTTATAGATCCAATTAGAGACAGAAAACGGTGTAAAAGGCGTATCCGTCGTTCGCATAAAAATCTTTTATCATTATATTTTACAAAAAAAAAAAAGATTGTATCAAACTGGAAAAATAATTCTTTAAAAAAAAAATCGCATCAAAATGGCGTTTTGCTGGTGCCACATTATAATACAAAAATTATGCAATTTTTTCTTCTTCTGCTGAAGTAAAAGCAACTCTGATCGCATGAAAATTTTCATAAATGTTTGCTTGTTAGATATTTTTAGGATACACGATTGAATTTTTTCAGCAGAGTTGCCATATTTGCCAAAACGTACCACTGTGTAGGATAGCGAAATATGGCCCTAAGCAGATACAATAATGAGATAATAATTAGACTAAGAATGTTGCGCGTGCGCACAAAATTCTTTCAAGTAAATTGACACAATTTCAATTTGAGTCTGAACAGGCGAACGAACTATCAACGTGGCCACCAAGTTACTTTCGCTATGGCCTACGACAGTTTTTGCCTTCACTTTCAACCGATATAAAATTATTTAAAATATAAAAATAAATGAACCAACTAAATTTAAAATCGCTTCAAATAAACATTAACGATCATATTAATTCGCAAGTGGTCAATGAAAATTTACTCACTGGCTTCTTATTTGGATTGCATGGAAATTCCTTGCGAAGTTACAAGCGAATGGCGGAATATTGCACACAATAGTGATCGGTTGATAGCAAAAGCAACAACAGAGAAATAAAATGACAATGAGAAATAACACTTAAAAAACGTCTACAATTGTGTCTCGTTTGTCTTTTGTGCTTTTTGTTGTATTGCGCGCTTTTCTGAAGATTTTCTTAAAAAAGTCAACTTTTTTTTCTGTAAATTTACATCGTCATTATTGGCCAGACAATGACTGGCAACAGACATTTCACAAAGTTTACCTCCCTTTTTAAACCTTCTACAAGCATCGCAACTGACAAGGAAAAATCCAAAAACGGTCTGCTGCTCCACACGAAAATGGTCGCAGCAACAACTAAACAAATGAATGCACTTTCAGATTATTTAAGTACTCGTAGTTTACATACTCCGTCCGTAGTTCATTGTTCGCTAAGCTTTGCTTCTTATTAAAAAATTGTTTGCGAAATTACCGAAAATCTGAAAGTTATTAAGAGCACGAAAACGAATTTTTAGGGAAGAATTCGCAATACGTTTGCAAGTGTTTCTTATCAAGGATATTTAAAGGAACGCACATCCTTGCAAACTTCCTTTGTTGTTTTGAGCGCGTTTCATTGATAAGGGATTTATTAAGAAAGAAAATACTACATTCAGTTTATGTTTTTTTTATTGCATTTTTGTTATTTCTGCTGCATCCTTTTCATATTTTCGAGGGATTCTTCCTTTTTTTCTTGCAGCTATTTTTGTGCTTTTTTTTCTTACAACAAAAGCATTTTAAAGGAATTTTCAGCAGATGAATTTATTAAAAATATTTTAATATACATTTATTAAAACAAAATCAATCTGGCTTGAGTTCAGTCCCTACATGTGCCGCTGTGGCATAATTTTCTTGAATCCTTGGACAAAAAAAAAAATTGGTATTAATAAGAAGCCCATAACGATTTTTTTACATTTTTTAAAATGTTTTTTCACAAAAGAATTTTAAATAGAAATTTTATAAAACCAGCAGAATCAGAAAGGATATCAGCTTAAAGGACTCAGCTTAATATAATTATTCAAATAATTATTTATTATCTAATTAATTATTTTAACGTCTAACAACACAGTGTTAAAATTAAAGAGAGCTTCCATGAGTTGAGTCCTTATTAAAAGTTTACTTGTTTAATGTGATTTTTAAATGCTATACTTTACTTATATACCAAATGGTTCGAAATAAATATATGCAATTGAGCTTATCCAAGTAGATATACAAGGAGTCCGTCAAAACACTTTTCGAAATGAAAATCCCCCATTTGAAAGAAATAAAGAAGCTTTCAAGTGCTAATGAAGGCCATCACATTTGGCGAGCCTGTTAAAAAACCTCTTGGCATGATCGAAAAAAATTCTTAGAGATTTTTTCTTCAAAAGACATTTCCGAGGATAAAACAGGAAAATTAATAGACACTAACAAGACAGAGAATGCAAGGAAATTAATTAACTTTTCTGTAGACTTAGAAATTACTTCTTTATTGAAATGCATTAATAATCAGCTGATTTCAGATATGTATTGAATTCTTTTTCCATCTGAATTATATTGCTCGAAATAATCAGTAAAAGAGTTTTATATTAAACTTAAGTGAGGAAGGAAGTTCTAAATCTGTTCTTATATTTTATTTTTTTCACTGGTGTAATTAGAACCATTGAAATGAGATCTACTGTTCCACCAGTTTTATCAGACCCCCAAAAATTAAATATACTCCCCCCCAAGTATTATTACACCTGCAGAATATGGGCACACTATCCCACTAGTTTCATTTGACCCACTGAAATGGACTATTTGGTCCTACTATTTTTATTAGACGTTCTGAAATAGAATATTTTGTTCCACAAGATTTTTAGACCCACCAAAGTGAAACCTACCATCCCACAATTCTTATTGCACCTATGAAATAGGTACACTCTGCCCACTCAGTTTTTTTAGACCCTCTGAAATAGAATATTTTGCGGCAACGATTTTATTAGACCTAAAAAAAGTGCCTTCCCAAAGAACTTTTCTAATTCGTTTCACATTTTTTAATTATAAATTTTTATCTTTCAAAATATATCCTGTCGATGGAATATTCAGAAGCAATTTATGTTGCCTAAAAACGCCAGTGTTGCATGAAAAATTTACATGGAATTTTTTAAACCTTCTACTTATATTGCGGTGCTAAAAGGGTTAAATTCTTTAAAGTTGACTGGCATAACAATGAACAAAATTATATTTTCATCATTTACGAATCCAACTGAGACTGCATGAAATTTCGGCACGTAAGAAGAATAATTTCAACTGCACAAATTCATTACGACATTCTCTGAAATTGTAAAGCTTTAATTTTTAATTACATTTAAGTGTTTATGGATTTCTGAAATAATTCAGATTAAATTTTTATTTAATTGCTGCTGCAAGACAAAGTGACAGATATCGGTTTGCAAGGTGAAACTGAAAACTTGAGCATTTTCAAATAGTATATAGTTTTAGTTTTGAAAGCTTTTAAAAATTTTAAATGATTTGGACTTGTGTAGCAGGTTTTTTAATCAGATTTTCTGTGGTCCTTTTCTTAATAAATCTTTCCAAATCGCTATTGATTTTTATAAATATTAGAACTTTTAGTTAACAAAGCTGAAGCCAAATGGGGTCTTTTGCTGGGGTACTTGGAAAACTTTGTGCAAAAGCTTCAGATCGTGCTTTAAAATCAATATCCTTTTGAGGATGGCATTACATACTTTTCTAAGATGCTTCACAAAATATTTTTATGCAATTAAACACAAAAATATATAACATTTTCCGACAAATATTTCATAAACTCCATAAACAATATCTTGTACAATCCTAAATAAATAAGGCAACATCGAATGTAAATATGCAGGTGTGTATGTATTTGTGTATATGTGTGTGTGTGGTTTTGTGTATTTGGTAGTATTTTAATTTAAATTTCTGCTTGAATGTTCCTCTTACTATGCGTATGAGTATTTTATTATGGCTTTAAGGATATTTTCTGCTTTGTTAGACTCTGTTAAACAAACAACAACTTAATTGTCTCAACAATTCAAAGTTACTTGCCAACAAAAGAAACCACAGAGAAGAAAACTCCTCTTGCTTTCTTCTACCTGTGTAGGGGAATGCAGAAGGGCTTAAGTAACACTTTTTGGCAGCCTTTTTTCTCATTAATATGAGAACAGGATCTCACCTTAGTTGAAATGCGCTCATTAACCAAAAATAAAAATATTTGGGGGAAAGGAGTTCAAAATTTAAGATATGAAAAGAATCTGGTATTCTCCTGTAACGATTAATGGTTATTAATTTCGTATACGAACAAAGACTCGTAAGCTATTACGACTAATTAATAAAAAAAAAAATCATCTTTACTAAAACAAAAATTGGCAAATCGTTACTTTAAAAATAATGAGGTAAAAAATTCATAAAGTGTTCACAGGTTTGGAAATAAAATAGGAAAATTTTACCAACTCTGGAATTAAGAATTGGTAGTTCAGCCCTTTTTCACTGGCAGCAATTACTCGTATTTCTAATATAATAAATACTTCTCTTGCAAATGAACTCCAACAATGAAAACTTTGCAGAAGCTACAAACGCATGTTCAGATAAAGCGCACCCCCGCCCCCAAAACATTATTTACCAGTCACATTTAAACGCATAAGAAGTGTAAAGTAAAACCGTAAAATGTTCCATTTAATGAATCTCTTGCGAGAGTTGTAGCGAGTATAAGAAACTTGTCGCATTTTGGTAATTGAAATAACATAAAAAAGTTTTCCATGTGTAAATGAGATTAATTAGGCAGGCAACTTTATTTAAAACAATGTGTTACAACTACAGCTTTTAGGAAACTATGGTGTACATGTGTGCGTTTGAGCTTAATGTTGAACTGCAATACTAAGCCACAAGCCATACTCAATGAACTCTGGCATTTGCAGAATTTAAATAATTAAACCGGCAAGAGAATAGAAGCGTTTTAAGTTTTTTGCTACTTTAATGACCGGAAAACGGAAGTGAGGCAAAGCACTTAGAGAAACAGCAAGCGATGCCTAAAAGCTTTTATGTCAACATTTGCAGTTGTTGTTGTTTTTGTTCTTTTTTTTTTTTTTTTTTTTTTGTTTTTCAGGTGTACTTTTATGACTGGCTTTAAGTAACTTCTCCACCTCGCCAGAATTTTGTCAATTATCGTTTGGTTGCTGTTTAATGTCATGTAAATAATTGCAATCATTCCTCATTAATCTTATCAATCCAATTAATCCATTTACAACAACTTTGCTTTCGCTTTCTTTACTTTTGTAATGGATGCCTCTCTTTAGATCTTTTGTGTCAACAAGTCTGCACGTTGGCTCTGTTCTTATAGAGGCAGCAACTGAAGTAACAAACGTGCCAATAATTATTGCGACAAATTATCCTGGCGAAGACTACTTGAGTTCTATGCTGAAGCAAATGTCAGGAAAAGGTCATTAATCTTATTTTGAAATACTTCTACGCAGTCAGTGTCTGTTTCCTATTTTTTTTTTTTCTTCTTTTTTTTCTTCTTTTGTTTTTGCATAAAATATTTTATTAAAGTATAAAACAGCAAAGTTTGCCTAAAAAGGACGAATGAAAGTGAGTATTGTAAGGAAGCAGGATTAATAATAAAACTGGTTATCGTGCCTTTTTCACTACATAAACTTTACATTTCTATCTTTTGTCATATCTTACAAAAGACCTAAAAAGATTGCAAGAAAACAGTAGAATTTACAACAAATAGAAAGAAAAACAAAGAAATGAAATACTTTTCGTTCAATTATGGGTGGGGGCTCACTATAGATTCCAATAATGGGGGTTTTGTTAATATTCCAGTGGCTGCTTTTTCTTTTAATCATTCTTTTTAATTATCCTAAAGAAGTTGCCAGTATATTGGTATGCTTCGGATACAGGGTGGCACAAATATTTTTGCAAATGACACTGTCAAAATTCAAGGTTGTCAAATTGTAGCTGCCATTTACCAGCTTGGAAAAAATTACAGCATGTAAGGCAGGAGTATAAACTTCTTACCTGAAGTCGATGGGCCTCCATTATCCTTTAGATCATATTGCATTTGCCAAGCTTGTTTTCAATTCACTCATAATAAAACTTTTTAATTATAAATTTTCTTTACAGCCAAAGCTCAATAGAGGCTTTCAGTTTGCGCTTTTGTGCTTCTGTTCATTGTTTCTTTTTGAATACGCATCAATAACTTTTTTCATTATTCTTTTCTAGATCTTTTAAGTTTGTTTTATTTTTCTTTGTGTTTTTGTTTGCTCGTTTCCTTTTACGGCTGTCACATCGTATTGTTGAAATTAATTTTTTTGCTTTTAATTTTAAACATCTTTTCCCTTGTCATCGACTACTAAACTTTTCTTTTAAAATTCGCGTTAATACTTCGGTTGGCTGTAATACGGCTCAATTAATACGAATGTTTTCTTATTGCGTTGCTGGTGCCCATTGAAGCTTTTTAGAACAGAAAAATGTTTCATTTTGGGTTTTCTAGAGGGCAAATTAATGAAGAGTGGCTTCAATTTGTGAGTGTGTTTTTTTACGAACGAGAATGTTTTTTTTTAGCGTTTTTTCATATTAACTGCAAAATAAATAAAATTTTACTTGAATATAATTCGGAATTTAGTAAAATATTTTTTAAAACATTTTGTAAATTATGTAGAAGTGACGGAGCTTTAAGAATTCACCATTTTCACGATTTTTCTCTTTGATGAAAGTGATGAAAGTGCTGATTTACCGCATTTGATGGCAAAAATGGCGATTTTCAATGGGGAATCAATGACCAATACAATGAAATGGAACTGCAATAAGAACTGCCTCTATTAGCTTTACAAACTAAAACCGATGTTTCAGAAAATGATAGTATAATTCCAAAACGATGAAGCCATATGGCAGACAAGGCGCTTTACAGTTGATTTTTTCAAAGAAACTTTTAATACCTCAACCAATTGATTGGCCACCAAAATCGTACGATTTAAACCCATTTGGATTTGGATTATCTGTTTCGGGTATGCAGTCACTGGTTTATTAAAAGAGTTATTGGCAAAATACGGTTGCAAAGGCTGAGAAAAGTTTATAAAAGTTGCTGTTCTAGATTGCTGCTTTGTATTAGGCAGCCAAAGTGGCCACATTACCGAAATGCCATTTCACCGTTGATTTTACAACACTTTCCACATAGTAAAATTCTTTTCATTGATATTAAAAGACTTTTCCTATGTTTTAATATGATTAGTTCTGGAAAACCGGTTTGTATTCCGCGGCTGTTAAGGAAAAATCAAAATTGCACATTTGAGGTTTGCCATGATTCATTAGCCTTCCTTACAGTTCTTCCGTCAACAGCTTTTTTTCTATGAACTGGACTATAAAACCGATACTATTTTCTGCAGATATCAAATATATAAAAGATAAAGCCTGAACAAAACTTTTACAGGCTAAAAGGGCAGATCTTCGTATTTCTTATCTTATCTCCCATTTAAAGCGTTTCGGCGAAGCACACCTTAATAGGAAGACAATTGAGCAGCAAAAACTTTTGCCTTTTCACAATTAAAATGTGAATTGAAAATTAATTAAAGCTCAATTGTTAAATACTGTTGGATATCGAAAAGCTTATAGGTCGCTTTAGATATCTGCGCTGGGAACTAAACAGGACTGTTAGCATACGATTTTTAAATGAAGAAATAGTCTACAATTCACTTCGAAAACTAGTTGAAGCTTTTGCTTTCTATAAACTTTCAGAAGAATGCATGTGTGCCGCTTAATAAGCTGTAGATTTCCTATTTCAGCCTAAGGGACACTTTTGCCGTTAAAGAAAGGAAGCTAATACTTATATTCCCAGGAAAAAAATTAGGTCCACGCCGTAACTATTTTTTGGTTAAAAAAAATTATTTAGGAACAATAAAGCCACATTATTTATTTGGCTGTAAAACTCAGAATAATGTTGCTGTACAGGCAAACAAAACGGCAGAAAAATTAAAAGCTCCAGGGAGCACTTTCGCTAAACAGAAACTCTGATATACAACAGCAGCCATTCAAAAAAATAATGATTGTTTAAACAATTAATGGTTTGTGAACTCTCTTTCAACAACTTTTTCTATTTATAACGCCCGCTTAACTTTAAAACACAAAAAGGACATGACAGCAGAAGGATTAGAAGGAAGCATAAAAAACAAAGTACATGCTTTCAGAAAAAACTTTAGTTTGATTATGTGTCCTTAAAGTACAATTTCCATTTTGTTTTGCATTATGTTACAAGAAGTCCTTCAGAATTAAGATTTGATTAAATGTTATTAATTATATTTAATTTGGCTTAAATTAATAATCAATATGTTAAAAAAATTTTATTATCAGGGAATATTTTTTCCAATGCACAAAATTTATTATTTAATTTTATTTATATAAATTTCTTTCGCCTTTAAAATGTTTTACAAAATACTCAACCTGTAAAGCTTTCGGCTTGTCTATGCAGGAATCGAATCCGCTACCTTAGATTTACTAGGCTGTGAATCATTCTTCCGCCTACGGAGGCAAATGAAGGCATCTTCATTTCCTGCAGATAATAGCGCTCTTTAAAAATGCAGGAGCGTTAAAAAGCACTGTATTTCACTAGAGGACCATAATTATAATATAATATAATTGGAAACACTCGCTTAGAATCTTATTTTACATGCTATTTTCATGGTGGGCCTTGGAGCTTTTTGTGTCCTTTAAAGGAGCATTTAGAAGGAAACCACTACACAGTTACTGGGCAATGGCTTAAAGCCTATAAAAATCTGAGCTATTTCCAATATTTAAAGCTGAGCAATTTGAAAATAAGAAAAATAAAAAGTTTTTTCCCAAAAAATTTTTTAATCTTTCTTTCCAACTACACTTATGGCGTTTTCTTTTCTGCAAAAAAAGGCAACACTACCCGCAGGGAGGGCAATTTTGTGTTCTTTTCTCAAAAAAATGTTGCCCTCAGAAAGGGTTGCGTGTTCTTTTGTAAAAATTTTGCCCTTTCGCAGGGCAATGACAGGGCAGAAATTGCCCTGTAAAACAAATGGCTTTTATTCTTGCACAGTGTAACCAGATAATGTTCAAAAAATAGTCTTTTGAGTTGAAAGAGTCAGAAAATTAGATTTTAATAATTATTTTTACATTTTGTATCATATAAAACAAACCAAAGAGCACTATGCGGCTACTTATTGGTATGAGATATTAAAATAAACAATTTTTGTTTTCACAATCTGGCAATAAAATATATTTCATTAAATTTCAATTTCATAAAATATACATAAATGTTTTTTTTTTATTTTATTAAAAAACTGCAACACACTTTTTTCTAATTTGTGTTCTTTTCTCGATAAAAACAAAACTTCATTTTCACAGGGCGGCCCAAAACATTTTAAAAAGGCACTTTTTCACAGGGCAACATTTTTAATGTAGAAAAGAAAACGCCATTAGTTTAACTAATACAGTCACACCAAAAGTAGCGAAGCTATTTGTGGAACCGTAACATACGCGTTACAATATAATAGTGGTATTTGGCATTTGTAGCAAATCTGTTGCAGATTTCGCTGCTTTTTTATTGAATTGCATTTTCTATGCTACATAAAGCGAATTTGCTTGTCTGCTACTAGAACAGCTGATTTATATAAGTTATATATTTACAGCTTGCAAAGAAATAACAATACTTTTAAAATTATCTTTCGTACTTTCTTATGACAATTAATTAAATTTTAGAAAAACCGTGCTCACTATTTATGGCAAATGATATAATAGCAATTAATATAGCACAGAATACTGAAAACCGCTAATATTTGGTATTTGAAGATAACGGTTTAACGAACCCTAGACAGGATGCACTCATTCTCATGCGTACACATTGCCACCAAGTCTGCAATCCATCGATTTCATTGAATTTAAAGTGGTATTTGAAGATAACGGTTTAACGAACCCTAGACAGGATACACATGTTATGAAACATAAAGTACTTTTTATAGCTAAGTAGTACGCCCTGTGGCGAACGTTTTGTGGTAATGCTACATTAACAATACTGCAATGAATCTGTAAACAAAAACAGCTGACTCAATTATCTGGATACTCTTAATGATGCAATATGTTCTAAATGTGTAAATAGTTTGCCTCTAAAGTGAATACAGTTATTGAGATTAAGGCGACTTGTCGAAAAATTGGAAAAACAAAGTACTTTTTATATACTCATATACTACATAAACAAAACCTGGTTACCCTAAGAGTGACTGAATAATTTTAAAAATGTATAAAGGGGTTCACAAGTCATTACCTGCTGCTAAAGACAACACTTTACGGAAAACTTTACATTTTTGCTAATGGCGGCCATCAAAAGTTAAACACATATAAATATTGTCTAAGCAGCATTAACTTGCAGCGGCAGGTAAAGACCTTGACACACCCTGTATTCAACTTATGTATTACATTACAATTTAATTTCCCACTCAAGCATTTTTATATTTATGTATCCAGCAGATGGATACAGCATTTACGTGCCAGATGAACTGCAGGTGTTGCTCAAACCACACGTTCGTCTGTTTTATGAATACTGCTAATTAAATAATATTTATAAAATATAATATATATAATAAATATTATTTATAAATATTTCATTTATGCAGTTTGTACACAAAATATTTCTAATATGATTTTTGCCTTTCAACTTTCGTTTGTAGTGCAACGAATCGCTTTCCTCAGGTGATATTGTGGTCTTTGCTCAACGCCTTGGTGCTCAGGTCTGTTGGCATCCACCCTGCTTTGTTTGCTGTGTCTGCAAGGAACTGCTAGTGGATTTAATATACTTCCATCGCAATGGCAACCTCTATTGTGGCCGTCATCATGCTGAAACTCAAAAGCCTCGTTGTTCGGCATGTGATGAGGTAAGTAGCATATTTCCATCCAGCCTATTTTACCTGCACACTACAGCAGCGAAGCGTAAAGGCAACCATTGTTGATTGCATCAACAAGCTTTTGAGGAATGCTTCTGCTAAACAAACTGTAAGAAAAATTCGACTACCATACCGTGCCTTGAGACTTTCAGTGGCTTTTAAGTGATTTAAAAAAATATGTGAAACATGTTGCTGCAATTTGTTTTTACGTAGTCACATTTAAAATGATTTGAAAAATGTGTTTGCGGCAAATAAATAACAGGGAGATATTTTAAAAACTGCATTCAATAGAGCCTTTTGTGATAATGGAAGGCATTTGCTCATAAAATTTTCTTAAAGGGACCATATATGTGAGTGAATGAAAAATCTAAACTGCCCCTACTCTTATTTTCATCAAATAGCAATATCAAGGCGAATTGAAACTGAGTGAAAAAGAAAACTGTTTGGCACTTTGCTATTAATTTGCACTACATTATTAAACTGTAACAGTCATCAGAATATTCGGAATACTTACAAATTTATTACTGCAATAATATCAGCTGATTCCTGTGCATGCTAATGATAATCAGCATGTCGCCTTTAACGAAATTCTTTGTGTACTATTAATTTTGGGTTGTACAGTGCAATTTAAATAAAATATAAAATATATAACTTTAATAGTTCACACAATAAAATAAAATATTCTGTGTTTTTTAAAAACAGCACATTGTAAAAAATTAATAAAAAATATCAGCTGATTTTTATTTTCACGCGCTTTCTGTGAAAGAAAATGTTCTTTGTAATAAAATTATAATAATTGAACTAAAACACAAGAAATAATTTTAATAATAATAAACAGAAAAAAGCACAATTTTAGTTACACTTCAAATTAGGCGGCTGTAGAAGCTTTTTGCAAAAGCTTAAAAAAAATATTAAAATATTTACTGATTGGGAAATAAAATTGTTGTTATTTTGAGGCCTAAATAAATTTAATAAAATTGCTGCTCATGTGTAGAAGTTCATAATATTTTATCAGACATTTGTGCCATTCTGAGAGCCTTCCAGTAATTGGCCCACACTGTTGCATTTCTGTAGTGTGCGAGATAGTGTTCTGTTTTACAACCAAAAAAAAAAAAAAGAATAAGACCCCATTCAGACATAACTTTAAATTCTCCATTTTAAAATTTTGCCAATTGCAAACCCCGAGTCAGATAAAATCTATCATACGTATACTTTGTACTTTTTCAACCGGAATAAAATGTGGCCACCAAAAATGTAACCCTGACTAAGCTTTCATCACTGAAGCATTCCAATAACTTTATAAGTATTTGCTTATTTCATCACGATGTTAGTCATTTGTATGTAAGGAACTTGCTAGTTCAGCCAACGACATGGTAAGGTAAATAAAATAACAATTAAAATCGTTTAAATCACATATGGCGTTTGAAAATGTCTGTTTGGTGCACATAAAAGTTGCACTGTGAAGCAGCAAAATGAGTACGACTTTACAACCAAAGAAGGCATATAATTAAGTGCAGCATAAAGTTGACAAATTTTGCCAAATTAATTGTAAACCAGTTGCATTAAATTTGGCCACCAATTATCTGAACATGTACGGCCACACGAGGATATATTTAAATTTTTATAATGTTATTTTGTTAATTTAAATCAACTCTGTTACATAAATTTAAAATGTATTTCCACAGATAATATTCTCTGACGAATGCACTGAAGCTGAAGGACGGACATGGCACATGAAACATTTTGCTTGTTTCGAATGTGATTTGCAGTTGGGTGGTCAGCGGTATATAATGCGCGATGGCAAACCATACTGCCTGAGTTGTTTTGACACCATGTTTGCCGAATACTGTGACTATTGTGGAGAGCTGATAGGTGTGGATCAGGGCCAAATGTCTCATGATGGGCAGCATTGGCATGCAACTGATCAATGCTTTTCGTGCTGCACTTGCCGCTGTTCTCTGCTGGGTAGACCGTTTCTGCCACGGCGAGGTACCATTTACTGCTCAATAGCGTGTAGCAAAGGGGAACCACCTACACCATCCGATACTAGTTCTGGTCCCCAGTTGAGACCAACACACCGAGCCAATACTACAAGTCAAATAGCAAAGTCGCCAAGACCCGGCAAAGGGACAAGCAACAAAGATCGTCATGGACATAAAAGTTCCGGCAGTGCGGGGGATTTATTAGAGAGGCAGGAACGTCAAAGAAGAGAGGATTTGGGACTCATAATGTTGGCAAGAAATTTCGACAATGTGGTTGTGCCGGGAATGCCCAGACCAGCCCACCCTCCGCCGATAGATCTAACCGAACTGGGTATTAGTTTGGATAATATTTGTTGCGGTGATAAAACAATATTTGGAGATTCTAATATTGCAACCTCTCTACCAGACATGTTGGTCTCCAAGGCTGATGACTCGCACAGTTACCAAAGTATTGATAAAATTAATATAAACACTCCCACTAATTCGGATCTGACTGAAAGTACTCAGGAGATAACAAATGAATTGGAAATGGACCAGGAAAATGACAACGAAGCTCATAATGATTTGCCTCATAACAACTACGAATGCATTAGAAATGACAGCGTTGATAAGGATCCTAAAGAGAGCGAGGATGAGGAGAATAACCGGCAGCCTATCAAGGAGGTGAGATTTCACAGCGTTCATGACACCATGTCACGTTCCAAAAGCTACACAGATAATTCAAATGCCCGTCGGCGCAGGCGAAAACGCAATCAATCACGCAGCAACTCGGAAATGCAAATCAATCAAACAAATCTGAGACTGCATAATGCGCAAACCCAAGCCGGTTCAAGTTCTGTAAGAAAATTGGATAATTGCGATGCAGCTAGCATTTGTTCCACCTGTTCATCTAGTTCGTCCAGTGATATGGACGATTATGTTTACCGTTTGCCTGCACGCAAGCACTACGGTGGAGTGCGCGTCTCGTATGTGCCCAACGATGCGATTGCGTATGAGAAAAAGTTAAAGAAACAAGCGATGATGGAACAAGCTAACAATGCCAACAATTATGGACAGGCAATGTTCAACAGCATTCATTCAGCAGCTGCAGCAACATCGTCATCAGGAATCTCTACGTTGACCACTGCAACAGCAGCAGCAGCAACAACAACAACGTCAGGCAACAACAGTGATGGCAAAAATTGCACCATATCATGACAACCTCCAATGTTGCCACCGCCACCGCTCAATTTGAGCAGTTATTATTTTCTGGACACCATTTTGGAGGAGGAGAGATATGTGGCCATAGAAAAAAAACCTGGCTGTTTCAGGCGTTTTTGGAATCTCTTTAGCTCAGCCAAAACAAGACAACCCAATAAATATTTCCAAAGTGTTTAAACATAATGGTTTATGGACTTAAGTAAATCTTTCAATGATGCACAAAATATAAATGAGCAGATGAAAAGAGAAGAGAAAAAAATTTGAAGAGAATTGTAATTTTAAAATTGAATAATATCAAAATTCAGTCCACACTTAAAATTTATAGCTTATGAACAGGGCTCGGATTTGCGTGAAAACATTTGAAAGATTTTATAAATTGTACGAATATCTGTGTGAAAATATTTTTGATATCTAGAAGCTGCGACATTCGCAACCGATGCAGCTTTAACACAAAAATTATCATTAAGAGTTAAGTGTACAAGACAGCTTGGGATTCCAAAATTTATGCTGAATTCTTACAGAAACCAGTTCTTGGTTTTCTACCAATAGATCTTAATCTTTCAGTTTGAATTAAAAGCTTTCGCTTTTCTTTCAAACACGCTTTCACATAGACGGAGAAATCTCAAAAACATCGCAATAAACGAAAAACTTAAAAAAAATATATTGAAATTTCCGAATAAATTTTAAAAGTCTTTATGATTGGAAAAAAAAAATTTACTTGATGTACTAAAAATAAGTAAAGTTGGGAAAAAAGGACAGACACATAGTTTGAATTGAAGCTTAAATTGTGTTTCAGCTTACCATATGTATACTATATGCAATTTAAAAATTGGCAGTTGATTTTCAATTGTCTCATGAATTGAGTAAAATCACTACAAAGTTTAAGTCATGAGCCATAGGCTGCAGCTCTGAATGTTATGAAAATGATAAAAATTTTAAGAACATTCAAGAATTGATTTGTGAATGTCAAAATGTGTAGAAGAAGTTGAGCATCATATTTTGTGTACAAGAATTGACTACAAGTAAAATTGCAACTGTCTCGTGTCAACACTTAATACTGCCAAATAAAATTTCTTTATTTAAATGGATGTCGGAACAGGGTATTTGACATAGTGGAACCAGCTGATGAACCGCCCTAAGAATTCTTTATGTCTTTGAAGAATAATTTTTAAACTCTAAAAAAAATGGCTGATAAGGCATTCCCCCATTAAGCATTCAACAATAACAACAGTGGGCGAAATCCGAGCCGTGTTTATAAAGTATTTAAAATGTAAACTTCATATCAAATTAAAACATTTTTGTTTGTTAAGAGAAAAGTATTTGATTAAATACACACCTCCTGCCAATTTATGTACTCAAAAACACAACCCAACATGCCAAATTACTTGCGAATAATATTATAATAAGATTACCACCACAAGCCATCAAGCTTGTCAAAGTGTTGTGAAAACTATTGTAAATGGCGTCCCAAACAATTTTAGAATAATAGAAACGGAACTCTTATGCGTAAGCCTATATCAACGCGCTTACTATAAGCTTATCCGTGCAAATGTTTTATAAGCCTACGAAAATAATATTGTCTTAAGCTTACCCTTGTAATAATAGAATAATCTTATTTTTTTTTTTTTTTTTTTGTGACTATTATTATTCTACATGTATTTTAATACATATGTATAAATGTATTTTTTAATATTTTGGTGTATTACTAATTTTTTTTTTTTTTGGCAATTTTCATTTTTTCTTTTTTAATTGTTTTGTCCACTTCATTATGTTTTTTTTTATTCAACAATAACAACTTCTTCCGAACACTTTTTTTAATTCGATTAGGTATTTTTAATTCGTTTTATAAATATGTACATTTATTATCTATTACGGGTTATTACAGCTACAGCATATTATTTCTCCACTCACTTCAAAATTTGAACACTAAATGCAAAACAAAACAAATTTGGCAAAAATTAATTATGATTTGTTGCCAATTTTCACGACATCAAACACTTGAAGCAAAACCACCACCTCAAATTTGTTATTAAATGAAGCTGCTCTTGTTGACAAATTTCATGTTCATACTTAAGAATAAACATACAAGGCTACATGCATATACACATATGGATATGAACATATGCATACATAAGAAAAGAGCTGAAGCTGTTCTGTTGTGATTCCATTTTAGTCATAATATTATTCGCAAGTGGTATTGCAGTTTTATTTCTCTGCGGTGTGTTGGGAATAGTTTAATTAGAAGAGCATGTGCTATATAATTTTTATTGTAAATATGTAACGATAAGAAAACTTTGTGTGCACACATTCATACATACAAACATACAAATCTACATACATACATATGAAAAGAAACTTCCATATCGTACTTAGTTATAAAAATTAATGTTAATTTTACTTAAAAAAACAAAAGACACAAAAATAAAAAACGAATCTTGTACAAATATTTAATATGTGTAGAATTTCTGCATACACCCGCAAACACACATACGCACACGTCTCCATGCTTAGACATGTGCATATTACATATAAAGGTTATTGCAAACACACATTCAACTAAACACATACTTATACAAAATTTAAAACAAAACGCAGCACAAACAAGTTTTCAATTTTATTAAAAGAAAAAAAAAATATGTATATCGAATTAATTATTGTAATTATTTAATAATTATTGAAGAATAATAGAAAACACAGTGAAATATTTGAAACAGAAACATTTCCAAACAACGATGAACAATAACAAACAGAAAAACAAATCAAAATGCAACTAAACAAATAAATACCCACAACACCGAAATAGAAATACATAAATTAATTTATTAATAAAATAGAAAGTTGATACAACGAAATTGTTGGCTATAAATTGAACGAAATGAAAACAAAAGCGAAAGTTCTTTTATGCCAAAAATGAAAGAAACTCGTAAACAATAATCTGGCTTCCAAAAAAAAAAAAAAATTCAAATTAAAACAAACAACAAATAAAATCAATAAAAAAAAAACAATAAAAATATCAATAATTTCTTTACAAAACAATTTCTAGTGTTTGATTTCAATAATATAATCTCTGTATGTATTGGCGAATTGCATCTGCCAATGAGCATATTTTAGCATTTATCGCTGCAATTCATTTAAATACTATATGTTCATACTCACCTTCAATATCAAATGGAAGACGAAACTGCTTATATAGAATTCTTTAAAAAATACTGCTTTATATAGAACACCTGCAATATAAAAGGTAAGTTTTCATTTTATATCAAATATTAAATATAAATATTCGTTTTATGGAGGTTACGAACGCTTTATGTGGAACAGCTCCAATATAAAATTTAAGTAGTCGGTTTATGGAGGAGAATATCCATTTTAATGCATTTTTAATTAAATGAATATAAGATTTAATTAGGTTTCAGTGTTGCTTATAAGATTTTTTTTCTGATGTCAGATACTTGATGAATTTATGTTATTCAATTTTATTTTATTCAATTTTATTTTTATATGAATTAACCGAGCAGAGAATTGTGTGTGTGAATATTGTAAAGTTTTATCTCTGATACAATCAGTGTCAGCTGTTTAAAATGCGGCTGGCGTTTATTTGAATACAGCGTTATTTGTAGTCCTGTAGCCAGCTGTGATAATTGTGTTTTTAATGGAAAACATTTTTTAACCGCACATCGCATGAAAAACAAAAACCAAAAAAGCCTTCTGTCTCTCTTATAAGAAAAAGCGTAAATGAGGACTAAGCAGAGCTATTTTAAATAAAAAAATTCCCCATCTGGTAATTTATAATTTAATTATTTATTAAAAATTTGTTATAAAAGTTGAGTTTTTAAGCTTCATAGTGTACAGACAATGGGCCGAGTGAATAAAAAGGTAGCTCAAGCTTATTTTTGTAATTTTGCAGTTTTAACTAGTTTTAAGGTGAATAAAAAATTAAGCTAAAACTTGTACTTTATGCTAACTAGTAAAAGCTATTTTTTCCAGTGTTGGCTTAAAAAAGGTGTGAATAAAAAGTAGTAAATGCTTAAAATTATTAGTTTATTCTTTGATTTTTGTAAGCAGCTGGCTGAGGTGCTGGAATCTTTTTTTTAAATCATATTTTACATACTTCAATCACTCAAAATACCTGGAATTTTATTAGAAACTGGATTAGAATCTTTTTCCAAAAGGTTTAGCATTTCACGCTCCCATTCTTTTAAAATTATATGGGCTTGTTGTCAGTTGCTCGTATATCACTTTTTTTCTTTACATCATTTTTCATATTTTGCATTTTTTTTCTAAGTTGGGCAGTAGTTATTTCTTGTCCGAACTTCCTCATATACTCATCACGCAAAGAGCAAAGCCTTTTACTGTTTTAACGGCCGGCAGCTGAGATTTTTTATATAAAACTTTGTAAGTTTTGAGTATTTGGAAAAAACTACCACTGCCTTTATCACCCATATTTTATTATTTGTTTATAATTTAAGAAATAATTTTAAGTATGTATTTAATTTATGGTTATAATTTACGAAAAATATGTATTTGGTTGATTTTAAAACTGTTTTTAAATAATAACAAATGTCATTATACAAAGTTGCCACTACGTTGAATTTTATAATTTACTGCGTAAATACCTTTTAGGGGTATTTATTTTGGTATTTAGGACATACATTTAAATTGAATCCATATATGGACCGTATGCATATTCAAACAATTTTTATGCTAAAACTAGTTGAAAATAGCATAACTATTTCTTACTTTTCACTTGCGAGCAAAATATCAAAATCCTGATTAAATTAAAAATGAAAACTTTCAATATTTTAAGTATTTCTGAACACTTAAGTACATTTTTAAAAAAACTTTGTTCGATACTGAGTAGTTATGTTCCAGAAAAGTCAACAAATTATATTTAATTTTCAAACTTTCTATTTTGCAGAGGTATAGGATCGCTCTTCATTTTAAACTGTAACAGCAAAACTAATTTTGAAAAAGCCTTTTGATTTAAAAATAAGATTAATTATTTAATGTTAAAATATATTTACAAATCATGCATTTAAATTCCGTAAACAATATGCCGGGATTTAAAAGCAAAGAAAGTGGGAACTCCTAAATAATTTCTGCCAGCTGTTAATTTTACCAGCTTTTGCTACCGCTTTTCAGTACTAGGTATGTAGCAGTAGCAAAGAGTTATTCACACATTTGCTAGTTTTAACTATCAGCTTTAGCTAGTACTGAAAAGAGAATGCTAGTGCTACTATTTAGAACTATGTAGTATAAACTAACTTTTTATTCACTTGGCCCAATACAAACGAAAAACAGAAACCACTAATGGGCCTGCCTTCTTCTTATTGATTTGTGTGTATCTTTTGAATAAATAATTAGCATAAAAAAAAAAATTAATTCAAGACATTCCCAGATAATAAAATCTATCGAATAAAAATATACCCGTAAATTAAAAGTTAAATTAGTTACACGATAACATTAATTATAAAATCACCAGTGAAGTTTTCTAGTGAGGCTTGATTAATTGCAACGCTTTAAGTTGTGAACTGTTAACCGGTTCTTTTCCCTCATTTATTAGAGTTGCGTTGCTATGTGTGCTGCATAGCAGATTCTTTGGCCAGAATCTTTAACATATGTATGTATATATTCTCTATAAATACGATTTTTATTTAAAATATTTGATGAAAATGATTTATTACACAAACAGAATCTAAATACTGCTTAACTAATATTTTTAAAACTTCACACAATTAACGATAAAAAATTAATGAAAAATAGAAGATAAAAATAATAATAATAATTGAAAAATGGGGGCGAGAAATTTTTTGTATTAAAAGAATTTTGAATTCAATATTAACATTGAATGTTCAGCATGAGAAACGCCTTTAAATAAATAGTTAATATACAGTTACATATGTAGGTATATGTGTGCAGTGTTGCACACACTTATATCCTTTACCAAAATTTGTATGTTAATTTCCCTTTGTTAAAAGAAATATATTAACTTTTGTCTAAGAACAAAAACAGTGGGAACAAAAGAAACATTTCAGCTTATTATTTTGCATAATATTGTCTCTCGGCAATTCTTTAGCTTTTACGTAATACCTAATGCGGCATATTACAAAGTATGCTATTGCGTCACATTTGCTATATGCTTACAATTTTATCACATTTTCAAAAAATGTTAATCAAGATTATCTGCTTTTTAATCTGAGTAATAAATTTCCTTCTTATTTATTTGTCATTTCCAATATTTCGCCAACTTTCGGCGAGTTTGTTGTTATAAATAATTTTTTTTAAATATTCAAATAAAAGTAGCAAATAATTACAAATTAAATAAGAAGAGATTAATTTATATAAATCTAAAACTAAAAATATAAAAGACTATTAAAATAATTAAATTTTAATCACGGCATAATTGCAATGTCCTATTCAGTCAGCTGTTTTTTGTTTACAAATTCAAAGATATGACACTGCTTTTTATATGGCAACACCACAAAGCCTTAACAATAGTGGTATTCATTCACACGAATATCAGATGTGTTTCCATTCAAAATTGTGTCTCTGGTGCCACACTATTATACACATATGAAGAAAAGATATTTTTTATTGGTGGCTTAAAGTAAATGCAACTCAGAGAAGATTTTCCTAAACTTTGGCAAATGCTACGACTTGTTAAAAAAAATTTCTCACACTATCCTACTTTTTCATTCAGCATACATGCCATATTTGACAAATTCTATGATTGTGTAGGATAGTGAAGCATGACTTTTAGAAAACTCAGCCATAAAGTAATAAAAGCTAAAATTCAGTACGAAAATCTATGCAAAAAAAATCGAGGATCGGTTTCTATAACAAAACACAAAGCGGAGAAGAGACTTGAAATAATACGGGGATCCATTGAATGCAACGGTCCTCTATCTTTTTGTAATATTTCTTTTTTTATCAGGGGTTTTTAGACACCCAAATATTTTTCAGCAGTAAAAACGATTTCGTAGATAAAATCGCAAAGGTGGAACGATTTAGCGCTTTCCTCGTGGTTCTACAGATAAAGAAATAAGTTGGCAGAGAGCGATCTATTGAGCGAAGCATTTATGGTAATGGCATAGCTATCACTTTTCTAAGACTAGCATATATCCACTGTGGCGCTGTATGGGGAAAGGGAAAGTAGTGGTACAGTCTTTAGCAACGCCACTGGTGCCGCAGCTACTGAGGAACTGCTAGTCAAATTTAATTTCAACAACAATCCATACAAGACATTTTCAGGCATTTGAGAAAAATTTTAACTCTTTTTTGTTTTTGTTATGACGGATGGGCGCAGATATTGAGCCCACAATTTTAGCAATTTGAAGTTGAAGAAGTCACTGGTTAAGCCGTCGACCTCCGAACTTCAAAAAGCTTGTTTATTGAGGTAACCGCAAGTCCAGAAATGGTCTAAATTCACAAGCATGATTTTATATTTTCGTTACATCAATTTTATCATTGACCAAAACAAAGCGATTATTCGAAAGCGAATTTGACAGTGTATGTGTGTCAGTACAGCAATCCCAGAGCTTTCAAATTCAGGGAAAATTCAGCTGAGCTCATCACACAACAAAAAAAATTGCTTTCTTTCTTTACAATCAGGCGACAAATTTGTTGTACTCCACTCAGGCAACCCCAGCCCCGTCCTTATCTTTCTATGTAAGACTTTATATTCTCATGAGTGTGTGTGCTTGTAAGCCCAATTCACTCCCTTTTAGAATCTGTTACTTACGAGCACATTAAAACTTGTGCGTTGGAAAACATTCATTTAAAAAAATTCTTAAAGGAATAAAAAGAAATATTGGAAATTAAATAAAACATTTCAATACTCCATCAGGACTTAACCAGTTGAGTTCACAAATTCTCTTACTTACACTTTTATATAAAAGATATATGTATATAAATATGTGTGTATATGTAGATGCATAGGGGGATGTGCGTATGATTATCGAAATAAACTTGCACACAAGTTCGATTACTTTCTCACACGACACTAAAGGCAATATTGACTTGCCCAGTGATTCCCTAACTGTTTAATGGAGGGTTTTTGAATTTTTATGATTATTTTTATTTTAATGAAGTATTAGGCTACCAAGTTTCAAAGAAATGGCGAATGGGCTGTTTATTTAAACACTCGAGCCCCGACTTACGGCTATACTCTTAAAATGATTTGTGTGCCTTCTTAAAATGTTGATCATTACACTTTGCATAGATTTGATTCCAATTATGCGTAATTTTTTTAAATGTTAGTCTAACACCGATTACGTTGTTTTGATTCCCATTTATCGCTATTTTGGTTTCGCCATATTTTTAATGCTTTTTATTGCTCCTTCAATTGGCCGTGACTACCACTACAGAAACAGTACACAGTCGCTATAACAGAAGTTGTAGTGGCATATGAAGGATTTGTTAGTTTCCCTTTAAAATTGGGGGATCGTCTTTACTCTGTTACAGTCGTATACGTTATTTTAAGTACAGTTGCGTTGGGGAGCCACAATTACGTTTTCAAAATAAAAGGATTATTCTTGTGGCTATTTAAGCTCATTTGGTATAAATTCGTCTTCGTATTTATATTAGTTAAAAGTAAAGCCCCGATACCCTCTCCTTACAATGCTTTTAATAAATTAAAAGAATAAATATATTTTATTAAAATAGTTGTTAATTATTTAAATATCGTAAAATTTGTTTGCGTTTAAAGCCAACCACGATAGATGAACAACTCATTATCTTTATGCTGGAGTTAATGTCGACGTCGTAAACGTCGTATGAACGCTGAAATTATGATGTTCGACGTTTAATTTCATTTTGTTGTTAATGTCAACGCCGTACACGACGTTTAAATATGAACTGCCAATTTGAAAATTTATGTACTGAAATATTTGTAATTAAATACTTATTAGTTATATTTTTCCAAATCTCTCCTTTAAGAGCTGTGATGTTATAGTTATTGGAGAATTTGTTATATAAAAAATCGTTTTCGCGAACAGCATTTATAATTTTTTCATTTAATGTACTATCCGAGCTCATTTCAATAAAAAAAAAACAATAGTTTAAACAAGTACAATAATCAGATAATTATAGTATATGTATGTTAATGTGATGTTTCGTGGTACGCCGTACAAACGCTGAATACTGAAAAGTTGAAATCGATTTAACTTTTTCAGCGTTTAATTTCTGACGTCGTTGAGATTAACAGCTTGCATACAGTTGCATACGTTTTAACTTTTTTTTGACAGTTGACTACGTTCAGACGGCGTTTACAACGTTGACAGTAACTCCAGCATTAAAAGAAAAACGTTGCAGAGTTGCTTTTTCCAAGTGTTGCCTACTGCAAACTTTAATTGGGAAATTGTTTACAGAAATAACGCGTGTTTTGTGTTCATACAATTGTTTGGCCTTGCAAATTATTGAGTTTGCCTTATTATTGCAAGAGTATTCGCCGGCTTTCAACTGGTATGTACTCGCCTTGACTTTGCGTTGGGGAAAAGCTGCCTAGCGGTCTTAAAACGTGTTTGTACTCGTACCGTGCATACAAGTTCTTGGTAGTAAATTTTCTTTTGTTAAAAATGTTTAAAAAAAACAACACATTTCCGTTTTACTGCGGTATTAAATCTTTTCCCCGCCCATTATTTTACTCGTGTTTATGTGAGTTGGCACGCACACACTTACTTGTCCGCTCAGTATAAATGTGAAACTTAATTTTATAGTCGCAGAACTTTTTTCGTACGCGGGGTTTTTGCACAGCTTTCGTTTGGACGAATTTTTATGACATTTTAAGTAGTCGCAAACTGAAACACTTGATGAGACATTTAGTCGCCGTTTATTTTATACTTTTTGCCCATAAAATCAAATGCAACTTGACACACTCGCACACAAACGAACAGTTTAAAAAAGGAATGGAGTTAAAATGGCTGATTCTTATTTCCGTTGAAAGTCATAAATATTCGTCAGCATGTGCGAGTGTTCGAATATTTGCTTGTATGGGTGACTGTGAGCATGTGTGAAAGAGTTTAATTTTCTTAAAAGTTTCAACATGTGGCGCAAATTTTATTTTCAATAAGTTCAGAAATGGCAAATTTAAAAAAAAGCATAAAAGAAAGGGGGAATGTTAAATGAATATTATTGATCAGATCGTTGTATAAAATGCAAAAAAAAAAATATATCTTTAATCCACGATTTTTTTAGGATCCGCATCTCTTAAATCATACCGGATGCAATAGTTGATACAAAAACATTTTTTAAAACTATTTTTAAGTTACGTGCTTTTGCATTTCTGTTAACGATATGTGCGTATGGAAAGTGTACTAAACACTATCGCATATAACTGACAATTTCGCTTCAATTTTCGCTGCTTTTATCTGTAAGTGAAAACTCAAGTACAAAAAACTTTTGCGTTCGAATGACAGATTTTTGATTGATAGTGTGTATCAAAAAGTGACTGTATGGAAGACGTAAATTGACTTGAAAATGGCCACTGTTGCTTCAATTCAAAATTACATTTCTTTCATTCACTGTTCATTCATAGCGTATACAATTCTCTTATTCTCCATGCCTGTTTGGATTTATTGTTTGTGCTTGAATGACAGCTTTGCCATCCCACCTGAATGATTGTTTGATCAATCAAAGCTCAAGAACTTTTAACTGCTAGTCAAATTCGTTATTGTAAACCGCAGTTAAGTGTGAAAAAGATTTAACTGATCGATTACATGTATTTGCAATTTTAAGGCAGTAATTGCTTTTATTTTCCAAGGATAAAAATATTGGGATTTGCTGTCGGCTTCAGTTCGTTGAGCTCTTGTCAGGATTTATAAATTTTTCTCGACTTGAGGCTGGGAAGGGAAAATAAAACATTTTTTTTAATAGTAATGCTCGAGTTGAAATATTTTTATTCATATATGAGCACAGAGAAGACCGAGCTCTGCTAGGCAGTAGTTTTGGCAGTGTTTTAATTCTTCCTATGAAATATGGAGAGCGAGGAAAGGCGAAACGGAGTTTTCGTATTCGGTAAACAATTTTTATTGGTAGTCTTTGAAAGGGCCGTGGCCATCCCTTCGCCACTTACACATTCCAACCACATTAAGTATTTCATTAGCATCAGATATTTGAAAGCAGTTGGAAAAGTCATTTGAATTTAATTTTTATTTTGCGGTCGAGCGTTGGCAGGAAACGAACCCATAACTTGCGTTAGTCCTTCACAATTGCCGAATTTACCAACTATCTCAGCCAAAGAGATGTTATCGATCCGTTCTTCGTTCTTTAAGGCAAGAAATCAAATAATTGTAATAGAGCTAAAATAAAATTTTCACATGGAATTTTAGGCAACATTTCCGGGAAGTGAAACCTTTCTTTTTGGTGCAAAAAACGAAACTGTTTTCATTTATCAATTTGCTTGTGATACGACACATGCAATTTTAAAAGAATAGTTCATTTAATAGAGAATAAATTGAAAACACATGTTGCCCAAATTGAATCCGGCCAGAGTGGATAGTTTTTTAATACATGAAAGCTTTCAATTGGCTTTTGCATTTGGAATTATGGCACGTACGTTTAACATGTCCTATACACACAAATACACATGCATACAAACACATGGATACATTGAAAGGCTCTAAGAATCAATTGATACACACACACACACACACACACACACACACACACAAACATACTTATTTATAAAAATAGTTTATTTTGCAAGGAACACGGAAGCATTCGATATGGCACATCCTACCAAAAGCAAATGAAAGTCCCTGGAGATGCCTCATCATCATCAACATCATTGTCAACACAATTGCCATCTTAAATAGCTCAACAGGATGCCAAATACAATTTCCGCATGCTTTTCACCTTCCTTATACGGCATTTACTCTTATTTTTATTTCTTATGGTCGAGTCCTTTCTGAAGCATACTTTTGCCGAGTAATCACAACCGCAAACATTTCGTTTATTTTACTGCATTCTGCTTAATAAAATATTTAGTTGCTCCCATTGACATGTTTTGTATGATTCCTGATTTTGCTGCTAGTGGTGCTGCTGCTGCTGCTGCTGCTGTTCTGCTACTGTATTAGTATTTCATCTTCCAAATAAGATGAGCGAGTATTTTCTTGTAAAATGGTTGCAAGTTTATTCATAATTTTTTTTTTCTTTTTCATCCTAGTGGTTTATTTTTCAGGTGTATCTTTCAATGTTTGTCCCGCAGACATTTTGAATAATGATGTTTAATATGTTTTCTGGTTGGCAATAAAACACGTCCACATGCATAAATATTTCGACTGGTTCATGCCGCATCACCAGTCTATCTTTTCCAGACATGTGTTGACGTTAATAATTTAAACGCGTTCCATAGTAACGAAAGTTCGCAATCATTTATTATGTTCAGAACGAGTAAGAAACTTTCAAAAATCTAATTGCAGCATGTCTCTGGCGGTAAAATGTAATTAATAATGAACACACTATTGGCCAGCCGAGAGCGGTTGCCAAGATGAAACCCATTATTAAAAAGGACTTTAAATATATAAATCTAAATCTTAAGTTTAAGTTGCCCGAACATAATCCTTTGCTTAATATTAATTCATAAAACACAACAAGGACGGCATGCGGCAGAAAAGAAAACAAAAAATAAGGAAAACTTCTTTACAGCAGGATAATTACAATGGCCACAGTGTTGATACGGGAGAAAAATATTCTTTTTCATAATATTAATTCATAAAATACAATATGGACGGCATGCGGCAGAAAAGAAAATAAAAATAAGGAAAATTTCTTTACAGCAGGATAATTACAATGGCCACAATGCTGCTACGTGAGAAATATATTCGTTTTCATAATATGAATTTATGAAACACAACAAGGACGGCATGCGACAGAAAAGAAAATAAAAAAAAAAGGAAAACTTCTTTAGAGCAGGATAATTACAATGACTACAATGTTGACTACGCGACTACACAACTACACGTCTACACGACTAAGGCAACTATATGTAATTTCCTATTGCTGTGGCTCGTTTATATCTATTCTAAAATATGACAACTCAAATTATACTACATCATTTGCAGAAATCCAATATTTGGAATTAAAATTTTAAATTTATTAGCAAAACAAATTATTTCACAGTTCAAGATTTGTGTTAATATTATCTTTCAGTTGTGGCAGTGGCAGGCTAATGTGAAATCTGTAAATGGCCTGGAAAGACATTCTCTCATATTTCTCCAGTTGCTTTCAAGTCTTAAAGTGGCAATAAGGAACAGCCCAAATTGAACTGTCAAACTTTTTCAATTTATTGACTTTTTTCTTAACACAATCAACTAACAGCAATCAAATAAAAAAGTTGTTTCCCTTTTAACGAACTCATTTTTCACTTTCCATGCATGGCAAACGCGTATTCAAAGTTGTGCAAACTTTTCTTTTGCGTATTTTTTTATTTGCAACCCACAACTGCAAGAGTTCCAAAAATCCCTAAATGGCATTTGATAGGCAGAGTGTGTGTGTGGATGTGTGTGTGTGTGTGGGAGGTAGAAGTGAGTAGAAGTCTCCAACATACTACGACAATTGCCTTTAGCGCAGATTAAGTGGTAACAATGAAGTTAAAAAACACAAACCGCCAAGAAGAGAGGGGAAAAAGCTGAATTTTCGTAACACTCTAAAACACATTAAAATCTTTTTCACAGAATTCCGGAATAGCGGATTTGAAATATTCCGTTTTTGATTGGTTTTTAAGGTTTTATTTTATACGGCTTCGGCATGCATGAGCATGTCTACTTGTGTTTGTAATACAAACACTGTTAGTGTTTGTGTGTGTGTGTGTGTGTGTAAAATGGCATGCCAGTCGGCACGGAAGCACATTAAAGGGAATAACACGAGGTATTTTACTATCAAGCGAGTTCCTTTACAGGCGAGCACGTTATTGTCTCCGTGTATGTCTCCTTCACTATACGCCGGCAACGGAAATAGTTTTCATTTTAATGGCGGCAATTTCCTAAAAAACAAAAAAAAAAACACACACATACAAAAATAAAAGCGTTAATGTGCAAAATTTTTAACAATTTAATTTCCATAAAGAAGTTAACAGCAGCCATTGCCATTTTGCAAAGGAAACAATTAAATGTATTTGGGGACTTGCAAGGACATTGTTATTAAACAGCATTTTATTTCAATATTTATTGAGACGACTCCTTTTAAAATTCAATCTATTAAGCTTTTGTAAAATTTATTAAAAAAAAAAAAATGTGTAATATTTTGAAAATTCATTCAGGAATACAATAATTTATAAATTAATAAATAAATTTAAATAAGCTAATTTTCTTACATCCGGTAAATGTAGACTGATATTTTTCAGCTCAAATGCAAAATAAAGAAGGGAGAAAAAACAAATGTAAGAAAATTAAAGCTATAAATATAAAGGGGTACTACTAACTCTGCTGCCTACTTTAGAGAAATTAAAATATTCAAAAATATTTATTCAAAATTTAACAAATTTAAAAAAATCCATTTACAATATATAGACACATATACATACATACATATAAATGAAAATATAAAATGCAAATATAAAAAAAATTTTTCAAAGGCCTTTTTCTTAAGTCTAAATGTTGAATTATTTTCCTGGGAAACCGATGGCTTAAACAACTGCGCCACAGAAGACTATCGTTTGCAAACTGCCATAAATGGAATGCAAGTGTGCACATGAGAATGATTATATTCAAAGCAACATGGCCACCGTTGTAGCTCGGGCTGTCTTTGGCTAATTTCTATACTTATGAGCCTCCGTATTCGAATGAATAATGCGCAGCTTACTAAAAAGGAGGATGCAGGTTCGATTCCTGCCTAGACCCTTGATATTTTCCTTCAGACAAGCCTAGAGGTTTGTAGGTGGAATTTATTTAAAAGGAACCAAAATGAACAGAAATAGAGCTGCCAGTATTTTTTATTTATTGGCGTTTTTCATGTCCTTTAATATGAGGATTCAATTTAAAAAAGACACAACTTTTTTTTTCTGGCCAGTATTTTTTATTTATTTATATGTTTTATTTTATTTAATTTTTTATTCAATAAATACGACGTATGATCAAAAAATAACCTTTATTTTCAATATTCGAAATTACGTATATTCGATTTTCGCATTTTTTACTGTATTGTTGGTGATGGCTTCTCGGAAGATTTTCGAGGCTTAAGTGCATTATATCTGAGGGGATTTATGAACAAATAAATACATGTGAAAACGATTTCAAACAGTTATTTTTTGATCACACCTCGTAATTTAGAAACGCCTTTTTTTAACAGGCTCTTAAAGTTGTATCTTTTTTAAATTGAATCCTCATACGAAAGGACATGAAAAACGCCAATAAAGCAAAAGCATTTAAACTAAAAAAAAGAAGTTAAAATAAGCCCGATTTGAAATTGTTTTACAAAAACAAAACCAATTTAAAGAAGAGCAAATTTTTTACTCACATTTTAAAATAAACTTCTTATTTTATTGCTGGGAATTACAGCTGTAAATGTGTGTGTGTGTATGAGTGTTGGTGTGGATAAGAAAGCTTGTAAGTAACACACATATTTAAGTTTCATTTAGCTTAAATTTTCTATACAAATAAGACTTACAGAATATGACAATGGAGAGACGGGAGCACTTAGCCCGGGGCAGTTGCATGCCTATTCGACATAATTACCAAAAACAAATAGAAGACATTGATTTGTTTGTATGTATGTGCGGATGTGTGGATGGATGTACTCACATGTATGTATGGATGTATAAATGCGCATGAGTACACAAAAATATTGTTTTACTTTTAATGGGCATCACCGCACTGTGGTCTCTCCCATGAGTAAAACTTAAAAAAATTAAGTGCTTAAACTTGATAGCCCGTCTGCGATAGTTTCGCAGGGAGAGTGTATCGCTTTTCTTATTGGCTCTGGAATTGCTGCCGTAAAACTTTCTCGATTTACTTATTACTACACTTAGAAAAAAAAAAAAAACAAAATATTTCAATTAAATATTTCTTAAGCAAAAAAAAATATTGTTTTTGTTTAACGAAAATGATTGAGAATTTTTCTATTCGAATTTCCGAAATTGTTTGCTTTCATGTGCTGATATAAATTTTAATTGAGGCAATTAATTTCAATTAAGATTTGTGTCAGTTCCATTGAACAAAATAAGAAGAGCTGCTCCACTTTTCACTCCAACATCCCCACTCCCATTGAGAAAATTATTTAAATTATTAATAAATAAAAAATAATAATTGGCGAAGCATTTTATTGCCAAGTGCAGTGCTGTCAGGTGCTGTCAAATGCAAACATTTTTTTTTCGCTGGAAACAACTTCAGGAGGAGCCCATTGCCCAACTTGCTCAATCTACGAATTGTGTAGTTGGATGATGAATGGAAACATAGCCATTCCCCATAACCTGTATGAAACCATCCAAAAGGTCGATTTAACTCTTTGTCGGAAGGGGGTATAAATTTGGCAGAAATTTTTATTTAATATTTTCTTATATATAAAGAAAGCTTTTGATTATCCTGCCGAAATATGCAAATTTCAAAGGCAGGAACACCAAGTACGCAAATACAAAATTGGGTTTAATGGCCCACAAAAAATACTTTAAAATAATTCGTGTATATTCAAAATAATACATTTTGAAAGATTAAAATGATTTGCTGCCCAAGTCCTTGTACACATTAAAGGGAATCTGCCAATGAAACAGAAAGTACATATAGTTTAACCGTTTTTTATTATTCGTATGTGGACTGAGTATTTAATCGCAATTAAAATGGTTTTGTGAAAAAGGATATAAAGAAAAAGGATAAAAAAGAGGAAAAACGTGCAATTTTAAAAATGTTTCTGAATTTCTGCTACATTCTTATAATAAAATCTGCAAAAATAATGTCTTTTGTGAAAAAGGATATATAAGGGATAGTTAGGTCCTTGCACCATATGAAGCTAAATTCAACAAAGAGAAAACATTTCTAATACATTCTTATAATAAAATCAGCCAAAAAATAATAGTTTTTTGAAAAAGGATATATGAAAGGTAATCATATCCTTGCATCGAAAGGACAAAAAAGAGGAAAAACTTATAATTTTCAAAATGTTTCTAAACTACTAAAACATTCTTATAACAAAATCAGCAACGAAAAAGGGGTTTGCTAAAAAGGATATATGAAAAGTAATCATATCCTTGCATCGAAAGGACAAAAAAGAGGACAAACTTATAATTTTCAAAATGTTTCTAAACTACTAAAATATTCTTATAACAAAATCATCAACGAAAAAGGGGTTTGTTAAAAAGGATATATGAAAAGTAATCATATCCTTGCATCGAAAGGCTAAAAAAAGAGGAAAAACTTATAATTTTCAAAATGTTTCCAAACAACTAAACCATTCTTATATGAAAATCAGCAAAAAATTGTTTTTTTTAAAAAGGATATATGAGTAGTAGTCATGTCCTTGCACCAAATGAAGCAAAACTTGCAATAACGCTGAGTTAGTAGAGCAGCACACCAACTTTTGTTGCAATTTACATCTTTTTCAAAGTTAGAATGTAGGCATGTCCTTTCAACAATATTTCTCGAATTCCCAATTTTTCTTAACGCAACTTTCTTCATTCACTGTATTGCCATACAGCACTGTGCAACGGTGCCAACATAGACTCTACTCATGTCATTTTTTGTTTAAAACAATTTCAAAAGTCATTGTAAATCTCGAAATCAAGGAAAAGTCGTAAGAAAAATATATAAAAGTTTTATAAGGAACAAACAAACAAACAAAAACAAAATAATAATAATAATAATAGATCTCTGCCAAACTCTCCCTTTGGCACATACGATTACATGCCAGGATTGTATTGATGATGAATAGGTGGATGGGAATGAACGAAAGAACGACTCGACGCGTAGGTGGGGTAAAGAAGCTTATTTTTGCTTAGTTTTGTTTTTATTTCTTCAAATTTAAAGTTGCTTTTTTCATTTTATCAATAGCATTTTATATTTTCCTTATATCCATATAATGTGAGGGTGAGGGTGAGTGGGAGGGTGGGGGTGCTGATGGTGGTGGTGGAACTTAAAGCACTGCATACACAATAGAGGATTCTAAAGCAGATTTTACAAAAGAAATTATAAAGCCCAATTAAAATGTAGAATGTATTTGAAGAAGTTGGGGAAACGATAATCCTACCAAATAAATCATTTAATTTTAATCCTTTTTAATTAAAGTGTTAAGTACAATTTGTTAATAATAATAATTTAGAGACTTTTTGCTTCAACTTGATGTGATTTGCCGATTGATTGCAAACTCACTTTCACTGTAAATCAACAATTTAATTGTGACCCCCTTCCACGACGCGATTCTGCTGTTCAGGCTTGACTTCTTTTAAAAGGATCAAATATTTCAAATATTTAAACACAGCCATTCAATTCAGTGTCAGGTAGCAGACCGAATATAGGTGTGAGTTTGTGCGAGGGTGTTATCTCGAGCCATTTTAGTGCCTCTTTAACATTTATTTGTTTTCCTTTAATTCATTTGCCAGGTGTGAATGTGCATGTTTAGGCCTCATTATGTTCTAATGAACTGACCACAACTACCATCCACTCAAAGGACCTCCCAATTAACAGACTACATATTGTGGAGCGGCAGTAATTCAATGTCATTGAGTTTGGACACCACAAGCAGTTGCATTGGATTGGAGTTGACATTTCGCCAATTAAGGGTGCGAACAGAGTGAGCGCTGATGCCGAGGTGAGACGAGCTGAGCTTATTGACGCTTATTTTTATGCGTGAAGGACATTTGTATAGACCACCGTGCATACGAGAATCAGCGCTGAAGCTCTGTTTATTCCATGTGTTGTGCTTTTATGTCAAAAAAAATATAAATAAGGACACAAAACGTTTTGAAACTGCTTTCTTGCACTCCTCGGCTTTGCTCTCAGCTTTTCTTGCAGCTTTTCTTGTCGGCGTTCATGGTGTTATACAGAAGCTTTTTGTAATCAGTTTTATCGCACTGACAATCTTGGGTCGGCTTTCAGCTCTCACTCTGGTCGGCACCTAAGAGATCATGAAAGTTTCATAAAGTTGACAGCGCAGGGAATTTGATTCTTTGTTTTTTTTTTTTAACAACAGAGATGTTTTTTCCCAAAGTCACGGTCACACTAGGCAAAAGTTTAAAGGACTAAAGTGTAAATAATATAATGTGGCTGTCTTTTTAAGACGAGCAGGTAAAGGACGGTCCCTACTCTTGCCATGAATTATAGTGGAATTAGAAGAAAGGAACAGCAGCAGAGAGATCAGGCGGTGAATAGTGTGAAAATGGAATACGCAAAGTCGTTTTTAGTAGCGAGTGAGTTAATTGATATCAAATAAATTTTTTTTTTGTGCAGCTAAACAAAGCGATCAGAACAGCGAATTCAAAGTAGCACAGCTGATTCAAAGTGACACAGCTGATCAATTTTTTTCTGGCTTCATCATGCCGCAGAGGGAAAATTTCTCTATATGGTTTTAATATCTGAAAGTGTTATGGGTTTGCAATGTCGAGACCTGCAGGTCTCGCGCTCGAGACAACCATTTTTATCCCAAGACACGGTCACACTAGGCAAAAGTTTGAAGGACTTAAGCGGACATAATATCATGTGGCAGCATCTTAAGATCAGCAAGAAGGATCAAGAAGAAACTTTAATATTGAGCTGATTAGACATTTCCAGCAATTTGTGAGACAATTTATAAGACTTTGCAAGTTAAAGTGAGAAAAACGATCAATTTCACAATTTCACTCCATAGCCAACCAAATACAAATTTTACAAAGGAGACAATTCCGCCAAGGACTGGGGGACTCTGGCATCTACTGTTTCTGTCATTTACTGTCATTAACTTCTCATTAAAATGTTTATTTATAAAATAGTTAATTTCACAAAAATTTATCTGTTAAAGTCGAGTTTGATTTATTAACTTGTCTGATTTATTCAAGCCTGCCACGCAAAATGTTTTTTAAGAGCTTTCTTTCATGCAAAGAGCTTTAAATGGGCTGTCGCTTACTTTGATTGCGTCAGAGATTGCTTTTTTTCCTCTAATCATACATTTTTTTATCTCTAACCTTTTCTAATGTATGCATCACAAACACACATACACACACACACACGAACGCACACGCACACACGCAACTATTAGCTGGGAAGGCAGGCAGTTTGTATTTCTTATTAAACTTATTTACATTCATATGCTGAAATGGCTTTTGTATTTATGCAAATAAAATCTTGCATGTCTGCATCTGCAAACATTTTTAAATGTTCTCCTTAAGAGGTTGAACAATTTGTGTTTCTTTTTCTTAATAGAAAACGATGTATGGAAACGATTCCTTTGTTGGAGGTGTTTAGTGGTTGTTAAGAACTTTACAGGAAGAAATCAATTCTTTTGATACACACCATCCATTTCGTTTCCTTTATTCCGTTTCTTTTGTTATCGGCTTTAAATTTTAGCACTAAGTCGTATACAGTTTAACCTTTCCCCTTGCAGCCCTTCTTCTGGGGACACTCATGCGTGTAAATATGGAAAGTGGCATGTGATGTGTACGAGAGTGGGCCATTCCAATGTAAGGCATGACAGCACATACGAGCAATTTGCATTAGAAAAGTTGACCCATAAGGGCGGCCATAAAACGCAAGGCAAAGAAAAATATATGTTTTTTTATTTTTTTAAAAAAATTATTATTGGAAATTTTAAAAAACATTTTCCAATTTATGAAGTTACCAAAAGAAGGGTAACTCTTCGGCCAAGACATGAGTGCAGCTGGTTGAAAGGAATGCTTAGCAAATATAAACGATTAATTAATAATGGCTTAGATTTCTTAACTTCTAGTCATGCCTGCCGTGTAAAATATCTTTCACTGAATTCTCATTTAGTGTGTTTTAAATAGTCTCACGCTTCTATACTTATACATATTGCATCTGGGAAAGATTTAAAAAGGCTTCAGCTCGTTTAAACAGAGTTCATGTGTTTCTCACTTTTCCAAGCATGGCCACATTCTATTTTCATAAGAAAATAATTCTCGTATAATTTTTTTTTTCTCAAAAATTTCTTAACACACTGTAAACTATAAATGCAATTTTAGTTCTACAGCAATAAATTAATTATTTGCTATTAAAATAAATAAAAAAAAAACACTAAAATAATCAAATATGGAAATGGGAAATTACCTGAAATTTCAAGACCACTTTCTACTCTCTATTCAACCAAAAAAGTAAGAAATAATGAAATACCATGAACGGAAAGAAACTGGTACTTGGCTTGTAAGGCAAATACCCAAGTTTGCACTGTGAACTTCAGAAACTTATTGCATACCGGCTCTAAACGCAGCTGCTCACGCATATAGCAATACTGTCTCAATATAAATTTCAGTTACCTCTGAAATCGTACAAACATTCAGATCGGTAGCTGCCAATTTATTTCTGTATATCTCAAGTGCACCTCGTAGGCGTTTCACATATTCATGCTAAAAGCCCTTTTTAAAAATCCATTAAAAGCTTTTTCAGCTTTTCTTTACCACACATAAATCCTTGTGAAGCCTTCTTATAAACATTTCCTCTTTCTTTACGATTTCTTTATTTGCTATTTGTATGAATTTTATATATAAACTACGAGTGCTAATGCATATCGCAGTACAATTATAAATAAATAAATAAAAAGTACACGATTTGTTCAGACAGAAAAATATTTTCATTTAGGCTGAGGCGTAGTGCAATCGGCCCATTCTCCTCTAAAGCTTTGTAAAGTTAGTGAAACAAATCTATTGACAGCTAATTGAATTTAATGTATCAGTTTAAATAAGGAGGTGCAAATTCTCCATACCCATAGTCGGAAAGCAGCTGAGGACTGATGAACAGCTCTAGCATTCATATTATTAGCATTCATAATTATATGTTAAGCTTGAATTTTGGTTGACTTATTTTTTTGCGAGCGGTCTGCTTGAGTTTTCTTGCCAAGCCAAGAGGACGCAGTTTGTTTACAAATACTAATTACTGTCAAAAAAAATTTGCGGATGAAAAGTATGAGTTATTCTTCTAGTCTCGTTGGAATGTAAAAAATTCGCATAATAAATGATAGTAAAGAAAAATTCAAGTTGGAAAGCTTTCGCTTTTCGTATTGACATCTCCATCATCATTCACTACAAGCCGGTGAAATGAAAGCTTTTTGAAACCTGCTTTGACCAAGTCAGCAGCAACATACTCCTTCCAAAAGTAAATAAAATAGTAAAGCCCCTGAGGAGTATGCCAATCTATTTATCAGACCCACAATGCTTCCAATTGGCGTTGTAGAAGCCATACAATTTACCAAAAATAAAGCCACCAACCCAAAAAAATTATTGCCCTCAGCTCCATGAAGAAAATAATGCCTTAATTCCATACCCACTACCATTTTAGGAATATGCGGTTACACTTCTACACTCTCTGTCTTATTCATTTCACATACAAAATGAGGCACCAAAATATATAAACAAGCATTTACTAGAAGGCAAAAATATATTAAAGTGACCTCTAGCGGCAGCATTTTTCAAAAAAACTATTTTGGTATGAAACAAATCGGTTGCGACATCAATAGTTTGCATGTGGTGACTTTAAATGATATAAAATCAAAATAATATATCAGTGCCATCTGACGGCAAAATTATAACATAAACGATTTACTTTGAAACAGATCGGTTGCAACAAACAGAAAGTCCACGTCGCTTTCAGCAGCGAGGAACTTAAATTTGGGAGTGAATATATTGAGTAATAAGTACAGAATCAGCAGTAAAATGCTGTTAACACGCCATTAACTCCAATACATTTTACATTTTTCAGCAACATACGTTTTAAAGCATACTTTTAGGCCCGACGAAATGTAATTTCTACATACAAATATTCGCAGCTAGACATAACTACAGTTATGGAATGTAGTTATTACTCTGTCGACGTATTAAATACCCAAAAATCCCTTTGACTATTAAAAATAAAATTTACTTTAATATAAATTCTGTTTTTTTTTTCTAAGAATTAAAAAAAGAAAAACAAAAAAGAGAAAATGAAGTCTCTGTGGAAGCCGATGAATTTCATTTGAAAGCCAATGATGGCCAATAGGAAACGATTCCACTCCAAACTTTAAGTTACAAAATCTTCAACATACTCATAAAAATTTGGAATCCAAATTCTGTTTTTACGTGCCCTTTTATTTTTGTTCAAATTTGAAACAACACGATTTAAAAGTATTTTTCTTTTAAGGAAAAAATACACTTTTTTTTTGTAAATTTTTACGAAATAAAAAGTTAAAATTGATTTTTTTAATTATTAGGCCTTTAGCAGAATAATTAATATTTAAGACCTCTGAAGTAGCGAGTTTTTTTGTTGTTGTATAAACATATAAACCGTGTAAAACCAGGATTAGGTGTTTTAGATTCGAATTAGTGCAAACAGTGTAGGACCACATTTTTTTCCAAATACTAAATCATTACTGCAAATGTAATATTTGTATAATGAGTGGCCCAGCATTATTTAAAAGATTTATTTAAAAGTTATTTATGAGTTTTAACAAAAAACAATTTTTTAAATGAAAAGCAAAAAAAAAAAAAATGGTTCTGACGTTAAATGGCATTTACAATTACAGTGGAAAGTAATTTTTATAAATAATTATAATTTTCTTACATAATAATCAAAATTTTATTAACAGAGAATTCTTATTAATGAGAAATAGTATTAAGTTTTCTATTTGGTCCACTTTAAGTATCAAATACTTATTCAGATACAATGAATGTTTGATTTCTGTGAGAGGGACAAGAAGGGCATTCAGCATGCAAGCGAAGGAAAAAATCATTACCCGCTCGAACAATGCCAACATTTTTCCAAATGTCAGCATATCTCAGTTGATCCAACCGATACAAAATACTTTGCAAAAGTCAAAGCAGAAAGTGGCATTTAACGCCACTGACAAAAAGCGAGCCAATTACCGATACTGTATACACTGGAATCTGTACACCCTACAATTCCTTCTTTTAATCGAGGTGACGCTGTGTAAACTCAATAGTTTTACTTATTTTAAGGATATTTAAGATTAAAATGCACAATCAGTTTTGCATGTATATTAAAGTAAATTGCATTTTTAAACTAAAATATTTGTAGCACATTTTGTTGCACACTGTATACTATAGACGTGTGGTGGGATGTGCGTTTCCGTTTATAAAAGTATTTCTGTGCTTCTATTCATAAAGGAGCCATTAGCAAGCGGATGTCATATTCTTTTTCAAACTTTTTCCATTTCTTCGTACTCTGCTCCTCTGTCATGCTATAAAATTAATTGTTCTACACAATGATGTATAGAAAATATGAGCAAAAAAAAAAAAAAATTAAAATATGAGAAAATGTAAATGAAATAAATAAATTGTTTCAATTAAAGCTTATAAAAAAAAAATGAAAAATGGAAAAGCACAATTATGACTATAATTTTTCATAAGCTGGTGAATTACTTATTTGGACGATGTACGGAATGATATAGAAAAAGCTGAGCTGATGAACTCTTTAAGTGCGGCTATGAAAAGCAGTTAAAATATGTTATACGTTAATCTGAAATTCGAAATTGAAAAAATTATCCTTTTACGAAGCAGCATTTATTTCTAGTGAGGACTTTTGGGAGTTTATATATATATTTTTTTGGATGATCGTACAAAAAATTTCAGATAAACTTTAAGTAAGATGATCATATTATATTATATCATTCTATAACTGCCATACATCAGCTGAGGTTTGTTAAAAAAAAAGTATATATATTGTGAAGGTTTAGAGTAGATGTGATATCTGTATATCCTGGCCTTTCATCACCGCCTACAACTGAACATTTTAAGAAATCAGTCAACATCCTTTTCATATAAATAAACATGTACATGCATGCAACTCTTGATAGGTTTAAATTGTGAACAGACTTTGCATAAATTTCCAAGCGATATCCTTCCCGGATATTTGATTTTTGTAAGAAAAATTAAAAGTTTGTCTTAAAAGTCGGCTCAAACAGTAGCTTTTTGCTCAGGCAATAGTAAATCTTGTCTTCTAAATATGTTCTTTTTGAGCCCTAAAATCCTGTGATAAGGATAATGCCTGAAGGATAATTGCATTGGTACATTGGATTGGTACAGCTAATTACCTTTTTTTTACCGGATGACTTTTCTGACTTTTCAAATAGGCCAACGTCAAAAAAACGTCCGAGGACATGTTTCATGGCTTTCAAACACGTCCTTCATGCATCAATAACACGTCCTTGGGCAAAATGGTTCGTTGCCACTCAAATATTATTATCTAAAAATGACTTATAGATATAAAAATGATTTTAAGAAACTCCCAGGAAGCTTCTTTTTAAATAAACCAAATACCGTATTTTTATAAAAATCCACAAAGCTTTTGAAGGAAAAACTAGACAACTTAGATGTGCTTTTATACTCACATTATATAAAAACACACACACGGCAATAAACCATGTTGCAGATATCGCTCTCCTAGTAGCAATTAATCAAAATATTAAAACGCAAAAGCACAGAACACTGAATGCAAATCCATATAGAATAGAAAAATTACAGCAACATTGACAAATGACGCATTAGAAGCAAAAAAGAAGAAGAATAAAATGGCGCATTTGTTTTTTATGACAACTTTAATCAGGCAACGTATGCATAACACATGTGCTCCTTAATAAAGTGTCTGCAACAGATACTTTAAATCTGTCTTACAACAGCCGGACACGTCATACAAAATACAGCAGCCATAAATATTTATTTTATTATTTATATTTAATATTTAAAAGGAGGAGTGTTGGAAGACTCGTCGGAAAGCCATGTCTTCTAGTAAAAAAAAAAATAAATCCATGGCGTTTTTGTTTACACAACTTTTAATCGATTAAATATATAAATTGGTAAACGTGTAAGCTGCCTGTGAAGGCATAAAATTTGACGTTTAAAAAAGGCTTAGAAGACAAAATGTCAAATAGTGCTAAAAATTAAAAGTTGTAAAAATTTCATGTAGAAATTTCTTGCAGTGTATGAAGAGCATTAGGGTGTATGATGAAACTTAAAATAAGGTTTCACTTATAGCGTGACAAGTGTGGATTTCTTCCTGAATCAAAGTTTTCATAAACCGATAAACAGAGTGCTGCAAAAAACCGCGTTCGTTACTAATATTTATTACAGTGTTACCATATTCATTAGGTGTGTATTACAAATGTTTTAAATGGAGACTGATTTGCAGCTTCAAAGCTTAAGCCGAGTTTAACCTAACATTAAGCTTAAAAAAACTATCATTTAAAGGCTCACTGATTTAAGAGCCATGTGATAAGCCATAAAGTATTATTTTAAGTCAAATATTACTATTGCGAATGGCTTCTGGCATTGCCATATCAAAAATTTGCATTTGTAAACAAAAAGCAGCTGACTGAATAGCGCACATCAAAAGTTTCCAGTGAATATATCAAATAACCTGCTTACACGATGAACAATGTTTAGGGTGTCCGTCAACTTTTTGACAATCAGCTGTTCACTTATTTTGCACTCCCATGAATATAAAAGCAATTTGTAATAAAAATTTAGAACTTTCATGTAAATACTGCTATTTTGGTAAATGAATTTAGGAAGAGTAACTTATTCGCATTTTTAAAGTTGGACATCTGCAGCATTAGGCGTTTATATGGGCAGCTTTTTCTTTATTACTTAAGAAACCGAAATAATTCATTTTTCATCCCTCAAGGCAAATAAGTGGCGAAAGCTCAAGCAAGGAAATAATTTTAAATAAATTTTTATAAAATCAAAAGCTCTTCACTGTTCAATTGTTACGTTATAAAACCTTGACGTAACTTGACGTAAAGAAAAAATATTGAAGCTCATTTTTGAATTTGCTTGCCTTAATAAAATTTCTCCAGCTTGAGATGTTTTCCCACTAATACCGAAATACGAAAATAAAGTTAAACTAGTATGCGGATACAGATATTTTAAATCAGACAAACTTGAAGCTGCAAAAGCTAAGTAATAGTTCTTTAAGCCAAAGAAAACTTTTACTAATTTTTCCTTTAATATTTTGTATGACATTTTTTATTCCACACTGTTATTTAAAATAAGCAGATGAGGCTTCGGTGTAAGACCTGTCTTAGATGCTCTTAATGATAAGAGTGCTGTTTAACGAGTGGCTGCGAAGGAAATTATTTATGTACTCGTATGTATGCAAGCATGTTTGGAAGGGGCAGTACAATTTACCCTTTAGAAACTTGTCTATGTGTGTATGTATATGTGTGTGTGTGTGCTTGTGTTGAGAAGACAAATGACAAAAGAAAAGTTGCTTCATCACATTTGCAGTTTTATTCTTGAACAGACATAAAATCTTACAGATTTTAAATCCGTTTATACAAATGCACGAGTATGTACGCACCTGCGTACGTAAATTTATCAACAGCCGGATATGAAAGTGACAGTTTCTGTCGCCAACCATGTAAATACAGTTACTGTTTACTTTCTCCCATCTTGACATTAAAAAGAACAAAAAAAAAAAAAAATAAACAGAAAAAAAAACAAACAAACATATTTTTTTAAAAATGTTTTATGTTTTTAATATGCATGGCAATAGCAGTGTGTCCTGGCAAGGAAGCTTGTAATAAATATAATTCTGAAAGCGTATAAGAACGTTTTAATGGCAGTTTTCCGTGTTCAGGGAAGCTGCAGTTGTAACGCAGGGAACTTATTATTATATTATTAATTAATAAATTTTGCAGAAGAGCTTTGCGTACTGCCGACTAATACATTTAATTTACAAATGGGCTAGAAAGCTTTTCCAAGCTCTTTAATACAAAGAACTAAAAATGTGAATTTTACAAAGGAAATGATGTAAAATAAATGTCCGCGAAGGAATCGTATATTTTTATTTTCCACATTAACATCTACACAATTAAAAACTTTGAATAATAAATTGAAAACAACTTAATGGAAACTTATCATCACATCAAGAGCTTACTTGGCAAGAGCGAAGCCAACACGGTTGTTTTCCACATCGAAGACAGAGAAATATCTACCAATAAAAGTGTCGCCCAAAATCCAAAAATCGGAATTAATATCCTGAAAGGCAGATGAACAGATACCCTCTGATCGGAGAATATAGTCGCTGGCGTTAATGGTAAATGTGGCGCCGCCAATACTCAAAGTCAAAGGAGGTAAGCCACAAACAGTGGAGCAGTCAACGGTGTAGGTGTTATAATCGTAATCGAAGGTTGCGCCAATGGCGGCCTGAATGTTTTCGTATTGCGAGGTGGGAACAACAATCAGAGAGGTACCAGTATCGGCAATAGCCTGGCAATTGTCGCATACATTCACACCATTTATAGAAGCCGAGTCCATTTTGAATTGCCAGTAACCTTCCCGGCTTAAAGGTACATAAGTTATTTCGCCCGTGTAGTGTTCAGGATCAATGCCGCCTAAAGTAAGAACTCCCCCCTGGTTGGCTGTTCCTTTACGAGCCAAGTAGAAAGAAAACAAATTGTTTTCAACTAATCCTCGACTGTACAAATTGTAGAAAGGTGGCATAACACTGTCCTCAGAAATACTTGGGAAGGCCATACCCAAGATGCCATCAAATGGAGAGTAGGTAAAAGTATTGCCAGGCTCATTTGTAGCAACAGCGAACACTTGGTTTTCAATAGCTAAACCTTCTATTGTCACTGTGTCTTCTGCCAAATAGCCAGACAAACTGCCACTGCCGTATCTAATCGCAAAGGGTTTTCCATTTTGAATGTACGTTGCTGAAGCACTGGGATCGTATGTGTTATGGCTTTCACAGGCCGAATTTCCTGGAGCACAGGGAAGTACTGGTACCCACAAATTGGATGAGCCAGTATCGAACAACACCTTGAATTCCTGACCTGGAGTTCCAATAGTTATATTACCATAGTACGAGTCATCCATATAGTTCATCAAAGTTTCTTTAACTGCAAATTTGCCATTAAAATTAGTAAGATCACTATATTTGCTTTGCAATTTGTAAAGCTCGTTAGCCTGGCTTTTAGGCTCCTTCACCTTGTGCAAGGGCACAACTATAGCCGCCTCTGACAAAAGGGCCAAACTCAAAAGTGTTACCACAAACTTCAACATGTTTTTCAATTATGAGCAACTTCAAATACTTGCTTTGCCTTTTATAGCCGATAAGGTTCAGTTATTCTATTATAACCTACACGTATACATCGGTACACATTTGCATACGTATATCTGGCGATATAATTTTCTGATTGTACGAAATTTTTTTAAAAAAAAAAGACAATTTTGTTTAGACCATTTGATAATAATAAGAGAGCGGTCGGTTTGGTAATTAATCGATAAGAAAGATAGTTTGTTTGTATGTGTGTATGATTGCAATCACGTGTGAGCATGTGAGGCTTACGCAACTTCAATTAGTGGTGACCAGGAATGAGATAAGGTAATTATGGGCCTTTTCTAATTTGGCAAGCCCAACGCTTAAGTTGAATGTTACCAAGTTTTTTTCCCCCCGAATTTGTGACGTTTCACCGCAATTGTTGTGATTATAAAGATTTAAGAATGATGGACCTGAACTAGAAATAATTCAGAAGTAAAAATAACTCGGCCATGATTTAGAGAGTGCATGCAAATGCAGCAGAATATTTTTATTTTGCCAAAAGCAAAGTTTCTCGTACGAAACTTTTAAACAGCCTTTTTGGCGACGAAAACATCTGTCCCCCAGTATATGGCTGCTGAAAAAGTACTGACGGCTCTGTGGAAAATTAGCTAAAAAATCTTTTTTTCAATGAGAAACTTTAACAAGCAAAGCCGTACTTCGTCCCAAAATCACCAAAAATATGCAAAACGCGCCAAATTCCCACACTGGTTTCCAATCATCTGTAAACTTCAGTCATAAATATGGCAAGCCGCGTATGTCTGCATGTATGCGTAACTACTTGAAATTTACATACGAGGTATGCGATTAAATCTCTCTTCATATCAATAACTTGGCTGAAATAATTTGATATCAATTAATTAATATTTTCAAAATAAGTACTTTAAAAAACAAAAAAACAATTTAATTAACCGATCACAAAAATAATGACACTTTTCAATAGGAAGATAATTATGATTAGACAAATACAATTCAGTATTTGTGGCTCCTTTATATATCGCTGAAGAATTTCGTTTAATCATCTTCAATTAACAGGCGAATAACAATACTTGAGTTTGGCAAAAGCTGAACACAATATTTCTTATCATAAATAATTATACTTTGTAAATGTGTGTGGCGATAAAATCGTCAAGTTTAAGGTTTTTTTTCAAGTTTTCTTTTTTTCAAGGTTTTCATTTTTTTTTTATCTATATGGTAAGAAATTGGCAGAAAATGTCTACCTTTTTCTAGAAATTGCCTCAGTCTTTCTAAAAAGGCTTCTCAGAAGCCTTTGAAAGTACGACATGTGGAAAATACTTACAGACATGACTTCTGGCAAGTGTGTGGCCACTGGGGGCGAAGGAGTGTAAGCAAATAGAAAGTTAACAGCTAAAAGTCAAGTCACATCACTTCTACAATAAGAAGAGAAAATTGCCCAGCTCACACGGTTGCCGCATTAGGGTTGCATGTGATTGGACAAAACAACACAATATTGCCCGCTATTGCCGCATGAGTCAATTGGTTGGGCAATCAAACGATTAAAGCACAAAAATGTATAAAACTTCGTGCATTAGCCAGACTGGCCAATAAATCTACTCGATATTTTGAACAAAAGAACATTTTACGGTAAAAAAGTTTTAGAATTACACCCTTTCAATTGTAAATTTTTTTTTTGCTGGTCAAAAAGTTTTGCAATTATACAAAAAAAAAAAACAAATTTTTTTGTACCCATTTTTTTTTTTTTTTTTTTTTTTGGCAAATTGAATAATTTCTGAAGAATGGACCCAAAGCAGTAACAAAATACTGAGAAAAAATATTAATATATATTTCCAGCAACTACTCAGTGCCAATTTCATTACCTTTTTTGCATTCAAATCGTAAAAATGGTTTGCGTACTTTTTCAATAGAGTTCAGGAAAGCATTTGCTCGCGTTTGACATGCTGCATGTCAAACATCTAATAGAAAAAGATACCCATCATGACTATCTAATTGCCTCCTCTCAGTCTCTTACATTAAAGGTAAATTCGATATTACGTGTGAGCCTCATATGTAACATTTTATTTATTTTTTTACCTCAACTGTTAATTCAACACGCTGCTGCTGTTCGTCTGTCAAATTGCCAATCACTCCATTATTGAAATAAATAATTCTCAATGAAAATATTCTAGTATTTTACGTCATACCAAAATTGCACGAGAACTTAATTTTCTTCTTCTTTTTACACATTTTTATTTATAAAATTTTATAATTTTTTTTTAAATTAATTTTGAAACGGTGTTTTCTGTATAAGAAAAACAATGCTGAATTGATCACAATTATTTGTTTGACTACAAGTGCGCACTGATGAGTTAAAAGATGAGTTTTGTGTAGCATATAGTTAGGCGAAAGTGTTAAAAGCAGAAGCAACAATAACTTCTCCTTGTCATTGCCATAACGAATATTTGCATTGTCATTGCCAACAAGCAGTAATTAACACCGTTTCCATTAGATATTTAGTTGCAAAGCCACGTGCTACCAGATGATAGTGATGGAGCAGCTTAAGTCTTTCATTCATATTTTATTAACTTTTAACAAAATTCCATTATTACAAATTGTATGAAAAATAGATTTTCATGTTTTTCATTTATTCTTTTTATCTTGTTTATTTTTGAGCATTAAATTTTGGCCGTTGTAATGTACTGTAATATGTAGCCTGCCATTTCTGTGTAAGCCATTTTTGTAGTAGCCACTGTACTAGAAATGCAACGCTGCTGCAGCAACTTTGTTTTTTCTTAGCACTTAATATTGATTTCTAGTAAATATTGTTTTATATAATGTCTCAAATAACGATAATTAATAGATGTTTGTCCGTCTGTCAGTCTAGTGGCGACAAAAATCTAATGGTGAGCCATTTAAACCCATTTGTTGCTCATAAAACCAAATTAGCTTTTAAAGTTATAGAAAAAGCAAATGTAGTTTTTTCTAGAGAATCTTTTAGGAATTTTTATTGGAAGACGTTTTAAATTATATTTACATTTTACAAAATCTTTGTCATTTAACGTAAATAAGTTACGCCCTTTTTATATTAAGCCATCGATATAATCTTGTGTTAATAATGGCTACCATGACGAATATTATTAAAATAGTCGAAATACAACAAATGCAGTTTAGCTTAATTTATTTATTATTATAACAGAAGTGGCTGCAATTCAAATACAAACGTCGATACGCACATACAGACATACAAATGTAAATTTTTATTGCAATTTCATAAATCCGAGCTCACCTTGCACTGCAATAAATATGACAACAAGAACAACAATTTTACAACTTTTTCATTGATATTTTAATAATAAAATTTTTGTTGTTGTCTGTTTAGAGTTGGTTTTTTTTTATCACTTTGAATGCAATTTATTTCAAATATTTTAAAATGCAAATTTCCCTCTTTCCTTCATTTGAAGAATGAAACTGTAGCGATCAAAGCATAACGAGCCATGCAAATAATATCGGTCATCAACGCATGAAAATGTCACGTTTTTATTCATGCACTTTTTATAATGAGTGCGAATTATATTCTGCGTAAAGAGTTTTAAAATTGGAATACATTGTTGTATATCGTCAGATGAAATGTAAAACTATTAAAGTTGAAAAACCACTCATTTTTGTTTTAGTTACGTCGTTTTGTATTTCATCTACCGATATTTAGACTTTTGTGGCTTAATTTTGAGAATTGGCTTTCTTAGCTGACTTCATTTAAAACTATGAGATGTAACGCGTAACTTCGTTTAATAAACGTAAACTTTCCATAAAATATTTTCAGTGCACCCTGTTTTAAAAACGATTTATTATTGATCCGCCTGAGAAATACGGAAGTAACTGCTTTTGCTGCCAATATTTTTGATTGTGCGCATTATTCGCGTTATTGTTTTACTTTTTTGCGCATTAAATCGTTAGTTGAGTCAACTGTACCGTTATAATTTACATACGATCAGAGTTGCATTTACTTCAATCATGTTGAATCATATATATATAAGAGTATTGCACGCACAACACCATTTTGAAGCTATTTTTTAAAATACAATGGAATCACATCAGATTTTCTTCTAAATGAATCGTAGGATAGTGAATGATGCTTTTTAACATTTACGATCTGCATAGCTTTTAAAAGTTTTCATGAAAATGTTATTTCCATATAAATTGCATAATGAGGCATCTACAAAACCATTTGGCTGTGTATTCTTTATTAAATCTGATATGATTTTAATCTATTTTAAGCAAATGCTTTAAAATGGCGTCATACTATTATTATACGAATATGAAGCAAATAATTTTTTTTTGGATGATTAAAGTAAATGCAACTCTGATGCAACTCTGTTTGGAAGTGAATATTTTATAAAGATTTTCATAAAAGTTTTGCAAGTTGTATGAATTATTAAAAAATACGGTCACGCAGATACTTTTTTAAGCTACACGATCCTATTTTGTCAGCTCATATGACATACTTGACATATCATCCCACTGTGCATGACCTTTAACAAGAATCAAATCTCATAATCAGATTTTCATGTGAATGTTTCCTACGAGTGTGTAGAATAGTATTTCAGCAACGGGCTGTAGGGTACAATAAAACAATATTTACATATTTCGACGTTAAACTGCGAACAGTGATGCATACAAGGTTGGCACATGCCGCGTTCTTCTGTTACTTGTAGGAATCTAAAAGTACAACAGCGGATGTTGGTAGAATGTACCACAAAAGTCTAACCATGTATCGGCATGGATAAACGAAGAAGAAATAAAGCAAAAAAACAGTGCAACATAAAATAAATGTAAGACAAGTATGCAAATGCATCTGTCAATGGCAACATCAATCGATCGCTGGTTTGTTCACAATGTCAACATAAGCAATCCAACATGCCAAGATGTCAATTGTTTTTTTTTTCTATTTTTTCTGTTTTATTTTTTAAATTTTATAAAACCTTTTGTATTAAAGTTTTTTCACATACTTTCTAGATTTAACATTTTTCTCAAACAAACACACACACACACACACGCACACGGAGACAGACTCACACACAATCTGTTTGTATAAAATCTTTTATTTACAACCTTTCCACGTTCAAGTTTCTATTCCTGTAATTCAATAGGATTCTAAAATTTTCTCTTTAAATTGTAAATCAAAAAACTTTCCTGTTCAAAAAGTCTTTAATTTTATAAAAAAAAAAAAAAAAAACGGTCAGAAAAATCTTTCTATATCCTTGAACCATTTTTTTTAAAAAAGATCCTTAAGAAGGTACTGTAAAAAAAATTAATATTGATCAGACACGTGTGCGTTTCTAAAATTAATAAATTATTAATTAATAATTAATACTAATAAATTATTTTTACAATAATTTAATATATTATTTTTTTATACAAATTTGACTTTTAAAAACAAGAACATTTTTTAAAAAAAAAATTCTTATGAAATATACTTTAACAATAACAATATTCGCTTTACGAGGCACATTATTATGGGTATTCACTCAGTGCTGTTAATTTATGATGTGTGTTTAAAAAAGAACCGTTATTTTCTAACTTCGTGGCTTACGTATGTTGGATTTTCTCATTTTTTTTTTCTCAATTATATTGCTACACATGTCAATTATATATGTTGGCAATATCATCCACTTTGCATTGACAGTTTGTTTTTGACAGATAAAAAGGTTAGGCATATTTTGGTGTGCTCTGTTTCTTTTCAAAGAAACTATTAATTTTTGTGTAAAAAATTAAATTAAATGTGCAAGGACATTTGAAATGTTGACTGTAGAATTTGGCGGGTATCCTGTGAGCAGAACCCAAGTTCAATTGTGGTATAACCCGTTTAAGGAAGGCCGAGAAGATGTCAATGTCGTACGAGTACGTCAAAAACCGTTGAAAACATTGAAGTAGTGCAGAAAATGATTTCGGATAATCGTGGAATCACTATTAAAAAGGTCGGCATATCGTTCGGCTCACCGCAAGCAATTTTTATGGATATTTTAGGCATAAAAAGTGATTCAACGAAGCTTGTTCCAAAAATTGCTAATTTTGAGCAAAAACAAAGTCTCAAGGACATCGCTCAGGATTTGCTCAAAAGATTTGCTTAAAAAGGTCATAACTACGATTGAGGAGATGATAAAAATTCGAAACCGGAACCATTACCAGCTGCGATACCAAAACGCGTCTTTCGGAAGTATTTCGAGGATTGGAATAAACGCTGGCATAAGTGTATTATATCCGAGGGGGACAGTTTCTTTTTCCAACTAATTAATTAGCTGAGTTGCTGCTTCATTGTACCGTATAGTCATACGATTCATTTATACGAAAATCTTGCGTGATTACCACCGTTTTAAAAAGTCGCAAAAAATTTTGGGTTGCAGGTACCACACTATTATACAAATTTGATGCAACCCCCACTTTTTTTGTTAGTTGCTTGAAGTGAATACAACTCTGTTCGTATGGAAATTATCATTTTATGAAAATTTTCATAAAGTTTAGTAAATCAACCGATTTGCTAGAATATCGCTCGCGCTGATATATTTTTAGGTCATACATTCCCATTTTTGAGCAGATATGTCGTATTTAAATCATACGATTGTCTAGGATAGTGAATCAGGTACATCACTTACATACCAATTCAACTACAATTGGGGTTCTTCGGATAACAAAATTTTAAATAAAAATTCAATGTGCTTCAGTCCATTCTAGTGAAATGTCAAACCAAACTAGACAAAGAACAACTATCAGCTGTTAAATCGAGTATACAAGAAAGCAGTGTTGCCAACTTTGAAAAAATATTGAAACTCTATACGACGATAATGCAAATACTTAAAGGGAATTCGTGCGAAATGTGAAAATATTCGGAGCGATGAAGAATGTTTGCCTGTAAGGTCCTCTACTGTATTAAATTCCTAATCAATTTTCTTCTCTAAGCAAACAATCTATATTTATTTCAATTTCATAAAATACATAAAATAAATGCACGTTAAAGTTTAAAGCCATCTGGAATTGCATACGAATGATAAAGGAATTACTGAATAACTTTGAGCGATTTGCCGACATCAGTAAAAGCGGCAATGGCATGATCTATATCGTCTTTACTATGAGCTGCTGAGATTTGTACACGTATCCGAGCTTTACCTTTGGGTACCACCGGGAAGCTAAAGCCGATCACATAAATACCACGTTCTGAAAGAAAACAGTAAAAAAACAGTAGCGGCTGTATCATTTATTTTGTAAATAGAAATAATGTGGACTCACTTAGCATTTCATCAGCGAATATTGAAGCCAAGCGGGCATCACCCAACATAACTGGGCATATGGGATGATTTTCACCAGCAATTGTGAAACCAGCTTTCGTCATAGCGTCCCTGAAGTGTTTTGTGTTTGTCTGGACTTTTGCCGTTAGTTTACTGGATGACATCAGCATATCGATAACTTTTGTGCCGGTGGCAACAACAGCTGGCGGCAAAGAATTGGAAAATAAATATGGTCGCGATTTTTGTCGTAAAAATGCAACCAGTTCTTTCGGTCCGGTGGTATAGCCGCCAGCGGCGCCACCTAAAGCTTTACCTAAAGTGGAGTTTATAATGTCAACCGTACCCATGATGTCATAATACTCCTCAGTACCGCGTCCTGTTTTCCCAAGGAAACCAGTTGCATGGCATTCATCAATAAAAGTCAAAGCATTGTACTTTTTGGCCAGGGCCACAATGTCTTTAAGGGGAGCAATATTACCGTCCATAGAGAAAACGCCATCGGTAACAATTAATTTAATGCGGGCTTCAGAAGCTTTTAATTGACCTTCCAAATCTATAATCGAAAAAAAAATGCTTTTTAAAATCACAAAATAGATAAAAGTTTACTCAAATTGTAGAATTTTAAGGCTAACGCCCGCCAACCAATTTCTTTGCTTCGCTACTTACCACTTAAATCTCTATGCCGATAACGATTTTTCTGAGCCTTACACAAGCGAATGCCATCAATAATGGAAGCATGATTTAGTTCATCGGAAAACACGGCATCTTCGGTTGTTAAAATGGCTTCAAAAAGGCCAGCATTCGCGTCAAAGCACGAGGCATATAGAATAGTATCCTCACGACCGTGGAACTGGGCCAGTTTCTTTTCCAAATTTTTATGAATATTTTGAGTACCGCAGATGAAACGTACCGAACTTAAGCCGGCGCCATATTGTTTAGTTATTTCGCAAGAATGGTTAATCACTTCAGAATTATTCTGCAATAAATTCTCGTCTTTAACTGCTCAAAGCGAATTTATACTTAGGAAAGGTGCGGACCCATTTTTACTTACCGCCAAACCCAAATAGTTGTTCGCGCAAAAGTTTAAGATCTGCTTATTACTGCCCTCAACTGTAATTTCTGTACTTTGCGACGAAGTGATAATGCGTTCCGATTTAAATGTGCCAGCATCTTTTATCGCTTTAATTTGTTCAGAAAGTAGCTCACGAAACTGTGCTTGGGCAGGCGTTGAAGAGTAGCGGCGCAAAGTGTATTTCCATAACTGTGTTGCAAGGCCAGCTTATTGATAAAAAAAAAAATATTGCAAGCATTTCAAAATTAATTTCCAATTTGGTATACATATAAAGTTATTTTCGCCGACTTCATGTGTCGCATGTCAAAATATCATATTCAAATAGTCACCTCTCGACAGTAGAATATTCGCTAGTTTTGGCATTTTTCCTAAAAAAAATTATTTTTAACTTTCAATTAAATTGTTAAGCGGCAGGCTGGCGTGCAAAAGAAAACTTTAAAAGCACAACAGACACACCCTCGCGTATTTCTAGCAAAGCAACACTGAAATACCAATTTCATTTTCATGAGATAGAGACCCAATACAATATTAAATTGTTGCTGGCAGTGGCCTTCCATGTGGTGTGTGCTTGTGTGAATGGTCATCATCCATTTTTCGTACCCTTCTCATGCACTTCTGTTTGTTAGTCCGTTTGTAACTTCCACTGAAAGCATTTCGCTGGCACTTATGCAAGAGTTACCATATTTGTGAATTTTCCAATGTGGGACAGAAAGAACTGAGATGGTATTTACTTATTAAAATTTTTCCCTGATTTCGATCGCAGTACTTTTGAGAGGCAGAGTAAAATTCTCAGCTACGCAGATGTTTTTAATGAGTATCAGGGAAATGATACATTTAATGAGCATTTTCAAGGAATTTTTTTTTTTCTTGGATAGAATAGCTCAATGAAATAAAGTGGAATTCAATCAACATTGCACTCCTGTCAAAAATTTTATATTCCCATTTTTTTTTTTTTTTGCTATTTATTCTCCAATCTGAAACTTTATACAAAAATTCTCAGGGTTCAGTGGCAGTGATCCATATAAACTCAATCTGAAGAACTAAATATTTCCAAGAATTCCTCAGAAAACCATCTCCGCTTTCGGGAATAATATATCTTATTCTCAATGTATTCCCTTTTCACATATTAGCGATTATAAACAATTGTTATAATCATTTATGAGCCAATTTTCGCCTCACAAGATTCCCCTACGCGTGAGTAATTTCTTCACTTTCCTCTGCATTTCGTTCACTTTACTTAAGCAGGGGAACTGAACTAAACATTTTCTTCTAATTAGATGATGCAGATGTTATAAATAATTATACGTGTGTGTGGTTCAAATTTCTTCCCATTCGTACCAGAATATTTCAAAGGAAACGGCAACACTGCCATTTTCACTGTTCAAGATGCATTTGATTGATGGGCTATAAGGCCATTTTTTTCAAACTGTCAAATGCTGCAAGTAACTTCAAAAATGTGACGGGTTTTTGATGTTCACAAGTTCGAGTTGGCAACACTTCTTCATTCTACAAAACATTTAACAGCTGATGATTACCTTTTCTTTAATTTGATTTGACATTTAATTTCATTTGCTTAGGAATGGATTAAAGCTAAATTTGATACCCCCAATAAGGCCCATTTTGGGATGAGTATATAGTTCTCTCCGAAAGAAATTACGGTTTTGTGTCGTCAATGGGGTGGCGGATTTACTAGTCCAGCTGTTTTCAAAAACAATGTAGCACCATGAATAGACATTTTTTCGTACCTCAATTAGATGACACTAATCTTGCTAACATATGATTCCAACAGAGCGGAATAGTCCAAATTATGGCTTCATTGGTTTCCCTTGTCCACGTCGATATACCAGAGCCAAGTGACCACCGGGGAATAAACATTCGAAGATTTATTTCCGCAAAACGTCGATAAGTGCTGAGAAGCATTTGTGGAAGGTGCTATTCCAGATTGCCTCTAGTATACCCAACTTTAAAAAAAACACCCTATAGATTCCAATATAGCTTCAATACCACGATTTTTTGCTTTGTATGCAGCTGAAGGGTGTTTGCTGTGCCACACAACCCAATAAATATTTATTAAAATGTGCTTTTGCTCTCATTATGGTTTGATGGAGCATTAATTTGTATATATTTGCACGCATTCAAATGTATCTGAAAAATAAAATTTTGTTGTTGGATTGCTTGATATTTTAAGTTTTCTTTGTATCGAGAAAAGAATGCTGTCCGATCGAAAATTGTGATTTCCAGGCGTGTATGAAAATGAAATTTATTTAATTTAGACTCAAATTGACTTTAATTTCTTTCATTATTTAGACAGTGACAGCAATTTTAACAGGGTGGTAACAAATAAATGTGAATAGTAATCCAAAATATATTTCCTTACGCGTGTGTGGTATCAATTAGTTGTCCTTTTGCTGGAAAAATGCATTTAATAAATAACAAAAATGGATATTAAGTAAAATTTTATTGCATTCGTAATAAGATTTCTAAGTAGGAAGAGCCACGAGACATTGCTAGCAGCCATACATCACTATGCCTTACAGTCGTACAACTCATTCCATTCCATTTTGAAAAATACGATTAAAGAAAGCATTGTTGCTGCCGTACTATCATACAAATGTAATGCATATATATGTCTTTTTGTGCCGATTGCAACCCTGAACGCATAAAAGTTGTCATTTTATGAAAATTTTCATAAACTTTTGCTAATTGAAAATGATTGGTCAAAAAAATATGTCACACGGAAGGACTTTTGGGCCACACCAACCTATTTTTGCAGCATATCGTACGATATGACATATCGTATGATTGTGTAGAATAGTAAATCCTGGCCTTAAACAGCCGTTGGACACCTTGCATTTTAGTTTTCTTATATTAATTCAATGTTGCCTTGAATAGTTGGCAGATTCTGCTGATGCATTTCCTGAGTTATCGGTGTTCAAATTGGGATCACAATTTCAATACCTGGGATCACAATTTCAATACTTCAAATTGGGATAACAATTTCAATACCGATCACGTAAAAGAGAAATTCTTAAATACTGCTTCACCTTTAAATTATCCTATTGATAAATATTATAGGCCATTGAACTTTTCCTTTACATAAAAGGCTCTTCAGAAACATCGATCGGCGTTTGTTTTGGAATTAGAATTCCATTCGATCAAAAACACGATAATTCAATAAGATTAATAAAAAGTTGGCTGCTCCACATGGAAGAAAAAACTTAGCCAAGTCATTATTTCAATAACACGTAGTACGAACGAAAGCCCACATGAAATACTTTATTCCTTAATTAAATTTTGTTGCGGTTTGTCTTGTTGACTTTGTATGTGCTTTGCGCACTTAAATGAAAGAAGCCTTCAAGTTTACTTACACAAAATATGTCCACAACGGCCACGAGTATGAGGAAGTACACTGGTCAACAGAGCGGAATACAATTTAGTTAAAATGCAACAACGCACAGCATTGCTGTTTTACAGAAAATCATCTGCGTTGGCATAGAAATTTCCCCATGAACTGGTTCATCTTAAATTTAAATTGTTTTGTTCGCCAGTGTATGTTGGTCTGATATTAGTTAAGCATCAAGCATTTATATGGTTGAAAACATTCTGTACAATTATTTAAAGTTAATTCGAAATATTTATAAATACATATATATATATATATATATATGTGTGATGTGGCGGAAAGTGTACTTATAGAATGTCCATTAGGGTCATTCAATTCATTCATCCCACCCACTCACTTTCGGTTTTCTCTGTTGTGCGAGAAACATACGGATTTTAAATGGAAGTGTTGTTGGTTTTTTAGCATCGAGAGTTTTTCTCTCAAAGTTACTGCTTGACATTTTGAAAAGGGCATAACTGCTATGGATATCGCTAATATGGACCCGCACATGATATTCCCTAAATATAGCTTAATAGCCTAATGTGCTGACTTCATGGTCATGTACGTTTGATTCGCTAAGGAAGACTGGTTTGCCTACAGAGATCATAATCCTGCCAGATGTCATGTATATGGGAATTATCTGGTTAATTTTCAGCGTGTAAACAATGACCACACTAATGCAAGCATTATATCATTTTCTAGTTAATTAGTGTTTAGTAGCAGAAATAGCAGAGAATGAGGAAAATTAAATTAATATTCGTTTCTAGTTAAACAATCCCTTTTTCATTACGAGTATGTTGCTTGAACAAGTTCTGTCCGTATATGGAAACATTTTCTTTCTATCCAGGGCTTTCAACTCTGTACTTGATCGCCACTAAAGATGATAAACGACAACACAGCGGCGAACAAGATTTTATTTTATAAAATCATTTTATAAAATCACACATTGGCATCAGCACACGCACTTGCATGTGTAAGCGAGTAACTACTTGCGATGAGCTATTATGGGACAGAGATAACAAATACGTATCTATACATTTTATGAAGGCTATATGTGCATCTACAATATAAAAAATATTTCCATTTGCATTACAGAGCCCCAATTCACTTTCCTCACTTTCTGGTAATGTGGGGAATGTTATGTAAAAAAGTGGGTGGCAGCACGCCTATTTATTTCTTATTGCAATTATTTTGAAATCTCTTAAGGACAAATTTGGCAAACATATTAACACCGAATTACTCTACTTAAAAAAGTGGGCGGCAGCACGCCTATTTATTTCTTATTGCAATTATATTGAAACCTCTTAAGGATATTGTAAGACAAATTTGGCAAACATATTAACACCGAATTACTCTACTTAAAAAAGTGGGCAGTGCCACGCCTACTTTAATTTTACCAATAATTTAATTAAAACAATACGTGTTGTTATATGCTTCCGTATACTAATGGAACGCCCTACTAAAAAGTAGGTCGCCGGTTCCATTCCTGCCCTGAACCGAAAGCTTTACAAGTTCAGTTGAATTAAACAAGAAAAAAAGCTTTGTTAAGAGGAATTTTTGTTAGGAATCCTGTGTAATGAAAAAAATTAAAACTCAATAACATAATAAATATTCGCTTAAAAATAATTAATAATCGAGTATTTTGACCAGAATATTTCAAAATATAAGAAAAAATGTTTCATGTACGAGTATGTAAAGTATTGTGAATAATTTTTTTAAAAGTTATTTTTCACGATTTAGCTTATCGATGAATTTTTGATCTCCAATAATCACAGGCCAAGTTAAAACAAATTTTAGATTTGAAGCTTCATACATAAGTGGAATATTTAAGGCGACAAATGCAGCACAAGTAAACCCCATGCGATCATAACTTTTGGAAAAGTTTTATTAAAATTGCTTTTATACTTTAATAATTATTTTATTTGCAATCTATGGCATTTCAAACTCGTTTAATGTATCACTTTTGATATGTAATTTTTTTTTATATGGTCACCCTAATGCAGTGAACCAGTTTCCCGCGATTTGAGCAAAATACGTTGCTCGCCGCAATTGTGGTTCTTTAAATTGAAAGGCAATTTTAAAAGCATAAAAATTGTAGGCTCGAAAATTTTTTCAAGAAACGCAGTAAATAATTTTGAATCGATATGAATCGGTTCTATTGTTCTTAATAACTTCCATACAAGGTAGCCCGAAAGTCGTATGAATTAATAAATATTTTTTATGTACTTCCATTTGATGACTTTGGCGCCACTTTGTACCCATTTAGTCTCCCGTTGGGCAGCAATAAAAGTATTTAAAAGGCAAAATGAAAAACCGATTTTAAGATAAAGCATTTATAGAGTTGATTAATTATTATTGATATGATCTCATTTTAATTTATCGCTATTTGTTTCATTCAATACACAGTGAAACCGCGCCAATATGAACTACTTAAGTAAAACCATTTTTGTCTGTTCACTTTTACGAACAGCATAGAAAGTTTGTGAAACAAATCCTCTTCGTGCAAGTTATATAATAATATTAATAATATTTTTATTTTATTTAAAGAGTTGAGTGGAACTTAAAAGCTTAACCGCACTTTGGAATTAATTATTTTTTTCAAAATTATTTAAATTAACTTCTTGAGTTTCCATCTTTACCGTTAATAAGCAGGATACGAGCGAAAGATTTCTTTTTAACTAATTTCCATGAAATGAATTCTATATTACAGTTTAGAATTTTACAGAGGCCCATCCCTGGCATGGAACTTCAAGCAATTTTTCAAAATATTAATTTAAAGTCATTATGATAAATCTGTATTCTAAATTACTGATGTCTTTCTCAAATTGAGCGAAATTTACCTTGTGGCATAGCCGGTGCAAAACCAAATTGTTGTTTTATTTGTGTTATTTCGGGTATTCCCCAAATCTGCAAAGACAGCCGCCTTAAGTGCTAGGAAATTGCAACCTATTTTTGAAATTTTAAATTCAAATCCTTAGGAATAATCGCTATTAAAAGTAACTGCCTTCTTCCCTAAATTATGCTATCAAAAATTCTTTGTGTTGGATTGCTCTCGGGGATTCCCCAATTTTTTATGAAATCTGTATTTTTGTGTAGTCAATGGAAAAATAAACATATTGTATTTTTGGTTTATTCATATTATCGAGTATTTACTGTATATCTCTATTTACATACCAGCGCACATTTTCTATGAAATCGGTTAATATTTGAATGAAATTAAAGTGAGAAATCAATTATCGGAATTTCGTTTAATTTTCTGTTGCTCTACTTGTATCGATTTTAAGCAAAGTGCTGCAAACGTTTCAATTGCTTTCAATCATTCTGTAGACGTAATGAAGAGCAGGACGCATTATGGATCTATTCAAGCGATATAATCTGAACCGATGTTTATATTAAAATATACATAAATCAAGTAAAAGAAGGGAAACAGACATGTTTAGTATTCAATTATGTTGCTTCGTGTACGCACGTCTCCACGTAAAACTCAAAAGCACGTATTGCCTTGTGTGTGTGTGTGTGCTTATATGTGTGTGTGTATGGATATGTTGGAGTGTGTTGCTGATCATCAAACATTTAAATTGAACATAATTTTATTCTTTACACTGTCACATCACATCACGTAAACACTGATGTGTAAGATGAACGTGTGTGAAATGAAAAAGGTAGACAACATTGTCTCACGATTCAACTGCGCAGACTCGTTGTTTCTTTGGCTGTGGCTACACTTGGGCATATGGATGACTGGTTGGACGAATGGGTAGATGGATGGATGCATGTGCATGGACCTCGCTTATACACATTAGAAGGCTCCACAAGATCAATGACGAACTATTTGATATAGATTGTTGTCGTTTTGTAAAAGGATGTGTTCAGTATTCACTGTTCACAGTGTTCTTGTTGGTTTTATTTTTCTGATTTTCCACACTACTGCAGTTTTTCGAACTTTCTTGCCATTGTTCAATTTTGTTACCCGCTGAAATTAAACGCTGCCAGGGGGTATGCATTTGCGGTATATACGAGTATACTTGTACGTTGCATGTGTGTACGATTAGGAAGGGATAAACCACTTCACTTTCTTGTAAGCTGTTCGGCTTAGGTGCGTGTTTGTATGTAATTCTTTTCGTGTTATTTTTTCCGTCCCTGCCTTATTGTTACTTTGAAGAAGGATCCTCTTCTTTGAAATTATTACTACGAGCTGTACGAACGGGGTTATCATGCTGCAATGGAGTGGGATATGAAAGCCTCAATTTGGTTAAAATATGCCAAAAATTCAAAGAATAATTTCGGTGAGGCAGCTTTTAATCAGCAGCTGTCCTAACAATTCTTTGCTTACACATTCTTACTAGTTTCGCAACACCTCTGAGTGTGAGAAACCCATTGGCTGCTACACGGAACGTACCTCGTATAGATCGGAAATGATCCTTAGAGATGGCAGTCAATGACCGAAAATAAAAAAAAATCATTAATCAGTTAATTCAGTTCGTAGTGACCATTTTCATTGACTAGGAAATAGTAGTAGGTCGAATATCTGTAATGAATATCTGAACGAATATCTGAAATGTTGTAGTAAAGCATTTAGGAATTTTTTATGCTACAAAGATCGGTAAAGTAATTATATTATTAAATAAATAAACTAATCAACGCATCCCATAAAACCATTTCCAAATTAAAGTGGTAATAAAATGTATACGCCTTACGCGGCCTCTTAATTCCATAACAAGTACTTTCTTAGTGTTGCTTTAGATAACTGATCTATAAATCACATTACGAGGTGTGATCGAGGAATAGCTGCTATTTTCCCATTTCGTGACTGGCGTGTGTTCCAATGTGGTATAATTGGCATATTTTCCCTTTATGTTGGTACACATATCTGTTTCTGACGTATTGGTTGGGCCAAACGTGGCAAGAATTCTTGATATACAACGCCATTGCAATCGAAGAAAACACTGGACAAAACCTTCACATTTGGCCGAACTAGACGTGCATTTTTCGGTCGCGGTTTTTCTGAAAGCTTCCAATGGGATGATTGGGCTTTGGTTTCAATGTAATTAGCCATACAACCATGATTCGCCATCAGTTATGACCTTTTCGAGCAAATCTGAACAGTCGTTGACGATGTTCAACAGCTTCCTGCAATGTTGTTTTTGCTCAAAATTAAGAGATGAGCATATGAAAACACGACTAACATTTTCATCTGCCAAAAACAAACTGGCTATTCAAAATGTGGACCAACATAAAAGAAAAATAGTTCAACCATATACTTATATTTAATATACTTAACTTACGAAATTTAAAAATAACATTTATTTTTTGATCACACCTCGTATATATTATATGGATAAAAAAATTAGCCCATTATTGGGGTTCAGTAATGCTGAAGTGTTTCACAAAGTTACTCTTGACAACTTCGTTTGGCGTTTATTTATGTAATTGGAAATCACGTAACGGAAATCGCAAAGAAGAATAAAGAAAACAAACGAATTTGTGATTGTCAAAGAAAGTAAGTAAATGTTGTTTTTCATGCAACCTTTCCACAACTTGTGTGTGGGGGAAAACAAGCCCATTTAACAGCTGAAAGAACCACAAAAATTATCCACGTTTAGTTGTTGTGTCAAGTATCAAAAAACAAACAGATATTTTTAAACATTCACGATTGGCGTTAAAAAAGTGTTACTGTGTAGTAAAAACACAATTTTTATTGGCAATTTTAACGTTATCCCGCTCATATGCTATTAAAATATATATTATGTTATATATTATGTTGTATATTATGTTGTATATTATGTTGTATATTATGTTATATATTATGTTATATATTATGTTATATATTATATATATATTAAAAGAAAAAAACTAAAATAAAAGGTGTTTGTGATCCGATTTAAACGTCAAAAATTATTTTCGTGTATGTAAAATTTACATAATATTTATTGCGATAAATTTTTATTGCGAAATAAGCTTCTTCTAAAGGGAAAATGAAAAGGAGCTGAAAGCATTATATCTCTCAAATATCTAATGCTTCTAAGAAACACTCTTCGAATGAAAACTTTGTAATTTAGATACCCGGCCTCTTTTTGTCCAAATGGAAAGGCAGCAGCACGTTAAATGTTTTCGAAAATTTCCATATTTAATTTTTTTTTTGACACCGGCGTGTAAATTATAAAGTTGTGTCTTAAAACATGTTTCAGAATGTAGATAATGATGCACTTGTATGTATGTTTACATATACATATTTATAAATTTATGTATGACACCCACTGTGCCGGAAATCGTTGTGGCGCGCACTATCTTTTAATCACTGAGCGGCCTGCCTGTAGAGCATGTGGTAACCCTTTAAGTAAAATAGATTTTTTTGTACAATTCCGAAGCCGCAAATAATTTTATTTCTTTTTTTGTCGATGACAATTTTTTTTTTCGTTCGTTTTACAAGTTACAATAGCAACAGGACAAAAGCAGAGCAAAAGAGTTATACATATCGTCGTATAAAATGAAAAAGTCTATTAGGAATATTTTTTCCTCATATGTGAAATTCAATTCTTAATGAAATAAATTGTGCGCTCACAACAGCGACCTATGCAAATACACGGCTGGCTCTTTTGTAGCTCTCTAGTTGGCTAAATAACTACTTTGAAAACGCATTCGATAGCATAAAGAGTTGCCACTCAGTTAATTTAATGATGACACTCCTAAAAATTTCGGATTTTAGAAAATCTAATTACATATTTATTTGAAATATATTTGCAACATACAAAAATGTTTTTCTTGTTTTTTAATTATTTTGTTATTTTAATGTAAATTTTGTAAGCGCATGCTCACTTGCTGTACTATACTGACCACGCATTGTCTTTTGGCCACACCTACAACAGTGATCGGTATAATAATCGTTTTAATTCTATTTGTCACTGGCTGCTTCAACGAATAACAAATAGTGTTGGTTTGCCGGACAAACAATCTGTATTCTTCAGTCTAGTATTCTGAGTGAAAGAGGGAGAGAAAGAGAAACAAGTATTTAAACATCGGAAATGTATTTCCGGCATGAAGAAATGAGAAATTGCTGCTGAGGCTTAACAAATTTTTTTAATTCGATTACTTCCCTTTAATAAGTAATTTCCACATATAAAGCTTTACACGTTGACTTGACATCTGTTTGTGTATACAATCTATATTCTTCACTATAGTATTCTGAGTGAGAGAGGGAGAGAAAGAGAAACAGGTTTTTAAACATTGGAAATGGATTTCCGGCATGAAGAGATGACAGATTCACTGCTAAGGCTTAACAAATTTTTTTAAATCGATTACTTTCCTTTTTAAATCGATTAATTTACACATCTATAGCTTTAAATAGTGACTTGACATCTGTTTGTGTATACAATCCATATTCTTCACTATAATATTCTGAGTAAGAGAGGGTGAACGAGGGAGAGAGAGGATGAGAAAGAGATATAGGGAAAGAGAGAGAGAGAGAGAAAGTAGTATTTAAACCTTGGAAATGATTTTCCGAGATGAAGAGATGAGAAATTTATCTTGAGGCTTGAGAAAATTTTTAAATTCGATTACTTTCCTTTAAAAAGTAAATAATATATCTAAAACTTTTCATGGTGACTTGACATCTGTTTGTGTATGTTGGTACCGACTGTACCCCGCACCCTGCTTGTCAATAGCAATTTTTAAAATGGTTTATCATTGATGTAAAGAACATAAGCCACATTGTTTTTGGTAATACACAACCAGAAATATTGCGTATTCGACATCGGCATCTAAAAAGTAACGAAAATTGATTTTCGCTTAAAGCGTAGTTACCTGTTGGAATATATGAAAATTGTTGAGCAGGTTGTTGGCATTAGCATGATGTGGCGAAAGTGTCTTTACGCCTGATGTTCTTATACGGATGTTCTAGATTGTAGTGGAACATTTTTGAAACATGAATCCAAAACATGCCATTCTGATTAATATGAAAAACAATGTTGTAAAGTGATTTTTGAAAGAAATTTGACAAGAGTATGCCATAAAGATAATAAAACAGCTTTTGTATAGAAAGTTTGTGGACTGACTATTGAACTTTCGTGCAAAATCGAATGCTGTAATTTGGACCCCGCTTGGAAAGCCGACATTTTAAGCCCTTTTAGGATTTCATAAACCGAAATCAAAGTAATAAATAAACGTCTCGTTGTGTCTGTTTGCATTTCGTATGGATATATCATTGGCTTCTAGTATGTATAAACTGAATATACGTGGAAATGACTAAAAAATCTATATTGGAAAAAAATGCGAGTTAGGGCCTTTTTACGTGAGGCCAACGATATGTTGTTGTGGTTGGATATAAAGTTGTTGTTTTTTGTTTGAGCATTTTTTATATATATAGTGGTTACACTTGGCGAGCGACATGTCTTTGCGATATCAGGTTTTCCATCAACGTGCTAACTGTGCAGTACATCTAGTGACTGCGATCAGTGAAATCATTCGATCTGAAAATGTTTAAGAAAATTCACTTATTTGAACGAGAAAATTGAAACAAATAAAAAAATTGCAAAGAGTTGATGAAATAATTCTAGATAAATAACTTTAAGCACACTCAGTATTTATTATTATTATTATTATTATTATTATTATTATGATTTTCATTCCGTAATCATTGTCATCTCGTTTGTCCGCACCAGTAGTTGTTCTTGTTCTTGTTCTTGTTCTTGTTGTCATTTATGGTTCAAAGTTCTAGCGGCTGGCAATTTTAATTGCCAGTTTTCTTTATTTTTGAACATTCGAACGTATAAGGAAGGCTGCATCTCCCAAAACTCAAAGGAGCTGTACAGCAGGTACTTTAAATTATTTACAATGAAATTTTTTTTATATTTAGGAATTGAACAAATCATAAAGCTTAAGCTTTGTGTGTCTAAATGAGGTCTTGCAAATGAAAACAAATGCTTCTCTTGAATGAATATTTTCATTACATCTGGATGTGTACCTAAAAGCTTTTATATGCATTTAGTTAAAAATTAAGCAGTGTGGCACGGTACTCGCTTACACTATAAACTTTATCGGAAGTCTTTATATTCCGGAATAAACTCATAGCTTTACACAAAATAAACAGAATACAAATTTTTCAACACTATTTTACCAAACATTTCATAATTTTCAGTAGCAACTCTGTATCTTTTGTCGTACTTATATCGTATACAAATGACAAGTGGTGTGTCAAAGCATTAGCCTTGAACAGATGCTCTTTTTTGCCACTGGATGGCGTTTATTGTACTTGTTGACGTCCTGTTATAAGAGTATGTATTGCCCATGCTTTATAATGCAGGTTTTTGGAAGACTATTCTTTGTCGGATTACCATACAATTACGACTTCCGGTTCAGACTATTTTCATATGTAGTTTAATAATATTTCCGACTAATTTTCGATAGAACATCATGCTTCACACAGTACAGTGGCGTTTAAAAAGAATCAAAACCTACCACTCTAGGAAGAAAATTTAGTACATCAAAATCAAAAATGTTAACCAAAAAAAAAAAAAAAAAACAGGAAAAATATAACAGCTGTCAATTTTCTCCCAAGGAAAATATTTCCTCTCCAGACATGTTAAGTGTGCTGTACAATTGGATCGCAGTATAGCAGTAATTACAAAAATAAGTCAAATTTTCTCAAATGGTTCTCCTCATACACTTTTGTCGCAGCTTGCCACGATGTGTAATTAATGAAAAAAGTGCTACAATGGCAACTCTTTAACTCGAGACACGCCCTAGATCTGGTAACACAAATAGGAGGAACGACGAATTTCGTACAAAAAATTCTTTCTTGGAAATTTGACTTGTAAATAAAACAATGATTAAAATTTATAAACATTTTTATCCCGAGTGTGGCCATATTAAAAAAATATTACGCAACAATTTATTTATTAACTGACACAATATGTTTTATTTTCACTATTTTTCCTATTCATTCTAAATAAATAGTATGAAATGGAAATCAAACAACTATTAACGTCGTTTACTAAAGATTTTTAATACTAAAAGCAAACATGGTGACGCCGGGAGAGGGAATCAATTCAAGACAATACAATTTAATGGGAAATATGGGAATTTTTATATACCCTAATTGTCTTCTATTTATTTTTTGAGTGTGAATGTACGTTAAAAAAAAACTTGGTCCTTCGCCGAAATGATCTTCTTAGCGGAGTATTCTGCAAACAGCTGTAGTGCGATTTACTGGCTCATAAAGTTTTGCTAATAGCAACATTTAGCGACAATTGTAATCGCTTGCAGTAACGATTCTGAGATTCAATGAGACATCTAGTGGTAAATAACGTTGTAAATTGCCGAAGTATGGCATCACTATTGAAATATGCGAAAACGATTCGAAAAAAATAACAACTTGAAATTCGTTTTGTGGGAAATATATTAGAATTTATAATTTTTTTTATCATATTTTATTTAAACGAAAATATTCCTTTATTACAGTGGCGATCAAAACTGCCAGGAAGAGACGTCTCGTGTAATTTTTAAAGTGTACTTCAGCAAGAAGAGAATCTGTGATTAGAATTTCTGGAAAATATTTCGGAGTTATTGAAGCCTTAATAACGTGGAAATTATTGCCGATTGCTTGGCGATAAAATAAATAGAAAATATCGCCAACAGAAATCGTTAGGAATTGTTATAAAATATAGTGCGACTCGGTTTTAAAGATTGCATTTAGTTTTTTCTTTTAATTTATTTAATTTTAAAAAGAATTTTGCAATTCGCATGGAATTGCTTTTTTTTCTGACAGTCTATAATTTTTAAGCGAAAATCTTTTGGAAAATTATAAGAGAGCATGCGAGAAGTTTTGCATTGCTAAGAGTATAGAATGGCTTCTAAGCCAACGACAGAAGTAAAACAATATTTATTTTCTTTTTAACAAAAATATACGTTGTGAATTTTAAAAACCTGATTTCTTTTCTACATGTGCCATGTTCGCATTGACTCACGCAAGTGAAGTAAAGCGTCTGTAAGGACGGGGTACGAGCGAAAAAAATTGTGTATAAAAAGTGTGTATGGATGTGTGCAGAATGACAAACATGCCAGTAACTTGATTACACTGTTCGGCAAGTTTTTCCTTTTTGTTTTTATTTATTTTCCTTTCTTTTTGGTTCTTGAAGAATCTCCATACTTTAAGTTGCTGCGCACATTTAAACTTAGTGGCGGCTGCGCATAGGAGTATAGTATAAATGCCAGTTGCCTCTGTTATGGTTATCAGTTGTTAAGTGAATTCTAAATTGAGCAGAGTCGAGCAAAGGAAAAGTGTACAAAGAAAGTGCCGATGAAAAATTGCGAAATGATCGTAACGAATTTAATAATCAGTGAGTGTTTTGAACGGCAACCAAACTGTGGTCATGATTTTTTTAAGCTTATTTTACAATAGATTGGATGGTTGTGTTGCTGCCGCTGCTGAGCCAAAATAATGCCAATACGATTGAAGAGCGCAATTTATTTGCTACCGAACTATTCCAAACTGTAACTACGCAGTGTAGAAATGAGAATGTTATCATTTCACCCGTGTCTATACAAACAGCTTTGGGTTTAGCTTATTATGGGGCATTTGGTCAAACGGCCGCAGAGTTGCAAAAAAGTCTGCACGCTACAGCTCATCAAAGTAAGGATGGCTTGGCACAGGCCTATCACAAGCTGTTGCATTCCTTTATTAAATCAAAAACTGTGCTGGAAATTGCCAATAAAATACTTGTTAATGATCATTTGCAAATATCTGAAGAGTTTAAAAGAATTGCGCAAAATTACTTTGATTCGGATGCGGAGCAATTGGATTTTTCCAATGAGTCGTACTCTGTGGATCGTATTAATCGCTGGATTGCCGAGAAAACAAATGACAAGATCACAAATGTGGTTCAGAGACTTGATCCCGCTACGAATGTGGCTCTTATCAATGCGGTTTACTTTAAGGCCAAATGGGCTCGTCCCTTCATGGATGATGAAACCACTCAGCGCGACTTTTGGCTTAGCAATGACCAATCGATTAAAGTACCGACCATGTTCGCTGACAATTGGTACTATTATGCCGAATATCCCTCTTTAGATGCGAAAGCTTTGGAACTCTTCTTTGAAAACGTTGATCTTACGATGTGGTTTATTTTGCCAAATAAACGCGACGGCCTCTTTGACTTGGAACAGAAGCTAAAAGGCGTCAATTTCAATGACCTCGAAAAATTGTGGGAATGGAAGAGTACAACTGTCTATTTACCAAAATTCAAATTTGAATTTGATACCGACTTGAAGCCGTCGCTGCAAAAGGTAACATTTGCCACCAATTATTTTCGATCACTCACCAATTACAGCCATTATATGTTGCATTACTTGTGTTCGTTGCAGCTCGGCATTAATACCATGTTCTCTAACAGTGCCGATTTTAGTAACATGTTTGATAAACGTGCATCAAATATGCATATTTCACAGGTACAGCACAAGGCTTTTATTGATGTCAATGAAATTGGCTGTGAGGCTGCTGCATACAGTGGTAAGCAAAAAATGTGGCCTATTGCGTTTTCTTGAGGCAAATGGCTGAAAAGCAAAACAAGTGAAAACTAAAACAAAATAATAGCATTAAGCAATTAATATTTCCTTCTGCGTTCTGTGTATTGCAGCTGCTGTTGGTGTGCCCATGTCATTACCTTTAGATCCCAAAACATTTGTGGCCGATCATCCATTTGTTTTCATAATACGTGACAAGACTGCTGTCTACTTTGCTGGTCATATCGTTAAGTTTTAAGCAATTGCAAAATTTAATAGCATTGCAAGCCGTTTCTCCGCAAAACGAACGCATTGTTCCTCATAAAGGAGCTGGAAGAAATAATTAAGTTGCTTGGCAAGAAGAAGCATCTCTGAAGATAAATATTTACTTGAATAGAAATGCATATATACGCTTATAAAAAATAAATTGATTTTTTTTTTATTGCAATGGAATCAGTTGTTTTTGTTGTTCTCTTTGCTGTCTGAATACTCAAAATACTCGTACAGCACAAGAACTTGCTAGTGGGGTGACCCCTTCGCATCGCAGTTCACGACAGATTACAAATATTCTTTTGCCTACAAATGGCTCTCAGATCGCAGGTTCGTTTCCTACCATCCTCTGCTTGACCACTTCAGGTGTTAATTGTTGTTGTCATATTTAACTGATCAAGACATGATCGCTTGTCTTAAAATATATTTTTTTTTGTTAAAAAATTTAAAAAAATTTAAGCTTTGGAAATGAAATGAAATTATTTGGAAGAAAAGCTCCTAAAAATATGTAAATCACAAGGGAATTAAAATATATTGAATTGCTTTTGGCTTATACGCAGGAAAACCCCGCAGATCTAGGCAGGAATCGAACCCCCAACATGTTATTACTTTTGGTTTTAAATATATAATTAAAAATATTTGAAGTTTTAAAAACATACGTAAGAATTCTTACTTTCAATGACGCAAATATAGGCTTATGCGGAACAGTTGGATTTTTCTAAATCGCTGGATTGCAGTGCAAAGGAATAAGAAGATCAGAGAGTTAATATCGCTACAATAAAAAGAATTATTGTATTTCTCATTGCGATCACTTGCGTAAAATTCTGAGCAAAATATTGCACAATACAGATGTTTGACGTTAGTTCAATTGCGTGGCTAACCAGTCAACGGCGCCGAACTTATTTAGCTGCCGCCAGTGGAGAAATATTTCTCAGAAGGCAGCTACTAACTATGGGAATTAGCAAAATATCCAGCTCTTTCCCCCACCAAAGTTTTTCTCTTCCCCTGTTTAATAAAAATGGCTCCGGCATGTAGGAATAAAAAAATGGTGGGAATGAGAATAGAACAAACTATTTCTTGAGCTAAATAAAAAAAAATTCTATTTTTGCATATTTATTTCTATGCATTCCGGCCTTAATGTTTGCCAATGGCGGCATTCTTGCAATGGGTGATGTGACTACCCCATTGTTTCTTATTATGGACTTGTGTCTCTAATTAAATCTGACTTATTGCCTGTGCCTTTACCAACATATTTATGTTAACTTGTAACAACAGCGGTATTGCTAATGTCTGCCGTAGTTTATTTTCTATAATCGGTGCAAGTTTTCAACTTGTCATCAAACTGGAGTGGGTCCGCCTCAATGTTTGATTGCATGTATATTTCGTATTGCTTTCGAAATTTGTATCTTGTTTTGCTCTTAAAGCTTAAAAGGCATTTTTGGACATTAAACTGGAATTGTCTTTCCATGTTTTGCTTATTAGTTTTTTATAGAAAAGCTTAAACGTTTTCAATTTTTCCATACATTTCATATTTCATACTCATAAATAATAATTAATGTATTAAAAATATTTTTCTTGTTGTGTTTTTTGTTTTTTTTCTTTTTTTTTTTTTTTTTTGCTCTAAGATAATATAAACGTGTATTCATCATTTGCGCAGACTCACAGGCAATTGTTACAATTTTCAATTGCCTTGTATGAATGTTTGGCTTTATGTGGGCATCAGTCGAGTCGTATCGTATGGTGACTAATGTTGACCACTTGTGTCCTCTGTGTATTTTAAAATATGTTTTCAAGTGTTGTACTCGTGTTACACAATTTCTCATATAGGGTGACCGCCGAAAGGGTATACTACTTATGTATGGAATACAATATCAGATAAATGGCTGCCCCTATTACCCTCAGAAACGCGAGCTCTCTTGAGGATATTTTTCATTACATTTTCATACATTGTAGCGGAAGTGGCCCCTTTTTTCAAAATCATTCACTACACAATAAATAGTTCATCTTGTTGGCACGTTGTTTCCTCAAAAAAAAATTTCACATAACTTTCTGATCCTCACAGAGATCAGTGATTGATTTTGAAAAAATGTTTGAACGATTAAAACTCGTTGGTTTACCGAATATTTTTCTCCGCTTCACAACTGCCAAATATGAACTGACAACTGTTTACCTTCCTCGTCGGACACCCTGTATTTATTGGTTAAAATAAACTTTTCAATGATTTCACTATTTTCTCTTCAAAAGGCAATACCCTGTTCAGACTTTTTTCTCTTCAAAAGGTAATACCCTGCTCAGACGTACAAATAAATTTGATTATTAAGGCTTCTTTGAATTTAAGCAAAAATGTTTTTGCATTTTTTTACACAAAGTGTTGAATTTCTAGATTAGAAAAATATTTTACATTGTCTCATAAACTGTGGCCAAATCTATCCTTCTGAAGGTTTGCTCAGCGAGCAAAAAAAAAAAAATCTTATGCACTTGGCAGCACTGAAATTATTAGAAAATCTAATTTCAAATACAATTCTCCCAATTCCAGCATATTTGCTTTGCTTGCAGTCATTTTCTGCCTCTACCGAGAAGTTGCCTCTATTATGGGTTCGCTCTATCATGACTCTACTATCATGGCTTTTCCTAATTTAAGGCCGATTTCTTTGCTTGCTTCATTTTTGCGCATGGGAATTTTTGAAGTTCTAGTTCGTGCCTTGTAATGCACCGATCTGGTTCGAGTGCAATATTTATTGCAATTATTATTTCAGTTAACAACTAAATTATGGCCTTTTAGAGAAAATCGTGTAAATTTTATTCTCTCTCGCTTATCTGAATTTATTTATGAATTTCTATATTTTTGCATGCAAAAATTTGCATGTTCGCTCGCGCACATGCTAAAAAAAAATTAATTTTACTGGCACTCGTATTGATTGATAAGTTTTCAATTTTTTTATATTTCCTTATAATATTTCACGTCTTTATGCATTATTTTCTGTTAATTTGGTTTCTTTAACTTTCTTTATGTTTATTTATATTTTACAGTTGATGTCCATCTTGACCCAAAAAGACAATCAGACTTAAGTCATACAATAATGGTTTCTTCGGTTGGTTCCGAATAAACACACATTTGAATGCGCAACCATAAAAATGTAAAGAGTATCGATACGTAGCGATATTAAAGCACTCTATAGTCATTATCAATATATAAGAATGATTTAATAGAACAGTGGAGGATTACAAATGATTACGCCCATTACCCTTAAGTTGTTATGTTGTGACGTAACAAAATACTTATTTGTGTTTTAAATTGTCTTTTAAAGACTCATCACATGATCAGATCTGTTCCCATATCTATCGGTATCCGGGCCCTGCAAGTAAGCAGTTGATTAATTTTTATCGTCTCGTTGTTTTAAACACCATTTGCATTTATTCCCCAAACAATTAGAAATAAACCGCCAAGCGAATTAATATTATCGCCTACACCGAAAGTAGGATGTTACGTAACAAAGAATACAAGAAGAGAA